>CM045751.1:25407500-25947500 GCA_024760905.1 Plotosus lineatus | reverse complement strand
TCCATAAGCAGATGGACTCTGGTGTTGTGTTGATCCAGACCATTCTGCTCATTGTCGTCTTAGTACCTTGAAAGTCCCGGTTAAAACAGTCTTCAACAACTCGCACAATCATTCAGTCATGTACCGAACTGCTTAAATCCTATTAGTGGTTGCGGTGAGGCCACAACCTCTCTGTGTTGTGGGGAGTATGCCCTAAACAGCACACGGGGTCAGACAACCATTCAACCTCACACAGAATGGTACGGCTAATTAGCCTAATGTGTATGTCTTTGGACTATGCGTAGAAACATGATTACCCAGAGGAAATCCACGCAATCATGGGGAGAACATACAAACTCCACACAGAAACACCTAGGACTCGAACCTGGGACCACTAACCACTACAGAGATGTGCCAGCCTCTGTTCAGCATTGCTCAAATTAATGTGTAATAAATTATTAAAATAAAGGACTTTAAAGTTTCTCTCATGACCCCACACTGGGTTTCACCACCAAATTTGAAAACTCCTTCAACCAGTTATTTTTTTTATTTGGCTTGCTTTGTTTGCTTTTTTCTTTCCTTGTTTTTTTTTTAATTTAAAAAAAAAATATTCTACTTCGGTGAATGTGTGTGTGTGTGTGTGTGTGTGTGTGTGTGTTTGTGGGGTGGGGGGTGGGGGAGGAGAACGGATAAAGTGTTAGTATTTTCATAAATTGCAGCTGGTCAAGAGGTCAAGGTAGTGATTTGTGAGAGAGAGAGAGAGAGAGAGTGTGTGTGTGTGTGTGTGTGTGTGTGTGTGTGTGTGTGTGTGTGTGTGTGTGTGCATTTGACGTATTTCACTGAACTGTTTGCACCACTGTGTTATTTGCAGGTAAGCAGTAGTGAGCATTGGAAAAGCACAGGATGGAGAAGGATGACCTGAAGATTGTTAATAAAGGGCTGGAGGATGAAATGGTAAGCTGCACCTTCAAATCAGTTGTAACTTCCAAGAAATTTAAGATTTTCACTTTGCCTGGGTGTTCACGAGCAGTACGCAACAGTGTTCATTTTTAATGACCTTGTGTCCTGGCTCCCTACATGCTGCCATTTAGGAAAGTTAGCACATCGACCCGGCTTAGTGTTGTTATCATGCCAAGGGTTATATAACGCACTGACGTGATACACAACAGTGATGGCGATGTAGCTCGCTCTTATCATCTTGTTTGTTCAAGGCAGGATCCTGCATGCAGGCAAGCACATTGTGTTTTCATAACACACTTGGAATGAAAGTCCAGAAGAAAAGGGCAGTTATAGGGGTAATAGTATTTGAAGCGTGCGCACTATACACCCAAGGAATACAAACTGCACCCTCAGCCCTTGATCTTGGTGTAGTGGAACGAACACATCTTCATGTGGTCATGCATCGGAATCCTGTCCTCAGCAAAAGAGTGTGTGTCCAATTACTTTTGGTCATAGTATTTTCCTCTTATAGAGGCATGTGTCGACTGACTATCCCTAGTAATAATCTTGAAATAAGCTGTACCTGTTCTGAAGCATCGCTTTATCTGGAATTCAACATTTTCTTTAATGGTTGGGAAATACCAGTGTAAACCCTTGTGTTCGTGTCACAGGAGCTGAGTGGGTACAGGCTATGCCGATGGAAGCTGGCCCTGGTGGCACTGGGTGTGCTGTGTACAGGTGGCTTCCTGCTGCTGCTGCTTTATTGGTTGCCTGAGTGGTGTGTCAAGGCCACGTGCACCCGCTCAACCATCCGCGACGCCCAGGTGGTACTTCTCCAGAGCACTGTACGTACTACTTATTCTCCTGCTACTTTGATTTCTTTCCCTTTTTCTTTTATTTCCCTTCACCACTATTCTTTCATCAGAATATTCTTTTTTGGACAATTACTCCCCTTCTACTAGAGGTAGCATCTACTACTACTACTACTTCTATTATAACACTACAACTGTGTTTTCCTTTTTTTTCTTCGTCCCCCCTCCCCCCAAATATTACTATTTCTTTCTTCCTTCTCCATATGCTTCTACTACATTTTCTTGTACTCATTTTTCTAGTACTACCACAAGTAGTGTTTTCTTTGTACTATTTCCTGTCTCCCTTTTTTGTTCCCTTTATACAGTGCCTTATTTTGTATTACTACGACTAGTTTTTTGTGGTGGTGGTGGTGTAATTCTACTACTACTACTACTATTGCTTCTGTTGCTACTACTTTATTTCCATTCCCCTATTTTTATTGACATTTTTCTTGTCCTCATCCTTTTTCAGACTTTCTATTTATCTTCTACTACTTCTTACTTCTAAAGCTACTACTTCTTCCAGTACTATCACTGCTAGTATTTTGTTAGTTATCTTTTTGTTTCTCCCTTTCTTGTTCCTTATGTACAATGCCTTTTCTTTTGGTACTACGTCCAGTTCTTGTTTCACTTTTTTGTATTACCACTACAAGATATTTTGTGTTTGGTGGGCGTCTTTTTGTTCCTCTACAACTGTTTCCTCTGGTGCTTCTACTTCTTTCTTTGGTTTGAGTCTTTTTTAAGCTTCTTTTTTGACACTTCAACCTCATCCGTTTTGACCCTTTTCATCCTTTAACTCGGGGGTCGGGAACCTTTTTGACTGAGAGAGCCAAAAAACATGTATGTTAAAATCTAATCTTCTGAGAGCCATATATTTTTTTAATACTGAATACAACTAAATGGAAAAAGGCCAACAATTTTAGAATAAGACTCTGAATTTATTTTAAACAACATTGTCATAACGAAGTTATTTATTAATAAGAAAAGTACTTCTTACTATGCTACTTCTGGTGCTGCATGGTGTTGCTGATGGTTTTGTAGTCAGGTTAATAATCAAGTTCAGCTTCATGCAGGCATTTATGCTTCCATCTGTTAAACGTGACCACAGGTTGGTCTTGATGTTTTTCAGGTGAGAAGGACTGCTCGCGTGTGCATGTGGAGCCAAACATGGTCAATACGATAGGACTCACACGCTGCAGTGTTTATGTGACAGGAAGCTCGTCCCAAGTTTTGACAATCAGCTGGTCTGCGGGTTGAAGTTTTTTCATGTCTGTTCATTTTTGTTTGCTTGCTAGCTCTGCTTGGTTTTATACAAATGAGCTGATCAAAAACAAAGGAAATTTACCTCTTGACCCAAAACCAATTCACGCAGGCTGTTACATATAATCCAATAAAATTAGAGTCTCAAGGTATCGGCCCCGCCCACACACTGGAGTACAGAAAGGATTGGCTCTCTGTTACGCGCCACAGTGACAAGTGCCATTGAAAATAGATGTATAGATTGAAATGCGTGAGATTTAATCATCTGTTTTTGTTTTATTTGATGGATTTTTTCTGTATTTTTATTTAAATGACAGCGAAATGATGTATTCATTATTCTGTTAAGAAATGCCACCTGATTTATCAGAGAGCCATATACAGTCATCAAAAGAGCCACATCTGGTTCGCGAGCCATCGGTTTCCAACCCCTGCTTTAACTTATACCACTATAACTTTTTTCTTCTTCTCCTTCTTGTAAAATTACTTCTTTTACAATACTAATACTAATTACTATTTTAGTTGTTGTAATTCTACTTCTAGTACTAACTACTTCTCGCATTTTCCTCCCTTTCCTACTCTCTCTTTATTTACCTTTTTTATGACAATCTTATTTTTTGTACCAATAATTTTTGTTTTTTATTGTATTTTAGGTTTTATTCTTTTACTACTAATACTTCTTTCTCTCTCTATTTTCACGTTCCTCTAGTATTATTACTACTTCTGCCTGTACTAATTCTTTTGTTTGTTGTCTTCTCTCATTGTTGTCTTTGTCCTCATCTTCTATTTCTTGACACTTTTCTTCATCCTTACCATTCGTGCTCTCCCTCATTAAATTCTACTTCAGTATGATTATTACTTGTGTTTGACTAACTTTTGATTCTTATAATGTTCACTTTCACTGCACTAAATGTGAATAAATGCATTAGGTAAACTCCATGTTATCAAGGAAAAAGATTGTTTTAAAACACTTCTGGATTTAATATGTGCCTATTGCTTATGTGACAGGAACTGTACAACTGACTAATGATTAAGAAATAAAACAGATGTGTAAGGGACATATGCCATTGTGTGTGCGTCCTCCAGGATGAATTTAAACGCTGGTTCCTGGCTAAAGTGCGTGTAATGCTGGCCCCAGGAAAGGACCCTTACAGCAGTCTGGACTCACAAAACACCACCCACATGGTTAATGGCCACACACCTCTCCCTTCTGACTCCCCAGCTGAAGGCTTCTGCAGGAGATATGCAGAGTACCAGCCTGTACAGGTACAGACATGTTCACCATGCTTTGTACATAGACATATTCACACACTGTGACTGTTAGTGAAAGTACATGAAGTACTTGGGCAGTCTGACGAAGGCATGCCGATGAGAATAAAACCAACCTGTGTCCGTTCCAGATTACTAATAATGACTAAGAGCTCCACTGGCTGCAAGAGTTATTTTGGTGTTGTTCATTGCTGAGTCACTGCTGAATTTCGGATTTCTGTGGTTTAATTTGTTTAATTATTTTTCCCCTCCTCAGATCCGCTACTTTACACTCCATAGCACAAAGTACTACTGGAGCGACGCTGTTCAAAACTACGAAGTGTTAATGTAAGCATTTTCAGATGTCCAGTGGTCTGAAACTTGGTGGATGATTAAAACTGTAAAGATTCATCTTTACTTTGTTAACGCTGTTGTATTGTATGCAGGGGTCTGGAGGATTTGGAGCCTAAGTGTTCCAGCATTCACTCGGAGCATAGTGGCGGCCTTAGCCAAACTCAGCAGGAGTACAGGTACTGTTCAAATGATGAACAAAAATTATTCCCACTACCATTCTGTATCATCATAGTGCAACACATCTAATTAAAGTTTTGATTGTAGATGTGTATATTTGTATATGCAGCAGATAATATGTATAAGGCACTTTTTTAACATGACGGCTTCAATATTGCATTGACTGGAACCAGTCACGGTATAGATGTAGGGTCTAGCGCCTCTGCCTCACAGCAGGATGGTCCTGGGTTTTATCCTGGTGTTTCGGTTTCCTCCCAAAGTCCAGAGACATACACATTAGACTAATTGGTTGCTTCAAATTCTCAGTAGTTGTGAACATGAGGTTCAATGGTTCTATCTGTTGGTTGAGATAGGCACTAGCCTCCGCAAGATGCTAGTAGGACTAAAAGGCTTGGCACATGAATGAGTGAATGAATTAAGCTTAAGGTTTCCATATAAAGCCTGTGCATCCCAAATGAATAAGTCTGTAACTACTGTGGCAAGGAAAAACTCCCTCAATTGACCCATGGAAGAAACCAGACTTGAAAGGGAAACCCATCCTGATGTGTGAAACCAAATAATAAAAATAATAATAATAAAATCATGCTTCAGAAAGTTCACTAATTTAAAAATCATCTCTTCTGAACAGATGATAGCTGGTGAGCACAAACTGGGTTTTTTTTTTTTTTTTTTTGGGCAGTGGTGGCCTAGTAGTCAAGCGGGCATGTGATTTTTCCATCTATGGCTCATTTCATTTTATTCTGAATCCGACTTTTTAACGAGCTCCCTACATGTAATGGGGACTGTGATTGGCTGACTATGCTGGTGTAATGTATTTTGGGTAATAGTCATGCATTTTGGCCAATCAATGCTTCCGTAGTACCCATATGTCTAATTACCTACTTGTCAGCAGAAAGATGACGGTTGTGGAGAGAAAGGATGCTGCGTGAATAAAAGAAATTGACAAATTGGTCAAAAATAAGTTCTGCTGGGACTGGATGGAAAAAGAATACAATACTACCATCAGGAAAAAAGATTGTGATGACGTTATTCGGCTACTTCATTCGCAAGATTGATCGGCCTGGAAAAGTATTGTGCACGTGGTGTCACGATGAAATGGACTATGGATCGCGTGGATTCAAAGCATTAGAATGTCAAAGCAAAGAATTAGAATTGTCCCCCCACCATGGCTCCGCCCCCAGACCCCTGGCAATTTTCAGTCTTTTTGGCCTTGCTCAAATCACATGCCTGGTCAAGGCGATTCTAATCTGAACCATGACTGGGCCTTTGACCAAAGCCCTTAACCCACAATTGCTCAGTTGTACAAAATAAAAAATTATAATTTGCTCTGGATAAGAGCGTCAGTCAAATGCCATAAATGTAATGTTTTTTTTATAGCAGTGGAGGTTATATCCTGTCCATGTACTTAACTTCCCTTTAACTTGTACATTTACATTAAACAGTGATGCTGAAATAAGAACTTGGAATTATTTTTGTCCCTAAACATAGAATATTAAATAAAAAATAATGCATATTGCAAACATCTAACTGGAGATATTCCATATCAACATGTAACCTTAGCACAAACGGATATCATGGAAACATTGTGTTGAGTTTTGCAAACAAACACAGCACAAACAATTAGAACTGCACAAGTGGAGTGTAAAGAGGAAAAAAAATGAACTTAAATGTCCAACAGCTCTGAGTTTAATCACTGTGAGGACAGACTGGGTTACTGTCCCCAGATAACACGGACAGCCGTCATGCGCCAACTTGTTACTGAGACACTTTAATGTATTTCTAGCCATGCCTTTGGGTAGAAAGTACAGTAGACCCCTGTTATTTGCTGGGGTTCGGTTCCGGCCCCTCCGGCGAATCAAGATAATCCACGAGTTCTGTACCCAGAAGTCAAACCCCATGTATCATATTACATGCGCGAATGATCAACCGGAAGTAAAACCCTATGTATCATATTACATGCGCTAAAATATGCTTCTTAAACACATTCTATAGAGTCTTACTCATTAATACAGTAGTAAAATGTAATTGAGTAGAAACTTGTAAATTTTGTACTGTGATATTTATTGATAAATATATATATGCTGTAGGACTAAAAGTGTGTGTGTGTGTGTGTGTGTGTGTGTGTGTATGTATGTATGTATATATATATATATATATATATATATATATATATATATATATATATATATATATAATGCTGACCTCTGCCCTTAGTCTAGCTTCCACTATTCTTTTCCATAACTTCATGGTATGGCTCATCAACTTTATCTCTCCGTAGTTGCCACAACTCTGCACGTCTCCCATGTTCTTAAAAATGGGCACCATCACACTTCTTCTCCATTCCTCCGGCATCCTCTCACTCTCTAAGACCTTGTTGAATGTTCTTGTCAGGAAATCTACTGCTACCTCTCCGAGACGAAACCATTCGCTTCCCCTCGATACAGATCTGTAGTGAAAATGAAGATTCAATAGAAAGTCTTTGTTCTGTCCTTTTATTTTTACTGATATTTGCTCGACGAAAAAGTATTGAGCACTCTCAGACGGAAGGATCTACTCAGAAAATTCTCTCTCTCTCTCGCTCTCTCTCTTTCTCTTCTTCTTCTCCTTCTTTTCCTTTCGGCTGCTCCCTTCAGGGAACGCCACAGCAAATCATCCGCCTCCATCTCACCCTGTCCTCTGCATCTTCTTTTTTGACACCAACGACCTTCATGTCTTCCTTCACCACATCCATAAATCTCTTCTTTGGTCTTCCTCTAGGCCAACTACCATGGTAGTTCCAACCTCATCATCCGACTGCCAATATACTCACTATCCCTCCTGTGTACATGACCAAACCATCTCAATCTAGCCTCTCTGACTTTAACTTGAAAACATCTTACATGGGCTGCCCCTCTGATATACTCGTTGTAAGAACTCTCTCAGAAGAAGCTCTCATGTAAACCTGCACGATCTGGATTCCTGTATCTCAACGTCTGGGAGTACTCCGGGAACACAGGACAACAAACCACACGAGTGAAATCAATCTGGTTTATTCATCTGCTGCTCAGTGTGTGTCACTGGGCATAAAGCTTTTATACAGTGGAGGTGTGTGCGTGAAAAAGTGGGTACAGAGTCACATGTTTCTTTGTTCACAGCCTAAAAGTTGTACCATAATCAAAGTGCATGATAAGAAACCGTCCATCACATTCCTTTGCCTTAGGGGTGACATTTACTACTCTGTGAACTTTGACCTCAGAAAGGATGCTGCCTTGTAAAGCATCACAACAGCAATAAAAGTCCACGGTTAAAAGCACAGGAATGCTGCTAATTATAAAATGGTTAAAGATAAGTCAGAATGTGACCTTAGAGTTCCCCTCTTTTATACTTAAATGCAATTAAAGTATAACAACATGAACAGAGTCTTTTCTTGATATAAGATAGAGTCGTGTTGGCGTGCAAGCTGACAGGATCTAGGGACATCAGAGGACCGCGGTTGACCGGGACCGGTGCTTGAAGGGCAGGCGGGGCCTCATCGCCCTTCGCCCACTATCTCGGGATCCTCGTAACATCCTTCCACCCTAGTCAAGCTCTACACACGTGACATGGCCCGATAGATGTCATCCTGTCGGGTAGGCAACTGGGTGTATTTGGGTTCGCTGAAGGAGCTCGCCAGGGTCCACACACGATCCATCAGGCACCTGAAAATACAGGGTCCGAACACACAAACCAACAACAAGCATATACATACAGGAACAAGCATGGTTAAATACGGGGTAAACATGCCGAAAAGAGAGTGGAGGAATCCCCAGCCATAGTTTGGACTTTCGTCGTGTCGCAATTGGGCTGCTACGGCACGCATTTTTTGTAAAGCCTGAGATATATTGCCCCCAGGTGAGTCATTCGGTGGGATGTAGGTACAGCAGTGTTCGCCTATAAGAACGCAGACCCCACCTTCCTTTGCGAGCAGTGCATCAAGTGCCATACGATTCTGGGTGGCCATAAGCCTCAGGGCCGTCAGTTCCTGTTTGATTCCATCGACAGCTAGGATGGTGTTGTTTACAAACACAGCGAGCCTATAGTGAACCTTATTCAGTTGTCGGCGAATACTACCCACACCGAAGTTTGGGAACAGGATTTCCGCAAATCTCGTGCCCTCACTTACCAATTGGTGCTCTTCGGGCACCTCAAGATCACTAAGGGCCGACGTGGAACGTTTCCGACGAGCTGAGGAAGGAAACTGTTTGGAGAAAAGGGTGAGGGATGTTTCAATCCGGTCGAGCGCACACCTACCTCGCTGTAGCTTCGGAAGATACAACCACAGTTGACCATTGCCACAATCCCAATACCAATCAGGAATCCATAAAGGTCGCTCCTGATTGAACATTACCCTCCCTGCACTGTCACTTTTTAAGTTAATGGTGTGATTACATCTAACCGGATCTAATCCTTGTCCCCAGTGAGATGTTTGGTTGCCAGGTAATTTAACGCATTGTTCGGCACCATCTGTGTCTAGGGAACAGTCATTCTCTGCCTCCCGATCCGGTTCTGTGCCATTGCCGTCGTATCGCCAAAAACATATGGGATACTGCATCCTTAGGTCCCAATGCACAGAAAAGCCTGAATTTGGGTCCAGGTGGCGCCTCAGAAATACTTCCGACTGATTAGATGTTCCCCACTCACCCCGTACCCATGTCATGTTTATAGTGGTATAATTGTCCCGTGCTGGGGTATCTACATATGGGGTTCCTCCATCATGGGGAAAGAGAGAGCAGACAATACATTCTTCCAGAGTCACATCTCGTTTTACCGTGAAATTCAAATACTGCCAGAACATATTATTTTCTGGATGACGGTAATGTGTGCACCAACCCGGGACCACGCATAGCAGCCCGATTAAGAGCAGGGCATAAGAGGTATACATAACTTGGATTTTAAATGGGCGGTTATCCGACCCGGGTGCGAGAGGATGTGGTGGTGATACTCATATGTCTATGTCAGGTCTGATCCGTTGGGAGGTACTTCTCCTCTTAAGTGATATATGTATCTCGGACCTGGAACAGAGGTAATAAAAATGGACAACATCATAGTCACACAATACAAATAATACTTCATTGTGGGCTTTTCTTCAGTCTGGTAGCATGGATCCACTGTGGAAAGAGGTCAGTTAGTACGGCGGTACGAGTAACAGCGAGTATCTCCGTGGGCTCACTGTAAGGAGAGTCTCCCAAAGAGGAATTTAGTTTCGCAAATTTCTTAACCAGCACCTTGTCTCCTACCTTGAAGGCATGAGTGCTTGCATCGGCCGGGACCGAAGTATTCTGATTAGTGCGTTCCCAATAGTCATTTAGGACCTTAACAAGGCCCACAGCATACTCGCTCATGTGTATATCTAAATCTTCCGTCCCCAAAGCCTGTTTTCCCTTCCTCCACGGTGCGGAAAGGGTCTCCCCATTACCACTTCGTAAGGGGATAAATTCCCTAAGGCCACCTGCGAGGTCATCCGCAGATCCGCTAGGACCACAGGCAGCACCGAAACCCAATTCCTGGATCCGTGGCGTGCATTGCTTTTCGTAATTTCCCTTTAATTGTTCTGTTTGTTCGTTCCACGATTCCGGAGGACTGAGGGTGATATGGGACATGGAAACGCCAATTGATCTTTAGCTCTTGGGCCAACAGTTGAGTGACTTTTGAGGTGAATGGTGTGCCTTTGTCCGAATCAATACCCAACGGGAGGCCATATCTGGGAATAATTTCCTGTGATAACTTTTGAACCACTACTCTAGCGTTTTCGTTCCCACACGGGAAAGCTTCAACCCACCGAGAGAATTTATCCACGATAACCAGTAGATATTTAAAGGGACCCTGCCGGGGCATGTGGGTAAAGTCTATCTGCCACTCCTGGAAGGGAGTATCTGGTTTCGCAGATGCTGATGTGATGCATGTGGTTTGGACACATTGTTCTGTGCACAAATCAGGCATTTTTCCAGAATGCTGTGTACCGTAGAGGCTAGTTGTCGTATACAAAAATCTTTTTCCATATCTGTCACCACCCTCTTCGACCGCGATGTGTAGGCCCGTGAAACTCGCGGACGAGGAAAGGAAGGCAGTGCGTGGGCAGGCATAAACGACCGGTCGAATCGAGTAGAATGCCAGTCACTCGAGGGATGAGAGCCCTGCGAGGACCAAAAATCAGTGTCTTCTGTGGACGCCGAGGACTGAAGGGATTTCAGATCCAAGTCAGGAGGAGGGCGCTAAGCATGTGTGAGGTTGACACTAGCGCGGGCTGCAGGAACGGCGGCATGGAGCCGAGCGAGGCAGCCTGTTTAGCCGCTGCGGTCAGCCAAAGAGTTACCTCGTGCCTCATCAGTGTGGTCAGAGGAATGACCGCTGGTCTTTACGATCGCTAAACGGAGCGGAGATTGCAGGACACAATAAGGTCCTGTACCAAAATAGAATGTGAAATGGGCTTACCGTCAGCAGCAGTGAAACCACGAGATTGCCAGATACGATCAAATCATGCGCCACCCCGAAAGCGTAACGAGAGTCAGTGTATATAGTAACATCCTGGTCGGAAGCGAGAGTGCATGCCCGAGTGAGCGCATATAACTCTGCTGCTTGAGCGGAATTAAAGGGAAGCGAGTACGCTTCCAAAACTTGGTCCGGTAAGGAACATACCACGTAGCCACAGAGGAACACTCCGTCGAAGGGTTTCGAGCATGACCCATCTACAAACAGGGAGAGACCTGTCGAGAGAGGTGTGGATAATAAGTCGGACCTAATACTGGTGTCATGGACAATGGTGTCCATGCAGTCATGTTCCAACGGTTCGCAGTCATCTTGAACATTAAGCAGGCGCTGTAGGGCCTGGGCCACGTTATCTAGGGAGGAGGAACAAGAGATGGTTAGATTATCAGTAGCACAAAGGATGGCCTCGTAACCTGAGCGACGTTGAGAAGACATGTGTTGTGTAGACAGAGTATTAAGGATATGCCTAACCTGATGGCTTGGTGTGTAAAACGAGTGGATGAGAGAGCACTATTTTTTCTGCTTCGAGAACTAACACCGCACTGGCAGCGACGGCACGGAGACATGCAGGTAAACCCTGAGCCACAGTATCTAGAGTTTTGGAAAGAAAAGCACAAGGCCTAAGTCCCCCCCCGTGGTCCTGCGCCAAGACTCCAGAAGCCGTGCCGGCCTGGTGAGCGACGTAGAGATGAAAGGGTTTGTTGTAATCCGGGAGCCCGAGAGCCGGCGCGGAGCATAGGGCCGACTTCAGGGCTTTGAATGCGTCCAGCATGTCCTCAGTCCAGACCAAGGGTTGGTGGAGAGGGTCAGTGTGAGCCACGGCAGAGCGTAAACGTTTGTCATAAAAGGAACAGTCCGGGATCCATTGTCGGCAGTAGTTAATGAGGCCCAGGAAAGCCAGGAGCGCTTGTTTAGTGGCAGGCTTATGAGTGTCCACTATGATTTTGACGCGATCCTGAGTAAGGCGTTTTATCCCGTGAGAGAGTTCGTGAGCCCAGGTATATCACAGTGTGAAGACAGAACTGTAACTTGGGCTTGGAGACCTTGAAAGCCTTTTCTTCCAGTAAGAAGAGCAGTTGAACGGGTGCATCGAGACACAGTTCATAAGCTAGGCCGGACACCAGCAGGTCATCAGCATAAGAGTGAACGCAGGAACCTACGGGAGCGGCAAGAGACCCCAGTGCATCCCTAACTGCAGCCGAGAAAACGGCAGGAGAGTCAATAAATCCTTGAGGTAATCTAGTCCACGTGTACTGTCGCTGCCGGTGTGTGAAAGCGAAGAGAGGTTGTGTGCTTGGCTCAACAGGGATACTAAAAAACGCCGAGCACAGGTCGATCACGGAGAAATGGGTGTGATCGCAAGGAATAGAAGCCATAATAGAGGGCACGTCCGGAACGACCGGCGAAACTGGAATGATGAGCTCGTTAATTTTTCTGAGGTCCTGTGTCAAACGCCAGGAACCGTCCGGCTTGGGAACCGGGTTCACAGGAGTGTTATAAGGGCTTGTGCACGGCACGATGATACCCTGTTCCAGAAGAGCGCCAAAATAGTGTCGATACCCGACATTTTTTGAGGCGATAAGGGGTATTGTCGGATGTACACGGGCAAAATGTGCTTCACGGTAGCTTCATACGGGACGCAGTCCACACAACCCACGTCATTCTTATGTTCTGCCCAAAGATTGGTGGGCATCGTGTCGAGTACAGGGGGCGAGGTGGAACTCGCCACGCACGCCGAATTAACATTAAAGGGCAAGGGCTGCGCTTGCAATGATAACAGAGAAACAGAGGAGGTGTCGCACGTTTGAATGGTCATGCTCGAACCTTGGAAAGAGATTTGGAACCCCAGAACACTCATGAGGTCACGGCCTAGCAAATTAAAAGGGCATTCGGACATATGTACAAAGGAGTAGGATATTTGCAATTTATCAAGCGTAGGGTCATCAGGAAAACATAAAAGAAGGGGTGGCGTATATGGGGAGGAGAAGGGGACCCCATCTATTCCCACAGAGCTGATAGACCTGGAGGATACAGCACCCTGATAGTCCCTGCCTAAAGAAGATAGGGTTGCACCGCTATCGATAACAAAAAGATATTCTACCCCTTCTAGAACAACAGGAAGGAGGGGCAGATTCTCATTGCAGGGTGAATTAAACACTAGGTGCATTAAGCTACAGGTCACGGGGTCCCTACTCCGTGGGCATCCCTATTCGTGCTCCCGCGGGTATGGGCGTGTTGGCGATACACCTGCGGAATCTGAGTGGGGGCGAGACAAATTATCTCCTTGGTGGGTCCGAGAGGCAGAATTACATTCGTCTCTCTGTTTCTTTCTACACTCTTTTTTCCAGTGCCCTTCCTTACCACAATAATGACATTTTCCGGTCTTTCTATACGAATCCCTTCTCCTATTCTTATCACGCGGGCCCTGGGGGGCCACCGCCAGCAGAACCTTATTCTTCACATTCAATTGTCCATCTGATTCTAACATACGAACCCTTTCTCCGGCAGTTCTAACGATGAGACGTTGACGGTCTGTGAAATGCGGTTTAAGTGCGCTCTGGACTTCTGGGAGACAATTACTTAAAAAACTGGACACGAACATAGAGTTTGCCGCTTCGGTATCAAGAGGAAACCCTCCTACATGACGCCAAGTTTCAGTAAAGCGATTCCAAAATACCGAGGTTAGTTCGCCTCGCTTCTGCTTGCAATTGGTCACGTGTGAAAGATCACAAGCTCCCTCCCGTCGGGAGACTAAATAAGCCGTAAGTTGCGCGCGCAGTTGAGTCAATGCCTCGGGATCATCCCGCCAAAAGAGGGTGGACCGATAGGTGGTGTTCTACGACCCTCGACTTCCCTTTCTTCTTCCACTTTAACATTAGTCACTACGTCATTCTCAGGGGCCAAACAGGGATGTTCTGAAGGACCACAGGCTCATTGTAAGCTTCATTGAGGGTGTGTTGCAGGATAAAGCGATAATCCCCTCCCGTTAGCTGGCAATATCTGGTGGACCGTATAAGCATATCTACATAGGCGAGAGGTGTGTCCAAGCCGGGAGCATGGAGATAATGTCCTTAAGTGCGACCCACGGATGGTGGCTCCACGACAATACCTCTTCCACGCTTTCTGCCATATACAAGCTACATTCTCCACGGCCCTAGGTTTAGGTGGCTCCGGGAGAGGAGGGGATCGGGCTGAGAGCCCGTGTCGGGACCAATGTCCGCGGGTTTTCCCAATCCAAATCCTCATTCCCTTCCGTATCTTCGAATCCTCCTCATTTACTGGCGGAGGCGGGAGGGAATCACAACCTTGGGTCTTTGTTTCGATTTAATTTTAGGTCGCTCGGCTCCGGGGGTTCCTCCTTCGGCAGCGAGCAGGGTTGGGTATAAGGCGGGAACCTCCGCTGGCTTAGGGTCAGCGGGGAGTAGCGGAACTATCTCCCCCGATCCTACTGGATAGGGTGGGGGAGCCGACGGGGGAGTTACGGGGGACACAGTTTGCACACAGCAAGCTGGACTTTTGGTATTTTTCCCTTTTCCCTTTTCTTTACTCATTAATTTAGGTTTGGGGACACTCTGAGTCACCTTCTTGGACTCAAAGAGCTTTTTAAGTTGTAACCAGTACGAGCGCATTTCATACCATTTTTCATAAGCCTCCTTCATGTATTCATAATCCCAGGAGGGGTTGCCCAATCCATCATAAATCATGCGATGCGCGGATGTCAGAAATCCTGCATCAAAAGTCCCATTTCGAGGAAAGTTTGGTACTTGGTCTAGTCCCTCCGTCCATCCGGCTAGATTACTAAGCCATGGTTCAGTATAATAAGCAAGACCACATTTATTCATCCATTCCTTGGGGGTTTCCCCGGGATTAGGCTTTGGGTAGGAATTTCCCATTGTTTACCCTCTAACAAAAATAAAAATACGTTGGCATACAGGAATACACGTGCACCTTTTGTATAGCGCTCTTCCCAGTTATAGCAACTGAGGATAAACCATCCCAGTTATAGCAACTGAGGATAACCGTCCCTTCTAGAGAAGGGGATAAACCGTCCCTTATAAAAAGGGGATAACAGACGCTCAGATACTGCTAACCAGGTAGTCAACCAAATCTTGTCTTACCTGATCAGGAGTATCACGTCGGGGTCACCAAATTGTAAGAACTCTCTCAGAAGAAGCTCTCATGTAAACCTGCACGATCTGGATTCCTGTATCTCAACGTCTGGGAGTACTCCGGGAACAGAGAACAACAAACCACACGAGTGAAATCAATCTGGTTTATTCATCTGCTGCTCAGTGTGTGTCACTGGGCATAAAGCTTTTATACAGTGGAGGTGTGTGCGTGAAAAAGTGGGTACAGAGTCACATGTTTCTTTGTTCACAGCCTAAAAGTTGTACCATAATCAAAGTGCATGATAAGAAACCGTCCATCACATTCCTTTGCCTTAGGGGTGACATTTACTACTCTGTGAACTTTGACCTCAGAAAGGATGCTGCCTTGTAAAGCATCACAACAGCAATAAAAGTCCACGGTTAAAAGCACAGGAATGCTGCTAATTATACAATGGTTAAAGATAAGTCAGAATGTGACCTTACACTCGTTTCTGTTCCTATCCATCCTCGTTACTCCCAGAGAGAACCTCAACATTTTCATCTCCGCGACCTCCAGCTCTGCCTCCTGCCTTTTCCTCAGCGCCACTGTTTCTAAGCCATACAACATCGCTGGCCTTACCACCATCTTGTACACTTTTCCTTTCATTCTTGCTGACACTCTCCTATCGCACATCACACAGGACACTTTTCTCCAACCATTCCAGCCTGCCTGCACACGCTTCTTCACCTCTTTTCCACACTCTCCATTCCTCTGGATTGTTGAGCCAAAGAACTTAAAATCCTCCACCTTCCTTATCTCTGTTCCCTGTAACATCACCGTTCCTCCTGGGTCCTTCTCATTCACACACATGTATTCTGATTTTCTGAGGCGAACCTTCATTCCCCTCCTTTCCAGGGCATACCTCCACCTCTCTAGATTTTCCTGCACTTGTTCTCTGCTCTCGCTACAGATCACAATGTCATCTGCAAACATCATAGTCCATGGGGAATCTTGTCTCACCTCATCTGTCAGCCTGTCCATCACCATAGCAAACAAGAAGGGGCTCAGAGCTGACCCTTGATGCAGTCCCACCTCCACCTTGAATTCGTCGGTCACGCCGACAGCACACCTCACCACTGTCTTACATCTCTCATACATGTCCTGCACCACTCTGCCACTCCAGACTTTCTCATGCAATACCACAGTTCTTCTCTTGGCACCCTGTCACATGCTTTCTCCAGATCCACAAAGGCACAATGCAGTTCCCTCTGACCTTCACTGTACTTCTCTATTAACAGCCTCAAAGCAAACATTGCATCTGTGGTGCTCTTTCTTGGAATGAAACCAAACTGTTGTTCACAAATGCTGACCTCTGCCCTTAGTCTAGCTTCCACTATTCTTTCCCATAACTTCATCGTATGGCTCATCAACTTTATCCCTCTGTAGTTGCTGCAACTCTGCACGTCTCCCTTGTTCTTAAAAATGGGCACCAGCACACTTCTCCTCCACTCCTCCGGCATCTGCTCACTCTCTAGTACCTTGTTGAATGTTCTTGTCAGAAAATCTACTGCTACCTCTCCTAGACACTTCCATACCTCCACAGGTATATCATCAGGACCAACTGCCTTTCCATTCTTCATCCTCTTCAATGCCCTCCTCACTTCATCCTTACTGATCTTTGCTACATCCTGCTCCTCAATGGTCACCTCTTCTACTCTTTTTTTTTTTTTTCCTCTCTCATTTTCCTCATTCATCAGCTCTTCAAAGTACTCTTTCCGTCTTCCCTGCACACTTGTGTCATCAGTCAAGACATTTCCCTCTCTGTCCTTTATCAATCTAACTTGCTGCACATCCTTCCCATCTCTATTTCTCTGCTGTGCCAACCTGTATAGATCATTTTCTCCCTCCTTACTGTCCAACCTATCATACAAGTCATCATACACCCTCTGTTTGGCCTTAGCCACTGCTACTTTCGCCTTACGCTGTGTCTCCCTGTACTCCTGTTTACTCTCTTCGGTCCTCTCAATGTCCCACTTCCTCTTAGCTAACCTCTTCTTTTGTACACACTCCTGCACTTCCTCATTCCACCACCAAGTCTCCTTATCTACTTTCCTTCCAGAGGACACACCAAGTACTCTCCTACCTGTCTCCCTGATCACATTTGCTGTGGTTGTCCAGTCATTTAGAAGCACTTCCTGACCACCCAAAGCCTGTTTCAACTCCTCTTTGAAGACAACACGACACTCTTCCTTTTTCAGCTTCCACCACTTTGTCTTCTGCTCTGCCTTTGCCTTCTTCACCTTCCTCACCATCAACATCATCCTGCATACCACCATCCTATGCTGTTTGGCAACACTCTCACCCACTACTACTTTGCAGTCACTGACTTCCTTCAAATTACATCGCCTACACAAGATGTAGTCTACCTGTGTGCTCCTACCTCCGCTTTTATAAGTCACCCTCTGCTCCTGTTTCTTCTGGAAGAAAGCATTTACCATAGCCATTTCCATCCTTTTTGCAAAATCGATCAACATCTGTCCTTCTGTCTTGCTGTCCTGGATACCAAACCTGCCCATCACTTCCCCGTCCCCTCTATTGCCTGCACCAACATGTCCATTGAAGTCTGCACCAATGACCACTCTTTCACCTCTGGGGGTACTCTGCATCACTTCATCTAACTCACTCCAGAATCTCTCCTTCTCTTTTAGCTCACATCCTGCCTGTGGGGCATAAGCACTAACAACATTGAGCATCACACCTTCAATTTCTAACTTGAGACTCATCACTCTGTCTGACACTCTTTTCACTTCTAGAACGTTCCTGACAAACCCCTCCTTCAAGATGACTCCGACTCCATTTCTCTTCCCATCCACACCATGATAAAACAGCTTCAACCCAGCTCCTTAGGTTTTAGCTTTGCTACCTTTCCACCTGGTCTCCTGAACACACAGTATTTCCACCTTCCTCCTCTGCATCATGTCAGCCAGCACTCTATCTTTTCTTTGCATAGTTCCAACATTCAAAGTCCCTACTCTCAGTCCTAGACTCATGCCTTTCCTCTTCTCTCTCTGCATATGGACACGCCTCCCGCCGCTCCTTCTTCGACATCTTCGACCAACAGTCGTCCAATTTCCATCAGCACCCTGTTGATTGACAGCACTGATGGCGGTCATTGTTAACCCGGGCCTCGACTGATCCGGTATGGGGGTAATACTTCTGATTTGCGTCATAAAAGTTTGGCATTGGTTTTACGTCGGATGTCCTTCCTGACATTGGTTAGCCCCCCCCCCGCCTCATGGCTGCATTTTTTCTCTCTCTCTCTCTCTCTCTCTCTCTCTATATATATATATATATATATATATATATATATATATATATATATATATATATATATATAATCAGTTTCTGGCGTGTTACACTTGTGTTAAGACGTCGTCTCTGAGATCTTTTTGTTTGCACTGTTTTACGGACTTTTGTAACCCTAAGCAAATATGGTTAGTCAGAAGTGTAAGCCTACTCGCATGGGTGCAAGTCTCATAAACAGAGATGAATTGACAATCTGCTCAGATCGGCACAATCTACCATGTATACTCAGTTAAGCAAAGAGAGTTGTAACATGAATGAAAACCTGAAAGCACAAATTACAGAACAATTACAGATATTTATTATCTTTTAGCAGAAGCCTAAGAGTATATACTTATTTTTATATTAATATTCATTAGGATTGGTACTTGTTGTTTGTATGCATTTCTTGAATAAAGTTTATTTGCTTACTTACACAAAAGAAAGAACTCTCCGCATTGCTGGGATTCACATCAGTGGAGGTTGTGTTTTAAACGGCACCCTTGTGCACTTGAAAGACCGGACGTCTGTATAACCCACAGCAAGTACACTACTTTTGCAAGTACACTACTTTCGGTATTGAGCGCCTCACATATTGTAAACGTTGATTGGCTGTTTTACGCTTCATGTAAAGTAACTCAGTATAAATAAGTGACTTATTTGAAATTCAGGTTGATATTATTTGATATTTTTGATTTTGATATTATTTTACACTGTTATGTTTATAGTAATTAATTTAGGAGGGTTTCATGAGATGTGGTAATGGTATTTATGGATGTATAGTACAGTATGAGCATCATACGTCACTGTAACAACTTATGTTCACTTTGAACTTACGTTCGGCCATCCGGAACCAATTAAAAACGCAAGTCGGGCAACTTCTGTGTGTGATGTATATATACTGGTCCTTCATACATAGTCAAACATCACCAACTACCATGGTAGTTCCAACCTCATCATCCGACTGCCAATATACTCACTATCCCTCCTGTGTACATGACCAAACCATCTCAATCTAGCCTCTCTGACTTTAACTTGAAAACATCTTACATGGGCTGTCCGTCTGATATACTCGTTTCTGTTCCTATCCATCCTCGTTACTCCCAGAGAGAACCTCAACATTTTCATCTCCGCGACCTCCAGCTCTGCCTCCTGCCTTTTCCTCAGCGCCACTGTTTCTAAGCCATACAACATCGCTGGCCTTACCACCATCTTGTACACTTTTCCTTTCATTCTTGCTGACACTCTCCTATCGCACATCACACAGGACACTTTTCTCCAACCATTCCAGCCTGCCTGCACACGCTTCTTCACCTCTTTTCCACACTCTCCATTCCTCTGGATTGTTGAGCCAAAGAACTTAAAATCCTCCACTTTCCTTATCTCTGTTCCCTGTAACATCACCGTTCCTCCTGGGTCCTTCTCATTCACACACATGTATTCTGATTTTCTGAGGCGAACCTTCATTCCCCTCCTTTCCAGGGCATACCTCCACCTCTCTAGATTTTCCTGCACTTATTCTCTGCTCTCGCTACAGATCACAATGTCATCTGCAGACATGGGGATTCTTGTCTCAGCTCATCTGTCAGCCTGTCCATCACCATAGCAAACAAGAAGGGGATCAGAGCTGACCCTTGATGCAGTCCCACCTCCACCTTGAACTCTTGTCACACCGACAGCACACCTCACCACTGCCTTAAATCTCTCATTCATGTCCTGCACCACTCTAACATACTTCTCTGCCACTCCAGACTTTCTCAGGAAAGTTCCTCTCTTGGCACCCTGTCATATGCTTTCTCCAGATCCACAAAGGCACAATGCAGCTCCCTCTGACCTTCTCTGTACTTCTCTATTAACATCCTCAAGGCAAACACTGCATCTGTGGTGCTCTTTCTTTGGCATGAAACCAAACTGTTGTTCAGAAATGCTGTTTTCTGCCCTTAGTCTGGCTTCCCCTATTCTTTCCCATAACTTCGTGTGGCTCATTAACTTTATCGCTCTGTAGTTGCCACAACTCTGCACATCTCCCTTGTTCTTAAAAATGGGCACCAGCACACTTCTCCTCCCCCGAACCCCCGCAAGTAACGGGGGCCTACTGTGTTGTCAGTTTATGAACATTTCAGCACCTGTGTAAAGTGATATTTATGCGTAAATTCATCTTTCTGTGTAGCATCTGAAACTAAAAAAAAATATACAGTTGTCACCCACTGAAATTTATTTATTAGTAAAATAATTTCTGAAGCTGGATCAATGTCAATACTTCAAATAAATCTTGCACGAGTACTTGTATTCTGGTAGTGTCTTTCACAAGGTGATTTTTAATTGAAATGATCAAGCATCAATACAAAATGTCTCATACTTGCCTTTACAAGAAATATCTAATTGTCAATCAGATGTACGTTTATTAAACCACATCTATGCTGATTACTTTACTCCAATCATAACATCTGATCCAGTTCTGAAATACTGTAGAGAAACATGTCATCTTCGGTCTATCCAAAAGTGTCCACTTCCAAAATACAGGTTAATTTCTTCGCTATAATAGTACTGAACCTGGAATGTTGTATCTACCAAGAAAATGTCCTTAACTATAAATGTTTAAATGTTTCTACAACCCTAAAGATGTAAGATTATAACTAATTCAAAATAACAGCCCATTTCCAACATAATTTAAAAATGTATAATTAATTTTAAACACCTTATTGGGATTGGTTGCACTCATGAATATGTGAAAAAGAAATGACACAAGTATTTAGGTGCATATTGAACAACATTAGCTCGAGTGGCATTTAGGTTAAGAACTTCAACCAGCAGTCAAGCTTCAAGATCACAATAATGAAAGTGATATAACTTGATGAGTAATTTCCCTGATCACATTATCAGGGACTTTTTTGTTTTTCTTTTAAATAAATTTTGGGAGATGTCAAGTTCGAATCCAGGATTATGCGACAGCCATCCATGACGAGGAGTTCGTGTGAGCTAACTCGCTGAGCTCTCATGGGAGGAATGGCATATTCTCACTTCCCTGTCACTCACAGCAATCACCAGCCAATCATGTGTGTCTGTGAGCGAATTCGTATCAGGGGTGAATAGTGTTTCCCTCCAAGTATGCTGGACTGCTCTCAATATACACATGCACTACTGTTAGAAAAAAGGCAAGTGGCTACTATTACATGTCACAAAGAGGGCGTGTGTGTCCTTTCTCCCCTCCCTGGTTGGTGAATGTGATTGGGAAGGCAATACTTGATTGGTGGAATTGGGTACTACTAAATTAGGAAGAAAATGGAGGGGGGCTACATTTTGTCAGACGGGTATAGACTGCTCAGTGTAAACTTTCATCTGCTGCTCAGACCCAACAGACTCAACCCAGCAGAACTATGTACAATATGTCTTCAGCTGGTGATGAGATTTCTGAGGCTTTTTAAATGATGTACAACATCAATAATAATAATGATGATGACAATAATCATGATAATGATAGCACTGTTTCTCTGTATTTTTAGGAGACTCTTTTTTGGAGTGAATAAAATTGCTGTGAAAGTGCCTTCTCTTTTCAAGCTGCTAATTAAGGAGGTAGGACTTTCAAGTCTTACAAAAACTTGACTTAAATGTTTGCTCTTTTCAGGTGATGTTTTAAATGTCTATCTAGCTGTGGTACGACCTCCACCAAGCTTTCACGTTTAAGTTGAAACAACAGAAACCATCTTGTAAATCATCGCTCGAAGTGACGTCCGTGTCTCGTGATGCGATGTATGTAGTGCTGGGTGCCTGACTTAAATGATACATCAGCCCAAATACAGTGGTACCTCACCTTACGAAATTCATTCTTTCCAGAGCCTTTTTCTTAACCTGGATTTTTCGTAAATTGAATTGCATTTTACATGTAAGACGTGTGATTCGTTCCAAGGCTCCAAAACTACCCCCTAAACCCTTTAAAAATGATAAAAGCATACCTTTTAAGATCTCCTTCTGCTTCAATATCGTACCGATGGTAGATGGGTTTGGCCATATTCCTTTGCAATATGACTCAACCGCATGCCACAAGCCCACTTCTTCTTTTCACTCGCACCGGAAATCACACGTGTGTGTGTGTTTGTGCGCGCGTGTGTTGATCATGTCTTCTTAGCAGAGTTATAATCTTACAAATGTTTATGGAAGGTTAAAAGCCCGAGTCAAGAAATAAAGCAGGAAATAACAGTAACTCTGTACTTTACACGAAAAGCATTATGGGAGATGCAGCTCAATAATAACCAATGGGAGGGAGCTGTGTCATTCCTCCTAGCGAATGGGAAGCCAGTGGGGCAGGATGTTTGGACATAGGCAATGGGAGGTAGCTGTGTCATCCCTCCTAGCCAATGGGAGGCCAGCAGGGCGGGATGTTTGAACGTCATTGATGGAAGAACAGCTTGGGAATTGTTTGAATGTTTGAATGGTGCATTTAATAAGGGGAACTTGTTTCGTACACAGACAAAAAATTTGGAAAATGTTTTTCGTAACCTGGATTTTTCGTTTGCTTAGACTATCATAAGGTGAGGTACCACTGTGTTAGCAAGTTAAAACTAATGACGCTGCATGATGTATATGTTTGTTTAAAGCAGTATTATTAAAACCTAAGAGCGCTTTCAATTAGTGAGTTGAATAAATATCAAATTGTTACAATGGTCGGCAGCAGTGGTGTTCTAGTGGATAGGGTACAGGATCGCTGATCCTAAGGTTAGGGGTTCGAGTCCCCACTAGGTTGTCACTGTCCCCCCAGTGCAGCTAACTGGGTTATCATAGGCGGGCCATGTCTCTCACTGTCTATGGTGAGAGGCATGTAAAAGAACCATTGCTGACTTTCGTAAAGAGTAGGCTGCAAAGCCGTCAGCATGTTTCTGTCCCTTGCCAAAGGGCTGTGACAGGATGGGCATCCGACATAAAAACCCATGTCAAATCAAATGTGTGAATCAGATGATTCGCTGTGGCGACTCTTGAGAACGGGAAAAACCCGAAAAGAAAGGAAAGAGAGAATTCACTGATTGTTGTAGATCAGTTCAATGACGAACAGGTTGTCAATTTTTCATGCTTGTAACATGGTGAAATAATCAACATCACTCTTCTTGTCTGTCTGGCCTCCCTCTAGGTTCTCAACCCTTTTTACATCTTCCAGCTCTTCAGTGTTATCCTGTGGTGTGCTGATGAATACTACTACTATGCTATGACTATAATGTTAATGTCAATCATATCCGTAGCTACCTCTCTCTACACCATCAAAAAGGTGAGTCGGACATTTTTTTATGATTTCTATACAGTCTGTATGGAAAACAAATCTCCAGTCCAACAAGAAGCAGAAGCAATCACAAAGGATATTCCACAGAAACAAGATTATGTAGAACCTGGAAGTCTGATGCAGATGATTGTTCATGTATCTGGGTTGTTGTTGTTGTTTGAGTGGAATCAGAAGTTTACATGCCTAACTATTTCACATTTTTTATTTTTATTGGTAGCAATATATTACGTTACGCGACATGGTGGCTGCCCACAGTATTGTTCGTGTTTCAGTCTGCAGAGCCAACAATGGTAAGCCTTCAGGATTTAAATCCTTTCAGTTCCTTTAGTGAAGCCCTCATCTGAGGGAACAGTGTCACAACCTCCAATTATTTGCATGTATTTAAGCTCCACTGAAAATGTAAAGCTCTGCCACGAAACAAACTAACTTAGGCCTCTACTCCTCCCCTTCTTCTCTCCAGCCATTTTTATTTATTTATTTATTTTTAAATTTTGGGCAGTGGTGGCTTAGTACTTAATGCAATAGCTTGCTTATCTGGACATTAGAGGTTCAGTCCCCACTGTCACCATGGTTGGGCCCTGAAGCAAGAGCCTAAACTCAGTTGTATAAAAGGATAATTGTAAGTCACTGTGGAAAAGAAGTATTTAGTTTTTTCCCTGTTTGATCTTATTATAGAGATTGAAGAAACTTTGTCGACAGACCTTGTCCCCGGTGATGTCATGGTCATCCCCAGCAATGGAACCATCATGCCCTGTGATGCAGTGCTGATTAGTGGGACCTGCATCGTCAACGAGAGCATGCTTACAGGTCCTTGAGCAGATTGTTCATCTTTGCTTCTGTAATGCTTATTGGTTCAAGGTGTGTGTGTGTGTGTGTGTGTGTGTGTGTGTGTGTGTGTGTGTGTGTGTGTGTGTGTGTGTGTGCCAGTGGGACCATTCCATTTGGAATGAATAGGTTTTAAGAAAATTTCCCACCTGACCCTCTCAGGAATCTGCTGTCCTAAGAAATGTAAAAATATTTACTTAAAATTTATAATTGCATGTTACAGAGAATGACAAAGCTGAGATTTTATTCATTGCAAAGTTCTAAAATATTACTTTTGGCTGCCCATTACACAAAAACGAATCATCATATTCCTTAGAAATTTTATGTCCGATACCTTGGCTACTTAAGGAATGGACCTGTGTAAAATGAAGAAATTATTAACCGTAGAAGTGCCCAATGTTAAAGCTCAAAATGCCATGCATTTTTAGTGAAATTACCCTCCAATTTGATATTGAATGCAGAAACTACCAAATAAATAGCATTATATAACCTATGTTATATGAAGATTATATAGCGGCCTTTCCCAAAAAAAAATTTTTTTTGAGGTCACCGAGGTCAAATTCGGTCACATGACCTGAATTTCAAGATGGCCACCGCGTTTTCCCTTGGTTCACCTTTCTTTAGGACGAGATTATGATTCTTGTTTTCATAAATGAAAGAATGGAGATAGCCAAGTTGTTCCAAATGTCAAGATGATGAAATCAACACAAAAATTCCTTCATATATTGAGTATTTTATGGCTAAGACATCAACTCCACTAGCATATATGAAAATTGAAATTCTTGCTATATTCTGAATATGTTGAGTTTTTATTGTCTATTCACAGTTTGAATGGAGTGGACTTATTTCTATGACTAGTCTGAACATAACTTGCTCTTATAAAATCATATTTTCAATGATTTCAAGTGGTTAACTGTGGTCATGTGACCAGAATGTGATCACCCCACTGATGTATACGTACATGTATACATGCATATGATATCAATAAATACATATCCAATGCTATGAATGCTGATAATAACAATTAAACATTCAAAAATAATGCATAAGATGTAAAGAAAATATAAATGCACACACACAGACGCGCGTGCCCGCACTCGGATGCGCACCTCACATCATGGAAGTAGTTTTGATGTCAGGGTTTGGGTTGTTTTTTGTTTTGTGATTGTGTTTTTTTGCATAATTGGCCTTATTTTGCGGCATTTTCCTGAAAACACCCCCCCCCCCCCCCACGCTCTCTTAATTTCCTTATTTTGGAATTCGATGAACATATTTTTATAGCTGTGGCCGTAAGGTCGTCGGTGCTTGTCGTGGCGGTAATCCCCGAACCCGGTGGTGGACACCTGCGGTGAAGGGGGCCGTCCAGCTGAAGAAGGAGGCCTATCGGGTTTTATTAGCCTGTGGGACTCCTGAGGCAGCAAACGGGTACTGGCAGGCCAAACGTGCTGCAGCCGAGGCTGTCGCAGATGCAAAATCTCGGGCGTGGGAGGAGTTCGGTGAGGGCCTGGAGAATGATTATCGGTTGGCCTCAAAAAGGTTCTGGGCCACCATCCGACGCCTCAGGAGGGGGAAGCAGTTCTTCACAAACACTGTTTACGGTGGAGGTGGGGAGCTGCTTACCTTGACTGGGGATGTTGTTGAGAGGTGGAAGGAATACTTTGAGGACCTTCTCAATCCCACCAACACACCCTCCGTGGAAGAGGAAGACCCTGGGGGTTCGGGTGAGGGTCCGCCCATCACTGGAGTGGAGGTCACTGAGGTTGTCAAAAAGCTCCTCGGTGGTCGAGCTCCGGGGTTGGACGAGATCCACCCGGAATATCTCAGGGCTCTGGATGTTGTAGGACTGTCTTGGTTGACACGTCTCTGCAACATCGCGTGGTCATCGGGGGCTGTACCTCTGGATTGGCAAACTGGGGTGGTGGTCCCAATTTTTAAGAAGGGGGACCAGAGGGTGTGTTCCAATTATCGGGGAATTACACTCCTCAGCCTACCTGGGAAAGTCTATGCAGGGGTACTAGAGAGGAGGATCCGACCGATAGTCGAACCTCGGATTCAGGAGGAACAATGTGGTTTTCGTCCTGGCCGCAGCACTCTTGACCAACTCTATACGCTCCACAGGATTCTGGAGGGGGCATGGGAGTTTGCCCAATCTGTCCACATGTGCTTTGTGGATTTGGAGAAGGCTTTCGACCGTGTCCCTCGAAAGATCTTGTGGGGCGTGCTCCGAGAATACGGCGTTCCGGATCAGTTGCTACGAGCTATTCGGTCGCTGTATCACTGGAGCCAGAGTTTGGTCCGTATTGGTAACAGCAGGTCGGATTCGTTTCCAGTGGGAGTTGGAGTCCGCCAAGGCTGTCCTTTGTCACCGATTCTGTTCATAAATTTTATGGACAGAATTTCTAGGCGCAGTCAAGGCGATGAGGGGTTCTGGTTTGGTGGCCATCGGATATCGTCTCTGCTTTTTGCGGATGATGTTGTCTTTTTGGCTTCATCAAGTCGGGCCCTCCAGCTCTCATTGGAGCAATTTGCAGCTGAGTGCAAAGCAGCCGGGATGAAGATCAGTACCTCCAAGTCCGAGGCCATGGTTCTCAGTCGGACAATGGTGGAATGCACCCTCCGGGTCGGGAATGAGGTCCTGCCCCAAGTGGAGGAGTTTAAGTATCTTGGGGTCTTGTTTACGAGTGAGGGAAGGATGGAGCGAGAGATCGACAGACGGATCGCTGCAGCCTCTGCTGTTAAGCGGTGCCTGTACCGGTCCGTTGTGGTGAAAAAGGAGCTGCTTCCTCCAACTCTCCCGGGGGGACACCGAGGCGGTCCCAGACAAGCTGAGAGACATAGTCCCTCCAACGTGTTCTAGGTCGACCCCGGGGTCTCTTCCCAGTTGGACATGCCCGAAACACCACACCAGGGAGGCGTCCGGGGGGCATTCTGACCAGATGCCCGAGCCACCTCAACCGGCCCCTCTCAATGCGGAGGAGCAGCGGATATACTCCGAGCTCTCCCCGGATGGCGGAGCTTCTCACCTTATCTCTAAGGGAGAACCCCGCCACCCGGCGAAGGAAGCTCATTTCAGCTGCTTGTATCCGTGATCTTGTTCTTTCGGTCATTACCCAAAGCTCGTGACCATAGGTGAGGGTTGGAACGTAGATCGACTGGTAAATTGAGAGCTTCGCCTTGCGGCTCAGCTCCTTTTTCACCACGACGGACCGGTACAGGCACCGCTTCGTCTGTCGATCTCTCTCTACCAAACCTGCCCATCACTTCCTCGTCCCCGCTGTTGCCTGCACCAACATGTCCATTGAAATCTGCACCAATGACCACTCTTTCACCTCTGGAGGTACTCTGCATCACTTCATCTAACTCCCTCCAGAATCTCTCCTTCTCTTCTCGCTCACTCCCTGCCTGTGGGGCATAAGCACAACATTGAACATCACACCTTCAATTTCTAACTTGAGACTCATCACTCTGCTTGACACTTTTCACTTCAAGAACATTTTTGACAAACCCCTCTTTCAAGATGACCCCTACTCCATTTCTCTTTCCATCCACACCATGAAAAACAGCTTAAATCCTGCTCCTAAGCTTCTAGCCTTGCTACCTTTTCACCTGGTCTCCTGAATACACAGTATCCTTCCTCCTTTGCATCATGTCAGCCAGCTCTCTACCTTTTCCTGTCATAGTTCCAACATTCAAAGTCCCTTCTCTCAATCTTAGACTCATGCTTTTCCTCTTCTCTCTGCCTACGGACACACCTCACACCTCTCCTTCTTCGACGTCTTCGACCAACAGTAGTGCAATTTCCACCAGCACCCTGTTGGTTAACAGCACTGATGGCGGTCGTTGTTAATCCGGGCCTCAACCAATCCGGTATGAAATTTGTCTTTGCGGTTTGCATTTTGGCAAAAGTTTTACACCGGATTCCCTTCCTGCCGCAACCCTCTGCATTTACCCGGTCTTGGGACCGGCGTGACGGCGAACATTTGTTTGTGCCCACCCCTCACGGCTGCATTCGAGAGATCCCTGTGTCTGTGTGTGTATATGTGTGTGTGTGTGTATATATATATATATATATATATATATACATACACACACACACACACACACACACACAGTGGAACCTCACCCTACGATTGTCCCAACATCCGAAAAATCCAAGTTACGAAAAACATTTTTCTAATTTTTTCGTCTCTGGATACGAAACAAGTTCACGTTACAAAAGCGCCTTCTCAAAAATTCAAACAACGCTCTCCCATTGATTATCTCCCAACATCCTGTCCCGCTGGCCGCTGGATATATTGTTAAAAAATCTTTCCGATGTGTCGATACATTAGAATATTGCTGTAATGTTCCATAAATGCATTAAATAGAACAGACTAAGATATTTTATAGTAGTTTGTGTAATGCATTGAATATTTTATATTAAAGTGACCAATTAATAAAGCCAAATCTGAAATAAAAGGCAGGAAATAGTTTTCCATCGACAAGATTTTAACACCTTTTTGTATTTAACAAATCTATAACCACTTGTTTACTAGTTAATTTCAAGCAAGTTGTTTGTATTCTACAACACTTGTCAATTGAAAAGTTTAAGAGATATGCATTTTTGCAATTCATAATTATGATGCAAGATGATGCACATATCTGCATTATCCGGTGATAAGTGTCTCTTCTTGTTCAAAATGTCCCCTACTGTTGAGAACACGCGCTCTGACGGCACACCCGAAGCAGGGACGTACCATTTGCCATACATAGAGGCGTTTACTTAGGGTGTCATTGAAAATGGCATTTACTCCAGACGCTGTCATGAACACAGGAAACTATAACGTTAGAAGTATCAATATCCTTTTTACAGGTATCGATTATAGATCGACATAATTATATTGGCGATATTCCAATTGTCAGTGACATCCCTAATGCATACTCAGTTAAGCAAAGAGAGTTGTAAAATGAATGAAAACCTGAATCCTGTGTTCTAAACGAGTTCAACGGCACAATTGCACACTTGAAATACCGAAAGTCTGTATAACCCACAACAAGTGCACTACTTTCAGTTTTGAGCACCTCACATATTGTAAGCATTGATTGGCTGTTTTAAGCGTCATGTAAAGTGACTCGGTATAAATGAGTGACTTATTTCAAATTAATATTGATATTATTTGATATATTTCATATTATTTTACAATGTTATGTTTATAATAATTGATTTAGGGGTGTTTTATGAGATACGGTAATGGTATTTATGGATGTATTGTACAGTATGAGCATCACACATCATACGTCACTGTAACAACTTGCGTTCACTTTCAACTTGCGTTCAGCCGTCCGGAACCAATTACAAACGTCAGTTGGGGAGCGTCTGTATAATCATCCCGAATGGGGTTGTTTGGCTATGTCCATTTCTTTCATTCAAAAAAAAAAAAGCCTGATAATGTTGTCTGCCTACAGGATTATGTATGGTTAGGGAGTAGAATTCCTGGAGATGGACACCCAAACAAACATTCGAAAACCTGCTTCAGTGTTGACTTGAGATTGATACTGAACTGATCATTCAACACTGGAGTTTATTGGTCCTGTGGAAAAATCAGATTTTTCATCCACTGGAGTTTTCTTGAGAACTGTGAAGTTGGATCCCCAGCACTTCTCAGGTTTTGAATAAAGCCCTTTTCTGCAACAGCACTGAATCATGACTCATCCGAACCCATGTATGTGGCAGTAAAGTATTCTTCACATTCTTCATATTCTTTTTCTTTTGTTTGTTCCCCAGGTGAAAGTGTTCCAGTCACAAAGACTAACCTGCCCAATCCACAGCATGGTGACAGAGAGTCTGACAGGGACAAGGTGTACAGTACGGATGAACATAAGAGACACACTCTGTTCTGCGGAACCAACATCATTCAGACCCGCTTTTATTCAGGAGAGTTGGTTAAAGCTGTGGTGGTCAGGACTGGTACGTTTCTCCGGCAAACACTGCACAGGTCTTGCTATATTCCTTCGCACTGCTTATATTTTCTTGACTTGGCACATTTCATTTAGGTCTGATTTATAAAACAATCTAGTCATATCTGTCATAATAAAAAGTCAGCCAGCTTGTTGTGCATGGGTACATACAGGTCCTTCTCAAAAAATTAGCATATTGTAATAAAGTTCATTATTTCCTGTAATGTACTGATAAAAATTAAACTTTCATATATTTTAGATTTATTGCACACCAACTGAAATATTTCAGGTCTTTTATTGTTTTAATACTGATGATTTTGGCATACAGCTCATGAAAACCCAAAATTCCTATCTCAAAAAATTAGCATATCATGAAAAGGTAGTCTAAACGAGCTATTAACCTAATCATCTGAATCAACCAATTAACTCTAAACACCTGCAAAAGATTCCTGAGGCTTTTAAAAACTCCCAGCCTGGTTCATTACTCAAAACCGCAATCATGGGTAAGACTGCCGACCTGACTGCTGTCCAGAAGGCCATCATTGCCACTCTCAAGCACGAGGGTAAGACACAGAAAGAAATCTCTGAGCGAATAGGCTGTTCCCAGAGTGCTGTATCAAGGCACCTCAGTGGGACGTCTGTGGGAAGGAAAAAGTGTGGCAGAAAACGCTGCACAACCAGAAGAGGTGACCGGACCCTGAGGAAGATTGTAGAGAAGGGCCGATTCCAGACCTTGGGGGACCTGTGGAAGCAGTGGACTGAGTCTGGAGTAGAAACATCCAGAGCCACCGTGCACAGGCGTGTGCAGGAAATGGGCTACAGGTGCCGCATTCCCCAGGTCAAGCCACTTTTGAATCAGAAACAGCGGCAGAAGCGCCTGACCTGGGCGACACAGAAGCAGCACTGGACTGTTGCTTCTTCTTCTTTTCCTTTCGGCTTTTCCCTTCAGGGGTCGCCACAGCGAATCATCTGCCTCCATCTCACCCTATCCTTTGCATCTTCTTCTCTTACACCAACGACCTTCATGTCCTCCTTTACCACATCCATGAATCGTCTCTTTGGTCTTCCTCTAGGCCTTTTGCCTGGTAGTTCCAGCCTCAGCATCCTATTACCAATATACTCACTATCCCTCCTCTGTACATGTCCAAACCATCTCAATCTAGCCTCTCTGACTTTGTCTCCAAAACGTCTTACATGTGCTGTCCCTCTGACGTGCTCATTCCTAATCCTATCCATCCTCGTTACTCCCAAAGAGAACCTCAACATTTTCATCTCTGCTACCTCCAACTCTGCCTCCTGTCTGTTCCCCAGGGCCACTGTTTCTAACCCATACAGCATCGTTGGCCTCAACACCGTCTTGTACACTTTTCCTTTCATTTTTGCCGATACCCTCCTATCACACATCACACCGGACACTTTTCTCCAACCATTTCAACCTGCCTGCACACGCTTCTTGACCTCTTTTCCACACTCTCCATTGCTCTGGATTGTTGAGCCTAAGTACTTAAAATCCTCCACCTTTCTTATCTCTGCTCCCTGTAATCTCACCGTTCCTCTTTGGTCCTTGTCATTCATGCACATGTATTCTGTCTTACTGAGGCTAATCTTCATTCCCCTCCTTTCCAGGGCATACCTCCAGCTCTCTAGATTTTCCTGCACTTGTTCTCTGCTCTCACTACAGATTACAATGTCATCTGCAAACATCATAGTCCATGGGGAATCTTGTCTAACCTCGTCTGTCAGCCTGTCCATCACCATAGCGAACAAGAAGGGGCTGAGAGCTGACCCTTGATGCAGTCCCACCTCCACCTTGAACTCTTCTGTCACACCAACAGCACACCTCACCACTGTCTTACATCTCTCATACATGTCCTGCACCACTCTAACATACTTCTCTGCCACTCCAGACTTCCTCATGCAATACCACAGTTCTTCTCTCGGCACCCTGTCATATGCTTTCTCCAGATCCACAAAGGCACAATGCAGCTCCGTCTGACCTTCTCTGTACTTCTCCATTAACGTCCTCAAGGCAAACACTGCATCTGTGGTGCTCTTTCTGGGCATGAAACCAAACTGTTGTTCACAAATGCTGACTTCTGCCCTTAGTCTAGCTTCCACTATTCTTTCCCATAACTTCATCGTATGGCTCATCAACTTTATCCCTCTGTAGTTGCCACAACTCTGCACGTCTCCCTTGTTCTTAAAAATGGGCACCAGCACACTTCTCCTCCATTCCTCTGGCATCCTCTCGCTCTCTAAGACCTTGTTAAATGTTCTTGTCAGAAAATCTACTGCTACCTCTCCTAGACACTTCCATACCTCCACCGGTATGTCATCAGGACCAACTGCCTTTCAGTGGTCCAAACTACTTTTTTTGGATGAAAGCAAATTTTGCATGTCATTCGGAAACCAAGGTGCCAGAGTCTGGAGGAAGACTGGCGAGAAGGAAATGCCAAAATGCCTGAAGTCCAGTGTCAAGTACCCACAGTCACTGATGGTCTGGGATGCCATGTCAGCTGCTGGTGTTGGTCCGCTGTGTTTTATCAGTGGCAGGGTCAATGCAGCGAGCTATCAGGAGATTTTGGAGCACTTCATGCTTCCAGCTGCTGAAAAGCTTTATGGAGATGAAGATTTCATTTTTCAGCACGACCTGGCACCTGCTCACAGTGCCAAAACCACTGCTAAATGGTTTACTGACCATGGTATTACTGTGCTCAATTGGCCTGCCAACTCTCCTGACCTGAAGCCCATAGAGAATCTGTGGGATATTGTGACGAGAAAGTTGAGAGACACCAGACCCAACATTGTGGATGAGCTTAAGGCCGCGATCGAAGCATCCTGGGCCTCCGTAACACCTCAGCAGTGCCACAGGCTGATTGCCTCCATGCCACGCCCGCATTGAAGCAGTCATTTCTGCAAAAGGATTCCCGACCAAGTATTGAGTGCATAACTGAGCATAATTATTTGAAGGTTGACTTTTTTTGTATTAAAAACACTTTTGTTTTTTTGTTTTTATTGGTCGGATGAAATATGCTAATTTTTTGAGATTGGGATTTTTGGTTTTTCTTAAATTTTTTGCCAAAGTTATCAATATTAAAACAATAAAAGGCTTGAACTACTTCAGTAGTGTGTAATGAATCTAAAATATATGAAAGTCTAATGTTTATCAGTACATTACAGAAAATAATGAACATTATCACAATATGCTAATTTTTTGAGAAGGACCTGAAAAGTATGTGTGCTTCTGTATCCATGTTCTCACTTCTCACATCTTTTTTTAGGGTTCAGTACAGCTAAGGGACAGCTGATTCGGTGCATCTTGTACCCTAAACCCACAGATTTTAAGCTGTACAGAGATGCCTACCTGTTCCTTCTTTGTCTAGTTGGAGTTGCTGGCATTGGCTTCATCTACTCAGTTGTGCTGAGCATAATAAATAAGGTAATGCCTAGGTAATGTCTAGTGTGTTTTTAGGTCCCGTCCCTCGGGAGCTATAGGAATGAGGTCTGTTACATTTGAGTTTCTGGACATTTAATTGCTACTGGGCTTTCACACTTGGTATTGCTGCCTCACTACTATCAGTGAATTTGTGTGTGAATGACCTTGACCTTTTTTGCAAGGTCACAGCAGCTAAACTGTGTACAGTGAGTCGTCGACTTATGACCTATGTGAGTTACGTCAGATCGACTTTACGACCGCAAAAGTGATGAAGCATGATTCATGGCAGTGCAGTGCAAGTGTTGCGTACGACAGTTGTTTGTGCTGCCGGGATCGCCAGCATCTTAAAAGGCTAAGCAGGAGATGATGCAGCTTCACTTTATAACTGCTCAGAGCAAATCTATTCATCTACTTTCAATGCCACGTTACTGTGGCGCGAAACAGAGAGCCAATCCTTTCTGTGTGGGTGGGTCCGATACCTTGAAGCTCTAATTTTATTGGACTCGCATACTGCAGTGTTTATGTGACAGGAAACACGTCCCAAGTTTTGCCAATCAGCTGGTCTGCGGGTTGAAGTTTTTCCATGTCTGTCCATTTGTGTTTGCTTGCCAGCTGTGTTTGGCTTCGTGGAAATGAGCTGATCAAAACGAGGGAATTTTATCTCTTTACCCAAACAACACGCGCAGTCTGGGGCTGTTGTTATAAACCAATAAAATTGGAGTTTGAAGCTATTGGACCCGCCCACACAGTGGCGTACAGAAAGGATTGGCTCTCCGCTGTGCGTCACAGTGACGTGGAATTGAAAATAGATGTATAGATTTAAATGCGTGAGATTTATTCATCTGTTTTTGTTTGGCGTGAGTGTATTTGGATGGAAAGTCGACATACGACTAGATCAAGTTACGACCGGTCTGCCGAAACCAAAAGCGGTCGTAAGTCGACGACTCACTGTGTTAGGTTTCCGGACTTGTACTTTCCACACGCTGAAGCTTTTACTTTCAAACTTGTTGTTCTTCTTTTTTTGGCATGTTATGAAATGGTTCTTTTAGTCGGAGCGATGGAGCTCCTGTTGTCCATCTGGTCGTTGTTGTTTTGTGCCTGCATGATTTATGACTTTGGGTTGTCGATATGGGTCCCAGGTTCGGATGCATTTTTGTGGCACAAGCACATGATCATTTATAAAATAAAATGTTTGAAGCACAACAGAGCAAATATCAAATTCTTCATAAAACTTCAGCAGAGACCCTTGTAATGCTTCAACATGCCCATGGCAATGAAGCTTTGACCTGAGGGAGGTGTGTTTAGGGTTGATAGTGTGTCAAGTTGGGCAGAATGTAGTCCTCCAGTGATGTGCTGCCTGTCTTGAAGTGTGAATACAATTTCACTTCATTGCCATAGCCATACAAAAGCCTTTTAAATGTTTCCACTGGGTAACATGGTTCCTGACCTGTGACAGTTCAACTTCATCTGACCTGTTGAATCATAAAAGTTACTCCTCGCTCCTGCTGCACACTCGCTGCACTGTACTGCGCTCTAAAAATTCAGTACAGTAGGCCCTCGATATTCGCGGGGGTCCGGTTCTGAGCCCTCCTGCGAATCGAGATAATCCGCGAGTTCTGTACCCGGAAGTAAAACCCCATGTGACACACACATGCGCGAATGAGCAGCCGGAAGTAAAATACTATGTATCTATTACATGCGTTAAAATATGCTTCTTAAACACATTCTGTAGACAGTCTTACTCATTAATACAGTATTAATGTAGTACAATGTAGTCATGATAAAGAAAACTTTTAAATTTTTACTCTTATTTTTATTGATGATAAAATATAAACATTATACAGCATATACTGTTGTAAGGCACTCGTTTTAAAGTCTTTTTCAATTATTATTCCAGTACAGTACCCAAATTAATTCTGAGAATGTTTGTGCGTGAGATTTTGTAGCATGTTTAACAAATGATACCAAAAGTATAAACTTTATTACGCTTCATGTCCTTTTACATTAAACTTGGAGTGACGCCTTGGAGTGACATCTTCAAGATGGCGTTGCCTAGATGGCAACGTCGTGGAGTTCACATAGTCAAATTGTTTCTTTGGTCCTTTTAATTTGTTTTATTTGTTTGTTCATGTTTTGCACTATGCTCGTCTATGATCTGTCGACCCTACTACAGCTATAGGCAGCTTCAGCTTCGGGCAACTAAGCACGCAACAACTTATATCTTGAGCTTGTATGCTATGGCAGCTCAATGCTAGCGGTTAGCTAGCATTTACCGCCGAAGCCCAGGCGGAGTTCTCAGAGGCTTGGTTAGCACTTCCGGCCATACTACTTGAAAATGTTCGGTCCCTGCGAAACAAGATGGATGAGCTTCATGCTCAGATTGCAGCGCAGAGGGATCTACAGGACTGTGGCTAACAAGCCCAGTTGAGCGTGCTTAGTTATACACGCCCGAAGATACTTCGATCTTATAGCTGTAGTAGAGTCGACTGGTCGTAAACGAGCATAGAGCAAAACATGAACAAACAAAACAACAAATAAAACAAATTAAAACAAACAAAGAAACCATTTGACTCTGAGAACTTCTAGTGTGAGCTGCTATGCTATGGGAACTCCATGCTAACCGCCCAGGTGGAATTCTCAAGAGGCTTGGTTAGCACTTCCGGCCATACTGCTTGAAAATGTTCAGTCCTACGAAACAAGATGGATGAGCTTCATGCTCAGATTGCAGGCCAGAGGGATCTACAGGACTGTGTTTCTGTGAAACATGGCTTGAGGAGAGGACACCCGATACGGCGATTATACTCGCTGGCTATACGGCCTTCATCCCCTGCAATCCCAAGCGCCGGAGTTGTCGTTGGCCCCTTCCCGCCTGGGCTTATTGCTAGCTGGGCTGCGGCTTGCATTGAGCTGCCTACCATAGCATGTTAACTCTGCTAATAGCATGTTAGCTCTGCTTAGTTATACACGCCCGAAGATACTCCAATCTTATAGCTGTAGTAGAGTCAACCGGTCATAGATGAGCATAGTGCAAAACATGAACAAACAAAACAACAAATTAAAACGAACAAAGAAACAATTTGACTATGAGAACTCTGTGTCGTCACCCTCTGGGCAGCGTTATTTTGGAGACGACACTCCAACTTCAATGTCAAAGGACATGAAGAGTACTGTAATAAAGTTTATCCTTTTGGTATTGTTTATTAAACATGCTACAGAACATAAAATCTCACGCATAAACATGAACTTAGGTACTGTACTGGAATAATAATTGAAAATGATTTTAATACAACAGTTCAGAGAAAACTGTCGTTTCTCAGGAGAAAGTCTTATTTCTTCAGAAGAGACATCCAGCGTTTTCTATTGCTTAGCCAGAGAAGACCCACAGCGTTTGAGTGGTATCATAGGGCTTAACTGGTAATTAAAACACACACAAAAAAAGAGGCTCATTGACAACTTGTGCGTGAATGAGGGAAAAGGGGTGGGACATCAGCTCAACCAATCAGGAGAAAGGAGGACAGCCATTGGCTGAATTTGAATCAGGTGCCGGTTGCTCGGTAGTCAGCGAACACTCAAACCGCTAATAGTCAAGGGCATACTGTACAGAAACATATTAGGATTTGAATCTCGTAAATAGGCAGTGCCTCTGTGTTCAGTCAAGCAAGAATTTCACGGTACTGGAAATACTAGTCTTCTCAAAAAATTAGCATATTGTGATAAAGTTCATTATTTTCTGTAATGTACTGATAAACATTAGACTTTCATATATTTTAGATTCATTACACACTACTGAAGTAGTTCAAGCATTTTATTGTTTTAATATGGCAAAAAAGTAAAGAAAAACCAAAAATCCCTATCTAAAAAAATTAGCATATTTCATCCGACCAATGAAAAAAAGTGTTTTTAATACAAAAAAAGTCAACCTTCAAATAATTATGTTCCGTTATGCACTCAATACTTGGTCGGGAATCCTTTTGCAGAAATGACTGCTTCAATGCGGCGTGGCATGGAGGCAATCAGCCTGTGGCACTGCTAAGGCGTTATGGAGGCCTAGGATGCTTCGATAGCGGCCTTAAGATCATCCACAGTGTTGGGTCTGGTTTCCCTCAACTTTCTCTTCACAATATCCCACAGATTCTCTATGGGCTTCAGGTCAGGAGAGTTGGCAGGCCAATTGCGCACAGTAATACCATGGTCAGTAAACCATTTACCAGTGGTTTTGGCACTGTGAGCAGTTGTCAGGTCGTGCTGAAAAATGAAATCTTCATCTCCATAAAGCTTTTCAGCAGATGAAAGCATGAAGTTCTCCAAAATCTCCTGATAGCTAGCTGCATTGACCCTGCCCTTGATAAAACACAGCGGACCAACACCAGCAGCTGACATGGCACCCCAGACCATCACTGACTGTGGGTACTTGACACTGGACTTCAGGCATTTTGGCATTTCCTTCTCCCCAGTCTTCCTCCAGACTTTGGCACCTTGATTTCTGAATGACATGCAAAATTTGGTTTCATCCGAAAAAAGTACTTTGGACCACTGAGCAACAGTCCAGTTCTGCTTCTCTGTAGCCCAGGTCAGGCGCTTCTGCCGCTGTTTCTGGTTCAAAAGTGGCTTGATCTGTTGAATGCGGCACCTGTAGCCCAGTCCACTGCTTCCACAGGTCCCCCAAGGTCTGGAATCGGCCCTTCTCCACAATCTTCCTCAGGGTCCGGTCACCTCTTCTGGTTGTGCAGCGTTTTCTGTCACACTTTTTCCTTCCCACAGACGTCCCGCTGAGGTGCCTTGATACAGCACTCTGGGAACAGCCTATTCGCTCAGAGATTTCTTTCTGTGTCTTACCCTCTTGCTTGAGGGTGTCAATGATGGCCTTCTGGACAGCAGTCAGGTCGGCAGTCTTACCCATGATTGTGGTTTTGAGTAATGAACCAGGCTGGGAGTTTTTAAAAGCCTCAGGAATCTTTTGCAGGTGTTTAGAGTTAATTGGTTGATTCAGATGATTAGGTTAATAGCTCGTTTAGACTACCTGAACATGATATGCTAATTTTTTGAGATAGGAATTTTGGGTTTTCATGAGCTGTATGCCAAAATCATCAGTATTAAAACAATAAAAGACCTGAAATATTTCAGTTGGTGCGCAATGAATCTTAAGTATGTGAAAGTTTAATTTTTATCAGTACATTACAGAAAAATAATGAACTTTATCACAATATGCTAATTTTTTGAGAAGGACTAGTAAATAGAGCGTGTATTCTGAAATATACATTTTTTTAAATATATAATACTAAAATGAGTCAAAATAGCAGAATACTTACATTTCATATTTATATCTCCATAGGTTCCTGCTAAAACCATCATCATCGAGTCACTGGACATCATCACCATCACGGTGCCCCCTGCACTGCCTGCAGCAATGACCGCAGGTATTGTGTATGCACAGCGACGCCTCAAAAACATTGGTATCTTCTGTATCAGCCCGCAAAGGATTAACATCTGTGGCCAGCTCAACCTTATCTGCTTTGATAAGGTAGGTTTATTAAGGTGTAGTGTAAATTACGACAAATTCTGATAGGATTTGTTTACATTTATTATTGGTTAAAATTCTGACTATAGTGGCTTGGTTTTTTTTTTGGTCAGAACAAAAGGCATGGTGCCATGTTATAGTGACTTTAAATTTAATCTCCTTTACACTTCAGTAAAAACAGTGTGCACTTGTCAGGACTGTGATATTAAACAGCTCTCTCTAGCATAGTCTCACTTTCAGTTTGTCTTCATTTTTCAGACAGGCACCCTGACTGAAGATGGCTTGGATCTGTGGGGTGTGCAGATCGTAGAGAACAGCAGGTACACAATATGATTCTCAGTAAAGAATCCCAGGCTTTAATAACAAGATAATTGAAGTTCAGATGCAACCATGTACTGTATTGTTTCTGATTTATTATACTCAAGAGAGTATACTTAAAGTATCTGCTGTCTTGGTGTGATTAATGATTGTAATAACACTGTTCTTTTTCTGTCTGTCTCCCTATGTCTCCTCCTGCAGATTCCGCCACTCAGAGGAGAATGCCTATAAGGAGAGTCTGGTGAAATCACACTTCGTAGCCTGCATGGCTACGTGTCACTCTCTCACCAAGATTGAGGGCCAGCTGTCTGGAGACCCTCTGGATCTGAAGATGTTTGAGGCTACTGGCTGGGTTTGTTCTTCCTGTCAATTGTTATGTCTTTTACCCCATCAAGTAAAGTGGTTGCACAAGCTTATCTCAGTACTGCTCATAGTTATGCCACTTGTTTTGCAACGCTGTGCTACAAATGATCAGTGTTTGGGAAGCTTTGACACAATTGCAAGCTACACAGTTTCAAATGGCGAAACTACAGCCAATTTATGACTGGCACGAATGCCCCTTTGCAGTTGACTTTCTTGCTGTTTATAATTTTTTGAATTATTTATAGTGTAGTTCTCAATTTTTAAGTAATTAAAAATACAGACGCTCCCCGACTTATGTTTTAGTTAGGTTCCGGACGGCCGAACGTAAGGTGAAAAAATAGTAAGTTGTTACTGTATGTTCCAGTGACATATGACGTTCATACTGTACTCTACATCCACAAATACCATTACCGTATCTCATAAAACACCCCTAAATTAATTATTATAAACATAACATTGTACAAATATATCAAATAATATCAACATTAATTTCAAATAAATTCAATTCAAGCAAAATAATTTCAAATAGATAAATTTTAATCAAATTCACTCATCAGATATCAAATACAGTATCAAATATAACTTTTAACATTCTCTATGATGCGACCTTTCTATTTCGTCACTTTACGTGAAGCTGAGCTGAGGCTGGATGTGCTTGTAAATAGTTCCGATGGTCGATAGAGCCATTTGGAAGAAAGGTGCAACATTCACATGTTTTTCACCAGCATCAATTTTCTTGATAATAACCAACTTCGTTTCTAACGAGATGGCTTGCCGCTTTCTCTGATTACCACTATCACTAGTAGGCTTACGCTTCTGACCAACCATATTTGCTTAGGGTTACAAAAGTCCGCAAAACAGTGTAAACACAAAGGTAACAGAGATGACATCTTAACACAAGGGTAACATGAGGTTTACTGGGAAGAAGGAGGGCACGTTCAGTCTGTTGTTTGTAAATAATGGACACAGCGTCATGTAGAAGTAGCGTATTACATCAGCGTACTACGTAGGTATGTCTCGTACTACAGAGCGCACACTCAACTCAAAATTTGACACTTTTTTTTTTAAAACATAAAATTGAAAAATACGCATGAACGTAAAGCGGGGAGTGTCTGTACTTAATTGGAGTATAGTTCTGATATGTGTGTGTGTGTGTGTGTGTGTGTGTGTGTGTGTGTGTGCGCTTACAGATCCTGGAAGAAGCCACTGAAGAGGAGACTGCTCTTCATGAACGCATCATGCCCACCGTGGTACGCCCACCCAAGCAGCTTCTCCCTGAACCTGTGATGTCCTGTGAGGAGGACATGGTGTGTATCATACATGACCTCAGAATGTATCATATAGAACATGTTACTGTTTTTCCAATTTTTTTTTCTTTTTTTTTTTACAGGAACTGTACGAGCTGTCGGTAAGCAGTCAGGAGTTTTTTTGTTTGTTTTTGTTTCACCCTTTCTTGAGGAGATTGTAAATTTGAGTTCTGACCATTCACCAGTCAAGAAACAATTAGCTATGCTTGCTGGTTGAATGAGCTATTAATCACAATGACACTTGCCAATCACAGATATTTAGGAGCATGTGTGTGTAGAAGAGGGTAGCTAGTACTTTCCTCGGAGGGTGCCCTGTGATGAAGCATGCGCAGCAATGTGACCGATGCGTTGGGTTCGTTGGTTGAGTTAGTTGACTTAATTTGTCTTGGATGACATGAGTGTTAGCCTTTACCCACCACACCTGATAGTTGGGTTGTGATTTAGTATCATTTGAGGAGAAAATATTTTAGTTGTGGGTTTCTATTGGTGTATACTCGAGCATCTAGTCTTGAACATGTTCCTTACAGACATCTTACGAGATCGGAATCGTTCGCCAGTTCCCCTTCTCGTCAGCCCTGCAGCGGATGAGTGTGGTGGCTCGGCTGCTTGGTGAAAAGCGAATGGATGCATACCTCAAGGGAGCGCCCGAGGTGGTGGCAAGTCTATGCAAGAAAGAGACAGGTTAGTTAAATTTTTTTGTTGTTGTTGTTAATATTGATGAAAGCTAAATCTCAAAATTGTCTCTGTCACTGGGCTCCACAGTGCCGCAGGACTTCACACAAGTACTAGAAGGCTACACTAAGCAGGGGTTCCGTGTTATTGCTCTGGCACACAGACGCTTGGAGTCCAAACTGACCTGGCATAAAGTCCAGAACGTTAACAGGTACTGGAGATGTTACAGTTGAGTCCCAGAATAATCTTTCTCTGCCCTCCCACCCCCAATTCCCCTCCTCCCAGCTTTCTATCTCTTTATTTTTCTTTCTCTCTCTCCATAGCTAATAACCCTATTTAATAGAGTTGTGAAGACAGAAGCTCTGTTTAAGTCTGTAATTAAACTAATTCATGATGCAGATAGTTTTTTAAAAGTTTAAAAAATATGGCATGATAACCAGTTATACACTGAATTTCAAGTAGACATATGTGAGCCACTCCACTGAAAGTAGGCTCTTGTGTCCAAAATTTTTTTACACAGTCAGATTGAGGAGACCCAAAGCTGCAAAATACAGCAAAAAGTTTGTCAACAGCTTGAAAACTGAGCGAGCTATGCCATTTCTTGTGTCAGCATTCAACTAAAAATTTCAAAAGATGTTTTAGAGAAAAATGAGCACAAAGATTGCAATTCTTCCAACATCATTAGTCCTTAGCAACCAAACATTTTTATGCACTTCAGCCATATAAACTTTGAGAAAACATGTCTCGGAAAAATTTTAGGAAGAGATAATAAGAGAAATCATCCTCATTTTAATCTGACACACCCTTTTTAAACCCATCAGTCACAGTGGTCACCCCCCAACAATGAACAAAAAAACGACCCCCATTTCTGTTTATTCCAGTAAGATCAGTATGTATCTTTTCGACCATTATATAAAGGTTCAAATGCCTTCAAATGATACTGATTGAAAAAAACACTGTCAGGTTCAAACAATCACACTGAAATTAAGAAAACTATACAACAAAACCCTCTGATCTCTTTATACAAGTAAGCTTCATCAACTCTCCGCTCATCATTATCATCTTCATCTTTCTCCTGCTCAGCAGAAAGGGTCACATCTTCACAAACAAAACAAAATGACAGATGTCTCTTCATCAACATCAAAATCAAAATCTTCATCAACATAGGTGGCATCATCATCAGTTTGTTCATCTGTAAAAGGAATGAGACGTTTAAGTATTTTTCAGGTCTTGACCAATTGTCGTACAAACGAAACAACCCATGATCCATCATGTCCAGTCCAGACAAGATTACACACAAATCAAATAATCAAAAAAATTCCATACTCGAATTTTGCATGCAGAAAAAAATACCCGCCGGCGAAATGACGCCAAGCATTCCGGCATCTTCAAAGCCCAATTCTCGCGTCAAATTTAACATCTATACTAATGCTGCTAGACCCCCAGTGCAGCTAACTGGGTTATCAAAGGTGGGCCATGTCTGTCACTGTCTATGGTGAGAGGCATGTAAAAGAACCATTGCTGACTTTCGTAAAGAGTAGGTGCAATGTCGTCAGCGTGTTTCTGTCCCTTGCTAAAAAGGTTGTGACAGGAAGGGCATCCGACCTAAAAACCTCTGCTAAATCAAATGTGCGAATCAGATGATTCGCTGTGGCGACTCCCGAGTAAAAGGGAAAAAGCCGAAAGGAAGACAGACAGACAGACTAATGCTGCTAGACATCAGAGATGAAATTTCACTCACCTTTTCAAAAAATTATGTGTATTCCCAATCTTATAAATAAACTTAATGACTGTTATTGAAGAGAAAGTCAGAGATAAATTCCGCATTCAGTAAACCAGAAGCAGGAAGTAAACCGGAAATTCACATGTGACGGGCACTGCACATGTGCAAGCTCGAGCTTACCAATCAGGGTGTTCATTTCAGATCTTCCTTAGCAACTAGCCTGCATTGTTTACGAGCATATCGTCTTCATAACCTTTATTTTATTCGCTGAAACGGCATTTTAATATCAAAACGGTATCCAAAATGAACAGACTACTTCACGGCCATTTTTCTGGCGAATGGATATGGTGTGTCTTGTACCAAACTCAGTGAGTAATTGCAATGAAAACCAGTAAGTTTGCTACTGTTTTTATCTAGTTTTATAAGGGTGCTTGCCACAAAAATGTGGAAAAAAAGAAGACATTTTTAGTGAGTTTTAGTCAATTTCACGTTAGCAAGTGATAGTTGAATACTTGTTTTAATAGTTTATGCAAAAATCCGAATTGCAATAAAAATGGACCATTTTTATTTTTCTGGCTTTTATCTCAAAAGTGGCCTGTCCGACAAGTGCCTACTTTCGGTGGAGCACCTCACATATATACAAAGCATGGCTAAAATTTTGTTAATGTCGTGATTTGCTTGGGGCTTTTTTGGTTTGTTTGTTTTTTAACATTCCAGAAATCACATTGAGACCAACATGGAGTTCTTGGGGCTAATCATTATGCAGAATAAGCTGAAATCTGAGACTCCTGGAGTGGTAGATGTCCTCAGACAGGCAAACATCCGCATGGTCATGGTGACAGGTACAGAGAAACCTGCTGGTAAAATCCACCTCTAGCTCCACTGGCTGTTTTAAGTCTGTGCAGCCCTACAGCTTTAAGCCACGTGTTCTGGTGTAGTAGGAATTCCTCTAATCCTAACCTAACACTTTTATCTCTCGGGCTCACTCACACCAATCCTGAACATACCGACACTGAGAGTTATGAAATTCCTTCCTGCTAACAAATTATGTAATAACTAAAATGTGTTCAGTATAAAGTTCAGGCTGTGAATGCATATCAATTCCCAGCAAGTATACATCCATATCTAATTACAAGTTTGATAAATGTTTGAGTTTGAATAAATTATTTCTTTAATAAATTCATTTAATATAGAAACTGCAGTACTGAAAGCAGTTTGTGAACTGTATGCCTTGAGATGTTGTCTGTGTTGTGAATGTGCCAGGAAGATGGTTGCATTAGTTTTGGGGGTCAGATGTAGGATTGTTTGGATTCTCAGATCATTTTGCACCACAAGGCTCAGTTTTAGGTCCTTTCATTTATTTATTTTTTATTATTACGAAATTTTTTCATGTATGTTACCATTAGGTGAAATAATTAATAAATGTCACAGATTGGCTTTTCATAGCTTTGCAGATGATTCAGTTCTGTACATACATAGAGCTGTGTAGTAAAATGGTCACAGGTCTACCCAGCATTCTTTGGGATTTGGCTAGTATTTATATTTTACGAAGTGAAAGTTCTTGCATCTGGTAGTGAAACAGAGAGGAAAAATATGGTTGAATAAATATATTTGGAAATTTGGTTCTAGAAAAGTAAAGTATGTACATCACTATAAAAATGACCATTCGGTATTTAACAAATATAGCATGAGGCACTGATGACCCTCTCCCTGAATTCAAGTCACATTTTTTCCTGCAGCCACAAAAAATTAATTGAACACAGAACTTCTCAATCTCTTGTTGTGCTTTCTTCATATTTTTACTTTTGTGTATGTTATTCTGCACTTTTCTAATGTGCTTCATAATAGTGCTATATTAAAGTTTTATCTATTAATAATAATGATAATAATAATAATAATAATAATAATATTATATTAATATTATTATTAATGCCTTATGTAAACATTTTCTCTCCATGTCATAGGTGATAATATACTGACTGCTATTTCAGTAGCACGGGACTGTGGTATGATCCCGCCCCAGGACCGTGTGATTATTGCTGATGCCGTGCCACCTAGAGATGGCCAGGTGGCCAGGATCAACTGGCGCTATGCAGACAACCCCAACAAGCCCTCCAGCAAGTCTGTTTCACTTGAGGTTAGAATGCTGTCTCTGCAGCCAAATTTAAGAAGCATTTTATAGTACACACTTTTTTCTATTCATACATATACAGACAGTACACACCTTATCAGGCAGGATGCAACGTAAAATTAAATATATACTGGATTTTCCAGACTATTAGTCACACTTTTTTCATACTTTGGCTAAAGGTGCGACTAATACTCTAGAGTGACTTGTATGTGAATTTATTACATGTAATTCTGTTTGTGTTCATAACAAACTTAATTTCATGTTTGTTATTTTTACATTCACAACCACAAGAGGGCACTCTAGGCTTAGGTATCAGTACCTGTTCATTCTCCAAGAAACAAGCTGCAAGTAGTGAAATATGCAACTGAAAATGGTAATCGAGTAGCAGAAAGAAAGTTTGGAGTGAACAAGAAACTTGTGAGGAACTGGAGAAACGTGGAAATTATTCTTACTGCAATGACGAAAACAAAAAAAAGCTAATTGTAAGCTAAAAGCTAGAAGGCCACAGCTAGAGGAACGAACTCGCACTTGGGTGCTTGAGCAACGTGCTGCAGGGAGAGGCTTGTCAACAGTGCAGTTGCGTCTCCACGTCCAGGTAGTGAAATTACTTATAATTCTAACAAGAGGGGCAGTGGTGGCCTGGTGGTAAAGGGCGCTGGATCGCTCATCCTAAGGTTGGGGTTTGGAGTCCCAATCTCCAGAAGATTGTTACTGTCCTCTCCCAGTGCAGTTAACTGGGTTATCAAAGGCCAGCCATGTCTCTCACTGTCTATGGTGAGGGGTTCATGTAAAAGAACCATTGTTGACTCTCGACAAGAGTGGCTGCATCGCTGTCAGTGTGTTTCTGTCTCTTGATAAAGGGTTGTGTCAGGAAGGGCATCCGACGTAAAAACCTATGCCAAATCAAACATACGAATCAGATGATTTGCTGTGGCGACCCCTGAAAAAGGGGAAAAGCTGAAAGGAAAAGAAGAAGAATTCTAACAAGAGGGCAGAAAAAGCAGAGATGATTATTACTGCAATGAAGAAAACAAAAAATGCTAATTGCTAAAAAAACCTAAAAGCTAATCGTGGGCTAAAAGCTAGATGGCCACCGCTTGTCAACAGTGCAGTTGCGTCTCCATGTTCAGGGAGTTGTCAAGGAGATGAATATAAATGACTTTGCGTAAGGACTTTCTTGGCATTACCGCTCCATGCAACGCAATCCCCTCTCTATACGAGTGAGGACCACAATGTCACATAAACTGCCAGTAGATGTCCAAGCCAATGTAGACAGTTTCCATGAGTTTGCGACTTATAGTCCAGTGTGACTTATATATGTTTTTTCTTCTTTATTATGCATTTTTTGGCCAATGCGACTTGTACTCCGGAGCAACGTATAGTCCGGGAAATACGGTATAAAAAATACATCTGCTGTTGAGGAATGCTAATTTAATAAGTGATCATTACAAATCACAGAGGGATGAAAAAGTGTTACTGACTTTGTTTGACACATTTTGTGTGTTTGTGTCCAATAAAACTGTGATTCTCATAAAAAAATGTGATATGTATTCATCTTTTCAAGTAGATATGCCCATATCTCATGGTTGTTGTGTATATGAATGCAGGAAGTAGAGATTGGTGTTGATGATGAGCCTGAAGAACAAAAATCTGTGGAGAAGTATCACTTTGCCATGAGCGGCAAATCATTTGCTGTCATCACTGAGCACTTCCAGGACCTGCTCCAAAAGGTCAGGTGATGTGCATGGGTGTGTGAGTTTGTTTAGGAGTGGGTCTCCAAGTGGGGTCCATGGGCATCCAGGGGTCAAAGAAGCATAGTTAACGGGGAAATGAAGCACATCGCAACGTAACATTGTCTTGCTTCATTTGGTCCTCAATATCATGTTTTTGCAGCTGATCAGTTGAAAATTGCCCTGATAATAATGTAAATCCAATTTGAAATTCGCGGTGTGAGACCATGTAAGCCACCATTGGAACAAATGTTCCTGTGACGTCACTGGGTTTGTGGTCGTGAACTTGTGTAAATATCACAATGGCTAGCAACGCATCAATGCATAATAATAAAAAGCTCATCATTGTATCGCACCGGGCTGTACAACAAACAGCTATTATAAACGTAAAGGCGTGCACTTTAACCGGCTGCCTTTAAGCAACAGTAAGCTATTGAAAGCCTGGCTCAGTGCATTGAAACATGCCGACCCACCAGTGAATGAAAGCGCACGCATTTGCAGTGCCCATTTCAGGACAGAAGATTATGTACACTAGAGCCCTGCGCGGGCCAAGATCACAAGCCCGCGCCCACCCCACAAATTATAATTGTGGCCCGCAGCCCGCCCCACACATTCACCCTTGTAGGTCAGCCCGCCCCACCTCGCAAGTGAAATTATAACCTGGCCCGCAGCCCGCCCCACACAAAATACTTCAGTCCGCACCCCGCCCCGCATAGAGTTTCTAATTCTAAGCCCACACCCGCCCTGCAGCCCGCACCACACAACTACATATTAACAATTCAACCTTTAATTCACTCAAACCATAAAAAGTTACATTAAAATCAACAATTTTTCACAACAGCCTAATAATGTATATTTCCCTGATACAAAGTGTTTGCTGCATATTCTACTGTATTCTGTAGGATTCCAATCTTTCCTATTTACCACTGCGATCCACTTGGCTTTTCTCTCTGGGTCAGATGGAAAACGATAAAATGACAGTGCAGCGCAACACGATATAACCAGACTCACTGGTTATTTTGTATCACTCCGGGGAAGTTAGTAACCGACAAACAACGTCCAGTTGGGTAATGTTGAACCACTATGACTTATTTCAAAATGTTTAGCAATGTTGAATGAGCGAGCGCCGTCTTGATCATGCCGTCCAATATGGCAAATAAACAAAAGACACCTGACCCTGTGACGTCACGTGCAAAACCTCAATATGTGAGGCACTCAAAACCGAAAGTAGTGTACTTGCTGTTGCTTCCGGTCTTTCAAGTGAGCAAGGGCGCCGTTGAACTCGTTTAGAACTCAGCCTGCACTGATGTGAATCACCAGCAGAGCGGACAGTTCTTTCTTTTCTTGACAGCCCGCATGAATCCATGACATAGCCCGCAGCCCTTCCTGCAAAACTTGGATCATTATCAAACCGCCCTGCCCCACATAAGTTTCAAATTGATCCCACCCCGCTCCGCAAACTAAAAAGTCTGACTTTAAATTTGTGCCCGCAGGAGCCCGCGGGCTGAAACCCACCCCTCGTAGGGCTCTAATGTACACTCATATAAATCTGACAAAACTGATTCCATGGTGTGGTCCAAAACCGGATCGTTGAAACCAGGATCAGCTCCGACCATATATGACTTTTCTGCATACAATATTACGAGCACTGACAGAAGCACACTGCAAAGTAATACAGTATCGGCACATAAGCGAAGGGCGGAAAAACGAGCTCTCCATGCTGAACACACAGAGATATGGAATATATGTAGGGCTAAACATCTCCCACTCTCTCTCTCTCTCTCTCTCTCTCTCTCTATCTATATATATATATATATACACACACACACACACACACACACACACACGCACACAGACGGTCCCCAACTTACGAAGCCCCTGTGTACGAAATCCCCGAGTCACGAAAAACATTTTCCTGAGTATCCGTCCCTGAGATACGAAACAACCCCCTCTTACGAAAAGAAATCAAAATTTCACACGACGCGCGGGTTGCTCTCTCATTTGCTGTCTCCCAGAGAGAGACAGAAGGAAGCTTCACTCTTTAGTTTATAGTTTAGTTTTTTAAGTTGTTTTAATTCAGTAATTGTTTAATAAATGTGGGTGCATTTTAGCTCATCTGGAATTCCAATCCCTCAAGGAATCAAATTAAAGTTGAGTTTGTCACGCAGGGAATGCGCTTTGAATTCACGTCTTGTGGGTGTGGCCCGCAGCGCACGGCGAGAGAGAGAGACAGAGAGAGAAAAGGAATAACGCTTTAGTTTTTAGTTTAGTTTTTAAGTTGTTCTAATTCAGTAAGTGGTCAAGCAGGGAATGCGCTTTGAATTCACGTCTTGTGGGCGTGGCCCGCAGCGCACGCACGAGAGAGAGAGAGAGAGAGAGAGACAGAGAGAGAAGGAGTAACGCTTTAGTTTTTTTAAGTTGTTTAATTCAGTAAATGTTTAATAAATGTGGGCGCATTTGCGCTCATCTGGAATTTCGATCCCTCAAGGAATCAAATTAAAGTTGAGTCTGTCAAACAGGGAATGCACTTTGAATTCACGTCTTGTGGTCGTGGCTCGCAACGCATGCACTAGAGGGCGATAGAGGGAGGGTGGGTGTGTGTGCGTGTGTGTGTGTGTGTGTGTGTGTGTGTGTGTGTTAATAAAAAATGTTTAATAATGGTTTAATTAATAAATATGTTAATAAAATGGTTTATGTTAATAAAATGTTTTAATGGTTTAATAAATAATTTTCTTTTACTTTTAACACATTTTTCATACAAAATTGGTGTACTCTTATCATTTTTAAAGGGTTTATAGGGTTTATGGGGTTTATCCAGTCCAAAGACTGGAGCCTTGGAACAAATTAGGTGTTTAACATGTAAAATGCGGCCCCTACTTACAAAATCCCTGCAATACGAAAAGGGCTCTGGAACGGATTAATTTCGTAAGTTGGGGGCCGACTCTATATATATATATGTGTGTGTGTGTGTGTGTTATACTAACATCTATAGAGCAATATTATGCATTTTGATTTGAGTCTTTTTTCTTGGCAATATTTTGTTTTATAAATTGCTGCCAAGAAAATAATTATTTTTATAAATTGAAAGTCATAACTGTAGACTGAGAACTACACCAATGATTACTTTTAAAATGTACATGTACATATATCAAAGCAGTGTATGCATATTGTTTAACAGCCTATGGCTAATGCTCCACACTAGTACAATTGTACTGATTCACAATAAAGTTATATTGTCAGATCAGATCATATATACTAGTCCTTCTCAAAAAAATTGCATATTGTGATAAAGTTAATTATTTTCTGTAATATACTGATAAAAATTAAACTTTCATATATTTTAGATTCATTACACACCAACTGAAATATTTCAGGTCTTTTATTGTTTTAATACTGATTATTTTGGCATACAGCTCATGAAAACCCAAAATTCCTATCTCAAAAAATTAGCATATCATGAAAAGGTAGTCTAAATGAGCTATTAACCTAATCATCTGAATCAACCAATTAACTCTAAACACCTGCAAAAAAGATTCCTGAGGCTTTTAAAAACTCCCAGCCTGGTTCATTACTCAAAACCACAATCATGGATAAGACTGCCGACCTGACTGCTGTCCAGAAGGCCATCATTGACACCCTCAAGCAAGAGGGTAAGACACAGAAAGAAATCTCTGAGCGAATAGGCTGTTCCCAGAGTGCTCGATCAAGCCACCTCAGTGGGACGTCTGTGGGAAGGAAAAAGTGTGGCAGAAAACACTGCACAACCAGAAGAGGTGACCAGACCCTGATGAAGATTGTGGAGAAGGGCCAATTCCAGACCTTGGGAGATCTGTGGAAGCAGTGGACTGGGCTACAGGTGCCGCATTCCCCAGGTCAAGCCACTTTTGAAGCAGAAACAGCGGCAGAAGCGGCTGACCTGGGCTACAGAGAAGCAGCACTGGACTGTTGCTCAGTGGTCCAAAGTACTTTTTTCGGATGAAAGCAAATTTTGCATGTCATTCGGAAATCAAGGTGCCAGAGTCTGGAGCAAGACTGTTGAGAAGGAAATGCCAAAATGCCTGAAGTCCAGTGTCAAGTACCCACAGTCAGTGATGGTCTGGGGTGCCATGTCAGCTGCTGGTGTTGGTCCACTGTGTTTTATCAAGGGCAGGGTCAATGCAGCGAGCTATCAGGAGATTTTGGAGCACTTCATGCTTCCATCTGCTGAAAAGCTTTATGGAGATGAAGATTTCATTTTTCAGCACGACCTGGCACCTGCTCACAGTGCCAAAACCACTGCTAAATGGTTTACTGACCATGGTATTACTGTGCTTAATTGGCCTGCCGACTCTCCTGACCTGAACCCCATAGAGAATCTGTGGGATATTGTGAAGAGAAAGTTGAGAGACACCAGACCCAACACTGTGGATGAGCTTAAGGCCGCTATCGAAGCATCCTGGGCCTCCATAACACCTCAGCAGTGCCACAGGCTGATTGGCTCCATGCCACGCCCGCATTGAAGCAGTCATTTCTGCAAAAGGATTCCCGACCAAGTATTGAGTGCAGAACTGAGCATAATTATTTGAAGGTTGACTTTTTTTTCGTATTAAAAACACTTTTTTTATTGGTTGGATGAAATATGCTAATTTTTTTAGATAGGTATTTTTGTTTTTTCTTTACTTTTTTTGCCAAAATGATCAATATTAAAACAATAAAAGGCTTGAACTACTTCAGTTGTGTGTAATGAATCTAAAATATATGAAAGTCTAATGTTTATCAGTACATTACAGAAAATAATGAACTTTATCACTATATGCTAATTTTTGAGAAGGACTAGTATATGCACCTATTATCCAGCACATATAAATGGTTATGCATACATTTATTTCTTTTTTATTTTCAGGTCAAAAGTTCATTGGACACTTTTTTTATTCTGAGCACAAATCAAAACGCCAGCAGTCCTACATCTGACAGCCATCATTATTGTCAGACAGATAATAACATGACAACTATAGATAATAACATGACAATGCTGACTTGATCTGTAAACCTACCGACTATTTATGGGGAGACCATGGCCGTCTCTAAAATATCCCTTTCAAGGCACAGCATAGGAAACAGTCTGTGGTTTGTTATGCAGGTCAGCTCCCCCTCAGCTCGCAAGAGGTGGTCAAGCGCGGCGTCCTGGCAGAAAGGTATTTGTGGTAATGGTGTACAATTGTCACAGGTGCACATAAAATTGCCGATCTGGTCATGTTCACCGGCATGTCCATGATCACTGTCAATATCCCTATTATTGCTCTCGGCGTCAAACTCAGCTGGGGTTCTTGGACTAACGTTGGCGATATTCCATCGGATAGGCTTGAAAGCATACGCCTGTGGATTAGCAGGCATTTCCTCTACCCCATATCGCCGTCATCTTCCGAAAAATAATCGTCTTCTGCTGAAAAACTGTGCGTGTTGTTGGCGTGAGATTCCATGTTGTTTATATCATATAATATGCTGTGATATGCAATCACTATATTTCGTGTGTACTTTGTACCAACCCAGTGACTTTGTGTAGGCGGGCACTTAGCAATGGCGGCTTTCAGGCCGATAGCTTGTACAATAAGCACATAAAACAAAACTGCTGTATGTGCAATGATTTATTTATGATATAAAATTTAAGCCACAATCGCTTCAATAAACTATACTCATACTACCGCCAACTTATTTAGTCAGCGTTTCATTTCCCCTTTAAGGGGTCTGGTTGGTGGTGTGGATTTTAGAATAGAGATAGAGGGGAAAAAAACAGTGCATCATTAGCGAAGTTCTTTTTTATGTCCAAGTTGTTATTCTTACTACAAGGTTCCCATGACTCATTGAATTTTTGTAATATCTTTTCGTCATCATCTTCCTCTTAATCTTCTTCTTTTCCTTTCGGCTTTTTCCCTTTCTCGGGAGTCGCCACAGTGAACCATCTGATTTGCACATTTGATTTGGCATAGGTTTTTATGTCGGATGCCCTTCCTGTCACAACCCTTTTAGCAAGGGACAGAAACACGCTGACGGCTTTGCAGCGTACTCTTTACGAAAGTCAGCAATGATTCTTTTACATCAACCTCTCACCATAGACAGTGAAAAACATGGCCCGCCTTTGATAACCCAGTTAGCTGCACTGGGGGGACAGTGACAACCCTGTGGTGACTCAAACTCCCAACCTTTGGATCAGCGATCCTGCGCCCTATCCACTAGACCAGTGTTTCCCAACCTTTTTGAGCCGAGGCACACCATGGAACAAAAATGATACTTCCCTCGAGCAGAACAGCACTGTTACTACACGCTAAGTGAAATCGGTTAATCTTCCGCGGCACACCTGATGATTTCTCACGGCACACTAATGTGTCGCAGAACAGGGGTTGGGAAACACTGCACTAGACCACCACTGCCCCCTTCTTCCTCTTAATATACTAGTCCTTCTCAAAAAATTTGCATATTGTGATGAAGTTCATTATTTTCTGTAATGTAACAATGAAAATTAAACTTTCATATATTTTAGATTCATTGCACACCAACTGAAATATTTCAGGTCTTTTATTGTTTTAATACTGATGATTTTGGCATACAGCTCATGAAAACCCAAAATTCCTATCTCAAAAAATTAGCATATCATGAAAAGGTACTCTAAACGAGCCTAATCATCTGAATCTGGTCTGGGGTGCCATGTCAGCTTCTGGTGTTGGTCCACTGTGTTTTATCAAGGGCAGGGTCAATGCAGCTAGCTATCAGGAGATTTTGGAGCACTTCATGCTTCCAGCTGCTGAAAAGCTTTATGGAGATGAAGATTTAATTTTTCAGCACGACCTGGCACCTGCTCACACTGGTAAATGCTCAATTGGCCTGCCAACTCTCCTGACCTGAACCCCATAGAGAATCTGTGGGATATTGTGAAGAGAAAGTTGAGAGACACCAGACCCAACACTGTGGATGAGCTTAAGGCCGCTATCGAAGCATCCTGGGCCTCCGTAACATCTCAGCAGTGCCACAGGCTGATTGCCAGCATGCCACGCCGCATTGAAGCAGTCATTTCTGCAAAAGGATTCTTGACCAAGTATTGAGTGCATAACTGAACATAATTATTTGAAGGTTGACTAATTTTGTATTAAAAACACTTTTTTTTTTTATTGGTCGGATGACATATGCTAATTTTTTGAGAGAGGGATTTTTGGTTTTCATGAGCTGTATGCCAAAATCATCAGTATTAAAACAATAAAAGACCTGAACTATTTCAGTTGGGGTGCACTGAATCTAAAATATATGAAAGTTTAATTTTTATCAGGACATTACAGAAAATAATGAACTTTATCACAATATGCTAATTTTTTGAGAAGGACTAGTATTTTAAAAACATTAATTTCAGATGGGGAAAGTAAAGATATTATTGGTTGATGTATGAAAATGTTGACCATGCTGTGAATGTGACTGGTACTGGGGCAGCACATCCCAGGTCCCAAGCTTGTGTTAATTGGGCATAGAGAAACAAATGCTGTAAAAACCTCATCTTGAAAACTTTGATTTAAAGTCACCAATAATTGAATTTGACTGACGGGATGAAGTGAAGGAATGTTTTCAATGCTAATGTTTTCAACTAAGTTTTAGCAGTAAAATGTGATGTTTTCTACTGAAAGCATTTCTGAACAAAAATATTTCAAATTACTAGATTTTAAATACTGTAGCTAGTTTTGTCTGCTCTGCACATAGTTGCGTCTGAGTTTTCCAATCATTTTAGATCACGGAAGTTCAGATTTTGGTCTGTAATAATGGGAAATATCATATGGACTTAAAAGAGAACCATATTGTCGCCTGTTAACTGATCAGTTGATTATTTTAATCCAAACCTCAATAACTATATAAATGTGTCCACTCAATAATTAGTTATATAGTGTAGTGTATAAAGTAGTGGTCGGTGGTGGTCTAGTGGTATAGGGTGCAGGATCGCTGATCCTAAGGTTGGGGGTTCGAGTCCACAAGGTTGCAGCTGTCCCCCCAGTGCAGCTATCCGGGTTATCAAAGGTCGGCCATGTTTCTCACTGTCTATGGTGTGAGGCATGTAAAAGAACCATTGCTGACGTTCGACAAGAGTAAGCTGCAAAGCCGTCGGCATGTTTCTAATCAGGATTCGGAGTCCCCTGAGGCAGTTCGTTCGCAGTAACGTTCTGGTAACTCCTGCAGCGGCACTGGTACTCCGTCATATTGGCATTTGCCCTTCCATTGGATCCTCGGTGGCGCTGAGGGGGGAGGACTTATTGTTTGGGTAACAGCCTGTCCTCTATTACTCCCTACTCCGGCTCTGTGCACTGGAGAGTATCACCGGCCGGGATACCAGAAAGAGCACAGCCATAGTCCTTCGGGACTGAGGGAGGCCTACTACACCTACGACATATGGTCAAACAGTTGATCATTAGACCCATACGTAGCTGCTTCTCAAAGTTGGTACTGCAAAGTAGAAAGTACACACTTGTTACGGAATGTCATCGTTTGCTGTTGTGTTACAATCTTCCTTCACTAGAACTAAGACTCAAACCTGTTCTAACATGATAGTCCCCCTGTGCACACAGTGAGCTTCATGAAGACATGCCTTGTAAGTGGAAGAAGGTGAGACGCTTGTACAGAGAACTGACCTGAAACTCGGTGAACAAGAATGCCAATTGCCCCAGGTGTCCCCACCTGACATCAGTGCCGGAGTTTAATGATGCTCTTGTGGATGAATGATTAAAAAAAAAAAACACACTTCAAAATCTAGTGGGCAGCCATCCCAGAACAGAGAAGTTTCTTCTTCTTCTTCTCCTTTCGGCTGCTGCCTTCAGGGGTCACCACAGCGAATTATCTGTCTCCATCTCACACTAGCCTCTGCATCTTCTTCTCCTACACCATCTACTTTCATGTCTACCTTCACCACATCCAAAAATCTCTTTGGTCTTCCTCTAGACCTTTTGCCTGGCAGTTCCAAACTCAGCATCCTACTACCAATATATTTACTATCCCTCCTCTGTACATATCCAAACCATCTAGCCTCTCTGACTTTGTCTCCAAACCATCTTACATGGGCTGTCCCTCTGATGTACTCATTCCTGATCCTATCCAACCTCGTTACTCTCAAAGAGAACCTCAACATTTTCATCTCTGCTACCTCCAGCTCTGCCTCCTGTCTTTTCCTCAGCGCCAGTTTCTAAATCATATAACATCACCGGCCTCATCACCGTCTTGTACACTTTTCATTTCATTCTTGCTGATACCTTCCTATCACACATCATACTGGGCACTTTTCTCCAACCATTCCAACCTACCTGCACACGGTTCTTCACCTCTTTTCCACTCTCTCCATTGCTCTGGATTGTTGAGCCTAAGTACTTGAAATCCTCCACCTTCTTTATTTCTGCTCCCTTTAACCTCACTGTTGCTCTTGGGTCCTTCTCATTTACACACATGTATTCTGTCTTACTGAAGCTAACCCTCATTCCTCTCCTTTCCAGGGCATACCTCCATCTCCATTTTTCCTCTTTTTCTCCTCCACTTGTTCTCTGCTCTTATTACAGATCACAATGTCATCTGCAAACATCATAGTCCATGGAGATTCTTGTCTAACCTCGTCTGTGTGTCCATCACCATAGCAAACAAGAAGGGGCTCAGAGCTGACCCTTGATGCAGTCCCACCTCCACCTTGAACTCTTGTCATGCAGACAACACACCTCACCACTGTCTTTCATTTTTCCTACATGTCCTGCACCACTCTAACATAATTCTCTGCCACTCCAGACTTCCTCATGCAATACCACAGTTCCTCTCTGGGTATCATATGCTTTCTTCAGATCCACAAATGCATAATGCAGCTCCCTCTGACCTTCTCTGTACTTCTCTATTAACATTCTCAAGGGGCAAACACTGCATCTGTGGTGCTCTTTCTTGGCATGAAAAATGCTGACCTCTGCACTTCTACTATTCTTTCCCATAACTGTATCCCTCTGTAGTTTCGAAACTCTGCATGTCTCTCTTGCACTTAAAAATGGGCACCATCACACTTCTCCATTCCTCCGTCACTCTCTAAGACCTTGTTGAGTGTTCTTGTCAGAAAATCTACTGATTATACCTCCGCAGGTATGTTATCAGGATCAATTGCCTTTCCACTCTTCATCCTCTTCAATACCCTCACTAATCTTTGCTACTTCATGGTCCCCAACAGTCACCTCTTCTACTCTTTGTTCTCTCTCATTTTCCTCATTAATCAGCTCTTCAAATTCTTTCCATCTTCCCAGCACACTTCTGTCATCAGTCAATACATTTCCCTCTCTGTCCTTTATCACCCTATCTTGCTGCACATTCTTCCCCTCTCTATTTCTCTGCTGTGCCAACCTGTATAAGTCATTTTCTCCAGCCTTACCGTCCGACCTATCATCCAAGTCATCATACGCCCTCTTATTTGGCCTTTGACATCGCTACCTTCGCCTTACGCTGTGTATCCCTGTACTCCTGTTTACTCTCTTTGGTCCTCTCGATGTCCCACTTTTTCTTAGCTAACTTCTTCCTTTGTACACACTCCTGCACTTCATCATTCCACCACCAAGTCTCCTTATCCACTGTCCTTCCAGAGGACACACCAAGTACTCAAGTACTGTCCTACCTGTCTCCCTGATCACATTATCTGTAGTTGTCCAGTCATTTGGAAGCACTTCCTGACTACCCAAAACCTGTTTCAACTCCTCCTTGAAGGCAACACGACACTCTTCCTTTTTCAGCTTCCACCACTTTGTCTTCTGCTCTGCCTTTGCCTTCTTCATCTGTCACCATTAGCAGCATCCTGCATGCCATCACCTCTGACCCACTACTACTTTGCAGTCACTGACTTCCTTCAAATTACATCGCCAGCACAAGATGTAGTCTGCCTGTGTGCTCCTACCTCCACGTTTATAAGTCACCCAATGCTCCTTTCTCTTCTGGAAGAAAGTATTCACCACAGCCATTTCCATACTTTTTGCAAAATCTATCAACATCTGTCTTTCTGTGTTCCTGTCCTGGATACCAAACCTGCCAATCACTTCCTCGGCCCCTCTGTTGCCTGCACCAACATGTCCATTGAAGCACCAACATGACCAGTGACCACTCTTTCACCTCTGGGGGTACTCTGCATCACTTCATCTAACTCACTCCACAATCTCTCCTCTTCTAGCTCACATCCTACCTGTGGGGCATAAGCACTAACAACATTGAACATCATGCCTTTAATTTCTAACTTGAGACTCATCACTCTGTCTGACACTCTTTTCACTAAAACATTCCTGACAAACCCCTCCTTCAAGATGACTCCTACTCCATTTCTCTTCCCATCCACACCATGATAAAACAGCTTAAACCCTGCTCCTAAGCTTCTGGCTTTGCTACCTTTCCACCTGGTCTCCTGAACACACAGTATGTCCACCTTCCTCCTCTGCATCATGCCAGCCAGCTCTGCAGCTTTTCCTGTCATAGTTCCAACATTCAAAGTCCCTACTCTCAGTCCTAGACTGATGCCTTTCCTCTTCTCTCTGTGCCTACGGAAACGCCACCTGTCTCTCTTTCTTCGACCAACAGTAGCCCAGTTTCCACCAGCACCCTGTTGGTTAACAGCACTGATGGCGTTCGTTGTTAACCAGGGCCTCAACCAATCTGGTATGACATTCTTATTGATGAATTGCATAACAAATTTGGCAATTGTTTTATGTCGGATGCCCTTCCTGACATAACCCTCTGCATTTATCTGGGCTTGGGACCGGTGTGAGGATGAACACTGGCTTGTGCCCCCCTCACGGCTGCAGTAGAAAAGAGAAGTTTATTTTAACAGCAAAATGGAGTGAAACCTGGAGGCCCACTATCAAGAAACTCTTTTTTTTTTTGTCCATAAAGTGTATATGTAATGAGGATGCTATGCATTCTGTTTGTGGACCGTTTATGAATTTAAACTCTAGGATCCAATTAATCACCGGAGTATTACTAAGCATGGTCACGGAGGCAGTCTTTTATGTATATGCATATTATGTGGGGTGCCAAGATGTTTTTAAACCTGCTGCTTTATAGCATAGTTGTTAAACCACTTGTCTGTGAACTATATAAAATGTTAGTAGAAGGCTAATTGTTTTTGGGGCAGTGGTGGTCTAGTAGTATAGGGCGCTGGATCGCTGATCCAAAGGTTGGGGCTCCCCATTGCTGACTTTCGTAAAGAGTAGGCTGCAAGTTGTCAGCGTGTTTTTTGTCCCTTGTTAAAAGGGTTGTAACAGGAAGGGCATCCAATGTAAAAAACCTCTGCCAAATCAAACGCACAAATCAGATGATTCGCTGTGGCGACTCCCGAGTAAAAGGGAAAAGCAAAAGAGAAAAGTAAGACAGACAGACAGTAGAAGGCTAACTGTTTGTTGGTGTGATGTCTTAGCTGGTCCTACATGGAACCGTTTTTGCAAGAATGTCTCCTGACCAGAAAACGCAGCTTGTGGAGGCTCTACAGAGTGTTGAGTATGTGATACACACAGACACACACACACGCATGCTCGCACACATTAATGTGTGCAAGAAAGGCTGAGCATCATTGGTTATAAATGTGTTTTTGTAAATGTAAACCTTATTCTAAACATTAAATCTGTATTTCATTTTGTTTTCTAGTTACTATGTTGGAATGTGTGGAGATGGTGCCAATGACTGTGGGGTAAGTGCATTTTTGGTTTGTAGTTTATTTTGTGTGTAAGAGAGAACACATTGTGTTATTATTTTATATATATATATATATATATATATATATATATATATATATATATATCTTAAATTTGTATAATAATTTCCTGTCTCTCCTCAGGCCCTGAAAAGAGCTCATGGAGGTATCTCTCTCTCTGAGCTGGAGGCTTCAGTGGCTTCCCCTTTCACCTCCAGAACTCCCGACATTTCCTGTGTACCCAACTTAATCAGGTACAACAAACCAAGTCCACCCACAGACACACAACATAGCCCAAGCCCAGATCAAAACTTCTAACCTTAACCCTTTACTTTTTATTAATTTACATCTACTGTGGCCAATAATTAAACCATGTTTAAGTGATGATTATCCAAGAATACTTGGTGGTCTGTGATGGCCTTCATTACAGGATACCTTTTAGTGAGCGGCACTTATCAGGCAGTGCTTGTTCGGAATTATTTGTGCATCATCCAGTGAAAAAAAAACAAAAACAAATCATGCTGCCAATCATTGTACTTTGTTTTTAAGCATATTTCTACTGTAGGAGCTATAGAGGTCTATTTTATTCATCCGTTCTCTGGAACAATGTGTCTGTAACTTTGGAAGGAACTAACACAGGATCACAAATTTAGTGTTTGGATTTCTCGTAAGAAGGCCCGAGTTGGTATCATAAATGGGTTACCAAGACCTTGTTTTAAGGTCACATTTCTTTATTGGGATTTTTAGTGCAAGAACTTTAAAAGGATGCGACAGGAGTACAAAAGTCTGTATGTCTTAAACCTGGTTTTAAGGTCACACATTTTCCATCTTTGGCCTCTTAAGGATTGTTAGTGTGATAAATTTAAAAGGAAGTGATAAAGGATCACCAAATTTGATGGATGGGGTTCCTTCAGGAAGGTCTCAGTTGGGATTGTACATGGGTGGCCTTGACCTTGTGTCAACATCACAGACGTCAAGTTTGTGACGTTGTCTGTTCAGCTCGTCAGGCTTGAATTTGGAAAGGAAATGACAGCAGATGACCAAATTTGTTACATGACTTGCCCTTAGAAAGGACTTTAATGGAATTAGGTATGGGTCATCTTCCAGGACAGGAATATTTGGAGTCCATGTATGATTGATAGCACCATAGTAAAGGTTTGTAAAATCAACTAGCTCATTACAGTCGGCCTGCTACTTACGAAACCCCCCGGGTACGAAAACTCCGGGTTACGAAAAAGAAAGAAGAAAGCAAGAAGAAAACTGCCCCTCTAAAATCTTCCTCAGGAGAGATAATTCAAGGTCACACGGTAAACTCTTTAACTTGTCAAGACTCAGAGCCAAGACTAAAGTCCAAATGCGAGCTTTACGTGACTTCCTCTTTGCCGATGATGCTGCAATTACCACCCACTCCAAGGAAGAACTCCAGCACCTCATGGACCGCTTCAACAGGGCATGCCAGGACTTCGGTCTCACAATTAGTCAGAAGAAGACACAGATCATGGGGCAGGGCTTGGACAAACCACCTGAGATAAGACTTGGGGCGACCAAGAGTTGGAGGCTGTCCACGACTTTGTCTATCTGGGCTCCACCATCTCAGACTCATTGTCCTTGGACACGGAGTTGAACAAGCGCATCGGCAAAGCAGCAACTACAACGGCCAGACTAAATAAGAGTTTCCAATAGCAAACTGACAGAGCACACAAAGATCCTAGTATACAAAGCCTGCGTCATAAGCACCCTCCTTTATGGAAGCGAGGCATGGACTCTGCATGCGAAACAGGAGCACAAACTCGACACCACATGCGCCGTCTTCGCCGTATCCTGAACATCGCCTCGCCTGGCAGGATAAAGTCACCAATACCAGTGTCTTGGAAAGAGCCCAAATTCAAAGCCTACTGAAGCTGAGACGAATGCAATGGCTTGGCCATGTGGTGCGCATGGAAAACGGACGGATCCCAAAGGACCTTCTCTTTGGAGAACTTGCTCTTGGAAGCCGTCCAACTTGCAGACCAAAATTGCGCTACAAAGAGATATATAAGCATGAAAATCCGTGGGGACACATAATATCAAACCAATGTGCATCTACCGGACTCATTAATAATTTTCATCAATTTATGTAATATTGCCCCAAAACAAATAAATCTGCCAAAAACTTTCCGAAATCGATCGATGCTTTGACAAGGCTGCTATTTTGTTTAATTCAGTAAATGGTCAAGCATGGAATTCGCTTTGAATTCACGTCTTGTGGGCGTGGCCCGCAGCGCGTGCGAGAGAGAGAGAGAGAGGGAGGGAATAACACTTTAGTTTTTAGTTTAGTTTTTTAAGTTATTTAATTCAGTAAGTGTTTAATAAATGTGGGCGCATTTGAGCTCATCTGGAATTTGGAATTCCAATCCCTCAAGGAATCAAATTCAAGTTGAGTTTGTCAAGCAGGGAATGCGCTTTGAATTCACGTCTTGTGGGCGTGACCAACCCGTATTTGTTTACCTCTCGTAGCGCGAGATCTTGCCTCTCATGCTTGCGAGATTTTGTATCGTCTGCTCGGGAGACTTCGTTTATTTCCGATCAGCAGCAGTCTAATAGCTCTTTCAACATGCCTCTGCCATCCATACAGCAGGATGCGAGCGGGGATTTTTCAGTGCAAAACAAAATCATGACCAAGAAGCGGAATAGGCTCAATGTCAGCATGCAGGACAAGCTCATGAAGGTTCAGCTTGCAGGAAAGGTGGACCTACACAAAGCACTCAAGGTGTGGAAAAATGCCAAGCACAGAAGAATATATCATGACAACATATAAATATTAAATCAAGAATTCATCAGTGACTGTCAGCATTGTTTTCTTTCTTTTTTTTTTTTCATGAGAATGAATATGTGATTATAAAAACAGTATTTTATTTTTATGTTTATGTAATTATTTTTTCATTATATATCTCATGTATGACCTCAGTGTTTTTAAGTTTGTTTTATCTGTGAACTTAATAAACTTAATCTTATAAAATGTACTTTGTGTTGGTAATGATTTATTTGAAGTTTATGCATTTTCGGGCAAATCTTTTACGTCATTTGACAGGACTCATTACTGTTACATTTGGACCCATAATTTCCCAGTCTGTGAGTCCCTGGGACTCCTTACTTTCTTGAGCAAAAATGAACACTGGGTACCATTAATTTATTTGTGTACCTGACAGAATTTGACTTGGAAATTCCAGAATAGACAGACCACTAGCTTTGAACAGTCTGTTCTACATTGCAGGGAAGGCAGAGCAGCTCTTATTACCTCCTTCTGTGTGTTCAAGTTCATGGCCCTGTACAGCATTATCCAGTACATCAGTGTCACCCTGCTGTACTATGTAAGTATTATGAGTTTAACGTAGTCGAGAGAACTGAAACAATCACCTCCCTCCTCATGCTCCATGTTTTTTTTTTTTTAAAGGTGTTGCTTATAATTTTTGGGATTAAAACCCTAAAATGCTACTGAGACTGGATGTGTATTGTTTTGACAGCGTGATGTTGGTACTATTTCATACAATCAGATTCAAAGGTGGCTATGATTGACTCACTGGAAATGCTCTTTTAGATCCTCAGCAACCTCGGAGACTTCCAGTTCCTATTTATTGACATTGCCATCATCCTCGTTATTGTATTTACCAGTAAGTAGATTTCTCTTATACAGACCATTGAGACGGAGTTGTGTCATGTAGCTGACACATTTATTCTCTGTCTCTGTAGTGCACCTGACTAGAAAATGTTTAATGTGCCCTCAGTGCCTCGTGTCAGAAATGTGGCATAATTATTTTGGATTTGACTGCTTGTTTTTCCCACTCAGTGAGTTTGAATCCGGCGTGGAATGTTCTGGTTTCCCAGCGACCTCCTTCAGGTCTGATCTCAGGCTCTCTGCTGTTCTCAGTACTCACACAAATCCTTATCTGCCTGGGCTTCCAGACACTCACCTTCCTGTTAGTGCGTAACCAGGACTGGTTTGAGATCTGGACACCCCAGTCAGAGTGAGTAACCCATGTCTTCATGATAAAAAGCATTCCATAAATTGAGGTTAAATGCCTTACCTTCAATCTTTTTCCCAACCCATTCATGTTTTTCAGTGCCTGCAATACATCCGCCCACAGCAATCTCCTTAACTCCACAGAAGTTGATGACCGCAACATCAAAAACTACGAGAACACTTCCCTGTTCTACATCTCCACATTTCAGTACCTCATTGTTGCTGTTGTTTTTTCCAAAGGCAAACCATTTCGTCAGCCCAGTTATAAAAATTGTAAGTCTTTACGTGTAGCCTTTTCTGGAATACTGGCACCATAAATATGAAACTGGTGTTCTATTTTCTCTTTATGAAATATTTTGACAGTTTCTGTCCTTATATTTTGATCAACTGATGCTGTCATTGCTCTCCAAAATGGTCACAAAAATTGTGGTTCTCTTGTACATTGGTGGACAAAACGGAGCATGGGTTGTCTATGTTCCTATTGGGCCAATTCTTGTGAAAGAATGTAGACCAGGAGTGTCAAACTTGTGCCACAAAGGACCGTGTGGCTGCAGGGTTTTGTTTCAACCAAGCAGCATTACACCTGACTTGACTCATTTAATTAACTGATTTGAGTCTTCAGGCAGTTGATTTTGATTAAAACATATTTTATTCAAACATGAACTGGATTGGGCACAAGTTATCCAACTTAATAAAGCCCTCTCCAGGTAGTTACAGTAATTATATTACAAAATATACAGCAAGATACGGACAAGGGAAGGATATATATATATATATATATATATATATATATATATATATATATATATATACAAAAGAATTAAAGGAATCGTTTAATGTTACAAATAAATATTTGTACACATTTGAAAACATTATGGTTTTCTCTCAGAGAGTAATCTGCATTGCCGTTTAAAATGAGATTGTCGATTGGTGCTCTTTGATGGACAATGTGCTCTAAAGTTTTTAACATTTGTTCACGTTGAAAATTATATAAGGGACATTCTAGAAAAGAGTGAAAAACATTCTGACACTTGTGGCCACACTGACTAAATTATTCTAAATCATTCTAAATAAATCATAATTAAGTGAACTCGACATATATCTTAATCTTGTGTGTAAAATATTTAACTTCCTTTTCCCGTATGAAAAATATACCGGTGCACATTTTGGTTTTAGACGAATCGCTGATCTAAATGAAACTACAGAATTGTTGTCTCTGGTTCCTAGTGGGATATCATTCCACAATTTAACTGTTGATGGAAAAAAATGAAAGTGTTGAATATTTTAATCATGTAGGAGGTATATTATAATCATTATAAGACTATATAATATTATAAGACTATATATATTATTATCATTATAAGACTATATCTATAGTCTTTGTACAGAGCACACAGATTGACCAATTAACTGCCTGAAGATTCAAATCATTCGATTAAATGAGCAAAGTCAGGTGTGCTGCTGCTTGGTTGAAACATCAAGGGTGTAGGCACAGTTTTCAGTAGGTTTCATTGATCAAATAGTAAAGTTGTGTGTAAATGTTTGCTTAATCAAAACCCAACTTAAAATTTCTCCTCCATATACTAATGTTTTGGAACTGCTGACTATTCCTTCCATTCTTGTGTATGTAGGTCAATCACCTGTGATGTTAACTCCTCCTTGTCACCACTAATTTGCATGTTTGACCCCCATGAGAGTAAAAGTATAAAGGATAATCAAATATTTTTGACTTTTTTATTTTATGAAAATATTTCATCATATGCAGCATAAATAAATATGATTCAAGTTGATCTCTTATTTCCTTAGATGCAGAGAGGCAGATAGAGAGACCCAGAGGCAGATATAGAGACGCAGAGACAGACAGATGCAAAGATGAGAAAAATGACTGAAGCAGCGACACAAATGCAGAGAAGCAGAGACAGACAGATAGACATGGATGCAGCCAGACAGGTGCAGAGAGGCTCAGGTAGATGGACGCAGAAAGGCTGAGCCAGGCAGGCAGGCAGATGGAGGCAGAGAGGATAAGGCAGACTGTGTGACATGGAGACAGGCAAACATGTGGAGACACTGAGGCAGACAGTGAGATGCAGTGAAGCCAAGGTAGGTGGACAGACCAAAAGACGCTGATGCAGACATATGCAGTGACAGACGAGTACACAGACATCCCCATCCCTCAATTTGTGCAGCACCATTTCTTTACTCATAATTGAAAAAAAATTTTTTGTTGTATTCTTTTTAAATGCTAATGATGTAACTCTAAAGGATGTGTGTTAAACACTCACTATCATGTTCCTCCGCTTAATCCAGAGTTGGGTCATGGGGGCAGCAGCCTAAGCAATGAGGTTCAGAGGTCCCTCTCCCCAGCCACTTCCTCCAGTTCTTGCAGGGGGACACAGGCATTCCCAGACCAACCAAGAGACATAAATCCCTCCAGCGTGTTGTGGGTTAACCCTGGGGTCTCCTCTTGGTTGGACATGCCTGAAACACCACGCCAGGGAGGTGTTTGAGAGGCATTCTAACCAGATGCCTGGGGCACCTCAACTGGCTCCTCTCAACGTGGAGGAACAACGATTCTACTCTGAGCTCCTCCCAGATGGCTGAGCTGCGAATCGCTCTAATTTGATGAAGCCAAAAGGACAATGCAAAAAGCAGAGATAAGATCCGATGGCCACCAAACCAGAACCCCTCAATGCCTCAGTCATGCCTAGAAATTCTGTCCATAAAAATTCTGAACATAATCGGTGACAAAAGACAGCCTCAGCGGACTCCAATCCTCACCGAAACGAATTTGGCCTGCTGTTACCAAAGCAGACCAAGCTCTGGCTCTGGTGATAGAGACCAAATGTCCCTTAGTAACAGGTCCGATACACCATACTCCTGGAGTACGCCCCACAAGATAGTTTGAGGGACATGGTCAAAGGCCTTCTCTAAATCCACAAAACACATGTGGACAGATTTGGCAAACTCCCATCGCCCCCTCCAGGATCCTGTGAAGTGTATAGAGTTGGTGGAGAGTGGCCAGGACGAAAACCACATTGTTCCTCCTGAATCCGATGTTCATTTATCGGTTGGATCTCCGTCTGCAGCACCCCTGCAAAGACTTTCCTGGGTAGGCTGAGGAGTGTGATTGCACCCTTATGGACAACCTTAATAGGACATAATTTCCCTTGCCCAGATGCAGGTCCAGGGTCCCTCCCTGGAGCCAGGCCTGGGGGACTGGCTCGAAGGCGAGCGCCTGGTGGTCAGGCTTCTGCTCATGGAGCCTGGGCGGACTCGGCTCAAAAAGGAGACATGGTTCGCCCTCCCATGGACCCATTACCCGTGGGAGGGCCTTTATGAGTCGGGTTTAGTGTGAGTTGGGGGGCAGTCGAAGGAGTGGGTTCTGTTGGACTGATACTCGGCTACCGACTTCTGACTCACCTCAACGCATAGCTTGGGCTCTGGAACTGCCCATCTCAAGAGAGCTGGGAACTTGTTCCATTCTGGAGTTGCTCATGATGAGAGGCGGCAAGCCGGTGTGGGCATCCTTGTTGCCTCCCATCTTGGTGCCCACACGTTGGGGTTCTCCCTGGTTGACGAAAGGGTAGCTTCCCTTCGCCTTTGGGTGGGAGTGGGGGGTGTCCCAATTGTTGCTTTTGCTTATGCACCAAATGACCGTTCAGAGTACCCACCCTTCTTGGATTTTTTTTAGGGGTGTGTTGGAGAATGCTCCTCCATGGGATTCACTTGTTGTCCTGGGAGACTTCAACGCCCATGTGAGCAACGATAGTGTGGCCTGGAAGGGTGTGATCAGTATGTATGGCCTCAACAGTCTTAGCCCAAATGGTGTTTCATTGTTGGACTTTCGTACTCGTCACGGTTTGTCCATCACGAACACCATATTCGAACATAAAGGTGTCGGTAAGTGCACTTAACATCAGGACACCCTATTCTGCAGTTCGATGATCGACTTTGTCGTCATGTCACCGGACTCTTGGCCGCGTGTTCTGGACACTAGGGTGAAGAGAGGAGCTGAACTGTCAGTCGATCAGCACCTGCTGGTGAGCTAGCTCCGATGGTGGGGGAGACCGCCCTCCAGACCTGGCAGGCCCAAGCATGTAGTTAGGGTCTTCTGGAAACGTTTGGCAGAGTCTCCTGTCAGAGGGGCCTTTAACTCTCACCTTCGGCAGAGCTACAACCACATCCCGAAGGAGGCGGGTGACATGGAATCAGAATGGGCCATGTTTCATGCCTCCAATATTGAGGCGGTAGTTTATTGCTTCGGTGCCCATCGTGGCGGTAACCCCCGAACACGGTGGTGGACAGCTTCAGTGAAGAGGGCGGTCCACAGCTACAAAAGGAGGCTTATCGGGTCTTATTGGTCTGAGATAGCAGTCAGGTACTGGCAGGACAAAAGTGCTGTAGCCCAAGCTGTCACCGATGCCAAATATGGGGCATATGAGGAGTTCAGTGAGGGCCTGGAAAAAGATTCAGTTGGCTTCAAAAAGATTCTGGACCTCCATTCGACGTAGGGAGAAGCAGTTCCCCACTACTACTCTAAACGGAAAAGAATAAGCACCTAAAACTCTACTTCAGAATATTTCATCCATAAAAGTATCATGCCATCTTCTAATAGGAAATTCTAGATCATTACAACTGTGTTTAACATGTATATTTAATCTGGTAATGGTGATTTATACTTTTTTTTTTTAATTAAGTTTATCATTTTTTGTAGTGAATGTAGTTCCGTTTGTCTAGGTATTTGGCACTGATTAATCAATGTCAATGTGGCTTTGCTTGAGTGGAATGATTATATTTGAGTAATATGTAAGGTTTTTGCATTTGCAGGGCCCTTTATGCTGTCTGTTCTCAGCCTGTACATACTCCTATTAGTCATCATACTCTATCCTGTCTCTGCTATCGATGAGGCTTTACAGGTATACCTGTCTGCACCTTAGCATGGATGAGGAGGTCTATTGGTTTATTGTACAATACAATGTAACTTGTGGTACAAGTTCTGGATTTCCTTTCTGTTATGTCATATCCTCTTGCAGATTGTGTGCGTTCCTTTCCAGTGGCGCATCACTATCTTGCTTATCGTGCTCATAAACGCAGCTACATCAGTCTTTGTGGAGGTAAGTGGAATTATTAACTAATTAATTATTTATTTTGATTTTACTGATTGATAATGTGTATTGAAAGTAGTCTGTTTATTCAGCAATGTCATGTAAGACGATACATATGGATTGGTTACCATATTTTCAGGAGTGTAGCTTGATGTCTTCCTCGAGCGAGTCAAATTTACTTACTGGGTCTTACCATGTTCTCTGTAGATGTTCATATTGTAGTCCAGTGACATAATCTGGCTCAATACTTGGGATACATACTGTGTAGCAGATTTAAAATAAATAAATAAAATTCCATTTCAAAAGCTGTCTGTCCCATTCAGTGTAATCATACCCGCTTCTATTATTTATAGAACTTGATGAAATTACCGCCCTGCCTCTCAATCATGCTTGTTTAGGCTCTCCTGAAGCACTTTCTGATCCCTGTGCCATCTCATTCTGCAGCATTTTAATACTGTTGTAACTAATAATCATCTAGTCCAATCATGTGATTGCTTTAGATAGAGACTACCATATAATGGGTAAATTGCTCCCAGTGTCACCATTTTTCCTCCTTGAAGAACTCCTTGTCTCTCTTTCTCATGTCACCTCCCAGTAGGGCTGAGCTAGGAGTAACAGATCTTATGAAATCGATGTAATCAGTAGCTCTCTTAATTCTTTCCACCCAACTACGATATTCCATAGACCTTCGTCCTTGACATCGTCTTATGGAAGCTTGTGTTCAGCCGAGACAAGCAGGGCAGCTATGGTGTCGACCCTACTGCCCCGTCGCCACAGGTGGGGAAATCGCACTGCTGTTCACTGTCACTTACTACTACTACTACTACTCTCTCTCTCCTCTCTCTCTCTCCTCCCTCCTTTCTGACAATTGACTCATTTTATTAAAAATGTTTTTCAGACATAGTTTATTGTCATACAGTTTATCTCGAACCGTCACAAACAAGATATGGGTGTCCCACAGGGGAGCATCCTTTCCATTACACTCTTTAGTGTTAATATAAACAGTATGGTGAAATCTGTTGAAAATGGTAGTGATAAAGTCCCATTTGTAGATAATTTTGAAATAAGGTGTAGATCAAAAATTATGCAGACAATCAACAGAAAGTTGCAGTTATGTTTGACCAGAATACAAAACTGGGTAAGATAGAAATGGATTTAAATTTTCACAATCTAAAACAACTTGTCCTTTTCTGTAACAAACGAACGGTACACCTTGACCCAGATCTTAAACTGAATTGTCACGGTATTCCTGTTATTGACCAGAAAACGTTTTTAAGAGTCATATTTGACAAAAAAACACTATCTTGACCATTTAAGAAAGCGGTGTGAAAAATGTATGTCTGTCGTCTTTTCGGCTTTTTCCCTTTTACTCAGGAGTCGCCACAGCGAATCATCTGATTCGCACGTTTGATTTGGCAGAGGTTTTTACGTCGGATGCCCTTCCTGTCACAACCCTTTTAGCAAGGGACAGAAACACGCTGACGACTTTGCAGCCTACTCTTTACGAAAGTCAGCAATGGTTCTTTTACATGCCTCTCACCATAGACAGTGAGAGACATGGCCCGCCTTTGATAACCCAGTTAGCTGCACTGGGGGGGGTTCGGGGGGCACAGTGAAAAATGTATAAATCTACTAAAGATGGTTTCAAAAATTATTTGGGGAGCTGATTGCAAAGTGTTAAGGTTTTATAGGTCCTTAATATGTTCCAAGTTGGCCTGCGTTTGAATTGTATACAGATTAGCTCGCAAATCAGATTTGGAAAAACATGGTGTAAAATCAAGTATTAAGAATATGTCTGGGAGCTTTTAGTACATCCTCATTTCTAGTCTACACGTTGAAGCCCATGGACTTCCTATGCAAATGAGAAGAGAGAAACTGGCTCTGCAATATGCTCTAAGCCAATAATAAGCAAATATTCGCAAATCTGTTTGTCAAGCTCTTCTAGATAAACAATGCACAATTTTATGAAAGCAAACCTTTAGCTCAGGGGTCGGGAACCTATGGCTCGTGAGCCAGACGTGGTTCTTTTGATGACTGCATCTGGCTCTCAGTTAGTCTGTTAAGAAAGGCCTCCTGATTTATCTAATACATAATTTTGCTGTCCTTTAAATAAAAATACACAAAAAAGCCATCAAATAAATCTAATGCATTTCAATCTATATATCTATTTTCAAAGCCACTTGTCGCTGTGGCGCAGCGGAGAGCCAATCCTTTCTGTACTCCAGTGTGTGGGCGGGGCCGATACCTTGAAACTCTAATTTTATTGGATTATATGTAACAGCCTGCGTGAGTTGTTTTTCTGGATAAAGAGGTAAATTTCCCTTGTTTTGATCATGTGCAAAAAGCCAAGCAGAGCTGGCAAGCAAAACACAAATAGACAGACATGAAAAAACTTCAACCCGCAGACCAGCTGATTGCCAAAACTTGGGACGCGCTTCCTGTCACATAAACACTGCAGCCGTGAGTCCTGTCGTATTGACCATGTTCGGCTCCACATGAGCACCACAAGCAGTCCTTCTCACACCTGAAAAGCATCAAGACCAACCTGCAGTCACGTTTAATAGATGGAAGCCTTAACGCCTGCATGAAGCGGAACCTCAGCACGTATCAACCAGACTACAAAGCTATCAGTAACACCATGCAACATCATTAATAGTAAGAAGTACTTTTCTTATTAATAAATAACTTCGTTATAGAAATGTTGTTAAAAATAAATTCAGAGTCTTATTATACTCTAAAGTTGTTGGTCTCAGTATTAAAAAATATATTTGGCTCTCAGAGGATTAGATTTTAAATTGCTTTATTTTGTTTGTTTGTTTTTTTGTTTGGTTTTTTTTTGGCTCTCAGTCAAAAAGGTTCCCGACCCCTGCTTTAGCTATTCATCCTCTTGTTTTATGAATACAGGACCCCCTAAAAGCTTGTGTTAAACTATATTGCATCGAACAATGTGATATAGCAAAAACCTCCTTGGAAATTAAATGCACCAATTTCTGACCTGTCGCTCTCTTCATTTCCAAAGAACACAATGGATCCTTGGATCTTGCATTAGATGTTCAATGGTCTACAGTGCTGTGCAAATGTTTTTGCCCCTTAGTGATTTTTTTTACTTTTTTTGAATCAGATCATCAAACACATTTAAACATTACACAAAGATAACCCAAGTATTTTTAAAAATGCAGTTTTCCTGTTGTGATTTTATTTGTTAAAAGAAAAATGCTACCCAAACCTGCATGAACCTCTGTGGAAAACGTGATTGCCTCTTGTTAAAAGGTGAGGTAATTGTGATTAATCCTATTATTGGGGGAAAACTGAGTTCAAGTTCATGGCCACTCACAGGCCTGATTGCTGCCAGACATTTCCAATCAGGAGATGTCTAACATAAAACCTGTCTGACATGGTGTGGTAGGGTATACTGAACACACATCACCATGCCGCGATCCAGTGAGCTTCAAGAGCAAACAAGAAAGATTATAGGGATTTCTCAGTCTGTGAAAGGATACAAAGTCATTGTTAAATCTTTGGGACTCCAGCGGACCACTGTCAGAGCCATTATCCATAAATGGAGAAGGCATGGCACAGAGGTGATCCTGCTCAGGAGTGGCCGACCTACCGAGCACGGTACAGACTAACTGGAGAAGTCACAAAGGATCCAAAAACCACTTCTAAACAACTAAAAGCCTCACTTCCCTTAGTTAATGTCAATATTCATGACTCCACCATCAGAAAGACATGAGGCAAAAATGGCATCTGTGGAAGAGTTCCGAGGTGAAAGCCACTGTTGACAAAAAAAAGGAATATCAAGGCACGACTCACTTTGGCCAAGAATCATCTTGATCATCCCCAAAGCCTTTGTGATAATTTCTTCTGAACTGATGAAACTAAAGTTGAAACTCTTGGGAGAAATGCATCCTGTTACATCTGGCACAAAAGCAACACTGCATTTGTAGGCATGTGATTCTTCCGCGAAATATCGGAATTCCGATTTTTTCATTGGCCCAGTTTAAAAAAAAAAAACAAACAAGCCGAATAGAGTATGTCAAAATAACCCTTTTCCGCTTTTATTCCGTTCCAAGTTTTGCATAAAATGACCTCTCTTGAGACCTTACTTATGACCTTACTTAAGACCATGACGTTATGACCGCTCTTGAAACGTTATTCCTGATTGGCTGATGCTGATTGGCTGATGATTGGCTGATGTTGAAACATGTACGTAGACATATGCATTGTGTACGTGGTGTAATGACACTATCGACTACGGTGGAAGGGCTTTTAAGGCATTTTGACAGCCATGCGAAAAGCGAAAAACATGTTAAAAAAAACTGGAATTAAAGAAAACAAATTATTCAATTGCCGGAAGATTCCAGAACCCTACAGACTTAACCCTTGGTTTGCTGTTTGACCAGAAACTTCCGTGCAAAGAAAGTAGCCAGTGAAACAACCAGTACCTGTTGCTGATCGAGTAGTTAATTTTGAGCTATGTTTGAGAATTTTCTTGTCTAGTTTCCGATTATATTTTTCAAATTATTGTGAATGCATGCATGTTTTAGTTGTAGAATGTTCACGTGTTTACTCCATGAACTGAATCAAATGAGTCAACTCTATGGTCACTGAATCATTTTTGTGCTGTTTAGAATAAATAAATTATTGCCGCATTAACTCACCAGTTTTTCGTAATTAACTTATGTAAATAGGCATTGTTATTCAGTGTTTCTAAACAGCAGCGGGAGTGTGTGCTAGTGTAAGTAGCTCATTAATATTGGAAATGTAAAACTATGAATCTGAGCCTTAACCGAAACGGCCCAACATCCAGAAGGACAACCAACTTTCAAGCAGCCTCCAGAAGGACATTTCAGGCTGCACAAAAGGAAGCAAGAAAGTGCCATGCTAAAGCACTGAAGACAAAGAAACATCAATTCAAAAAACTTATGTCACGTATAGCATGTCGTGTGTATAGTTTGTTTCCAGATTGCGTTTAAAGACAATGACTGTTGATAATAGTGTTGTGAGGCAGGACATATCTATAAGAGTGACTATTTGATTTGTGACTGTGAGACTTTTATTAGTGTTGGAATCCCACATGATAAACCCACAAGTTGAGGTACAGTATGCATATGGAGATTAGAAATTAAACTTTCTAGAGCTCTTTCAGTGTCATGAAATAGCCTTTTCCCTCCTTCTGAAATGCTTAAAATGTAGGAGCTCTAAAGAGATAACTGGATGTTTCTGCTTGATGAAGTGAAAAGGACAACATGATCTGCAAAAATCAGAGACAAGATCCGATGGCCACCAAATCAGAAACCCTCAACACCTCGGCTGCACCTAGATATTCTGTCTATAAAAATGATGTGCAGAATCGGTGACAGCACAGCCTTGGCGGACTCCAACCCGCACCGTAAACAAATTCGACCTTCTTGTTACCAATACGGACCAAACTCTGGCTCCGGTGATACAGTGATCGAATGGTCCGTAGCAACGGGTCCGGAACGCCATACCCCTGGAGCACGGCCCACAAGATAGTCCGGGGGACATGGTCAAAGGCTTCTCCAAATCCACAAGACACATTATGATAGCTTGAGCAAACTCCCATGCCTCCTCTAAGATCCTGTGGAGCATGTAGAGTTGGTCAAGAGTGCTACGGCCAGGATGAAAACCATGTTGTTCCTCCTGAATCTGAGTTTTGACTATCGGTCAGACCCTCATCTCAATCGCCAGTAAGTCCCGATAGGTCTCCTTTTTCAGCTGCACAGGTGTCCACCACCGGGTTCAGGGGTTATTGGCACAACCAGCACCAACGACTTCGGCAATAGCTATGAGCTGCTGCCTCAGCAATGGAGGCACAAAACATGGCCCATTCCGACTCCATCATTCGTCTCCTTCGGGATGTGGTTGTAGCTCTGCCAGAAGTGGGAGTTTAAGGCCTCTCAGACAGGAGACTCCACCAAACGTTCCCAGCAGACCCTAATTATACGCTTGGGCCTGCCAGGTCTAGAAGGCAGCCTCCCCCGCCATTGAAGCCAGCTCACCACCAGGTATTGATCGGTTGACAGCTCAGCTCCCCTCTTCACCCGAGTGTCCTGAACATGTGGCCGCAAGTCCGATGACACAACTACAAAGTCGATCATCGACCTGCGACCTAGGGTGTCCTGGTTCAAGTGCACTTATGCTGACACCCTTATATTCAAACATGGTGTTCGTGATAGACAAACTGTGATGAGCACAAAAGTCCAACAACGAAACAGCATTCGGGTTCAGACTGGATAGGCCGTACCTTCTGATCACGCCTTTCCAGATCACACTATTGTTGCCCACATGGGTGTTGAAGTCTCCCAAGACAATCAGTGAGTCTCCCGAGGGAGCGTTCTCCAACACACCCCCTAAAGACTCCAAGAAGGGTGGGTACTCTGAACTGTCATTTGGTGCATAAGCACAAATAAAAGTCAGGACCCATCCCCTCATGCAAAGGCAGAGGGAGGCTACCCTTTCATCGTCCAGGTAGAACCCCAATGTTTGGGCACTGAGACAGGAGGCAACAAGGATGCCCACACCGGCTCGCCACTTCTCCCCATGAGCAACTCCAGAATGGAATAAGGTCCAGCCTCTCTCGAGATGGGTGGCTCCAGAGCCCAAGCTATGCATTGAGGTGAGCCCGACTATATCTAGTCAGTATCCTTGCACCTCATGCACCAGCTTGGGCTCCTTTGTCGCCAGAGAGGTGACATTCCATGTGCTAAGAGTCAGAGTCAGTAACCGAGTATCGGTCCGACAGAACCCATGCCTTCGGATGCCAACTCGCATTGCACCCGACTCCTATAACCCCTGCCACAGGTGGTGGGTTCATAGGAGGGCGGACACATGTCTTCTTTTCGGGCTGAGCCCGGTCGGGCTCCATGGGCGGAAGCCTTTGAGCCCCTCCCCCAGGCCTGGCTACAGGGGGGACACCTGTCACTCATTTCCGGGCAAGGGAAACTGTGTCCTTGTTTTCTTATTATTTGGCATAGGGGTCTTCTGAACTGCACTTTGTCTCGACCTTCTCCCAGGACCTGTTTGCCTTGGGTGACCGTACCAGGGGCTTTATGCTCCTAGGATCATTAGGTCACGCAAACCCCTCCACCACGATTAGGTGGTGATTCAAGGAGGGAACATTCTTAACAGTATATGTATTTATTGTGGCCTTGGACCTTTTCTCACAAAATTTGTATATTTTCTATCTTTTCAATTCATGACATTTTTACATTTTGTAATTTCAATCATTTTCACCTACTTGTTCAGCAGATTTCAAGCTTTCAATGACACGCCGTTTTGTCTCCTGGTACATCCTTGGGATAATTGTTTCAGAAAACATCTTCCTATCAGGAATGAGCTTTAACAAGCTTTAACTTTAGAAGCTTTAGCTGTAGCAGTAGAAGCTTTAGCTTTAACTTTAGAAGCTTTAGCTTTAGAGCCATTAGAAGCTTTAACTTTAGAAGCTTTAGGGGCTTTAGCTTTAGAAGATTTACCTTTAACTTTACAAACTTTAGAAGCTTTAACTTTAGAAGCATTAGAAACTTTAGTTTTAGAAGCTTTAACGTTAGAAGTTTTACCTTTAACTTTAGAAACTTTAGAAGCTTTATCTTCAGAGGCTTTAGCTTCAGAGGCATTAGTTTCAGAGGCTTTAATGTTAGAAGCTTTAACGTTAGAGGCTTTAGCTTTAGAAGCTTTAGCTTTATCTTTAGAGGCTTTAGCTTCAGAAGCTTTAACGTTAGAAGCTTTAACTTTAGAAGCATTAGCTTTAGAAGCTTTAGAGGCTTTAGCTTTAGAAGCTTTACCTTTAACTTTAGAAAATTTAAATGCTTTAGCTTTATCTTCAGAGACTCTACTTCAGAGGCATTAGCTTCAGAGGCTTTAACGTTAGAGGCTTTTTCTTCAGAAACTTTAGCTTTAGAAGCTTTAACTTTAGAAACTTTAGCTTTCGATGCTTTAGCTTTATCTTTAGAAGCTTTATCTTCAGAAGCTTTATCTTTTAGAAGCTAAAAGCTTTAACTTTAGAAACTTTAGAAGCTTTAACAGTTTTAGCTTTAGAAGATTTAGTTTTAGTTTTAGAAGCTTTAGCTTCAAAAGCTTTAACGTTAGAAGCTTTAACTTTAACTTTAGAAACTTTAGAAGCTTTAACTTTAGAGGATTTAGCTTTAGACGCTTTATCTTTAGAGGCTTTAGCTTCAGAGGCTTTAACGTTAGAGGCTTTAGAGGCTTTATCTTCAGAAGCTTTAGCTTTCGAAGCTTTAGCTTTAACTTTAGAAACTTGAGAAACTTTCGAAGCTTTAGAAGCTTCAGCTTTAACTTTAGAAACTTGAGAAACTTTCGAAGCTTTAGCTTTAACTTTAGAAACTTGTGAAACTTTCGAAGCTTTAGAAGCTTCAGGTTTAACTTTAGAAACTTTAGTTTTAGAAGCTTTAATTTTAGAATCTTTAGCTTTAGAACTTTAGCTTTAGAAGCTTTACCTTTAACTTTAGAAGGTTTATCTTTATCTTTAGAAGCTTTAACGTTAGAAGCTTTAACTTTAGAGGATTTAGCTCTAGAAGCTTTAGCTTTAGAGGCTTTAGCTTTTGAAGTTTTAACTTTAGAAGCTTTAGCTTGAGAAGCTTGACCTTTAGAAGCATTAGAAGCTTTAATGTTAGAAGCTTTAACTTTAGAGGAATTAGCTTTAGAAGCTTTAACGTTAGAAGCTTTATCTTAAACTTTAGAAGCTTTCACTTTACTGTTTGAGTGATAAATGGCGGTCGCCATTTTTTTTCCCAACGAAAGCATTGTTTCCCGTTCAATTAGCGGGAATAGCCAAAGTTTTTTTTTATGTTCCAAAGTTTTCAGAATGCATGTCAAAAAAAACAGTTTTGCTTCAGAGTCTCGAAATACGTATTGTTAGAACTGGTGTAAACCGATTAACCGGTTTTATTGTGCAGCCCTAGCAAATAGACGAGCCCAAGAAGAACTAGCTCACAATATCACTGAGGAAATGATCCCCTTTACAGATCTCAAATCTCGGATAAATATTTTGATCCTTGACACATGGTGACTCCAGTGGGATGAACAAATGAATAATAAACTCCATCAAATTAAGCCATCTGTTAAATATCTACAGTAATCTCTTGCCACTTTGCGATTTGAACATCGCGGCCTTGGTACATCGCAGTATTTTAATAAAAAAATAAAATAATGTTCATAAAAAATTCAAAATCCGTGCTGAAACTCACATGTAAGCAAGCGGAAGGCAGGGACTCAAGGCAGGCTGCGTTTCCAAACGACAGACTGAAATGCCCCTCCTCCCCAGTTTAGGCAGGGCCGCCCACTCAACTCAATCTCACAAGCTGATTGGCTTAGACGCGTGACGATATTGCCTCCTGCCCACTCAACTCAATCTCGCAAGCTGATTGGCTTAGATGCATGACGTTGTTGCCTCGCACATTCCCGCGGGATTTTTTGTGATTTTGTGATCTTACTGTGTAGCGTTTGTGAACATCCTGCACCGCGGAGAAGAACTATTGTCAGAGTTGAGTACAGTACTTAAAGTATTTATATATAAATTCTATTTAAATATTAATACAGTACAGTATTTACATATACATATAAATGTGTAATGTTTAATATACACTTCTTGATATTGTATAGACGCAAAAACATATAGAAATGAGACAACATGTAGAAATGGGGCGGGTTGCGGGGCGTTCCTACTTCGCGGTTTTTCGAATATCGCGGCCAGGTCTGGTCTACATTATCCGTGATATTCAAGGGATGACTGTATACCCATATTCATGTTGAGAAAGTAGAAGAGAAGTGATGTGTAGAATTCATATGAGACACACGTATAACACAATTGCATGCTAAAAAAGAGAGAACTTAATTGTATTTACAACCTGTAGAATGTCCTTGATACCCAGACACATTCTGTTGGAAAGTATTGGTTTTAATATATATATATATATATATAGAGTGATACCTCAGCTCACGAACATAATTGGTTCCCAGAAAGTGTGTGTAAGGTGAAAAGTTCGTCTTCCGAACATTTATTTCCCATAAGAAACCATTAAAATGAGAATAATCCGTTCCCAGGTCCCCATAAAACATAATTTTCTACTAAATAAGCCTTAAAACTACACAAAAATATACCTTATTTTATGTATAATAAATGTGCTATTGTATTGTAATTAAAGAAATAAACTGTGCTGTGTAATAAAGTCATTTTATTTACCTTTGTGATGGTAGTTGATGGCTTGATGGAATGGAGTGGGAGGAGGAGGGAGGGAGGGAGTTACTGTTTGGAAGGAGAGTCACCTTCCATAAGGACTGTAGGTAACTCAACCTGTGGTGGGGTCTTTTTCGGTCCCATAATAGCAAAAGTACACTCCATACGGTCCAAAATCAAACACAAACCACGTCCGCACTCAAAGAAAGGGGGTGACGAACTGGGACGCCGTGAGCGTGCCTCAGCTTCTCGTGGCCGCCACCGTGGCGCTGTTCGACCGCGTGGTTTGGTTCGTCCGCCGAAAACTAGTTCGTCAGCAGAGACTATATGCTCGCGAATTTAATGTTCTTGAGGCGAAAAGTTCGTGAGCTTAAGCGTTCGTCAGCGGAGGTTTTACTCAATATTAATTACTATTATTTTATTATAATATATATATATTTAATTACAATTATACTATTAATATTAATGTATTTATTTATGTAATTGTAATTGTTAATATATATATATATATATATATATATATATATATATATATATATATATATATGGGCAGTGGTGGTCTAGTGGTATAGGGCGCTGGATCGCTGATCCGAAGGTTGGGGGTTCGAGTCCCACTCTCCACAAGGTTGTCACTGTCCACCCCAGTGCAGCTAACTGGGTTATCAAAGGCGGGCCATGTCTCTCACTGTCTATGGTGTGAGGCATGTAAAAGAACCATTGCTGACTTTCGTAAAGAGTAGGCTGCAAAGTCGTCAGCGTGTTTCTGTCCCTTGCTAAAAAGGGTTGTGACAGGAAGGGCATCCGACGTAAAAACCTCTGCCAAATCAAACATGCGATTCAGATGATTCGCTGTATGACTCAGTAAAAAAAGGGGAAAGGCCGAAAGGAAGACATATATATATATATATATATATATATATATATATATATATATATATATATATAAAAGTATATAAGTATATTAGTATACGGCATGCATATATTAAAGATGGTACATAAACATGCATGAACTTTTGAAAAGAAAAATGGGCACCTAATAAGATTTTTTATTTATTTTAATTTACATGTTCTATCAGCTTTAGATATAAACTGCTTTCGAGTCAAAGAAACATTATGTTCTCTTTATTATAAATTTGTTTCACTGTTTAAATCTAAGGGCAATGCTGGGCCGGTGGTAAGGTGCTGCATTACTGATCTCAAGGTCAGGAGTACAAGCCCCACTGTCAAGTTTTGTCACTACTGTCCCCCCAGTGCAGCTACTGTCTGTGGGGAGAGGTTAATGTAAAAGAACCATTGCTGACTTAGCTGCATAGCCGTCATGGTGTTTCTGCCCTGCCGATGGCCTTGCGAACTGTCCAGGATGTACTCTGTCCACACTCAGAGTCAGGTGAGATGGGTGCCAGCCTACTTGCGACCGTGATTAGGATTAGGCAGTTCAGTGAATGAATGTTTAAATCTAGTCCTCAGAATAATCTGTATTGGAACAATATGACACAGTGTATTGAAAGCCCCCCCCCCCCCCCCCCCCCGCTTTCTTTGTGTGTCTCTCTATCTTCTGAATTTAATTACCTTCTGCTCACATTGCCAGCCCCTCCCTCTCTCTTTGCAGCTGTTGTAATGTTTGAATTGTGCATGTCCCAGTATGATTTCTCTGAATACTCCTTGGCTGCCACCTATTGGAACCTGGGCTGTTATCAGTACAGTAGGCCCTTGACTATTCGCGGTTTGAGTACACGCGGTCTGCCCAGCAACCGGCACGTGATTCAAATTCAGTCAAATTTGCTGATTGGTTGAGCTGATGTCCTGCCCCTTTTTCCTCATTCATGCACAAGTTGTCAATGAGCCTCTATTTTGTGTTTATTTTAATTACCAGTTAAGCTCTGTGATATCACTCAAACGCTATACGTCTTCTCTGGCTAAGCGATAGAAAACGCTGGATGTCTCTTCTGAAGAAATAAGACTTTCTCTTGAGAAACGACGGTTTTCTCTGAACTGTTGTATTAAAATCTTTTTCAATTATTATTCCAGTACAGTACCTAAGTTCATGTTTATGCGTGAGATTTTATGTTCTGTAGCATGTTTAACAAACGATACCAAAAGAATAAACTTTATTACAGTACTCTTCATGTCCTTTTACATTGAAGTTGGAGTGACATCTCTAAGATGACGCTGCCCATAGGGTGACGTCGCGGAGTTCTCAGAGTCGAATTGTTTTTGTTCATTTTAAATGTTTTATTTGTTGTTTTGTTTGTTTGTTCATGTTTTGCACTGTGCTCGTCTATGACCGATCGACTGAACTACAGCTATAACATCGGAAGATCTTTTGGCGTGTATAACTAAGCAGAGCTAGCATGCTGTTAGCAGACCTAGCATGCTATGGTTCATTTTAATTTGTTTTATTTGTTGTTTTGTTTGTTCATGGTTTGCACAATGCTCGTCTACGACCAGTCGACTGTACTACAGCTATAACATCGGAGTATCCTCGGGCATGTATAACTAAGCAGAGCTAGCATGCTATTAGCGGACCTAGCATGCTATGGTTCGTTTTATTTGTTGTTTTGTTTGTTCATGTTTTGCACTATGCTCGTCTACGACCGGTCAACTGTACTACAGCTATAACATCGGAGTATCTCCGGGCGTGTATAACTAAGAAGAGCTAGCATGCTATTAGCGGACCTAGCATGCTATGGTTCTTTTTCATTTGTTTTATTTGTTGTTTTGTTTGTTCATGGTTTTCACTATGCTCGTCTACGACTGGTCGACTCTACTACAGCTAACGTACAAGATCGGAGTATCTTCGGGCGTGTATAACTTAGCAGGGCTAACATGCTATGGTAGGCAGCAAGTCGCATCCCAGGTAACAAAGAAGACGAGGCAGGAAGGGGCCAAACAACAACTCCGGCACTTGGGATTGCAGGGGATGAAGGCCGTGTAGCTGGCTGGTATAATCGTCGCCTTATTGGGTGTACTCTCCCCGAGCCATGTTTCACAGAAACACAGTCCTGTAGAGCCCTCTGCGCTGCAATCTGAGCATGAAGCTCGTCCATCTTATTTCGGAGGGACTGAACATTTTAAAGCAGTATGGCTGGAAAATGCTAACCAAGTGCCGGAGAATCTGAAAACTCCGCCTGGGCTTAAGCATAGCATAGCATAGCATAGCATGGGAGCTCGAGATCGTTGTTGCATGCTTAGTTGCCCGAAGCTGAAGCTGCTCATAGCTGTAGTAGGGTCGACCGATCATAGACAAGCATAGTGCAAAACATGAACAAACAAATAAAACAAATTAAAATGAACAAAAACAATTTGACTCTGAGAACTCAGCGACGTTGCCCTCTAGGCAGCGCCATCTTGGAAACTTCACTCCAAGACGTCACTCCAAGTTAAATGTAAAAGGACATGAAGCGTAATAAACTTTATCCTTTTGGTATCATTTGTTAAACATGCTACAGAACATAAAATCTCACGCACAAACATTCTCAGAATTAACTTCGGTACTGTAACTGGAATAATAATTGAAAAAGACTTTAAAACGAGTGCTTTACAACAGTATATGCTGTATAATGTTTATATATTTTATTACTAAATGTCACAGTACAAAATTAAAAACTTTTTCTTAATCATAACTACATTTTACTGCATTAATACTGTATTAATGATTAAGACTGTCGAAAGAATGTGTTTAAGAAGCATATTTTAGTGCATGTAATAGATACATAGTATTTTACTGCCGGCTGCTCATTCGCGCATGTGACGTCATACATGGGGTTTTACTTCCACGTACAGAACTCGCGGATTATCTCTTATTTGCGCGAAGGCCTGGAACCGTACCCCCACGAATGTCAAGGGCCTACTGTATTCTGATCATCAGTGTTTCCCTCACTATAGTACCTGTAGAACTCTTGGATCGTTCAGTTGTGTAATAAGTCTCTGCAACCATTTTAACACAGGAGATCCCTACATCAGATGGATTGTGTTTTATATATGTTTCTCAGAAGTTGCAGAACACTGCTTAAAAAGATATTTTGAACTTTTTTTGTTGAAATGTGATCCATGGACTGTATTAGGTGAATTAAATATGTCCATGGATTGTTTAATTTGGTTGCTTATTTTATTTATATATATATATATATATATATATATATATATATATATATATATATAATATGTATGTATTTATATATATATAATATAAAATATGTATGCGTGGCATCTCACAGTCCCATCTCGAGTTGATGGATATGTTTATATGAAGAGCATTTAAAATGTATTCTCTCTTATCCATGATTTTTTTCCCTATTTGTGGTGTGTGTGTGTGTGTGTGTGTGTGTGTGTGTGTGTGTGTGTGTGTGTGCACGCATGCGCGTGCATCCTGCACAGGGAGGAATAGACTTGTGTATGACAAAGTTCCTCTCCTGGCTCTGTTGCCGGCGTAGGAGAGTTCCTAAAGCACGGTACATGCACTTGGCCCAGGAGCTCAGCGTGGATCCTGACTGGCCCCCCAAACCCAAAACCACCACAGAAGCCAAACCTTCTCCTCTGTCGGAAAACGGCTCCTGCCAAATTATGGCTGCTTCCTAGCACCCTATCAAACCCCTTCCTTGCTGTTATGTCATGGACTGTCTCATCAGCAATGGTGACATTTTTTTAAGAACTAGGAACGAACCGCATCCACTCGACAATGTTTATTTTCATGATTCATATTTTTTCTCTGCTGCTTCATCTTTTTACACCACAGGCTGGGAACTGTGGATGCGCCATACAACGAGTAATGACACCAGTGCAGCACAGTCAACAATAACCATTTTATAGAATTAATTGTCCCATTTGGTTTTTACGTGCACTTGATTCATGGAGCACAGCTATTTGATTCCCAACTGAAATGACATGAACTGTGTTGTTCGCTTCGCCGCAACCTTGCTATCTACTGAGTCGCATACTAAAGCCTTCGGGACATCAGCAATTTACATGTGGAATCAAATAAAACTATACCGGCTTCAGCAGACAGGTTGTGAATACTTTTACTTTAACTCTTTTAGTATTTCTTCCCATGGAAGAATCAAGTCATGATTACGCAGTAGTGGGCCAAAGGAGTAGCCTTAATATTTTGAGATGTAATTGAGAAAATGCCATTTTATGAGCAGAAATCAGTCATGTGACTTTTATTGAAAATCGTTGAACAGTACAGCAGCCAGCCAATCAATCAGCCAGACCAGTACATACTGAATAATGAATGAAATAGTGAAGCAAACTTATTTCCTGGGAGTGAAAATATGTAATCCCATTTCTGCCTGAGTGACCACGAACTGATTACTAGATTCTGCTGATATTCAAGCTAATCCTATCTACTCTTAAGGAATGGAGCAGGGTTTTGTTTGTTTGTTTGTTTGTTTGTTTTTAAATCAAAAAAAAAAACCCAAACAAAGTGTGATTTTTTTTTTTTTTTTTTTCTCCTTCCCTCATCAGACAGAATGAATGGAAAACAGCTACAAATTATTACACTTATTTTGAAGTCCATTATATCCAATCCAATAGAGGAGATAAGTGCATTTTGGTCTGAAAGGCAGTACAGTTATTAATTAATATTTATTTTGTCATTGCCTAAAGGCAGAGCCTTTGCAGTTAGTTTCAGTTAAGAAGCAGCCATAATATGACTTTCTGTTTTGTCAGTGGTATTCAGAAACTGGTTTCTCCACAAGTATAACCACTGATTAAACATTTCTGCGAAGGACAGGCACAGTGGGTTGCCTGTGTGGGCACATGAGAATGAACTCAATAAGAAAATCAAGCTTATGACTTGACAGCATTTGCAAGTGTAGAGTTCTTCTAGTAATGTGTTATAGTTCATCATTTACACACTTTTTTTTTTTTTTTTTTTTTTTTTTTTTTTTTAACTTTTAATTGCATATTGTGAGCCGTTAAATCCACCGGTCTTCATTTCAGCAAACGGGGCTTCGACACAAAATGAGTTCAGTGTTGCATATTACTTTTCTGATTTTAGTTGTAAATCTATTCCTTAATCTGTTATATATCCATTAACGATGTTATACTGATGCAGTATGTGTGCGCCACAAGCTGAAAGAAATAATTATTTATATAAAAACGAAATAAATGTGTTATACTGTTCATTTCTGTTTATCCAGCTGATTTGTTCGAAATTTGATTTTCTGTTATGTAATGATACCTGAGGGTGCGGTGGTGAAGACGTTAGCAGGCGGATATCAAATGGACTATCAAGCAGACAGCACCTCAAGCAAAAATAAATAAATGAAATAAAATAAATGTTTTGGGTTCAGATATTGAGCATCTTTCAGACTAAAGCATGCCTCCATTGCATGTTAGTCAAACTGGCTACCTATTGTTGTAAATGGTTGCTTGCATCTGTTCTGGATCTGCAGTTTAACTAGCCATCTGTTCATGGTATAGCACCACCTCTCACCCAGTCAGATATGATTGGCTCTAGCTTCCCAATGACCCTGAAGTAGTGTAGATAATGCATGGATGAATGGACGGATGATGATAAACATTTGGATCAAATTTCACTGGATCGGCTCCACCAAAGTTAACATATAACCTCTTATTAATTTTGATGATAACATACTGTAAATTTAGAATATTCAAAATCGCAACAATTTTTCAGCCAAATGGACTAATTTTATGGCGAAATGTCCCAGATATTTTAGTAGTTCAGAGATATCAAACTGCGAAATTGACGTGTGTTGCGTGTACATGCAATGGGAACAGATTCAGATTACAATTTAGACATTTACTGTTTCCAAAATAAGGCACTGCTTTTAACATTTAGTACTTAATGATATCATGATTGAAATATAATTTAAAGCTGTGTCTGGGATCCCTCCCCCCATGTCGACGCATCCTGACACCACAGACTATAGTGCATCCCAGCAGTTCTTCTTTTGCGAACAACTTAAAACTGCTGAACTTATTAATGTAGATTGTATTTGTATCACATTGTAGGATGTCAGTGCATGTCCAAAAGCACAGTATGAATTATACAGTTCAGCCATGTTAAATAAAACAATATTTTAATATGAAATACTGTTTGTTTGGCTCTTTCCGTCAGTAGAACTGAAATCTGAAAATTACATCTGAAATATGCTTATTTAAGCTTGCTCAAATTCCGCTTCTGAAATCAGCTGTTTTTTTAATCAACTGTGTGTGTGGGGGGGGGATTTTTTTTTTTATTATTTTTTTAAGTATAAGGGCTTTTGAAATTTTGTTTGTTCGTATTTTTTGCTATTTGTGTGTGATCAGTAATTTTCCGACTCATGTGATTGTTACAGTTGTCCGTATTTTTCATTCTTAGTGTAAACAACCTCATGATCATGTCTTTAAAAAAAAGAGAAAAAAAGGGTTGCTATTTATTTTATTGCAATGTGTTGAAGTCGTGAAGGTGATGATGAGGAGGAGTGTTAAGCATTGTCATGTTATGTGAGTGTTATGCAGAATCCATAGATCATCAATGTTTTTATTTATTGTCCACATGTCCCTGAACAAGATACATGTAATTTTAAAAGAATAATAATTTGGATCGTTCCACACTGGATTTGGCAGACAGGACAATCGTCCATGTGTGTGCTTTTGGTTTTGGGGAAAATGTTAAATTATTTTTGTATATATATATATATATATATATATATATATATATATATATATATATATATATATCAGTTTATGTACAAGCTGGTTTCTTTTCTTGTGTAGCACTTCCTTTCTAATTTCTCTGATGACTGATTAGACACAATAACATTGAGGGTGATTATAAGTGTACACCTTATTAAACGAGGCTAACCATATAAATTTCATATTCGTTCCAAGGATAACAGTACTGTGCAAGTGTCTACCCCTTTTATAAATGTTTTTCGTATAAACTTAACTTTTTTCTTGTTGTTATTGGGCTTTTTTATGGACATTTCAGATTTCCAAACATTTCATTTTCTAGCGTCAAATAAATGTTATGGAAAAAACATGTATAATGGTTATAGTAGTTTATTTACTAAACATACTGAAAGCTGTTGGGTTTTGCCACAAAAATAAGTGGAAATGGTGATGCCCAAAATCTCCAGGAGAACCAAAGCTTGTTTTGTGAGATATTCAGTAACACTTAAACAACAGGAAAGGAGGGGCAATAAGCAAATTTCTTCACTGCTTAACGGCAAATGAATTGCCTCACGAGGCAAGTGACTCCCGACACCAATGAAGTATCGTCAGCCCTCATTGCCATGGTAACCCTCTCGCATCTTTCCTGCTTCATAATCTTACAGAGGGAAACGAGCAGCATCAAGTGTCCAACAGCAAATCCATCAAGAGTTTTTATTTTATTTTATTTTTTTTTTATTTTAGCTCCTATTATCATAACAAATAGCTTATTATCATGATTATTTTCACATGGCAAGTATAGATCAGAGACGTCTGTGCATCATGAACAAGGAAGGGTTAAATACTGTATATGTAAATATATAATCACAGGAAATGCCAATCATTTCAGAAATGTGGACCAAAGCATTTGACTTCTCGGGTTATTAAAAATTTTGAGTGTATGTGTAAATCACTTCATATTTAGACCCAGCAGTAATTAGCTGCTCTTCCATGTTGATGTAGAATCAGCTCTGATTGTTTGCTTGTTTAATTGCGTCGAGTGACATTTGTAATCAGTTGAACACTGTTCCTGCTCACTTTTTGTGCTTGAGAAAATTTTGCTAATTTGCCAGCGTTCACTGACTTATGGTCACTTGTCACTCATCACTTGCTGTGTGGACGTGCCTCTTCTTTTCCCTTTGGGTTTTTCCCCTTTCTCAGGGGTCACCACAGCGAATAATCTGATTCGCATGTTTGATTTGGCATAGGTTTTTACATTGGATGCCCTTCCTAACATAACTCTTTAGCAAGAGGCAGAAACAGGCTGATGGCTATCCTGTGTGGATGCACCTCAACAGCCTAAAAACCCTAAACTTGTTTTTTCTTAGAAATCTAAATCTCTGAAACTGCTTTTGTTGGTTTGTTTTACGTACGTAATGTCTCGTCCTGTTCATTGAAATATTTTGAATGTAGAAACGGTTATTTTTTTAAGGCATTTTTGCTCAAACTGTGTATCCTTTTTTAAAATGCAATTACAGTCAGTTCTGTGCTGATGTGTGGAGTTTTTCTGTGGGAAAAGAAGGTACATAAAATAAACTCACTGTTTCACAGGAGGTTTGTTCCAGCCAGGCTGTTAAATGTTTGTAAGTGCAGGCCATGTTTCTTTGTCTTGGTTCGTATACAGTATATAGGGGGGGGCGCTTGACATTGTTGATGATGGTGATAGTGTGGTGGTGGGGTTTTTGTTTTTGTTCTTTTTTTTTTTTTGGGGGCGTTCTTTTTCTTCTTTTTTTTTTTTTTTTTTTGCTTTTGTTTTTCTTTTCCATTTTTTTCATTTTCTTTTTTTTTTTTTTGCACAGCAGCAATCATTGTGCTTTATTGTAGATCATAAATGTTGAGAATTACCATGCAGAACTTTTTATATGTGTAATTTACAATAATTTTGGAAAATCATTGTCTGTATATGTACATCTATGCTTTTTTTTTTCAAACATTGCATTTTTTTTAATCATGTGGATATGCTGATAGCAAAATGTAATATTATAATTATGGTTCTTAGTGGTTTCATTTCCTCAGGGAAATATGTTCAGATTGTATGTAAAAGACTGACACTGAATAAATGAATGCAAATATTATGAGTATCCTGTCTTGTATCCATAAAAATTAAATTACTGACCAAAGATGAGATTTATGGACCCCGAAACAAAACGTCGAGATGGAGGTGAATTATTGTTTGTTTATACTACTCAGGAACATAAAAAGCAAACTTAAGATTTATACTTCGTTACATATTTTAACGAAGACAGCAGCAGGTGCACGCCCTCAGAGCATAGCATAATTGCTGTATCTAAATTGTACTGTAAACTGTTAGCCTTTTGAATGTATTCAAAAGTTTTAGTAAAGACTTTTCAGAAAGGTAAATAAAGGTGTTTTTATACTAATTTCAAGTTTAATGTACTCCCTGCCAATGAAAATGCAACATAATTTGTACTATTTTTGGGACGATCCCACATAAAAACATGAATAAATCTCGCGCATTTAAATCTATTCATCTATTTTCAATGCCACATCACTGTGGTGCGAAGTGGAGAGCCAATCCTTTCTGTATGTGGGCGGGTCTGATACCTTGAAACTCTAATTTTATTGGATTATAACAACAGCCTCAGACTGCGCGTGTTGTTTTTGAGTAAAGAGGTAAATTTCCCTTGTGATGATCAGCTCAAATGATCAGCTCATTTCCACGAAGCCAAGCACAACTGGCAAGCAAACACAAATGGACCGACATGGAAAAACTTCAACCCACAGACTGGCTAATTGCCAAAACTTGGGACGCGCTTCCTGTCATATAAACACTGCCACGTGTGAATCATGTCGTGTCGAGTCTTTATCCCGTATCAATCAGACTATAAAGCCATCAGCAAAACCATGCAGCACCAGAAGTCGCATTAATAGTAAGCAGTGCTGTAGTGGTGGATGCCGATGCCGTCGATCCACTTGTTTTAGTGGCTGAATTGTGTGTACTGACTTAATTTGGTCTACTTTATAGTTGATCAACGTAAATTTCCGTGACTGTGTAAATAAAAAGCGGAGATGAAGTGCTAGATAGTGTCAAAGCCAAAGTCGCACCCTCCCCGCACTCCATGCACCTGCTGCTGCTGCGCGCTTCGCTGCCATCGTGTACCCACTTATTTTTTTACCACTACAGCACTGATAGTAAAAATACTTTTCTTATTAATAAATAACTTCATTATCACAATGTTACTGTCACCCCCATAGCTACCATAGAGCGCTCGGAGCTCGCGCACCCGCGTTCGCCCACATAGTAAAGTTTTCCAGGCAAGGAAGTTGCTCAAAGTGAAGCCTAAATGAGCGACATATATCACACAGACCTGTGTGAGACTGTATGTGTTGTACTTGAGTGTCAATGTCACAGATAAAAATCGCCACTTCGAGTAGTTTTGAACATTTAAAGTCCATAATGATCATTCATGCCTGTGCACCAATACAATATACTGTATACATTTATAAAAGAACTGCACATACATGTCATTGTAATAGATTATTACTTCTACTGTGCAGTTTATTTTATAACTAATTGTCAGTGTAATTTTGTGTATAATATTATTCAGTATGGATGTTAATGTAATTAGTCACAATGAACACGAGTTAAACATTTGCCTTAATATTTTTTTTCTGTATGCCTATACCTGGTTATTTTAAAAATTATTTATTTAACACCAATGTTATGAAGTGATTCTTCCCAGAGGCCTACAGTGCTGAATTTCGTAAAGAGGAGCTGCAAAGTCGTCAGCGTGTTTCTGTCCCTTGCTAAAAAGGGTTGAGGAAGGGCATCGACCTAAAAACCTCTGCCAAATCAAACGTGCGAATCAGATGATTCACTGTGGCGACTCCTGAGTAAAAGGGAAAAAGCCGAAAGGAAGACAGACAATTAAACCATTATTAAACATTTTTATTAACACACACACACACACACACCTCTCTGTCTCTCTCTCTCACACACACACACACACACACACACACACACCTCTCTCTCTCTCTGTCTCTCTCTCTCTCTCACACACACACACACCTCTCTCTCTCTCTCTCTCTCTCTCTCTCTCTGTCTCACACACAGACACACACCTCTCTCTCTCTCTCTCTCTCTCTCACACACACACACACCTCTCTCTCTCTCACACACACACACACTCCTCTCTCTCTCTCTCACACACTCTCTCTTTCACTCACACACACACACACACACACCTCTCTCTCTCTCTCTCTCACTCACACACACACACACTCTCTCTCTCTCTCTCTCTCACACACACACCTCTCTCTCTCACTCACACACACACACACACACACACACGCACACACACACACACACATCTCTCTCTCTCTCACACACACACACACACACACACACACACCTCTCTCTCTCTCACACACACACACACACACACACCTCTCTCTCTCACTCACACACACACACACGCACACACACACACATCTCTCTCTCTCACACACACACACACACACACACACACACCTCTCTCTCTCTCTCACTCACACACACACACACACCTCTCTCTCTCTCTCTCTCACACACACACCTCTCTCTCTCACACACACACACACACACACACACCTCTCTCTCTCAACAGTAGTCCAAGTTCCACCAGCACCCTGTTGGTTAACAGCACTGATGGCGGTCATTGTTAACCCGAGCCTCGACCGATCCGGTAAGAACTTTCTTGATATGACTCGCATGTTTTATTTGGCATTTGTTTTACGCCGGATGCCCTTCCTGACGCAACCCTTGGGACCGGCGTGAGGGAGAGACACTGGTTGTGCCCCTCCCTTACGGCTGCATTTTTATATATATATATATATATATATATATATATATATATATATATATAGATATAGTATATACATATAGTATATTATGCCTAGAACATAAAGTTAACTGTAATCAATTGAAAATAATTTGTTTGTGAATACCCTAATAATAGATATCCGCATAACAATACACATGTACATACATATATGAATAAATACAGTAGTGGCATCATAGGGCTTAAATAATACAGTTGGCCCCCTACTTACAAAACCCTCTGAGTACAAAAACTCCAGGTTACGAAAAACATTTTCCTAAGTTTTTGTTCTCTGTATACGAAAACAACCTCCTCTTACGAAAAAGGCCAAGCGTGCCATTCAAATATTCAAATGCGCCAATCAAAATTTCACACGATGAGCGAGTTGCTCTCTCATTGGCTGTCTCCCAACATCCTGCCCCGCTGGCCTCTCATTGGCCAGGAGGGAGCTGACCTGAACCCATTACTGTACCCATACCTTTTGTCCACCACACGCGTGAGGAGAGTTGAAGAAGACTGTTGGCTAGTTTTTTTGTTGAGTGATCATTAGACCGTTTTATTTTATTCCATTATGAGTCCCAAGAAAGTAATTCCTGGTGAAACCGAGAAGAAGAAGAGGGCTCCATCCGGTGGCGTAGTGGATAGGGTGCTGTGTTCATGATCGGGAGGTTGTGAGTTCGAATCCCACTGAGACCCTCACTGTGCTAAGACCCTTGGCCAAGGTCTCAACCAAAAGTGTGCCTCTGTTCACCCAGCAGTATAAATGGGTACCAGTAAAAATATACTGGGAAGACAACCTGTGATGGACTCGCGTCCCATCCAGGGGGAGTTGGACTCCTGGTTGCTTCACACTACGGAAACCGGGGATAAGCACACAAGGCTTGGGTGTAAAAACACAACAGACTTTACCTACCTACCTACCTACCTACCTACCATTGTCGATAGAAATGAAGCAGGAGATCATTAAAAAAAATATACGAAAGGGGGATGCGATTTAGCGAAATCACAAAGAAGTATGGCCAAAACCATTCTACAATCGGGACAATACTCAAGCAGAAGGAGACCTTAAAGGCAACGACCCCTTTGAAAGGTCTCTCAGTGATATCGAAAAGGAGGTCATCATTGAACGACAAGATGGAGAGACTCTTACTTATATGGATAATGGAGAAAGAAATTGCTGGAGATACAGTGATGCAGGCAATAATTTCAGAGAAAGCACCAGCCATATTTAGTGACCTCGTGAAGGAGGGTGGGGGTGAGAATTCTTCAAACCAGCAACCCCCGGACTTTAAAGGATCGCATGGGTGGTTCGAGAGATTTAAGAAAAGGACTGGAATCCACTCGGTCATAGGGCATGGTGAGGCATCGAGTTTTGACCAGAAGGCGGCAAAAGAATTTATAAAAAAAATTCGAAGAACTTGTCATGGAAGAAGGCTACATTCCACAGCAGGTTTGTAACTGCAACGAAACTGGACTCTTCTGGAAGAAGATGCCTTGCCGGACCTTCATCACAGCAGAGGAGAAGACAATGCCAGGCCACAAGCCCATGAAGGACCGCCTTACACTTGCTTTTTGTTCTAATGCAAGTGGAGATTGCAAGATTAATCCCCTCCTTGTCTACCATTTGGAAAATTCCCGAGCCTTCAAAACTCACAAAATCCTCAAGAAGAGATGGAATGTCATATGGAGGGCCAACGCCAAGGCCTGGGTCACCCGACAATTTTTTTTTATTGGGTGAACTTAGTGTTTGGCCCTTCCATGAAGAAGTTCCTCAAGGAGAACAACCTCCTCCTCAAGTGTCTGCTCGTTCTCGATAATGCCCTTGCCCACCCACCCGGCCTCGAAGACAATATCCTGGACAAGTTCTCCTTCATCAAGGTGCTGTTCCTTCCTCCAAACACTACCCCTCTCCTCCAGCCCATGCACCAGCAAGTCAGAGCTAATTTAAAAAAACTTTACACTAAATGTCTTTTTAAGATGTGGTGTGACGTGACTTCGTGAGTTTTGGAAGCACCACTTCAACATTAACAGTCGGTCCCCTACTTACGAAATGAATCCGTTCCAGAGCATTTTTCATAACCTGAAGTTTTCGTAAGTAGAGGTGCATTTCACATGTAAAACACGTGATTCGTGCCAAGGCTCCCAAGACTACCCGATAAACCCTTTAAAAATGATAAAAGTACACCAATTTTGTATGAAATATGTGTTAAAAGTAAAGTAAATTATTTATTAAAAAATTTAAACACTTTATTAACATATTTATTAATTAAACCATTATTAAACATTTTTTAATAATGCACACACACACACACACACACACACACACACACTCTCTCTCTCTCTCTCTCTCTCTCTCTCTCTCAAACACACACACACACACACACACACACACACACACACTCAAACAACACACATTTTTGGCGGGCTCCGCCCACACGCAGCGCGCAGCTGACGCCAGATCTTTTGAGACGGTATTCAAAGCGCACTCCCCCGCTTGACAGATCGGACGTTTGATGAGGCATAGGTTTTTACGTTGGATGCCCTTCCTCACACAAAAGAGACAGAAACACGCTGACGGCTATGCAGCTACTCTTTACGAAAGTCATCAATGTTTTTTTTTACTTAAATCTCTCACCATAGACAGTGAGAGACATGGCCGGCCTTTGATAATGCAGTTAGCTGCACTAGGGGGACAGTGACAACCCTGTGGAGAGTGGGACTCGAAACCCCAACCTGAGGATCAGTGATACAGCACCCTTTACTACCAGGCGATCACTGCCTCTCTCTCTCTCTCTCTTTCTCTCTCTCTCTCTCTCTCGATATGTATAATACACACATACACACACACACACACACACATATATATATATATATATATATATATATATATATATATATATATATATAATGCAGCCGTGAGGGTGGGGGCACAAACCAGTGTCTCTCCCTCACGCCAGTCCCAAGCCCGGATAAATGCAGAGGGTTGCGTCAGGAAGGGCATCCGGCGTAAAACAGATGGCAAATAAAATATGCGAATCACAAGAAAGAATGACTTACCGGATCGGTCGAGGACCGGGTTAACAACGACCGCCATCAGTGCTGTCAACCAACAGGGTGCTGATAGAAATTGGACTACTGTTGGTCGAAGACGTCGAAGAAGGAGAGGCGGGAGGCGTGTCCGTTGCCAGAGAGAGAAGAGGAAAGGCATGAGTCTAGGACTGAAATTAGGGACTTTGAATGTTGGAACTATGACAGGAAAAGGTAGAGAGCTGGCTGACATGATGCAGAGGAGGAAGGTGGACATGCTGTGTGTTCAGAAGACCAGGTGGAAAGGTAGAAAGGCTAGAAGCATAGGAGCAGGGTTTAAGCTGTTTTTTCATGGTGTGGATGGAAAGAGAAATGGAGTCGGCGTCATCTTGAAGGAGGAGTTTGTCAGGAATGTTCTAGAAGTGAAAAGAGTGTCAGACAGAGTGATGAGTCTCAAGTTAGAAATTGAAGGTGTGATGTTCAATGTTGTTTGTGCTTATGCCCCACAGGCAGGATGTGAGCTGGAAGAGAAGGAGAGATTCTGGAGTGAGTTGGATGAAGTGATGCAGAGTACCCCAGAGGTGAAAGAGTGGTCATTGGGGCAGACTTCAATGGACATGTTGGTGCAGGAAACAGAGGGGACGAGGAAGTGATGGGTAGGTTTGGTATCCAGGACAGGAACGCAGAAGGACAGATGTTGGTAGATTTTGCAAAAAGGATGGAAATGGCTGTGGTGAATACTTTCTTTCAGAAGAGAGAGGAGCATAGGGTGACTTATAAAAGTGGAGGTAGGAGCACACAGGTAGACTACATCTTGTGCAGGCGATGTAATTTGAAGGAAGTCAGCGACTGCAAAGTAGTAACGGGTGAGAGTGTTGCCAAACAGCATAGGATGGTGGTGTGCAGGATGACGCTGATGGTGAGGAAGGTGAAGAAGGCAAAGGCAGAGCAGAAGACAAAGTGGTGGAAGCTGAAAAAGGAAGAGTGTCGTGTTGTCTTCAAGGAGGACTTGAAACAGGCTTTGGGTGGCCAGGAAGTGCTTCCAAATGACTGGACAACCACAGCAAATGTGATCAGGGACACAGGTAGGAGAGTACTTGGTGTGTCCTCTGGAAGGAAAGTAGATAAGGAGACTTGGTGGTGGAATGAGGAAGTGCAGAAGTGTGTGTACAAAGGAAGAGGTTAGCTAAGAAGAAGTGGGACATTGAGAAAACCGAAGAGAGTAAACAGGAGTACAGGGAGACACAGCGTAAGGCAAAGGTAGCAGTGTCAAAAGCCAAACAGAGCGCGTATGATGACTTGTATGCTCGGTTGGAAAGTCAAGAGGGAGAAAATGATTTTTCAGGTTGGCACAGCAGAGAGATAAAGATGGGAAGGACGTGCAGCAAGTTAGATTGATAAAGGACAGAGAGGGAAATGTATTGACTGATGACAGAAGTGTGCTGGGAAGATGGAAAGAGTACTTTGAAAAGCTGATGAATGAGGAAAATGAGAGAGAAAAAAAGAGTAGAAGAGGTGACTGTTGAGGACCAGGAAGTAGCAAAGATTAGTAAGGGTGAAGTGAGGAGGGCATTGAAGAGGATGAAGAATGGAAAGGCAGTTGGTCCTGATGACATACCAGTGGAGGTATGGAAGTGTCTAGAAGAGGTAGCAGTAGATTTTCTGACAAGAACATTCAACAAGGTCTTAGAGAGTGAGAGGATGCCAAAGGAATGGAGGAGAAGTGTGCTGGTGCCCATTTTTAAGAACAAGGGAGACGTGCAGAGTTGTGGCAACTAAAGATGGATAAAGTTGATGAGCCATACGATGAAGTTATGGGAAAGAATAGTGGAAGCTAGACTAAGAGCAGAGGTCAGCACTTGTGAACAACAGTTTGGTTTCATGCCAAGAAAGAGCACCACAGATGCAGTGTTTGCCTTGAGGATGTTAATGGAGAAGCACTGAGAAGGTCAGACGGAGCTGCATTGTGCTTTTGTGGCTCTTGAGAAAGCATATGACAGGGTGCCGAGAGAGGAACTGTGGTATTGCATGAGGAAGTCTGGAGTGGCAGAGAAGTATGTTAGAGTGGTGCAGGACATGTATGAGAGATGTAAGACAGTGGTGAGGTGTGCTGCTGGTGTGACAGAAGAGTTCAAGGTGGAGGTGGGACTGCATCAAGGGTCAGCTCTCAGCCCCTTCTTGTTTGCTATGGTGATGGACAGGCTGACAGACGAGGTTAGACAAGAATCTCCATGGACTATGATGTTTGCAGATGACATTGTGATCTGTAGTGAGAGCAGAGAACAAGTGCAGGAAAATCTAGAGAGGTGGAGGTATGCCCTGGAAAGGAGGGGAATGAAGATTAGCCTCAGTAAGAAACAATACATGTGCATGAATGACAAGGACCCAAGAGGAACGGTGAGGTTACAGGGAGCAGAGATAAGGAAGGTGGAGGATTTTAAATACTTAGGCTCAACAATCCAGAGCAATGGAGAGTGTGGAAAAGAGGTGAAGAAGCGCGTGCAGGCAGGTTGTAATGGTTGGAGAAAAGTGTCTGGTGTGATTTGTGATAGGAGGGTATCGGCAAGAATGAAAGGAAAAGTGTCCAATACGGTGTTGAGGCCAACAATGTTGTATGGTTTAGAAACAGTGTCCCTGGGGAAAAGACAGGAGGCAGAGCTGGAGGTAGCAGAGATGAAAATGTTGAGGTTCTCTTTGGGAGTAACGAGGATGGATAGAATTAGGAATGAGCACATCAGAGGGACAGCACATGTAAGATGTTTTGGAGACAAAGTCAGAGAGGCTAGATTGAGATGGTTTGGACATGTACAGAGGAGGGATAGTGAGTATATTGGTAGAGGAAGACCAAGGAGACGATTCATGGCTGTGGTGAAGGAGGACATGAAGGTCGTTGGTATAAGAGAAGAAGATATAAAGGATAGGGTGAGATGGAGGCAGATGATTCACTGTGGCGACCCTTGAAGGGAAAAGCCGAAAGGAAAAGAAGATATATATATATATATATATATATACACACATATGTACATATGTACACATACAGTAGGCCCTTGTCTATTCGCGGTTTTGCACTCGCCCCCGCATGTTCGCGGATTATTGAGTAATTGTCACGTGATTCATATTCAGCCAATGGCTGTTCTCCCTCCTGGAAATTGGTTGAGATGATGTAAACTGTACGCCCCTTTTTCTTATTTGCGCACAAGATGTCAATGTGCATTTTTTTAGTGTGTTTTAATTGCCAGTTAAACTCGATGATGCCACTCAAACGCCGGCTGAGCGCCAGATACATGTAATGACGTTGGATTTCTCTTCTGAAGAAATAAGACTTTCTTCTGAAGAAATGACAGTTTCCTCTGAAGTGCCTGAAGAGGAATAATCATCAGAACTGTTGTAAAGCACTATAGTATTAAAGTGTTTTTCAATTAATATTCCAGTACTGTACCTAAATTAATGTTTAGAATGTTTGTGTGTGAGATTTTATGTTCTGTGCTGCACCATGTTTATCCTTTTGTTTTGTATATCCAATTTATGACACTTCATGTTCTTTTATGTTCTTTTTTATATGGCCTGTGTTTTTGGGGTGCCTCTAACTCTGTTTTCTCTTTGCTCCGGCTGAGGGGCGTGGCTGAGCTGCTCAGGAGGCTCACACCTGAATTCAGTCCTCTTATCTACTCCCAATAAACACAAGCATGCTCACCTCTGCGTCAGAGTATTAACTCAAATCACGTCCCTGTTTCCCTGTGTTCTCGAACTGTTTTCTCCCTGCTCCAGCTGAAGGCATGGCTGTACTGCTTGGGATGATTGCAGTAGCTCACACCTGAATTCACTCCTCTCATTTACTCCCTATAAACACAAACCACACGCTCATCTCTGTGCCAGAAGATTGTCTCACATCATGTCCCTGCTTCCTTATATTCTCTCTGGTTCCAGTGCTTAATGTTTGTGTTTCTCTTTGTCACCAGTACCCTTTGAATAATAAATCCACTCTGCCATCTCACACTACCTCCTGCATTCTGGGTATCTAGATATCAGTGATTGACACTCTTTATGCTAAAACAGTGTATAGTATACGGAAACTGAAACTTCATTACATCATTAAAAAACACTTTTATGTTCTTTTTATATATATATATATATATATATATATATTCCTTAATTACTGCATTTTAGTACATTAATACTGTATTATTGAGTAAGACTCTATAGAATGTGTTTAAGAAGCATGTTTTCGAATGTAATAGATACATAGGGTTTTACTTCCGGTTGATCATTCGCGCATGTAATATGATAAATGGAGTCTTACTTCTGGGTACAGAACTCGCGGATTATCTTGCTTCGCAGGAGGGGCCGGAATCGAACCCTTGCAAATAACAGGAGCCTCCTGTGTATATAGTGGAGCCGGTGGCGTAGTGGATAGGGTGCTGGGCTTATGATCGGGAGGTTGTGTGTTCAATCCCAGTTAGACCCCCACTGTGCTAAGACCCCTGGGCAAGGTCTTAACCACAAGTGTGCCTCTGTTCACCCAGCAGTATAAATGGGTACCAGTAAAATATACTGGGAAGGGAACCTGCGATGCACGAGCATCCCATCCATGAGCAGTTGAACTCCTAGTTGCTTCACGCTACGGAAACCGGGAATAAGCACTGGCCTGATGTGTACACATATTTTATCTTACTGCGTACACACACACACACACACACACACACACACACACACACACACACATATATAATCCAAATCCAGGCGCCCCCAATGTGTGTGGCTGCCCACTGCACTCTCTCTCTCTCTCTCTCTCTCTCTCGGTGTGTGTGTGTGTGTGTGTGTATATACGCAGTACGTGATATAAAATGTAAAATATGTATGTAATCCTTTAACAAAAGTACTAACAGATCAGGCAAAACCCTTGGTGTGAAGGGTCAGGTGTGAGGAACCCGAGAGTTCTAGATCTAAACTATTTCTAGTAGTGTAGGAGCAGTAAGCTGGAGATGAATTTGATTCAAAGTTCTTGAATATGATTTATACCATCTTTACTGTTTAGGCCAGTGCTTTTCAATTATTTTCTGTGGCGCCCTCTCTAGGAAAAAGAAAACATTTCATTCCCCTGCCACGCCACGCCAACAAATAGTATTATTTGTCAATAAAATTGTTATTAGTACACGGCTGCATAACATTGTATCTTTATTAACATTTAAAAACAGAAACAAAAGTTCAACTTACAATAAAGAAAACCGTCATTAATGTTGTTTTTAATCAGTAATAGAAAAGTTTTAAAGTGCACCAATGTGCTTGAAATAAAAACAAATACATCATTATTTAAACTCATTTAACTTACTAATGTCTTAATATCTCCATCTCTCTCTGTTAGAAATTTTTCCATGTTGACCGTATCTTGAGGGGTTGTTTACTGCACTTCACGAAAAACTGCTACACCATAGCGTGGCAATGAGAGCGCCACTGCCAACTACTGGAGTGGAGGTGCAATTACACTTAATTTTCGTACACTATTCCATTAAAAGCATGTGTGGGGCAGTGGTGGTCTATTGGATAGGGCACAGGATCGCTGATCCTAAGGTTGGGGGTTCAAGTCCCCACAGGGTTGTGACTGCCCCCCCCTCAGTGCAGCGAACTGGGTTATCAAAGGCAGGCCATGTCTCTCACTGTCTATGGCATGTAAAAGAACCATTGCTGACTTTCGTAAAGAGTAGGCTGCAAAGCCATCAGCGTGTTTCTGTCCCTTCAACCCACAGGGTTGTGTCAGGAAGGGCATCCGACATAAAAAAAAACTCTGCCAAATCAAATGTGCAAATTAGATGATTCGCTGTGGCGACTCCCGAGAAAGGGAAAAAGCTGAAATGAAAAGAAGATATATATATATATATATATATATATATATATATATATATATATATATATATATATATATATATATATATATATATATACTGAACACCTTTGGTCTGGAGGAGGGGTGCAGGCGGACAGAGCAATGGATCAAAGAAGATCTTACCGAGAAAAAACTGATTCTATTCCCCATCCACAACCAACACCACTGGAGCTTGATTGTGGCTGAGACAGCAAAGAAGACCATACATTATTTTGACTCAATCAGTGGGTCCAGGAAAAGTTCAGCAGCCCCACGCATGATAAAACTGTATATGGAGAAATACCACAAGTCAAGAGGAGGGTCAGTAGATTACAAGATCAAGAGAAGAGAGGATGCACCACTCCAAACGAATGGGGTGGACTGTGGGGTGTTTCTGTGCCAGTACGCAGAAAGAATGACCAGGAGGAGTGGGATGGGCTTCACCCAGGGTGAATTGGCCCAAGCAAGAGAGAGGATGATAGATGAATTAATGGAGGGGAAAATTACCTCAGATTGGAGCAGGTACCAGTGCAGGCACCCAGCAGGAAAAGTTAGGAAGCAACACAGGAAGGTACAGAAAACAGAGCAGACAAAAAAAGTAGAAAACAGTGCAAGAGAAGAAGGTGATGAAAGAAAGAAGAGAATAGATTGGCCCAAGGCAAATAGTCCAGAGTGGGAGAAATTGGATCAGGTCTTAATAGAAATACTGAAATTTCAGGGCTCATCCCCAGAAAGCAAGGCAATAGGTCATCCAATGCTAATCTACACATTATGCCGGGAGAGATTTGGGGTGAAGAAAAAGAAAACAAAGGAGAAAGTCCAAAGAAAAGGACCACTAAAAAGACAACAGAAGTGCAAGAGAGGAGATCAATAAGATGAAGGAAACCTACAGGAATTTAGAGGAGAGTGAAAGGGAAGCAGTGAAGCAATTGCAAGAGGACAAAATCAAGGAATTAAGACTTGCAAAAAGAGCAGAAACATTGAGAAAGGGAAGAAAGAAGTTTGTAAAAAACTGTAATGCCTTCCTGAGTCAGCCATTTGAGTTTGCCAGAAACTTAATGGCTCCCAGATTAACGGGGAACCTACAAAGCAGCAAAGAAGAAGTGGAACATCACCTGAAGAAGGCACATGGTGACGAGAACAGGAAAGAGGAAAGGAGTACCCCAGAGGGCCTTGCTAAGTACGAACAACCACAGGTAGAATTTGACAACAGCTTGCCAACTTGGAAAGAATTCAGCAACCAACTACGGAAAGCAAGGAACAGGTCTGCTCCAGGTCCAAATGGGGTCCCATACCTTGTCTACAAGAGATGTCCAGGAGTGGCATGGCTATCTCCAGCTCAACCCATCCAAAACACAAGAACTAATAATTGACTTCAGGCACACAGCCTCACTCAAAACTCCCATTCACATCTCTAATGAACCCATAGCCATAACTGACTCTTTCAAATTTCTCGGTACTCATATTAACAATACACTAAAATGGAACACTAACACAGATTACATTCACAAAAAAGTCCACCAAAGACTGTTTTTCCTGAGACAGCTTAAGAAATTTAGAGTGAAAACAAATCTCCTCCTCCGTTTCTACTCCGCCATCATTGAGAGCACTCTCACTTCATCCATAACTGTTTGGTATGGCAGCCTAGACAGCAAATCACAGAAAAAACTACAGCATTGTCAATAAATCATCTAGGATCATTGGCACCCCCCTTCCATCAGTCCAATCAATATATCATAAACGCTCAATCTTAAGAGCACAAAAAATCATCTCTGATCCCTCTCACCCTGCCCATCATTTGTTTCAACCGCTGCCCTCTAGGAGGCGATATCGATCACTACCCACCAGAACATCCCGTTTCAAGAACAGTTTCTTCCCTACAGTCATAAGGACTCTGAACTCTTTGCACTGAATGTACATTACAGCCTTGTTTGTCTTTTTGTTGTCCGTTATTACTGTTGTTGTTATAGATATGTTTGTAATCATTTGGTTTCATGTGTGCTGTCTTTGTTGTATGATGTGTGTTGTTAATGTCCTTTGTAATTTTTGTCATAGCTGAGTGCTGTACCGACAGCAAATTCCACCAACTTGGTTGTGTGGTCCTTAATAAATAAATGAAATGAATGAATGAATTTAAAGGGGATGTGGAGAAAGAACAGTATCAGCACGACATGGAGGAAAGCAGAGGGAGTATTCATCCCCAAAGAAGAAGGAGCCACAGAAGTAGACAAGTTCAGAACAATTTCACTGTTAAACGTGGAAGGCAAGCTGTACTTTGCTATGAAAGGCTGACCAAATACACCATAGTCAACAAGTGCATAGACACATCCATACAGAAAGGAGGAGTTCCAGATGTGTCAGGGTGCATGGAACACACAGCCATCCTGTCACAACTCATTAGAGAGGCGAAGGTGGGGAGAAAGGACTTGGTGGTAACCAATTGGCTAGATATAGCCAATGCCTACGGTATGATTCCACACAGTCTGATCATGACAGCACTCCAGAGAGCACATGTTCGAGAAGAAGTGCGCAAGCTGGTAGAGTCGTACTACTCAGACATGAAGATACGCTTCACAACAAAAGCATTCACCACAGAGTGGCAGCAGCTGGAGAAAGGCATTATAACTGGTTGCACACTGAGTGTGATTCTGTTTTCTTTGGCAATGACAATGCTGGTGGCATCAGCAAAGAAAGAAACAAAAGGGCCAAAGACAGAATCAGGGCAGCAACAAACCAATAGTAGACTGTTTATGGATGACATAGTAACTACCACAGAAAATTTAGTGCAGACAAAGTATCTCTTGGATAATCTGGCAGACAAACTGGAGTGGGCAGGCTTGGCAGTGCGGCCAGAGAAATGCAGAAGTCTGGTAATAATCAAAGGCCAGGTAAGCAATAGAAAGCCAGTCATCAATGGAAACCCCATAACTTCTGTTTCGGAAAAACCTGTGAAGTACTTGGGGAAAGTCTACAACAAGACATTGAATGACCTGGAACAAACAAAAGAAACCTTGGACGAAGTGAAGAGAAGCTTGAAGAAGCTGGAAAACTGCAGGGTTCCAGGAAAATTCAAAGCCTGGATGGTCCAGCATATGCTTCTCCCAAGACTGATATGGCCACTCACCATCTACCAGATTCCCCGGTCATTGTCGGCAGATTGCCTATACACAACATCAGGGAAGCTACAATTGCCTTTCACTGAGCTAACAGAAGAGGTGAAGGCTGCAAAGGCAAGATTCCTGACAACATTGGAGGAAGCAGAGGATCCAAGTGTCCAAAGAGCAAGGGTGGCAGTGGATGGGGGAAGGAAAGCCACCACACAAGAAAACATAAGGGAGGCAAAAACTAGACTGAAGACAGAAGAGATAACTGGGATTCCCAACAGGGGGAGAGAGGGTTTGGGATTAAATCCCAAAAGATACTACAGCACCAGTTCCAAGAAAGAAAGGAGAACTATGGTGGTGGAGAAAGTGAGGGAGGCGGAAGAGGACAGGAGAAGGGAGAAAATGATGGGACTGATCAAGCAGGGGGCACATATGAGATGGGAGGTACCGGAGAGAAAGTTGAGTCACAGGGATGTGGTCAATATGCCAGAAAACAGATTCAAGTTTCTGGTAAAGGCAGTGTACGATCTGCTACCAACACCACAGAATAAAAAGACCTGGTTCAGCACAGAGGGAACGTGCGATTTATGTGGAGAAAAGGGGACTCTCTCCCACATATTAAGTGGATGCAAGGTGGCGTTAACACAAGGGAGATACCAGTGGCGCCACGATCAAGTCTTGAGAGAGATAGCCCAGTGCGTCAAAGAAAGAGGAAGAAACAACAACGCATCCCCAAGGACAAGGGAGAGTGGTGGGATCACCTTTGTGAAGCAAGGAGAAAAACCCAAAGCAAAGATCCAACAATCAGCAGGTAATTATTTGGATGAGGCAGCAGACTGGTACCTCTTAGTTGACCTGGATAAGAAACTCAAGGTCCCAGAGAAAGTGGCAGAGACAAACCTCAGATCGGATATGCTGCTGTTGTCAAATAGCACTAAGAGGATGGGGGTTATCGAGCTGACAGTGCCAAGTGAGGAGAGGGTGGAGATCTCAGGGGAGCTGAAAAGAAACAAGTATATAACGCTGGAGATTGAGGGAAAAAGAAATGGCTTGGCGGTCCAGGTCTGGACAGTAGAGGTTGGCTGCCGGGGCTTCCCGGCTGCTTCCATGGCGGCCTTCCTCAAGGCAATTGGAATAGGAGGAGGAGAGAGAACTTGAGCCCTGAGGAGAATTGGAGAAGCAGCAGAAAAAGCAAGCAAAGCCATATGGACCTGGAGCTGCATACCATTATGGGGGAAGGAGTGATTATCTGGTCTGGTGGCAATAGCTGCTGGCGGTGCCAGGCCGGGGGGTACCACCGGAAGCCGCCGAAACCCATACTCACTGAAGTAACCTGGCCTGGTCGGAGGCTGACGAGGACCAGAATCATTATCAGTCCATATCTGCCTTTGAAGAAACTGGGCCACCATGAGAGCATTCGGTTGGCCCAGGAAGGTTAGGTCAACTAACTTTATTATTCATATATATATATATATATATATATATATATATATATATATATATATATATATATATATATATATATATATATATATATATATATATATACAAAAATAAAAGGACAGGACAAAGACTTTCTATTGAAACTCCATTTATCACTACAGGTCTGTTTCGAGGGGTGGTGAAACCATCCTCTCTCTTCAGGTGATTATAGAAGAATGATTACAAAGTGCTGGGGGAGGTACTATGTCGGTGAACATGGCGTCCTCTAGATGGGGTGGTGTTATGTATTCGGGGGCGGGTTTTTTTAAATATCGATACATGCATACATGTGCATACATTAGTTTTTCTCATGCCCGTGGACTCATATATGTTTGAATAATTTTCAACCGCAACACCCTCAAGATCAGTTACAGCTGCATGAACAGCACTAAACAAATAATAGACAATCACAACAAGCGCACTCTGGCTTTGCATGACAATGCCGACGATACTAACTCACCAAACAAAAGAACGCAATGCAACTGCCGACAAAAAAACGCCTGCCCACTCAACGGGAACTGTCTGCAATCATCAGTCATCTACCAAGCCACCGTCACACGGACAGACAATAATACAACAGAAACATACATCGGACTGACAGAGAACACTTTTAAAACCAGATACAGGAACCACATCGCATCCTTCCGCAACGAAAAAAGTAGAAACTCCACCGAACTCAGCAAGCACATCTGGACACTCAACGACATGAACATTGATCACCAGATCTCATAGAGAATTTTATCATCACACCCGACATACAACAGCTCAAACAAAAGATGCAATTTATGCCTCAGGGAGAAGTTCCTCATTATATACAGACCCGAACTGTCTTCATTAAATAAAAGAAACGAACTCGTAACTTCATGCCGACACAGGAAAAAAATCATTATTATGCAACACACCCCCTTAAGTACACTAAGTATTTGATTGTATCAATCTGTATCTAAACATTATATATACTTGTGTATGTGTGTGTATGTGCTTACACACGTGAACATATATATATATATATATATATATATATATATATATATATATATATAAAAGTGTGTACATATATGAGTCCACGGGCATGAGAAAAACTAATGTATGCACATGTATGCATGTATCGATATTTAAAAAAACCCGCCCCCGAATACATAATGAACACCACCCCATCTAGAGGACGCCATGTTCACCGACATAGTACCTCCCCCAGCACTTTGTAATCATTCTTCTATAATCACCTGAAGAGAGAGGATGGTTTCACCACCCCTCGAAACAGACCTGTAGTGATAAATGGAGTTTCAATAGAAAGTCTTTGTCCTGTCCTTTTATTTTTGTTTATTTGCTCTACCAAAAAGTATTGAGCACTCTCCTACGGAAGGATCTACTCAGAAAATCCTCTCTCTCTATATATATATATATTTAGGGATCCCTTGCTTCAATTCATGCGGCTTCAGTGCATCACAGTTCTTAAAAAAAATTTTGTCGAATTAAAAAATAAGGAAATTAAGGAAGATTAGTGGAAAAGTTAAGGAAAATGCTGCAAAACAAGGCCAATTATGCAAAAAAACCTAAACAAACCCAAAACCTCCCATCAAATCTGAGTGTGTGCACGTGCATCTGCATGCGTGCGTGCGCCTATATGTGTGTGTATTTATATTTTATTTACATCTGATGCATTACTTTTTAATGTTTGTTATGATAATCATTTAAAGCAGTCCTTCTCAAAAAATTAGCATATTGTGATAAAGTTCATTATTTTCTGTAATGTACTGATAAACAGGAGACTTCCATATATTTTAGATTCATTACACACAACCGAAGTAGTTCAAGCCTTTTATTGTTTTAATATTGATAATATAATTTTGACAAAAAAGTAAAGAAAAACCAAAAATCCCTATCTCAAAAAATTAGCATATTTCATCCAACCAATGAAAAAAGTGTTTTTAATACAAAAAAAATCAACCTTCAAATAATTATGTTCAGTTATGCACTCAATACTTGGTCGGGAATCCTTTTGCAGAAATGACTGCTTCAGTGCGGCGTGGCATGGAGGCAATCAGCCTGTGGCACTGCTGAGGTGTTATGGAGGCCCAGGATGCTTCGATAGTGATCTTAACACCCACAGTGTTGGGTCTGGTGTCCCTCAAATTTCTCTTCACAATATCCCACAGATTCTCTATGGGGTTCAGGTCAGGAGAGTTGGCAGGCCAATTGAGCACAGTAATACCATGGTCAGTAAACCATTTACCAGTGGTTTTGGCACTGTGAGCAGGTACCAGGTCGTGCTGAAAAATGAAAGCATGAAGTGCTCCAAAATCTCCTGATAGCTAGCTGCATTGACCCTGCCCTTGATAAAACCTAGTGGACCAACACCAGCAGCTGACATGGCACCCCAGACCATCACTGACTGTGGGTACTTGACATTGGACTTCAGGCATTTTGGCATTTCCTTCTCCCCAGTCTTCCTCCAGACTCTTACACCTTGATTTCTGAATGACATGCAAAATTTGCTTTCATTCGAAAAAAGTACTTTGGATCACTGAGCAACAGTCCAGTGCTGCTTCTCTGTAGACCAGGTCAGGCGCTTCTGCGCTGTTTCTGGTTCAAAAGTGGCTTGACCTGGGGAATGCGACACCTGTAGCCCAGTCCACTGCTTCCACAGGTCCTCCAAGGTCTGAAATCGGCCCTTCTCCACAATCTTCCTCAGGGTCCGGTCACCTCTTCTGGTTGTGCAGCATTTTCTGCCACACTTTTTCCTTCCTACAGACGTCCCAGTGAGATGCCTTGATACAGCACTCTGGGAACAGCCTATTCACTCAGAGACTTCTTTCTGTATCTTACTCTCTTGCTTGACGGTGCCAATGGTGGCCTTCTGGACAGCAGTCATGTTGGCAGTCTTACCCATGATTGCGGTTTTGAGTAATGAACCAGGCTGGGAGTTTTTAAAAGCCTCAGGAATCTTTTGCAGGTGTTTAGAGTTAATTGGTTGATTCAGATGATTAGGTTAATAGCTCATTTAGACTACCTTTTCATGATATGCTAATTTTTTGAGATAGGAATTTTTGGTTTTCATGAGCTGTATGCCAAAATCATCAGTATTAAAACAATAAAAAACCTGAAATATTTCAGCTGGTGTGCAATGAATCCAAAATATGTGAAAGTTTAATTTTTAGCAGTACATTACAGAAAATAATAAATTTCATCACAATATGCTAATTTTTTAAGAAGGACTGTACACATACATGTCAGTCCGGGGGGTGTGGGGGGTGTTGATCCTACTTCACAGAATTCGGTGGTCGCAGGGTGATCTCGGTCCCAATTAACCGCGGAACGTGAGGGATCCCTATATATATATATATATATATATATATATATATGTGTGTGTGTGTGTGTGTGTGTGTGTGTGTGTGTGTGTGTAGACACCACAAGAAAACAACTAGGAAAAACAAACTACAATGAATTTTATAATTTCTCTTTCCATTTTAAGCATCATCATTGCTCCAAGTGACCATAACAAACTGATATCATCTCTTGCACTGATTCAAACATTCACTCCAGACTGCAGTCCCTTGCCATCTCAAGACTAGACTACTGCAACTCTCTCCTCACAGGGCTACCTTTGAACACTACTTGATCTCTGCAACTGATCCAGAATGTAGCTTCTTTTCAAGCTTCTCAAATGTTCCCACACTAGTCCTCTGCTATAATTTCTCCACTGGCTTTCTGTAGCTGCTTGCATGAGATTTAAACACCAAGTACTTGCCTGTAATGCAAAAAAATGGACCTGTACCTTCTCACCTCAAAACAATTATCACACTCTGCACTGCACTGTGTTCTGTCAGATCCTCTAGCACTGCTAGACTGATTCCTCCTTCTACCAAGGGACAAGTTAAAATGCATCTAAACTCTTGTCAGTTCTGGCTCCATAGTGGTGGAATGAACTTCCTCTGCATGTCTGGACAGCTGAATCACTGGGTATCTTCAAATGACAGTTGAAAACTTATCTTTTTCGGCAGTACTTAGATTAGCACCGTTTTACATATTCATACACACACAACACCTACCACTGTTTTTAACTGACTGTATACTTGGTCTGCGTCCTCAAAAGCAGTACAAGGAACCACACAGGAGGTCTTCCACAGGACGGGAACCTTCTCCAGGCCGAGGCTCAGGTTGTACAGGTTGTACAACTAATTTTTGGAATTTGTATATTGCACTCACATTTCCTTTTTTGTTGTATATTCTTTGCATGTGTGTTTGTATAGTTCAGATGCAAACCCTTGTAACACCAAATCCCTGAAAATTTAGGACTATTTTATATGAAAGTCTACAGTACCCAAGAAATCAATTTTGCTGCTAATCCTTGTTAGTACACGCCTCGACAACTGCAGGGACCCAACGGTCGGTCTTGACACCGATCAATGATCTTTTGAAACTACAGCATCCAGAGCCCTGAGATATTCAGGGCAGATCTCATCCAACCCTGGAGCTCGACCACTGAGGAGCTTTTTGATAACCTCAGTGACCTCCACTCCAGTGATGGGTGGACTCCCATCCAAACCCCCAGGGTCTTCCTCCTCCACGGAGGGCGTGTTGGTGGGATTGAGGAGGTCCTCAAAGTATTCCCTCCACCTCTCAACAACATCCCCAGTCGAGGTAAGCAACTCCCCACCTCCACTGTAAACAGTGTTTGTGTAGAACTGCTTCCCCCTCTTGAGTCAATGGATGGTGGTCCAGAACCTTTGTGAGGCCAACCAATAATCACTCTCCAGGCCCTCACCGAACTCCTCCCACGCCCGAGATTTTGCACATGACAACTTCAGTTGCAGCATGTTTGGCCTTCTGGTACCTGTCCACTGCCTCGGGAATCCCACAGGCTAATAAAACCTGATAGGCCTCCTTTTTCATTTTTTTTTTCACCACAGGTGTCCACCACTGGGTTTGGGGGTTACCGCCACGACAAGCACTGACGACCTTCTGGCCACAGCTATGGGCTGCCGCGTCAGCAATGGAAACATGGCCCATTTGGATTCCATGTCACCCGCCTCCTCCGGGACATGGTTGTACCTCTGCTGGAGGTGGGAGTTAAAGGCTTCTTGGACAGGGGACTCCACCAAATATTCCCAGCAGACCCTAATTACACGCTTGGGCCTGGCAGGTCTGGAAGGCAGCCTCCCCCACCACCGAAGCCAACTCACCACCAGGTGGTGATCGGTAGACAGCTCAGCTCCTCTCTTCACCCGAGTGTCCAGAACATACTGCCGCAAGTCCGATGACACAACTACAAAGTCAATCATCGACTTGTGACCGAGAGTGTCCTGGTGCCCAGTGCATTTATGGGCACACTTATGTTCGAACATGGTGTTCATGATGGACAATATCTGTGATGATATCTGTGACGAGCACAGAAGTCCAACAATGAAACACCATTAGGGTTCAGACTGGAGAGGCCGTACCTACCGAGCACACCATTCCAGGTCACACTATTGTCGCCCACATGGGCGTTGAAGTCTCCCAAGACAACGAGACGTCAATCACCATAAACAAGAAACTTTACTCAACAGAACTTGGGATATATTCTTGATTATACCCAGTTTTGTAACACTTATTCATTTTCTGTAACCACTTACTCCTAATTTGGGTTGCAGGAAGGCTGGCGCCCATCCTGGCTGACTCTGGGTGAGGGCAAAGCACACCCTGGAAAGCTTGCCAGGATATCGCACGGCAGAAACAAGCTGACGGTTATGCAGCTACTCTTGTCGAAAGTCAGCAATGGTTCTTTTACATGAACCCCTCACCATAGACAATGAGAGACATGGTCGGCCTTTGATAGTCAGCTGCAATGGGGGGGCAGTGACAACTAACAGTGGGGTTGAATCCCCAACCTTAGAATCAGTGATCCAGCACCTCTACCACCAGACCGCCACTGCCCAAGTGGACTTACTGAGTTTTGCAAACAAATGAAGGTTCACAGGACGTACCATGTTTTGTGGACCAAGCAAACAAAATTTGGTAATGACAGAGTTTTTGAATAAAGTTTTTTATTTTATTTTATTTATTTATTATTATTTTTTAAAGAATCTGATATTTTGTTCAGTGCCCCATAACCGTTCAATAATAAAAGAGTAGAAATAATTATGGTTTATCCTTACCACCTCCAGGTTTTTAAAAAAAAATTGTTTTCTTGTAAAGAGGATACTGGGTTTTGCATTTGAACTTTTCCTATACAGTCTATATATTGCTTATTTGATATTAGATTTACTTTTTTACTTTGATGGAATGTAGCACACTGTTTGATGATGATAAGTTAGGGTTTGGTTTATTTTTATTTACTTTACCTGTTTGACTTCAGCTTGTTTGTTTTGACTCTGATGATCATATGACTGATCAGCACATGCAGGCCACGAGAACAGCAGTTTCCTGGAAAATCTATGTATTTATTCCAATTTTTAAGACCAGATTTAAAAGCACTCGCTGTGGTGAAAGATGTTAAAGGATTAATTTAATAATAGCTGAATGATTTTGTATTTGCTATAAAGATAGGAATGACACTGAGTGTATGTGTGTGTGTGTGTGTGTGTGTGTGTGTGTGTGTGTGTGTGTGTGCATGTGTGTGTTCTGCTTCTGCTCGGAGGCGGGACTATAAATTGGCATTCTTCCATTATAATGGTTTCATTATCTATCTATTAACATTTATAGGATGTAACAATCATACTTGTATTAATTTTAAGACCATTTCACTTTGAAGGGTTTGTGGGAATTTTTTTTAAAGTGTCTCTCATGAAAAACTGTCACTCACTGAAGCACACCATGGTTGTGATCAGGGTTAATCTAGCTGCAGGTAGGATTTGGTTTTGCTTGCTATTTGCCCTTGTTACAGTTGCACAAGGTACACATGAAGCCAAACATCAGCTACAACAACATCCAGCTTTTCCAACCTTTGATCTAAGGTGCATGCTCTAGTGGATGGTTTTTTTTTTTTTGGAACGAGAAAGATCTAGAATTTATAAATACTGTATATGATAAATTGACTCAGAATATTACCAATTATCTAATTACATACTAAAATACAGTGTCAAGAAAAAGTAAACAAATCATTTGGAATTACCTCCATTTTTTATAGATTTATCAAGTATTCTGTAGCGTAATTCTAGCCATGCATGAATATTATTCTTAAGTAATTGAATCCTTAGACATTTGATTACTATCATCCATGTACTATCATCCATGACATCTGACTTTGACATACTGCATTTAAAAATAAAATTCCCTTTTGCACTGAAACACTCCGTTATAAAATCGTTAGTGTTAGTCAGAAATTATCGTAAAACACTCGAGGAAGACTCATTTTTAGTAAACCCCTAATATCAGCTTCAGAAGATGATAAAGGAATGCACCAGATGGGTAAAAGAATATGTCTCCCCGACCAACTTGACATTAGAAGTTCCCAAAACCTTTTCTCCCAATGACTGAATGAAATGGAAACTTGAAAACAATGGCCAGCTTCTCATTAACAAAGTTTGCTGTTAAACATTTATATGGCTCAAGTGATACAATGGTAATCAAACAACAACAGAAGTTTGGTTTTTATACTCTCTCTCTCTCTCTCTCTCTCTCTCTCTCTCACACACACACACACACACACACACACACACACACACACACACACACACACACACATATTCTGAACACTTATAAATCAGTCATCATCTTCCACTTAATCCTGGGATGGGCCTTGGGAACAGCAGCCTAAGCAGTGAGGTCCAGACAGACCTATTCCCAGGCAATTTCTCAAGTTCTTCTATGGGGTGACACTAAGCCATTCCCAGACCAGCTGAGAGAAAGAGTCCCTCCAGGCCTCCTCCCGACTGGACATGCCCGAAACACCACACCAGGGAGGTTGGATGACCAAGCTTTTAACGATACCTCTGAGGAATGGTCTTGCCACCCTGTGAAGTAAACTCATTTTAACCATAGCTTGTATCAGCAATCTTTGTCTTTTGGTCACTTTCCAAAGCTATTAACCATAGGTTATGACGATGGTTGGAATGTAGCCTGGCAGGTAAATTGAGAGCTTTGCATTACAGAAGAGGCTGCACTGATCTACCTGGTGATCTTCTGTTCCATTCTTCCCTCACTCAAACCCTGAGATAATTGAACTCCTTCACTTGGGGCAGGATTTCATTCCTGACCCAGAGGGTGCATTCCACCCTTTTCCACCGCCTCAGATATGGAGGTGCTGATTCTCATCCCAGCTGCTCTAGGCTTTACCATTTCATTAATATGCATGAATTATGAATTTAAATTCTTGTGAGAGGAGCTCAATGAGGGTTAGCTACATGATCAAAACAATTTTCTTCATAAAAAAGTGTTCATCAAGCTACAATACCTTCAACATATGCATAGAACAGCATGATGGAAGAAAGATAAGTGGAAAGGAGGAACTCTATAGAAAGACTTAAAAGGTTCACATGGGCCAAGATGCCCGGTTTAAATTTGAACCCATGAAGACGCTAAATTCTGTGGATCATGCCATAGACAGCAGAGAGAAACACATCATAACATGTAACTTGACGTGTGAAAATAGTGCAGAAGCCCAGTTCTCAGAACAGGAATAGGTAACGGCTTTCTAACATTCTCATAACTCATGAAGCCATGATCCAAAGTTATCGAATACTGTATTACGTCTTCCTTATTACTGCTGAAGTCATTTTAACGATTCATACATCATTTACTGTGTCTACTCTTTGTCTTTGTAGTGTGTTAGTAATAGTTAATAATAAATATTTGTGTGTTAAGTTGTCCGAATTTGTCTGCTCCTTACGAAAACAGAGATCACTGAACTGTACCCAGCTAAGTTTTTTCACTTTAATTACAATGAAGCTTTTTAACTTTGCAATAAAATGTTTTTCTGTTATGTTATGTAGTAGATTTTTATTGCGCTTTATCCATACTGAATATTATGCTCAATTGATGGACAAAAACAGTTTCAATTCAGCTGAAGTCATATTTCTAGGTAATTAACTCACCTCGTTTTTTCTAACTTAATATATTCTGACAACGATTTGGTCTCAAAAAATCAGCACTGATTAATAAAATTCACTTTTAATATCACAAAATAAACTCCCGCATGTTAATTGGTGTTTGAATTCAGCACCTTGGTAAAATGTATTTGATAGTTCAAGTCAAAAGAGGAATCTATATAATTTTGGGAATTCCAAATATATTATTTTGGTGCCAAAATATTGGCAAAAATGCATAATCATCAGTTAAATTCCATACATTTCTAGTTGAAAATACATGCATATACAAACTGGATTCCAAAAAAGTTGGGACACTATACAAATTGTGAATTAATACCGAATGCAATGATGTGGAAGTGCCAAATTTCAAAATGCTATTCCACATACAACATAGATGACAGTTCAAAAGTTTAAACTGAGAAAATGTATCATTTAAGGGGAAGATATGCTGATTTTAAATTTCATGGTGTCAACAAATCTCAAAAGAGTTGGGAATAATTTAACTAATTTATCATTAGATGAAAATAAACACAATGTCTGTTCGGCAATGCCAAGGGAGGCTAAGTGGCTGAAACTCCTTTTAACTCACCTTCGTCATATGAGCTCTCTTCTCAACCTCAACTCTGAACAACTGAATAGAAATGATCGGAATTACGTTAAAATTGTACAGTTAACAACAGTTAACCGTTAAGACGATATCTGAATTGCAATAAAATGTAAAGAAAGAATGATTAATACCCTCGCCTCTTTTAAAGTCAGTCTTAGGCTGATCAAGTAGTTGTGAACTTGTCCATATCAGGCTTATATTTGCAGCACAGTTTACTCTGTCTCAATTGACGGCCCTGTTCCCCATTCACTCAAAAATGAAAAGAAATTAATGCAACATAACACCACCCTTTTTCAAACTCACCAACTTCACTCACTCACTCACTCACACACTCACACACACACACAAAATCACACACTTTCTCTTTCTCACATGCACACTATCTCAGATATCTCAATATCTCAAATACACTCTCTCTCACACTCTCTCTTTTTCTGGATATATACATATACCCCATATTTAAAAGAGATGTATGGAAAGTAGTTTATTATAATGCACATTTTTGTCGACCACGCACAAATATGATTATCATTTTTTTTAAAACTTTTGTTAACATCATTCATGAAACCTCACTTAGGAAAACTACATCACAAACCTCTCCAGTCCACACTAAACACTCACTCATAAGGATCAAGAATGAACTAACCATTTGGTTCAAGCCGAATCTGACTCAAAGGATCCTTACTTTGAGCCTAAAAACATCATAACACAACGAAGAATGGCACATTTTTAAACAATCCCTCATTACCAACTTACGAAGATCATAACATTTCCCATCACCATCTTTCTGACCAAGCTGAGTAGTTACTAAACCACTTTGCCTCAATGACTGACTGTAATAAAATGTATTATTTTTTAAAACCGTAATCAATTTCATATTAACAAACTCTGCTATTAAACTTTTACACAACCCAAGTGTCACTGGTATTCAACAAATTATAGTAGAATTGTGGATCCTCTCCATCTTTTTTTAAGCATTGTCATTATCATCATCATCATCATCATCATCATCATCATCATTATCATCATCGTCATCATAATCTTCTGCTCATTCCGTGGTCAGGTTGTGGGGGCAGCAACCTAAGCAATGAGGTCCAGACGTCCCTCTCTCCAGCCACTTCCTCCAGCTCTTGTGGGGGGACACCAAGGCGTTCCCAGACAAGCTGAGAGACATAGCCCATCCAGTATGTTCTAGGTCGTCACCGGGGTCTCTTCGCGGTTGGACATGCCTGAAATATCACACCAGGGAGGCTTTTGGGAGACATTCCAACCAGATGATTGAGCCACCTCAACTGGGCCCTCCCAATGCAGCAGTTCTTCTCCAAGCTCTCCCCAGATGGTAGAGGTATAGGTACCTTATCTCTAAGGGAGAGCCCTGCCACCCGGTGAAGGAAGCTCAATTCAGCCGCTATATACACGATCTTGTTCTTTCAGTCACTATCTGAAGCTCATGACCATAGGTGAGGGTTATAACATAGATTGACTGGTAAGTTGAGAGCTTTGCCTTTTGGCTTAGCTCTTTCTTTGTGATGACTTACCAGTACAAGCTCCACTCTAAAGCAGAGGCTGCAGCAATCTGCCAGTCGATCTGCCACGCAACCCTTCCTTCACTCGTGAACAAGACTCGAAGATACTTAAACTTCTCAACTTGGGACAAGACCTTATTTCCGACCCAGAGTGTGCATTTCACCCTTGTCTGACTGAGAACCATGGCCTTGGACTTGGAGGTGCTGATTTTCATCTCGGACGCTTCGCAATTGACTGTGAATCGCTCCAATGAGAGCTGGAGGTCCCGGCTTGATGAAGCCAAAAGGACAACATCATCCACAAAAAGCAGAGACAAGATCCAATGCCCACCACACTAGAACTTCCCAACAACTCAGCTGCATCTAGAAATTCTGTCCATAAAAATTATGAATGGAATCTGTGACAAAGTACAGCCATGGCGGACTCCAACTCTCTCCGGAAACGAATTTGACCTGTTGTTACCAATACGGACCAAACTCTGGCTCTGGTGATGCAGCAATCGAATGGCCTTCAGCAACGAGTCCGAAACGCCTTACTCCCGAAGCACGCCCCACAAGATAGCCCAAGGGACACGGTCAAAAACCTTCTCAAATCCACAAAACACATGTGGACTTACTGGGCAAACTCCCATATTGCCTCCAAGATCCCGTGGAGCATATAGAGTTGGTCAAGAGTGCCATGGCCAGGACAAAAACCCCATTGTTCCTCCTGAATCCGAGGTTTGACTATTGGTTGGATCCTCCTCTCCAGTACCGCTGCTTAGACTTCCCCGGGCAGGCTGAGGAGTGTGATTTCCTGATAATTGGAACACACCTTCCAGCCCCCCTTTTTAAAAAGGGAGACAACCACCCATATTTGCCAATCCAGAGGTACAGCCCGCAATGACCACGCAATGTTGCAGAGATGTGTCAACCAAGACAGTCCTACAGCATCCAGAACCCTGAGATCTCATCCACCCCTTGAGCCTGACCACCGAGGAGCTTGTTGACTACCTCAGTGACCTCAACTCCAGTGATGGGAAGACCCCTTGCCTTCGAGCTTCAGGCTTGGCTCCAGGCGAGGGACCCGTATCCGGGCAAGGGAAACTGTGCTCTTGTTTTCTTTTTATTTGGCACAGACGTCTTCTGAACCGCACATTGTCTGGACTTTCACCCAGGACCTGTTTGTCTTGGGTGACCCTTCCAGGGGCATTATTCCCCCGACAACATAGCTTCTAGGATCATTTGGTCACGCAAACCCCTCCACCTCAATATGGTGGCGATTCAAGGAGGGGTAAGACATTGTCCAATTTCTTTAATATTTCTGAATATTCATTTAAACTTGTTTCACTGGATGGGCTCCAATTTTGTTTTGTTTTGGGATTGTTGTTTTGTGTGTGTGGGTGTGTGTGTGTGTGTGTGTGTGTGAATTACATATTCAGTATGAAGAAGTACAAAGCAATCATCTGTGTGTTAAGTAAAGTAGACTATGTTTGTTAATTATTGTCACTGAGATGAAGAGTAGACCATAAAGATAAATTTGAATATAAAAAGGTAAATGTGTATGTAATTTCAAATAATTCCCAAGGGTTCACTGACTTTTTCTTGTCACTGTATATTTTTAAATAATTTCAGGGGTCCTTCAGGTGTACAGTGTCTGTAGAGAAAGTGATATAATGAGCATGTGTTGTCATGGTCATCAAACGTGAGAGATTTAGGGGACTGATTGGGTGATTACGTACTGTATCAAGCTGGAAAAATTCTCCAGTGGCAAACTTGAGCGATTCTGTTTGAAGTTGAAGTTAAATATTAATATTCATTTAACCTTAATAGAACCTGTAGCTCTGCATTTTTATTTTTATTTTTTAGAAATATTCAAGATTTAAAAATAAACTATTCATGCTAAACGTGGTAGAGATTATTTTATAACCCCTTCTTAATTTTAGTCAGTTGTTGTATAAAAACATTGACACTTTTACATGCTGTTAATAAACAACATTAACTTGAAAGTGCCACTGCTTATGTGCTCTCTCTAAACTGCGAGCAAGTGACAAATAAACCATGTTAAAGGTTAATTTAAAGGTTTATTGATCCCTCCCAGAATTGCTTTAAAAAAAACCCCCAAAACTTGCCAAGGGTGACGCTAGAAATGTCTTTGTGTACATACAGCCATTATATATTCATCATTCTGGGTTTTACAAGCTGGGCAGGGCATGAGGGCAGGATGCTGATTGGTCATACCAGCCCTTTATATGAGTTCCTTGTCTGATCTCTAAAATTTCATACTAACATTCTGTGGCAAAAGATTCTTGTGGAAAAAAATGAGTGGATGTCCATTTCAGGCGAAAACATATTAGTGCGTATACATGTATAATTTTTTTTACTTGCCCTTTTATTTAAAATGGAGGGAAGGCAAAATTGTTTTGGGGTTATGCTTCTCTTAATCACCTTTGTTTATTTTCTTTAAATTAGTTTTAAAGAAAATTCGACCGAGATTAATGAGGAGGAAGATGATTCCCAAAAAGGCACCAACAAAGCCACCCAAGGTGAAATTGTATATGGAAATTACCTCCAGGTAAAAGGCTGTTTACTATGATTAAAAACACAGATATATTTTTTTGTATTTTTAGAAATTCAATTTAATTGTACCTTTCCACCTCCATTCAGCTGGATAAGGTTATCAATGCTCAGGTATTGCAAAGTGAACTGAAAGGCAACAAAATCCATGATGAGCATCTATTCATCGTCACACACCAGTGTAATTGATTCCTTCTTTCCTTCCTCTCGTTGTTGTTGGTTCTTATTTCTATATCTCATTTAATTTTATATTTAATTTTTTTTGTTGAGGAAAGTTGTGTTTAAATCTAAACCCTTTTTCATTGCATATTTCAGCTTATGAGTTGTGGTTTAAACAGATACTGTGGGAGCTTGATTCGGTTCGGGAACTTTTCATTAACAATCATGTGAGTTAGTCAACTCCTTAATTGCTACTGTAACAAACTTCACAGCAATGTGAATTATCATCAGTGATGGAGTAAAAACAAAAAAATGCATTGTTTTCAGATACGCGATGAGCGGAACATGTTGAAGGTGGTGAGCCGCATTCACAGGATCACCCTGATCTTCAGGTTGCTTGTGGACCAGTTTGCTGTACTGGAAACTATGACTGCTTTGGAATTCTTTGACTTCAGGTAAAAAAAGCTGAATCTTTAACAAGTGAAAACTTAAAAAGCTTTCATAAGAGCTTTGAGAATCACCAAATTGTTCTAGTTCTGTTGTGTATTCATATTTAATCAACTTTTATTTAATATTGCAGAATCTTTGTGGGGTGGCAAAGTTACGTAGTGGTTAGCACGTCTACCTCAAAGGAAGGTCCTGAGTTTGAGTCTCGGGCTTGCCATGAGCGTACCTATGTGGAGTTTGCATGCTCTCCCTGTGCTTGTGTGGAGTAGCTCTAGGTTTTCCTGTACATCCAGTTTCCTCCCACAATTCAAAAACACGTGGATTATGCTAGTGAGCTGTTCCAAATTGCCCCTAAAAGTGAGTGTCTGGGTGGGTTAGTGAGTGAGTGAGTGAGAGAGAGAGAGAGAGAGAGTTGACACTGTGATGGATTGGCAAGCTGTTCAGGGTCTACCCGCCCTAACCCAGAGTCTGTTAAGACAGTCTCTAGCCTCCACCCCCAACCATAGTAAGCTTAAATGGTTCAATGAATCAGTGAGTAAGTGAGAACTGTATGAGGTGTGGTGGTAACATATTAGTTATTATTACTTTTTGTGTTAGTGATTGTATTGTGGATATTTTATACTTTTTGTGCAGCACTTTCACAAGTGCTGGCTCAACATCTGCTGTTTTTAAATGTACTAAATAAATAAAAGTGTCTCGACTTTGACTTATGACAGTGTGTACTCGAGCTCACATAGCCTCCACATATTTATTCAAAAGCTTATGTTGAAAGTCCTCAGAGTGTGGTCTAATCACACACTTCAGTAGAAGAGATTGGACATGGAAGCTGAAACATTCCCACAAAAATAACTAAAATAGTCAATAACACATTTTTGTAAACATTTAAATAGGGATGTAGAAATATTGTGGAACACTAAATAGTAAATTATAATTCATGATAATTATATATTTCAATTCGTTTTATAATATTTTAGAATTCTAAAAAATTGCTATTCATTTCAGATTTTTGGATCCCGATGTATACTCCCATATTTTTTAAAGGTTATTACGTATAACGAATGGTCTAAAACAGAATGTGATTAGTTTTAAAAGCAAAAGTCTTCATAGACCAAAGATTTGATGGTTTATGCTCCGATAACTTGTCCTTTTGTTTCAGTGTAACATGAAACAAGACTAGAAATGTGAGACACTAATAAAAGAAAGACTAAAAACGTAAAAAAAATTAGAAACAATTCTCTGGTTTATAATTTAATTGTGAAATATTTATGTATATGTGTGCTATAGGGAGTACTTGTCATCAGCTTCAGGGTTTGAAAGTCTTCAATTTCGCCTTATTGAGAATAAGATCGGTGTTTCAGAGAAGCTGAGAGTTCCTTACAACCGTCGTCACTACAGGGACCGATTCCATGGGCAGGAAAGTAAGGCATTGATCGAAACAGAGCATGATCCTGCACTCCTACAGCTTGTTGAGGTAGAATATAATACTCAATTTCTATATACATACTTAATCAACAGCATGGAAATTACAACTGATTTTACATGCATTCATGTTTTATCAAATACGTATCTGAGACAATTATTTTTAACTACTATGTCGTATATCGACTGGGTCCCTCGGGCTAGCTTGTGGAGGGTGCGCCTTGAATATGGTATACCAAATTCATTGCTATGGACTGTTCGACTTCTGTATTGCGGAAGCCAGAACTTGGTTTACGTTGGTAAGAACATGCCAAATTTGTTTGCAGTAGAGGTTGGACTCTGCAAAGACTGACCTTTGTCACTAGTTCTGTTTATGATATTTATGGATAGAGTTTCTAGGTGTAGCCGATGCATTGAGAGGTTTTTGGTTTGGAGGCCTTAGGATCTTGTCACTGCTTTGTGTGGATGATGATGTCCTTTTGGCTTCCTCAAGCCAGGACCTCCAGCTCTCATTACAGCGATTTGCAGCTGAGTGTGAAGCTGATGAGAATCAGTACCTCCAAGTTTGAGGCCATGGTTCTCAGCCGGAAAAGAGTGGACTGTACCCTTCAGGTCTGGAACAAGGTCCTGCCCCAAGTGGAGGGGTTCAAGTATCTCAGGGTCTTGTTCACGAGTGACAGAAGGATGGAGTCGGTGATCGACAGGCAGATCACTGCAGCCTCTGCTTTAAAGTGGAGCTTGTACTGGTCCGTTGTCATGAAGAATGAGCTAAGCCTTCAAGTAAAGCTCTCAACTTACCAGTCAATCTATGTTATAACCCTCACCTATGGTCATGAACTTTGGGTGGTGACCGAAAGAAAGATCGTGGATACCCCATGTTGAGAAGAACAAGTTGAGAGGGCTTCGACATCTGGTTAGAATGCCCCCTGAACGCCTCCCTGTAGTGGAGTTTCGGGGTGGTCCAACCAAATAGAGACCCCAGTGTCGACCTAGAAGACGCTGGAAGGACTACGTCTCTTGGCTGGGTAATGCTTTGGCGTTACCCCGGAATAGCTGGAGGAAGTGGCTGTGTCCAATGTATGGACCACTGCTTAGGCTGCTGCCCCTGCAACCTGACCTGGAGCAAGAGGAAGAAGATGAACATAATATGCTGTATATTTAAGAAACAGCTACATTTGATTAGTCAGTCCATAACTGCATGATATTTTTTCATTTATATATCTGTCTATGGACCTGCAATGGCCTGGCGAGCTGTCCAGGGTGTACTCGACCTTCACCCAGAGTCGGCTGAGATGGGCGCCAATCCTCCGAGACTCTAATTAGGATTAAGCAATTCAGAAAATGAATGAATAAATGAATATATCTGTCTATCTCTCTATTTATTATTATTATTATTATTATTATTATTATTATAGAAATGGCTGGAGAGAACACCTGGTCTTGAAAGGGACGGGTTCAACTTCTGGGGAAAGCTCCAAGCAAACATTGACAAAGGTCACTGGATGGAGAAACAGAAGCTTGAGGTAAGTCCAGTTACAGATTTATCATTATGTGTATATTCACCCACCTGAACCTAACTCCACTCATTGCAGAATTTTGAAAAAAGCACTAAGGAGGGTTATAGTGGGTGAGCTGAGGCTGAGGGGGTGGAGTGGACAGGGTAAGGGAGTGGACGAAGGGGGTGGTATGGCAATGGGCCAAGAGGGGTGGGGTGGGGGAGGGCCTAAGAGAGGTTGTGTGGGGAGTGGTACCATCTCTGTTTAAGAAGGTAAAGTTTTTTTGTTTTTTTTTTAAGTGTTTTATATATATATATATATATATATATATATATATATATATATATATATATATATATATATATATACACAATGGTACCTCGGTACTCGATCATAATTCGTTCCAGACGGCTGGTCGAATTCCGATCTGGTCGAATTCTGAATCCGCTTTTCCTATTACAAGTAATGTAATTGGTCTTTATCCATTCTGTCATCTTTTGAACATCTTTTAACGGTACCGTAACTCACACCATAGGTCTGCAAATTAAGTGAAAAAATTATTGAACACAGTACACTATGTTATGGTCTGTGTTGTGAGAGACTCTGGTGTTGCCCTCTCTCTCTCGCTCTCTCTCTCTCTCTCTCTCTCTCTCTATCTATGCATGTAGGCGCTGGAGAGGGGTGTGGCTGTCACATGCGGGTGCAGCGCTGAACACACACACCTGATTCCACTTAATCACCGGCTATAAAGACAAGCAGAGCACTCCTCCTCGTGCTAGAAGATTGTTCTTTTTCCCAATGATCTCGCTCGCTCTCAGCTCCATGCTCGACCAGTTCCCTTAGTGTACGATTTCCATGTTTCTCTGTGTCTCTAACTGTGACTACGATTTCCCCATGCTCTAGTGCAGTGGTCACCAAACTACAACCCGTGGGCAGGATATGGCCTGCCTCAACATTTGGCCCGGCCCCCTGAACAATACCAGAAACGCATTATGATTATTATTACTATTTTTTTAATCTGGCCACGTGATCAAGACTAATACACACCCAGACGATGACATTCTATTCCACCCTTCTGCCGTCTGTGCCCCTATCTGAACACCCCCGAAACAAAAATCCTAGATTCTTCTCTGTCAAATAGAACGGGATAATGGTGAAAAGGTTATGGAAGAGAAAATTGATTCAGAATCCTGGGTATTTAACCTGCAGTGGACAAACAGGTATTTTTTTTTGTTCAATGCAAAGAAAAGGTTGTTTGTATCATCTGTCAAGAGGCAGTGGCGGTATTCAAAGAATACAATCTGCACCGACACTCTGAATCCCGTTAGAAAAACAAGTATGATCACTTGCAAGGCCAAATACAAGTAGAAAAACTCTCAAAGCTAAAAACTGGAGTGTTAGCTCAGGAGAATACATTTGAACGCCAGGCTCAGCTGAACCAGTCTATTTGGGAAGCTTTCGGGTTGCTCAACTGACAGCAAGCAGCATTTTTTTTAATTATTATTAATTTCCTGACTTTTTTCTGTGAAGGTCCCGGAAAGGGTGAATAAATATTTGGTTATGCATGGCTTACTGGAAAACAATAAATGTTTATGTTTAGGCAGCCCTGCGATCGTCACACTTTTTTTGTTACAAACTGACCTCAGTCCCCCATCAGAGAAGGGAAAAGTTATGTGGCCCTCACAGGATAAAGTTTGGGGACCCCTGCTGTAGTGCCTTTGCTGTGAACAATAAAGCTCATCTGTTTTCATCACACTCTGTCTCCTACATTTTTGGGTCCGGCTGAATGTTCCTGGCGTCACTAGAATCACTACAATCTTCTAGTCCTTCTATGACTCCAGGAACATTCAGCTGGACTCAAAAATGCAAGAGACAGAATGTGATGGAAACGGATGAGCTTTATTGTTCACAGGGAAGGCACGAGAGCATGGGGACATCGTAGTTACTGTTAGAGATGTGGAGAAACACAGAAATCATACACTAAGGGAACTGGTTGAGCATAGAGCTGAGAGCCAGAGAGATCACGGGGAAGAAGGACAATCTTCTAGCACTGGGAGGAGCGCTCTGCTTGTCTTTATAGCCCGTGTTCAGCACTCCACCCACATGTGACAGCCACACCCCTCCCCAGCGCCTGCATGCATATATATATATATATATATATATATATATATATATATATATATATATATATATAGAGAGAGAGAGAGAGAGAGAGAGAGAGGAAGAGAGAGAGAGTGAGAGAGACAGAGAGTTAGAGCCGCCAAAACCAGAGTCTCTCACAACACAGACCAGAATACACTAAAATAAAAACCACAGTACAGTTAAACCATAACAACAATAAAGATAAGAATTTTAACCTTTGTGGTGATGAGCAGTTGGCATATGTAAAAGTTGGTGAGGGAGAGAGGAGGAGGATGAAGGAGGAGAGGAGGCAGGGCTTAACAGGGCATCACGTAACAGCTTCAGGTGAATAAGCCAAAAGTGTTTTTATCTCTTTCTACTCACTTTGGCATGGATGACTCTTCTTTAGGATGTCCCTTTCTTTTCTTGATGAATGTTTCTAACGTGGCTTGTTTCTGCCTACTTTTCAAAACGTTACGGAAGTGGCTCATGACCCCATCGTTAAGGGGTTCACAGCGATACATAGTATCAACAATTTCCAGACTTCCCCAGAACAGCGCTAGCTTTATCAGGGTGATACATAGTATCAACAACTTCTGGACTTCCGGAAAGAGTGCATTTCCCCTCTCTCTCGGTCTCGTTTTTTTCTTGAACTTTTTTAGCATTTGACTTCTGGATTCTGGTCGACTTCCGGGACAAAAAAACCCTGGATTTTTTGGTGGAATTTCAATTTGTTTGACCTCTAAAACATTCTAGTACCGAGGTACCACTGTATATATATGCATTGTGTGTGTGTGTGTGTGTGTGTGTGTGTGTGTGTGTATTTCATGATGTGTTTTGGGTTTGCAAGTTTCAGGTTGATTCTAAGCAATGGACACCGTTTTAAGCCATTTTCACCGATAAATCAATTGTGCAAATACATAATTAGTTTGCAGCCCAAAATGTGTTCATCCGTTTTACTTTTTTTTTCAATTTTACGTTTAAAAAAAAGTCAGATTTTGAGTTTAGACGTGCCTACGTAGTACGCTGATGTAATGACGCAATGAAGCTGCATTCATTGTTTACAACCTACAGACTGAGTGTGTATATATATATATATATATATATATATATATATATATATATACACATAGACATATATGTATATATATATATATATATATCAGTTATATTGCGTGCTACCCTTGTGTTAAGACGTCGTCTCTGTGATCTTTGTGTTTACACTGTTTTTGTGGACTTTTATAACCGGAAGCAAATATGGTTGGTCAGAAGTGTAAGCCTACTAGCATGGGTGCAAGTATCATACACAGAGAAGAATTAATGATCTGCTCAGATTGGCACAATCTAATGCATGCTCAGTTAAGCAAAGAGTTGTGAAATGAATGAAAACCCTAATCCACAAATTACAGAACAATTACAGATATTTATTATCTTTTAGCAGAATCCTAAGTATTAATATTCATTAGGATTTGTACTTGTTCTTTGTATGCATCATTATCATCTTCCGCTAAGTCCAGGGTCAGGTCGTGGGGGAAGCAACCTAAGCAAAGAGGTCCAGATGTCCCTCTCTCCAGCCACTTCCTCCAACTCTCCCAGGGGGACACCGAGGCGGTCCCAGACAAGCCGAGAGACATAGTCCCTCCAGCGTGTTCTAGGTTGACTCTGTGGTCTCTTCCTGGTTGGACATGCCCGAAACACCACGCCAGGGAGGCGTCCAGGAGGCATTCTGACCAGATGCCCGAGCCACCTCAACTGGCCCCTCTTAAGGTGGAGGAGCAGTGGATCTACTCCGAGGTCTCCCCAGATGGCGGAGCACTAGTATCTCTAAGGGAGAACCCCGCCACCCGGCGAAGGAAGCTCATTTGAACCGCTTGTATTCATGATCTTTCGGTCATTACCCAAAGCTTGTGACCATAGGTGAGGGTTGGAATGTAGATTGACTGGTAAACTTCTTCACCACGATGGTACAGGCACAGCAGAGGCTGCAGCGATCCGTCTGTCGATCTTTTGCTCCATCCTTCCCTCACTCGTGAACAAGACCCCAAGATACTTAAACTCCTCCACTTGGGGCAGGACCTCATTCCTGACCCGGAGGGGGCCTTCCACCCTTGTCCGACTGAGAACCATGGCCTCAGACTTGGAGGTACTGATCCTCATCCCGGCTGCTTCGCACTCGGCTGTGAATCACTCTAATGAGAGCTGGAGGTCCTGACTTGATGAAGCCAAAAGGACAACATCATCCGCAAAAAGCAGAGATGAGATCCGATGGCCACCAAACCAGAACCCATCAACGCCTCGACTGCGCCTAGAAATTCTGTCCATAAAACTTATGAACAGAATCGGTGACAAAGGACAGCCTTGACAGACTCCAATTCCCACCAGAAACGAATTCGACCTGTTGTTGCCAATACGGACCAAACTCTGGCTCCGGTGATACAGCGACCAAATGGCTCGTAGCAACCGGTTCAGAACACCGTACTCTCGGAGCACGCCCCACAAGATCATTTGAGGGACACGGTCGAAAGCCTTCTTCAAATCCTCAAAGCACATGTGGACAGATTGGGCAAACTCCCATGCCCCCTCCAGAATCCTGTGGAGCGTATAGAGTTGGTCAAGAGTGCTTACGGCCAGGACGAAAACCACATTGTTCCTCCTGAATCCGAGGTTCGACTATCGGTTGGATCCTCCTCTCTACTACCCCTGCATAGACTTTCCCAGGTAGGCTAAGGAGTGTAATTCCCCAATAATTGGAACACACCCTTTGGTCTCCCTTCTTAAAAATCGGGACCACCACCCCAGTTTGCCAATCCAGAGGTACAGCCCCCAATGACCACACAATGTTGCAGAGATGTGTCAACCAAGACAGTCCTACAGCATCCAGAGCCCTGAGATATTCCGGGTGGATCTCGTCCAAACTTGGAGCTCGACCACTGAGGAGCTTTTTGACAACCTCAGTGACTTCCACTCCAGTGATGGGCGGACCCCCACCCGAACCCCCAGGGTCTTCCTGTTCCACGCAGGGCATGCTGGTGGAATTGAGGAGGTCCTCAAAGTATTCCCTCCACCTCTCAACGACATCCCTAGTCGAGGTAAGCAGCTCCCCACCTCCACTGTAAACAGTGTTTGTGAAGAACTGCTTCCCCCTCCTAAGGCGTCGGATGGTGGTCCAGAACCTTTTTGAGGCCAACCGATAATCACTCTCCAGGCCCTCACCGAACTCCTCCCACACCCGAGATTTTGCATCTGCGACAGCCTCGGCTGCAGCACATTTGGCCTGCTGGTACCTGTTTGCTGCCTCGGGAGTCCCACATGCTAATAAAACCCGATAGGCCTCCTTCGTCAGCTGGACGGCCCCCTTCACCGCAAGTGTCCACCACCAGGTTCGGGGATTACCGCCACGACAAGCACCAACGACTTTACGGCCACAGCTATGGGCTGTTGCCTCAGCAATGGAGGCACGGAACATGGCCCATTCAGATTCCATGTCCCCCGCCTCCTCTGGGACGTGGTTGTAGCTCTGCGGGAGGTGGGAGTTAAAGGCCTCTCAGACAGGGGACTCCGCCAAACGTTCCCAGCAGACCCTGATTACATGCTTGGGTCTGCCAGGTCTGGAAGGAAACCTCCCCCACCACTGAAGCCAACTCAGCACCAGGTAGTGATCGGTAGACAGCTCATCTCCTCTTCCGCAAGTGTCCAGAAGATATGGCCGCAAGTCCGATGACACGACTACAAAGTCAATCATCGAATTGCGGCCTAGGGTGTCCTGTTGCCAAGTGCACTTATGGGCACACTTATGTTCGAACATTGTGTTCGTGATAGACAAACTATGACGAGCACAGAAGTCCAACAACGAAACTCCATTCGGGTTCAGACTGGAGAGGCTGTACCTACCGATCACACCCTTCCAGATCACACTATCGCACTATCGATGCCCACATGGGCGTTGAAGTCTCCCAAGACAACGAGTGAGTCTCCCGAGGGAGCGTTCTCCAACACCCCCCCTGCCCCAGAGACTCCAAAAAGGGTGGGTACTCTGAACTGTCATTTGGTGCATAAGCACAAATAACAGTCAGGACCCGTCCCCCCGACCGAAGACGGAGTGAAGCTACCCTTTCGTTCAACCGGGGAGAACCCCAACATTTGGGCACTGAGACGGGGGGGGGGCAACAAGACCCCACATAACCCCACACAATACCCACACCACCGCCACCCCTCCCTATGAGCAACTCGAAGGCGAGCGCCTGGTGGTCGGGCTTCTGCCCATGGAGCCAGGCCGGGCCTAGCCCGAAAAGGAGACATGGGTCCACCTTCCCATGGACCCACCGCCCGTGGGAGGAGTTTTAGGGGTCGGGTGCAGTGTGAGTTGGGTGGCAGTCTTTGTATGTATCTCTTGAATAAAGTTTACTTACTTACTTACACAAAAGAAAGAATTCTCTGCTTTGCTGGGATTCACATCAGTGCAGGCTGTGTTCTAAACGAGTTTAACGGCACTCTTGCGCACGTGAAAGACCGGAAGTCTGTATAACCCACAGCTAGTACATTACTTTTGTAAGTACACTACTTTCGGTATTGAGCGCTTCACATATTGTAAGTGTTCATTGGCTGTTTTAAGCTTCATGTAAAGTAACTTGTTTGAAATTAATGTTGATATTATTTGATATATTTGATATTATTTTACAATGTTATGTTTATAATAATTGATTTAGGGGTGTTTTATGAGATACGGTAATGGTATTTATAGATGTCTCATGGAGCATGAGCGTCATACGTCAAACTTCATACGTCATACGTCACTGGAACAACTTACGTTCACTTTCAACTTACGTTTGGCCGTCCGGAACCAATTAAAAACGTAAATCGAGGAGCGTCTGTATAGATAAGTAGGACATACATGTTTAATGTCACAGATACACAACTCACACAATTTTTTGCACTATTTCTGTTTCTTTCAGAAAATGCCAAATGGTGAGAAAAAGCAAGACATGCTGCAAAGTCTCACAAAGCAGATGGAAGTGTTCACTTATCTGTTTGACTCCAAACACCACGAGCATCTTTTAAGCAAAGGTGAATACTGACACACCCCAGACTATTCCTATTTTCTTTAGACTAAATTTCTAAATGCATATCCCATCCAGGACGAATGACACTAACCGTGTGTTTTTAAGAAACTCATGTACACCTGGAACAACAGCATGTATACTTCATACATAAACATTCTTTCTGGACAGGAGAGCGCCGGCTGTCATACAGAGCCCTTCAGGGAGCCCTGATGATCTACTTTTATCGGTCAGGAATTTAAATGCCACATTTCTCCACTGCTGGTGTTGATGCTACACAGGTGTTAAAGTTAGTCTTCTTGTTCTTTTTGCAGAGAAGAGCCTCGGTTTCAGGTGCCGTTCCAGCTTTTGACATACCTGATGGAGGTTGATACACTCATGACCAAATGGCGATGTAAGTGTGGTACTCAAATCAACTATGTTTTTCATGTGTGGTATATAGTTTAGAACAAAAGTTAATTCATCAACTTACTTTTATATTAGTTGTTGGAAACTTAACAAACACAACCTTTGCCATCAGATTATCATGTGTGCATGGTGCACAGAATGATCGGCAATAAAGCAGGCACAGGCGGCTCTTCAGGTTACCATTATCTGCGCTCAACTGTCAGGTGAATGTTTTTCACTCAGAATTAATTTATCATATACACACCTTCATAATACTGAGACCAATCCTTCATCAATCTGCTTAACCTAGGGAAAATATCAGGCTCCAGTGTGCAGCATCTTATATATAAAATTTACCAAAAATGTAAACATACAATATAAACAATATATAAAAATAAGCACCACGTGTTCTAAAATATATTATACAAAAATTTATTACATACTACCTTTATTAAATTTGTTTCCAAATTGGTTTGATAATGAGGCAGTGTGGTTAATGTGTGTAGTACTGTCACCTTTCAGCAGGATGTTTATTAGTTTGAGTCACAGCCTTTCTGTATCTAGTTTACATATTCTCCCTTTGAATAAAGCTGTGGTGAACCAACAATGAATGTAAAGACAAATAACATTTACAAATCTAAAATATTGGAGACAAATGGCCCATTATAAAAATCTGAAAAAAGGACAAGCACAGTGCCCTGCCCTAAAAGTAACACACTAATATTTTTGTTGGACCACATTCAGTCTTAATAACGGCATATAATCATTTATGATATTGTTTGAACTAACTTAAGTAACACCACATTTATTTTCATCCAGATTTAGGTTCATTTTTAACTGTCATCTGGAATTAATGATGTGAAATTGATTTCTCGTGCGCCCTAGAACACTCTTTCTCTATTTGAGTCCCATTTGGCTATCTGTACCATCATTGAAGAAAAAACTCATTTGATTTAATAACCTTCTTATTCAGTACATTCAGGTCATCAGCTGATTTCATTCTAGTGCCACTTAATGTTACTGAGCCTCAACTTGACCAACTGAAGCTCTAATATTTTGTTGAAGAGCCTTGATTGCACACTGTAATAAAGGCTTGAGGCTGTCTGTCTGTCTTCCTTTCAGCTTTATCCCTTTTACTCGGGAGTCGCCACAGTGATCTGTTATGGAATGTATTCACAGTGATCTGCTCTATACAGAGCTACACACCATCACCCTGCCCCGCTGAAGCCTCTTCAAGGTCCACAACAAACCATCAACATTACAGTTGAGCTTCAGCGCAACAAGATTGCTGCTTATTCATATATAACAAAACCAAAACACCCTCCCACCCCGAACAAAAAGTTCAAATAAAAAGGTCTATTCTGGTTCCAGCCCAGTTCTTCAGATCTGATTCGCACGTTTAATTTGGCAGAGGTTTTTACGTCGGATGCCCTTCCTGTCACAACCCTTTTTAGCAAGGGACAGAAACACGTTGACGACTTTGCAGCCTACTCTTTACGAAAACTGTAATAAAGGCTTGAGGCTATTCAACAAAATATTAGAGCAGAAATCTTTTTTTAAAAATTACAAGGTGTGTATATACTCTAAAGGGGAAGATCACGTGGACTTTTAGAATGACTTAGGTTCTGTTGCTACTTGCCATTAGGAAGTGAAACCATGAGTTGATTTGGGTCTTTTTTGTCTGTTTTTGTTTTTAGCAGAGTGATGAAACTAATTCATTTATTTATTTTTTAAATTGTATATTCAGTTCCTAGTGGCTTTGTTATTAAAACATCACATGATTTCCTTCTTTAGTGATCGTTACAAAGTGTTTGTGGATTTGTTCAACTTGGCTACATACTTGATCCCACGAGCCTGGGTGCCCAAACTGAATCCCTCAGTGTACAAGTTTCCTTACATCGCTGAGTGCAATGATAGCTCATACAGCTCCAGTGGCTCCTGCAGCAGTGAAGAAGACTGAACAAATTGACTGTGCTGGCATAACCGCAACATTTAGACACCAAAATTCCACAAAAGAAAATTATGCTTGTTATGCATGTTTGTAGGTGAATATTTAATCACAATCCCTTATTCATAATTCACATTATTCACAGAATCGTAACTTGTTTTTAGTGACATCATTTTTTAAATAATGTAGGGGAACACACACACACACACACACACACACATATATATATATATATATATATATATATATATATATATATATATATATATATATATAAAATTTATTATTTCAAGCATGTACACAATTTACCCCTATTGAGCTTGGTTGTCCTTCCAAAATGAAATATATGCTAGCAGGAAATTATTTTGTAAATATGTATTTTAAAACACTCTTTTATATATTGTGGTAGCATTTAATTACTTTTTTGCTGCACATTTTATGAGATAAATAACCATAACTAAAATATTCTTTTTGCATTATGTTTTGTTTACCCTGAAAATCAACACTGTACCTCATAGATCCTATGATGGAGTGAATGTGTACTCAGTAGAGTTTACTGACCTTCACCTAAACTCCACAGTTTAACAGCTAGTGTTGATAAAATCCCAAGCTGAAAAACATGTAAGACCTTTAGCACTAAGTGCATTTTTCTTAATTTAAAATTAATTTCCACACAAATGTTTTTGAGAATCAACCAGTGTAATGAGTATTAAAAAAACCCCGAATTATTTGCATTGATATAATATTACTGTTTATTTTTCATTATAGATCATGTATGTATATTTACACAGTGGCGCTTGAAAGTTTGTGACCCTTTAAAATTTTTCAAATATTTCTGTATAAATCTGATTTAAATCATCAGTAGATTTTCACACAAGTCCTAAAATAAAAAGCAATTAAATAATTGAGCCAAAAATATTTTATTTAATATAATTTTACTTGGTCATTCATTTTTTCAGAAAAATGGTCGAATGTTACATATCAATCAGTAGCAAAACTATATGACTCTCTCGGATTATCAGGTAATTTGAAGGTGAAATTAGAGTCAGGTGTTTTCAATCAGCGAGATGATCAGGTGTTAGTGGGGACCCTGTTTAATTTGAAGAACACAGATGTATCAAGTGCCAACACATGTTGAAGTGTATCATGCCATGAACAAAGGAGATTTTTGAAGACCCAAGGACAATTTTGAATTATAGATGCCCATCAGGCTGGAAAAGGTTAAAAAACCTTGGTTCCTCAAAACAGTTTTCGTAGAGAAGCAATAAACATGAGTTTAATTATTCCGAATACATTAATATGGAAATGAAGCTTATTGTTGCCGTGTCTAAATATCTTGTGCTTTACGACTGGACACAGAAATTTTACACAGATAATTAAACAGAAACAGATAGCATTTACGGTGAGTATAAATTTATGTAGATTTAACGCTTGCTGGGTTATGATGCAAAAGATTGTCCATATGATAATAATAATGATGTAAATAAAAAAGGTTTTATTTGGATAATACAAGCTAAAATATACTCAAATGTAGTATCACGATAGGACAGTGGTGGCCTAGTGGTATAGGGCATTGAATCGCTGATCCTAAGATTGGGGTTCGAGTCTCACTCTCCACAAGGTTGTCACAGTCCCCCCCAATGCAGCTAACTGAGTTATCAAAGGCCGGCTATGTCTCTCACTGTCTATGGTGAGAAGTTCATGAAAAAGAACTATGGCTGACTTTCGAAAGGAGTAGGCTGCAAAGCCTTCAGTGTGTTCCTGCCCTGCGATGGCCTGGCGAACTGTCCAGGGTGTATTCTGCCCTCGCCTGGAGTTGGGATTGGCGCCAGCCTCCCTGTGACCCTAATTAGGATTAAACAGTTACAGAAAATGAACTGATAATATCATGATAAAAGTTATCACAGATCAACTGGAGGAAACTAGCCCAATGCTGCTCACAGTTTCAATTGGGAACATGCAAGAGGGCAACAAGAGCTTACAAAACAGGAGATCTGTGCATTGCTCAGCCAGCAACGTGATTCCTGTATCACTTGTCACTTCATGGTTTTTATTTTATGGCTGATTGGTGCATGCAAAGATTAGATCTTTTTCCTTAGACCTTGGTTTATACTTTAAATTACTCTTGAAATCTCTTTGCAAATTGCTGCTATAGAAGAAAAACTGAAGGCAGAAAGTTTGTTTTATGATAAATTGTCAACCAAAAAAATGTCAACCAGAATTTTATATGAACTGTTATTTTGGTTCATCTTCCAAACATATGCTGTTCCAAAAAATATAGAGTAATACAAGAAGGGGAACCCATGAAGTATGATACAGTTTAATACAGAAGTCAAAATAATTAAAGTTTGAAATTTTTATTATTGTTTCCACTAGGCGGCAGTGAATCTATATGAGAGGAGTTCAGGGGAGTGTGGAAATGTGGCGAATGCTTTCAGAAGACTGAGACTCTATCATGAAGTCTCTTTCCCCAGGGTCAGCTTGTTGTTTTCTTCATCTAAGTCTAAAACCCCACTTGCCACTTGTATTTCCTGTTATTATCTACAATTCAGAACTAGTCAACACAAGGGAGGAGATGACTGTTAAAAGACCAGCAGGGAAAGAATATCCAGCACCAAAGTACACAGTTCTGCCAAAATAATATTTCAGAGAATGGAGCGTTCTAACAGTTTTTTCTGAGAACACTGTATAATTTGATATTTTTATTTAGGCTTTCTTGTAGATATTGGCACTTCTGTGAAAAATAATGCAGCCGTGAGGGAGGGGCACAAGCCAGTGTCTCTCCCTCACGCCGGTCCCAAGCCCGGATAAATGCAGAGGGTTGCGTCAGGAAGGGCATCCGGCGTAAAACAAATGCCAAATAAAACATTCGAGTCATATCAAGAAAATTCATACCGGATCGGTCGAGGCCCGGGTTAACAACAACCGCCATCAGCGCTGTTAACCAACAGGGTGCTGGTGGAAATTGGACTACTGTTGGTCGAGGAATGCAGAAAGACAGATGTTGGTAGATTTTGCAAAAAGGATGGAAATGGCTGTGGTAAATACTTTCTTCCAGAAGAGAGAGGAGCATAGAGTGACTTATAAAAGTGGAGGTAGGAGCACACAGGTAGACTACATCTTGTGCAGGCGATGTAATTTGAAGGAAGTCAGTGACTGCAAAGTAGTAGCGGGTGAGAGTGTTGCCAAACAGCAGAGGATGGTGGTGTGCAGGATGATGCTGATGGTGAGGAAGGTGAAGAAGGCAAAGGCAGAGCAGAAGACAAAGTGGAGGAAGCTGAGAAAGGAGGAGTGTTGTGTTGTCTTCAAGGAGGAGTTGAAACAGGTTTTGGTTGGTCAGGAAGTGCTTCCAGATGCCTGGACAACAACAGCTCATGTGATCAGGGAGACAGGTAGGAGAATACTTGGTGTGTCATCTGGAAGGAGAGATGATAAAGAGACTTGGTGGTCGAATGAGGAAGTGCAGGAGTGTGTACAAAAGAAGATGTCAGCTAAGAAGAAGTGGAACATAGAGAGGACCGAAGAGAGTAAACAGGAGTACAGGGAGACACAGCATAAGGCAAAGGTAGCGGTGTCAAAGAACAAACAGAGGGGTATGATGACTTGTATGCTCGGTTGGAAAGTAAAGAGGGAGAAAATGATTTATACAGGTTGGCACAGCAGAGAAATAGAGATGGGAAGGATGTGCAGCAAGTTAGAGTGATTAAGGACAGAGAGGGAAATGTATTGACTGATGACAGAAGTGTGCTGGGAAGATGGAAAGAGTACTTTGAAGAGCTGATGAATGAGGAAAATGAGAGAGAAAAAAGAGTAGAAGAGGTGACTGTCAAGGACTAGGAAGTAGCAAAGATTAATAAGGGTGAAGTGAGGAGGGCATTGAAGAGGATGAAGAATGGAAAGACAGTTGGCCCTGATGATATACCGGTGGAGGTATGGAAGTGTCTAGGAGAGGAAGCAGTTGATTTCCTGACAAGAACATTCAACAAGGTCTTAGGGAGTGAGAGGATGCCAGAGGAATGGAGGAGAAGTGTGCTGGTGCCCATTTTTAAGAACAAGGGAGATGTGCAGAGTTGTGGCAACTACAGAGGGATAAAGTTAATGAGCCATACGATGAAGTTATGGGAAAGAATAGTGGAAGCTAGACTAAGGGCAGAGGTCAGCATTTGTGAACAACAGTTTGGTTTCATGCCAAGAAAGAGCACCACAGATGCAGTGTTTGCCTTGAGGATGTTAATAGAGAAGTACAGTGAAGGTCAGAAAGAGCTGCATTGTGCCTTTGTGGATCTGGAGAAAGCATATGACAGGATGCCGAGAGAGGAACTGTGGTATTGCATGAGAAAGTCTGGAGTGGCAGAGAAGTATGTTAGCGTGGTGCAGGACATGTATGAGAGATGTAAAACTGGTGAGGTGTGTTGTCGGTGTGACTCAAGAGTTCAAGGTGGAGGTGGGACTGCATCAAGGGTCAGCTCTGAGCCCCTTCTTGTTTGCTATGGTGATGGACAGGCTGACAGACGAGGTTAGGCAAGAATCTCCATGGACTATGATGTTTGCAGATGACATTGTGATCTGCAGTGAGAGCAGAGAACAAGTGCAGGAAAACCTAGAGAGGTGGAGGTATGCCCTAGAAAGGAGGGGAATGAAGGTTTGCCTCAGTAAGACAGAATACATGTGTATGAATGCCAAGGACCCAACAGGAAAGGTGAGGTTACAAGGAGCAGAGATAAGGAAGGTGGAGGATTTTAAGTACTTAGGCTCAACAATCCAGAGCGATGGAGAGTGAGGAAAAGAGGTGATGAAGCGTATGCAGGCAGGTTGGAATGGTTGGAGAAAAGTGTCCGGTGGGATAGGAAGGTATCGGCGAGAATGAAAGGAAAAGTGTACAAGACGGTGTTGAGGCCAGCGATGTTGTATGGTTCAGAAACAGTGGCCCTGGGGAAAGGACAGGAGGCAGAGCTGGAGGTAGCAGAGATGAAAATGTTGAGGTTCTCTTTGGGAGTAACGAGGATTCAGGAATGAGCACATCAGAGGGACAGCACATGTAAGATGTTTTGGAGACAAAGTCAGAGAGGCCAGATTGAGATGGTTTGGACATGTACAGAGGAGGGATTGTGAGTATATTAGTAGTAGGATGTTGAGGTTCGAACTACCAGGCAGAAGGCCTAGAGGAAGACCAAAGAGACAATTCATGGATGTGGTGAAGGAGGACATGAAGGCAGTTGGTGTAAGAGAAGAAGATGCAGAGGATAGGGTGAGATGGAGGCAGATGATTCGATGTGGCGACCCCTGAAGGGGAAAGCCAAAAGGACAAGAAGAAGAAGAAGAAGTGAAAATGAAAAATGCTCAAAGGTTTAAACACAACGCAATGAGATAACAAAGATCATCAAATTTCAAAAGATTGAATTCATCCTCCACACTTAGTGTTTTAAATTAAAAATGGGTACTCATACTTAAACTTCAACACTTTTTAGACTTTGTCATTGTAAAAATGACTGGTGTATTCATCCAGCAGAATTTAACTTTAATCATTCTTGTTCCAGTAAGGTCACATTTTTTGCCGTAGCATCTTGTACAATTCACTGGAATAATTCAGTCTTCATTGTTCCATCAATGATGACAAACTGACCTGGTGCAGGTGCAGCAAAACAGGCTCAAATAATAATACCATGTATACATAAATAAATAACAATTTTATCATGCTGGAAGACAGCATTGTTATAAGCATAACACTTGTTATTTAAAACAGAACAAAACAATTGGGGGAGTTATCTAGCCACTAAACACCTCCTATCTTTTTCTTCTTCTTCTTCTTCCTCTTCTTCTTCTTTTCATTTCGGCTGCTCCCTTCAGGGGTTACCACAGCAAGTCATCTGTCTCCATCTCATCCTCTCCTCTGCATCTTCTTCTCTTACACCAACTAACTTCATGTCTTCCTTCATTACATCCATAAAGCTTCTCTTTGGTCTTCCAACCTCAGCATCTTACTCCCAATATATTCACTAAACATCTCTAATAGCCTCTGGTTTGTCCATGTAATCTTTAACCATCTATTAAAGGACAGAAATTATTTATATTTTGTCTATTTGTTTGTTGGATCGTTTGTTAGGAGAGCAATTGCTCCCATCTCGGCCGACTCTGGGTAAAGGTGAGGTATACCCTGGACAGCTCGTCGGGAAATCACAGGGCGGAATTACATCACGACCAATATTATTATTATGTTCTTCTTCTTTTCTTCTCGGCTTTTCCATTCAGGGGTCGCCACAGCAAACCATCCGCCTACTTAAAATCCTCCACCTTCTTTATCTCTGTTCCCTGTAACCTCCCCGTTCCCTGTAACCTCCACCTCTCTAGATTTTCCTGCACTTATTCTCTGCCCTCACTACAGATCACAATGTCATCTGCAAACATCATAGTCCATGGAGATTCTTGTCTAACCTCGTCTGTCAGCCTGTCCATCACCATAGCAAACAAAAAGGGGCTCAGAGCTGACCCTTGATGCAGTCCCACCTCCACCTTGAACTCTTCTGTCACACCGACAGCACACCTCACCACTGTCTTACATCTCTCATACATGTCCTGCACCACTCTAACATACTTCTCGACCACTCCAGACTTCATCATGCAATACCACAGTTCTTCTCTTGGCACCCTGTCATATGCTTTCTCCAGATCCACAAAGGCAAAATGCAACTCCTTCTGACCTTCTATATACTTCTCTATTAACATCCTCAAAGCAAACACTGCATCTGTGGTGCTCTTTCTTGGCATGAAACCAAACTGTTGTTCACAAATGCTGACCTCTGCCCTTAGTCTAGCTTCCACTATTCTTTCCCATAACTTCATGGTATGGCTCGTCAACTTTATCCCTCTGTCATCCCACAACTCTGCACGTTGCCCTTGTTCTTAAAAATGGGCACCAGCACACTTCTCCTTCATTCCTTCAGTATCCTCTCACTCTCTAAGACCTTGTTGAATGTTCTTGTCAGAAAATCTACTTCTACCTCTCCTTGACACCTCCATACCGGTAAGTCATCAGGACCAACTGCCTTTCCACTCTTCATCCTTTTCAATGCCCTCCTCACTTCACCCTTACTAATCTATATTATCATTATACAGACATTCTGTAGGATTCATAACTGTACTCAATGTAATTGTATACCAACTTCAGAGCATGGCTCATTTTGGATATTCTTTTATCTTCAACTCTAATTTTTCACACACACACACACACACACACACACACACACACACACACACACACACACACACACACACATACATACACACATGTTCATAGTCATCTTAATTTTGTCAGTTTTTTATGAAACAGGGCTTCTTCTGAGGAAGATATGAAAATTATTTATAAAAAAGACTTTGTGTATTTTCATTTGGTTTTTATGGATATTTGCAGAGTTGTGTAGTTCTGTGGAAAAAGGACACATCATATTTTTACTCCGTTTAACTTTCTGCAGCTGTATTTTCGATTAAAGCTGTGCTAACAGAGTTTTCTTTGAGTAGTACTTATGTTTTTGACTCTGGAGCAGCGCTTCAAATCCCAGGCCCCTGGACTGTTCTCAGAGCAAAGTAGTGGACAAATGGGAGAAATAAGGGATGTTTCATTCTAGTGTGTCCTCATCTGTTTAGAAGATTGCAAGTGTTACAGAATAATAAAGCCATCATAATGAATTTAGACACATACCGTATTCGAAGTAATAAGCACCCTGCTCCAATAAGCACCCCCCAATGTTTTTTATCTTACATCTAATAACCGCCCATGTGTACTGGGAGCAAAATTGTAGATCAAACTTACCAATTTTATTCAATCAGTCTCTGGAACGGTAAAATGAGGCGTTCACTGCCTGTAAAAGTGAGTTTACACGGTATTTCAAGACCCCCTGCCACTGGGGAATAGCTGTAATGTTCATCAGTAACAACACATTTGATTGTTCCACCGTGCTTTAAAAAACAGCAAAATATTTTGCTGTGTTCTCTTGGTAAATGTCCAACAACCGATGAACCATTAGAAACTGCTACAGTAAACTATGGGATGCTCTGAATGAATGGAGCGATGAGCCAGATATAGACCTAACAGAAAGTGATGATGAGTATTTTTCACCCGATTCTCTTGCTCACTAAATTCATAAATTTAAAGACTTTCCTGGTCATGTGCTTTTGTTTATGTTCGTGTGGATTGGTTCAACGTGCCATGTGCTAAAGTTGACATTCATGTTGATTGGCTCGATTTTACTTCTGGGAAAATGTTTAAAGGAACAGCACCAGGCGGGAAAAGTAAGGGGTCTTTTATTAAAAATTTATGCTGTTTTCTGTTTATCTTATTTTCAGCTTTTCTGTAAGTAGTTTGGTTGATACTACAAAATGAATAACAAAAATACCAGTTAAATTTTTTATTGTTCTGTTATTATTCATGTTTTCCATTTCGATGGTAATAAGCACTTACAGTTCCACTCTGCTGGTAACATTTTAATAAGCGCCCATCCACTCCAATTTTTAAAGCGCCCTGGGCACTTATCACGTTGAATACGGTGGTGTATATACACATATGTATATAAGTGTGTGTGTGTGTGTGTGTGTGTGTGTGTGTGTGTGTGTGTGTGTCTTCTTCTTTTCCTTTCGGCTTTTTCCCTTTTCCAGGGGTCGCCACAGCAAATCATTTGATTTGCATGTTTGATTTGGCATAGGTTTTTACGTCGGATGCCCTTCCTGACACAATCCTTTAGCAAGGGGCAAAAACATGCTGAAGGTTATGCAACTACTTTTTACGAAAGTAAGCAATGGTTCTTTTACATGAACCTCTCACCATAGACAGTGAGAGACATGGCTGGCCTTTGATAACCCAGTTAGCGGCACTGGGGAGACAGTGACAACCTTGTAGAGGGTTGGACTCAAACCCCCAACCATAGAATCAGTGATCCAGCTCCCTTTACCACCAGGCCATCACTGCCCCACTGTGTTTGTGTGTGTGTGTGTGTGTGTGTGTGTGTGTGTGTGTGTGTGTGTGTGTGTGTGTGATTTTCTTCTATTGAGACATATTATTGAGCTTTATCTTATTCTTTTCTTGGTATGGGAGCAACTGTGTGCACACAGTTTACCCTGAGATAAAAATGGTATTTTGATACATCTATAAAAATGAATGAATTGACATGTACACCATATATACAGTACATTCATTCATTTTCTTTGACCTCTTACTGGAAGCTGGAGCCCACCCCAGCTAAATCTGGGGTCAGGCAGAGTACACCCTGGACAGCTTGCCAGGCCATCACAGGGTGGAAACATGTTGACGGCTATGTAGCTACTCTTGTCGAAAGTCTTATGTAAGAATGTATCACACAGTACTGCAGACATACACTTGCCTCTCACCGCCAAAGCATCTGAGTTTCCAATAAGGTCATTCAAATGTAACAGATTAAATCGCTGCCATTTACAGTTTCTTCGAAATTACAAAAAAATCATATTTTTCACATCTGGAACCATAATTTTAACATCTCTCCAAAGCATCTGATGCGAGTTCTTGAGAAATTCATTAAAAACTCAAGTGTCTTGTGAATGAAGTGAGAGCAACACAGATACAATGCTTCTTAAGAGGTTCTGAACCCTTTAGATTTTTCTGTATTTTTTTTTTTTTTTTAGAATTTTCTGTATTCTCCATAAATAATGGTTGAAATATTAGCACTGATCAACAGTTACCACAAACTTTAATTACAAATATTATCACACCAAGAGGTCTGAGAGCAAATGTTCCCCCTGTCATGGTAGGGGTTGATAGCCATCCCTGCTTTATACCAACTTGATGATGACCTATCTTTGTTACAAATATTATTAGCCCCTGGCTATAATGAGTTGCAGTATCTACCACACACCCTATATTTTCCATAGTTTAGTACAGACCAATGAACCAGAACCAAGCGATAAAATACATCCAGGCTTGTACATTCTCATCCAGAAGAATACCATGATCTGACAAGAAGAACCATAATTGACAATTACTTGATTTGACAGCTCTTTCAATCCATCTGAGTGCAGATCCCATTTCTGAATATCTACTGTGTGCTGAGTGGAGAGTGTGCCTTAACAGAAGCTTAAATGCTCTTAATGAGGCTGAAAACACAATTATGGATACTTTCTTGGAACTCGGAAAGTGTCATTCAGCATTGTACCACCATGATGACTGCTGTGTAATTTTGGTTTCCAAAGGCTTGATTTTCACCAAAATTACAGATTTAGTGGGGGTTTTCAGGTATGCATTTTTAAGTACAGCGAGTTGTCGACTTACGACAGCGTTTGGTTCCGGCACACTCACGCCAAACAAAAACAGATGAATAAATCTCGCGCATTTAAATCTATAAATCTATTTTCAATTCCACGTCACTGTGACACGCAGCGGAGAGCCAATCCACGCCTCCAGTGTGTGGGCGGGTCCCATAGCTTCAAACTCCAATTTTATTGGATTATAACAACAGCCACAGACTGCGCATGTTGTTTGTGTAAAAAGATAAATTTCTCTCGTTTTGATCAGCTCATTTCCACGAAGCCAAGCACAGCTGGCAAGCAAACACAAACGGACAGCCATGGAAAAATTTCAACCCACAGAACATCTGATTGCCAAAACTTGGGCGCTTCCTGTCACATTAACACTGCAGCGTGTGACTCCAATAAAATTAGAGTTTCAAGGTATCAAACCCGCCCAAAACTGGCTCTCAGCTTCACACCACGTGGCATTGAAAGTAGATAAATAAATTTGCTCTGAGCAGTTAGAAAGTGAAGCTGCATCATCTCCTGCTTGGCCTTTTAAGATGCTGGCACTGCTGGCAGTGCAAACAACCGTCATACGCAACACTCGCACTACACTGCCATGAATCATGCGTTACCACTTTCGCTGTCGCAAAGTCGATCAGACGTAGCTCGCATAGGTCGTAAGTCGACGGCTCACTGTACTTACCAAAAGTGGTCCAAGTAAGGACAACCAGTGTGTCAAGAGTATTATAGGTATTCAGGACTCTTAGCAAATGCTTTTGTATGTCTGCTCTGGCCCCACAGATGGGATAATGTACCATTAAAACTGACGAAACTGTTGTTGTTGGCTGCGAAAGAAAGGTTTTAATAATAATATAATAATAATAATAACTCTTTATTTTCAAAGTACATTACATACATGAAATTTGATTTGTGCTCTGGGCACCTGTCGCCACTGTGCAACGCCAGTTATTGCTTTGTGCTATCCTTTGATGCTGAGCGCAAATCAGGAAGCAACAACTGGCAAATTTTAACCTCTTATGGTATGACGCGGCCGGGACACAGTGTATTGTAGATTGTGGCATATAAGGCTGCCTAGGTAAACGGTGGTATTAATGGTATGCCTAATCACTGGAGAGGCAAGCAGTAATTTCTTTAAAATGTGTTGTAAGGAGCATAAATATGAGCATCAAAGTAATTTGTTAGGTCTCCTCCCTCAAGCTAAAGAGATGCACACAAGATCAACTGGCTACGCTAAATTGCCCATATGTGTGAATGAGTATTTTATATTTATATATTATATAAGTATAAGTATTTTATATTATATAAGTATTTTATATTATTTATATATATATATATATATATATATATATATATATATATATATGTATAAAAACCCTTTACTCCCTATGGTGACTAATTCGACACACAAGAAGGGAACGACGTTGATGAATGTGGTACATTTCCTGTTGGAGTGGAGATTGGTATTGCGTCATCTTTTCCCGTGCTTTTTTTAGTTAGGCTCGAGACATCGTGAGTGAGTGACGTCTGTGAGTCGTTCAAATTGTCAGTACTAAAACACAATGGATCAAATACCAGGTGAGATTCATGAACATAAAAAAGATCATCATTGAAGAATGATAGTTTTGTAATTTTATGAGGTAGAAATAGTTTATTGAGTTTACTAAGAACCCCCCACATTTTATGACTGACGTTTTTGTCACATCAGGCGTTTTAACCAGCTTGGCTGTCAACAGTGATTACTTACAACATAGTTTACAAATAGTAGAATTCCTGGAAAAAAGTAGTGTTTTTATACCAATATGCTTATAATTTTTATGGAAACTTAATATGAGCATCAATTATAAACATTATTGTTTTCTGTGAGGAATATCTTGGTATTATTTATTGATTCAAAGTGAGTCATCATGAGGTAAAGTCTGACCCAATTTCGTCATTTAGAAAACATCATCGTTGAGTCAATTTGACTGGTAAATGTCTCTCACTATTCAATTTCACCACTGGTATATCAATCACAAAAAAGCAATTTCATGAAAAGGTAGTCTAAACGAGCTATTAACCTAATCATCTGAATTAACCAATTAACTCTAAACACATGTAAAAGTTTCCCGAGGCTTTTAAAAACTCCCAGCCTGGTTCATTACTCAAAACTATAATCATGGGTAAGACTGCTGACCTGACTGCTGTCCAGAAGGCCATCATTGACACCCTCAAGCAAGAGGGTAAGACACAGAAAGAAATCTCTGAGCGAATAGGCTGTTCCCAGAGTGCTCTATCAAGGCACCTCAGTGGGACGTCTGTGGGAAGGAAAAAGTGTGGCAGAAAACGCTGCACAACCAGAAGAGGTGACCGGACCCTGAGGAAGATTGTGGAGAAGGGCCGATTCCAGACCTTGAGGGACCTGTGGAAGCAGTGGACTGGGCTACAGGTGCTGCATTCCCCAGATCAAGCCACTTTTGAACCAGAAACAGTGGCAGAAGCGCTTGACCTGGGCTACAGAGAAGCAGCACTGGACTGTTGCTCAGTGGTCCAAATTATTTTTTTCGGATGAAAGCAAATTTTGCATGTCATTCAGAAATCAAGGTGCCAGAGTCTGGAGGAAGACTGGGGAGAAGGAAATGCCAAAATGCCTTAAGTCCAGTGTCAAGTACCCACAGTCAGTGATGGTCTGGGGTGCCACATTGGCTGCACGTGCTTGTCCACTGTGTTTTATCAAGGGCAGGGTCAATGCAGCGAGCTATCAGGAGATTTTGGAGCACTTCATGCTTCCATCTGCTGAAAAGCTTTATGGAGATGAAGATTTTCATTTTTCAGCATGACCTGGCACCTGCTCACAGTGCCAAAACCATTGGTAAATGGTTTACTGACCATGGTATTACTGGGCTCAATTGGCCTGCCAACTCTCCTGACCTGAAGCCCATAGAGAATCTGTGGGATATTGTGAAGAGAAAGTTGAGAGACACCAGAGCCAACACTGTGGATGAGCTTAAGGCCGCTATCGAAGCATCCTGGGCCTCCATAACACCTCAGCAGTGCCACAGGCTGATTGCCTCCATGCCATGCCGCATTGAAGCAGTCATTTCTGCAAAAGAATTCCTGACCAAGTATTCAGTCCATAACTGAACATAATTATTTGAAGGTTGACTTTTTTGTATTAAAAGCACTTTTTTTTATTGGTCGGATGACATATGCTAATTTTTTGAGATAGGGATTTTTGGTTTTTCTTTACTTTTTTGCCAAAATTATCAATATTAAAACAATAAAAGGCTTGAACTACTTCAGTTGTGTGTAATGAATCTAAAATATATGAAAGTCTAATGTTTATCAGTACATTACAGAAAATAATGGACTTAATCACAATATGCTAATTTTTTGAGAAGGACAAGTATATACTATGTATATATATATATATATATATATATATATATATATACATACAATAGTAGCTCACCTTACGAAATTAATCCGTTCCAGAAGTGGTTTCGTAACCTGATCTTTTCGTAAGTTGAACCGCGTTTTACATGTAAAAGGCCCAATTCATTCCAAGACCCCCAATACTACCTCCCAAACCCTTTAAAAATTATAAAAGTATCCCTTTTAAGGCCTCCTTCTGCTTCAGACGCAGTATGCCCTTTGGTTCTGGCCCCTCCAGCGAATGAAGATAATCTGCGAGTTCTGTACAGGATTGGGCTAATGCTCCATGACATCAGTCGTATTGATCTGGAACCAATATGTTGTCCATTTACTGGTTTGTTTGGGGTCATTATCTTGTTGGAACCCATTTCAAGGGCATTTTCTTTTCAACGTAAGGCAAAAACAACCTCTTCAAGTGTTCTGATTGATGCAAACTGATCTATGATCCCTTGGATGTGATAAATAGGCCACAGATCGTAGTATGGGAAACATCCTCATTTCATGATGTTTGTGCCAGCAGGCTTTAACTGTCTTCATAGTTGACAGTAGCTTCTCTTTAGGAAAGGCAATGTGCTCTTTGCGAATTGTAACTTCTTCAGCTCGTCTTTTTTTACTTTCCTTCTTACCAACTAATAAATACACACTAATTTCACCTTGTTTATTATCAGATTTTTTCTGATTAATTATGTACTTTGTCACCTGGTTCACCTAGGAGCCCCAATGCGACCAACTTTTCCCTCCAAAAATTATCATTATTATAATTTTTATAAACTAATTTTTTGTAATTTTCTGAATTTCAATCCGCCACGCTTACCTTCAAACCATCAGTGCCATTGCGCCTTTCGAGCCCTGCAAACTCCCTAGCAAAATGGAAGGGATAAAATATCTAACTATCTATATATCTACATATAAAACTGTATAGTATAACTATCTATCTACTATCTAGATATAACTATCTATATATAAAATATCTAAATATCTAACTCCCGAGCAAAATGGAAGGGATAAGATATAATATTATGAGAAAATGGCAGAAGTTTAGAATTTGAACCTTGACTCTGGGTGTGGGAGCTTCAGTGGTGTATATCTTTACCTTCCTTCCTTGCGTTCTCCCTATGATAAAGGAAATAAATAAATAAAAATAAGTTATAAAATAATTGCACATATTAAATTCCTATAGTTATTTTTATACACGATATGAAAATCCCACCTTATCTCCTTTAGAACCACGTTCTCCCTAAAACAGAAAGTCATCATCATCATCATCATCATCTTCCGCTAAGTCCAGGATCGGGTCACGGGGGCAGCAAACTAAGCAAAGAGGTCCAGACGTCCCTCTCCCCAGCCACTTCCTCTAACGCTTCCGGTGGGACAACAAGGCGGTTCCAGACAAGCTGAGAGACATAGTCCCTCCAGCGCAAGGGTCGGGTACCTATGGCTCGCGAGCCAGATGTGGCTGTTTTGATGACTGTATCTTGCTCTCATTTGCATTTTTCTTTTTTTTTGGAAAAAAAATGCAAATGATCAATACAGAATTCATACCGGATCGGTCGAGGCACGGGTTAACAACGACCGCCATCAGTGCTGTCAACCAACAGGGTGCTGATGGAAATTGGACTACTGTTGGTCGAAGACGTCGAAGAAGGAGAGGCGGGAGGCGTGTCCGTAGGCAGAGAGAGAAGAGGAAATGCGTGAGCCTCGGACTGAAAGTAGGGACTTTGAATGTTGGAACTATGCAAGGAAAAGATAGGGAGGATGTAAGCTAGAAGAGAAGGAGAGATTCTGGAGTGAGTTAGATGAAGTGATGCAGAGTACCCCCAGAGGTAAAAGAGTGGTCATTGGAGCAGACTTCAATGGACATGTTGGTGCAGGCAACAGAGGGGACGAGGAAGTGATGGGCAGGTTTGGTATCCAGGACAGGAACACAGAAGGACAGATGTTGATCGATTTTGCAAAAAGGATGGAAATGGCTGTGGTGAATACTTTCTTCAAGAAGAAACAGAAGCATAGGGTGACTTATGAAAGCGGAGGTAAGAGCACACAGGTAGACTACATCTTGTGTAGGCGATGTAATTTGAAGGAAGTCAGTGACTGCAAAGTAGTAGTGGGTGAGAGTGTTGCCAAACAGCATAGGATGGTGGTGTGCAGGATGACACTGATGGTGAGAAAGGTGAAAAAGGCAAAGGCAGAGCAGAAGACAAAGTGGTGGGAGCTGAAAAAGGAAGAGTGTTGGGTTGTCTTCAAGGAGGAGTTGAAACAGGCTTTGGGTAGTCAGGAAGTGCTTCCAGAGGACTGGACAACCACAGCCAATGTGATCAGGGAGACCGGTAGGAGAGTACTTGGTGTGTCCTCTGGAAGGAAAGTAGATAAGGAAACTTGGTGGTGGAATGAGGAAGTGCAGGAGTGTGTACAAAAGAAGAGGTTAGCCAAGAAGAAGTGGGACATTGAGAGGACCGAAGAGAGTAAACAGGAGTACAGGGAGACACAGCGTAAGGCGAAGGTAGCAGTGTCAAAGGCCAAACAGAGGGCGTATGATGACTTGTATGATAGGTTGAACAGTAAGGAGGGAGAAAATGATCTATACAGGTTAGCACAGCAGAGAAATAGAGATGGGAAAGACGTGCAGCAAGTTAGAGTGATAAAGGACCGAGATCGAAATGTATTGACTGATGACAGAAGTGTGCTGGGAAGATGGAAAGAGTACTTTGAAGAGCTGATGAATGAGGAAAATGAGAGAGAGAAAAAAAGAGTAGAAGGGGTGACCGTTGAGGAGCAGGAAGTAGCAAAGATTAGTAAGGGAGAAGTGAGGAGGGCATTGAAGAGGATGAAGAGTGGAAAGGCAGTTGGCCCTGATGACATACCAGTTGAGGTATGGAAGTGTCTAGGGGAGGTAGCAGTAGATTTTCTGACAAGAATATTCAACAAGGTCTTAGAAAGTGAGCAGATGCCAGAGGAATGGAGGAGAAGTGTGCTTGTGCCCATTTTTAAGAACAAGGGAGATGAGCAGAGTTGTGGCAGCTACAGAGGGATAAAGTTGACGAGCCATACAATGAAGCTATGGGAAAGAATAGTGGAAGCAAGACTAAGGGCAGAGGTCAGCATTTGTGAACAACAGTTTGGTTTCATGCCAAGAAAGAGCACCACAGATGCAGTGTTTGCTTTGAGGATGTTAATAGAGAAGTACAGAGAAGGTCAGGTGGAGCTGCATTGTGCCTTTGTGGATCTGGAGAAAGCATATGACAGGGTGCCGAGAGAAGAACTGTGGTATTGTATGAGGAAGTCTGGAGTGACAGAGAAGTATGTTAGAGTGGTGCAGGACATGTATGAGAGATGTAAGACAGTGGTGAGGTGTGCTGTCGGTGTGACAGAAGAGTTCAAGGTGGAGGTGGGACTGCATCAAGGGTCAGCTCTCAGCCCCTTCTTGTTTGCTATGGTGATGGACAGGCTAACAGATGAGGTTAGACAAGAATCTCCATGGACTATGATGTTTGCAGATGACATAGTGATCTGTAGTGAGAGCAGAGACCAAGTGGAGGAAAATCTAGAGAGGTGGAGGTATGCCCTGGAAAGGAGGGGATTGAAGGTTAGTCTTAGTAAGACAGAATACATGTGTGTGAACGACAAGGACCCAAGAGGAACTTTGAGGTTACAGGGGGCAGAGATAAAGAAGGTGGAGGATTTTAAGTACTTAGGCTCAACAATCCAGAGCAATGGAGAGTGTGGAAAAGAGGTGAAGAAGTGCGTGCAGGCAGGTTGGAATGGATGGAGAAAAGTGTCCGGTGTGATGTGTGATAGGAGAGTATCAGCAAGAATGAAGGGAAAAGTGTACAAGACGGTGATGAGGCCAGCAATGTTGTATGGTTTAGAGACAGTGGCCCTGGGGAAAAGACAGGAGTCAGAGTTGGAGGTAGCAGAGATGAAAATGTTGAGGTTCTCTTTGGGAGTAACGAGGATGGATAGGATCAGAAATGAGTACATCAGAGGGACAGCACATGTAAGATGTTTTGGAGACAAAGTCAGAGAGGCTAGATTGAGATGGTTTGGACATGTACAGAGGAGGGATAGTGAGTATATTGGTCGTAGGATGCTGAGGTTGGAACTACCAGGCAAAAGGCCCAGAGGAAGACCAAAGAGAAGATTTATGGATGCGGTGAAGGCGGACATGAAGGTCGTTGGAGTAAGAGTAGAAGATGCAGAGGATAGGGAGAGATGGAGGCAGATCATTTGCTGTGGCGACCCCTGAAGGGAACAGCCGAAAGGAAAAGAAGAAAGAAGAATCTTGCTCTCAGATAAATCAGGTGACCTTTCTTAACAGAATAACGAATACATAATTTCACTGTCATTTAAGTAAAAATACAAAAAAAAGCCATCAAATAAAACAAAAACAGATGAATAAATCTCACGCATTTAAATCTTTACATCTATTTTCAATGCCATGTCATTGGACGGCGAAGTGGAGAGCCAGCCACTTTGTGGGCGGGTCTGATACCTTGGAACTCTAATTTTATTGGATTATAACAACAGCCTCAGACTGTGTGTATTGTTTTTGAGTAAAGAGATAAATTTCCCTCGTTTTTGATCAGCTCATTTCAATGAAGCCAAGCACAGCTGGCAAGCAAACACAAATGGACATACAGGGAAAAACTTCAACTCACAGAGCAGCTGATTGCCAAAACTTGGGACGCGCTTCCTCTCACACAAACACTGCAGCATGTGAGTCCAGTCATGTCAAGTCCTTACCCCGTATCAACCAGATATAAAGCCATCAGCAAAACCATGCAGCACCAGAAGTCGCATTAATAGTAAGCAGTGCTGTAGTGGTGGATGCCGACGCCGTCTACCCACTTGTTTTAGTGGCTGAGTTGTGTGTACTGACTTAATTTGGTCTACTTTATAGTTGATCAACGTAAATTTCCGTGACTGTGTAAATAAAAAGGGGAGATGAAGTGATGAATAGTTTCAAAGTCAAAACCACGCCCTCCCCGCGCTCCGTGCACCTGCTGCTGCCTCGGACGCTTCGCTGCCTTCGTGTACCCACTTATTTTTTTACCACTACAGCACTGATAGTAAGAAGTACTTTTCTGATTAATAAATAACTTCATTATGACAATGTCGGTTAAAATAAATTCAAAGTCTTACTTAAACTTATTTACTTCCTTTCAGTAAGTAATGTCGTTTACAATAAATTCAGAGTCCTATTATACAGTGGTATGAAAAAGTATCTGAACCTTTTGGAATTTCTCACATTTCTGCATAAAATCACCATCAAATGTGATCTGATCTTTGTCAAAATCATACAGATGAAAAAACAGTGTCTGCTTTAACTAAAACCCTCCAAACATTTATAGGTTTTCATATTTTAATGAGGATAGCATGCAAACAATGACAGAAGGGGGAGGAATAAGTAACCTTCTTCACTGCTTAACTGCAGAGGCTGCAGCGATCAGTCTGTCGATCTCCCGCTCCATCCTTCCCTCACTCATGAACAAGACCAGTACTGATCCTCATCCCAGCTGCTTCGCGCTCTGCTGCGAATCGCTCGAATGAGAGCTGGAGGACCCGACTTGATGAAGCCAAAAAGACAACATCATGTTATGGTCTGTGCCGGCTGGCGGCATTAATTCTCTTCTCTAGTCATTGCAGGTGCTGGCGAGGGGTGTGGCGGTTGCCGGCAGGCGAGTTCCGGCAGAGCGCACCTAACCCCAATCTGTAATCAGCAAGCAGCCAGGCATAAATGGGAGCGGCGCGAAGAAGATTGTTTTCCCCGTGATTCTGCTCCTCCGCTTTCTCTTTGACCCATGGTTCTTGCTTCGTTGACTTAGTATTCCCGTGATTGACAGTTCCTAGTGCTTAATAAATCGTTTGAACCTTCTTTTGGTCTCCTGCATCTCTGGGTCCAACACATACACCCCAGGTGTAACACATCATCCGCAAAAAGCAGAGACGAGATCCGGTGGCCACCAAACCAGAACCCCTCAACTGCACCGAGAAATTCTGTCCATAAAAATTATGAACTGAATCTGTGACAAAGGACAGCCTTGGCCGACTCCAACTCCCACCGGAAACGAATTCGACCTGTTGTTGCCAATATGGCCCAACTCTGGCGATAAACACACATGTGCCGTATCCTGAATTGCTCTACATTTTAGAATCATTTTCTAATTCAATGCGATTCAACAGTGTAGTTTATATTTAGTCCTGGGTGTGAATAGTCATATAGCAGCTTATTGACTACAGTATTTATGCCTGGATTGTTCACCGATTTAAAAATGGCTATAAATATATTTACATTTTACATTTATGGCATTTCGCCAATGATCTTATCCAGAGTGAGAGGCTAGATTGAGATGGTTTGGACATGTACAGTGGAGGGATAGTGAGTATATTGGTAGTAGGATGCTGAGGTTGGAACTACCAGGCAGAAGGCCTAGAGGAACACCAAAGAGACGATTCATGGATGTAGTGAAGCAGGACATGAAGGCAGTTGGTGTAAGAGAAAAAGATGCAGAGGATAGGGTGAGATGGAGGCAGATGATTTGCTGTGGCGACCCCTGAAGGGAAAAGCCGAAAGGACAAGAAGAAGATTCAGCGCGTGGCGAGAGAGAGAGAGAAAGAGAGAGAGAGAGAAGGAATAACGCTTTAGTTTTTAAAGTTGTTTAATTCAGTAAATGTTTAATAAATGTGGCCGCATTTGAGCTCATCTGGAATTCCGATCCCTCAAGGAATAAAATTAAAGTTGAGTTTGTCAAGCAGGAAATGCGCTTTGAATTCACGTGCGCGCGCACGCGCGAGGGAGAGACAGGACAGAGAGAGAGAGAGAGAGAGAGAGAGAGAGAGAGGTGTGTGTGTGTGTGTGTGTGTGTGTGTGTGTTAATAAAAAATGTTTAATAATAGTTTAATAAATAAATATGTTCATGAAATGGTTTAATATGTTAATAAAATGTTTAAATGGTTTAATAAATAATTTTCTTTTACTTTTAACACATATTTCATACAAAATTGGTGTACTTTTATGATTTTTTAAAGGATTTATGGGGTTTATGCAGCCGTGAGGGAGGGGCACAAGCCAGTGTCTCTCCCTCACGCCGGTCCCAAGCCCGGATAAATGCAGAGGGTTGCGTCAGGAAGGGCATCTGGCGTAAAACAAATGCCAAATAAAACATGCGAGTCACAACAAAGAAATTCATACCGGATCGGTCGAGGCCCGGGTTAACAACCACCACCATCAGTGCTGTTAACCAACAGGGTGCTGGTGGAAATTGGACTACTGTTGGTCAAAGACGTCGAAGAAGGAGAGGCAGGAGGCGTGTCCATAGGCAGAGAGAGAAGAGGAAAGGCAGGAGTCTAGAACTGAAAGTAGGGACTTTGAATGTTGGAACTATGACCGGAAAAGGTAGAGAGCTGGCTGATATGATGCAGAGGAGGAAGGTGGACATACTGTGTGTTCAGGAGACCAGGTGGAAAGGTAGCAAGGCTAGAAGCTTAGAGCAGGGTTTAAGCTGTTTTTTCATTGTGTGGATGGGAAAAGAAATGGAGTAGGAGTCATCTTGAAGGAGGAGTTTGTCAGGAATGTTATAGAAGTGAAAAGAGTGTCAGACAGAGTGATGAGTCTCAAGTTAGATGAAGTGATGCAGAGTGCCCCCAGAGATGAAAGAGTGGTCATTGGGGCAGACTTCAATGGACATGTTGGTGCAGGAAACAGAGGGGACGAGGAACTGATGGGTAGGTTTGGTATCCAGGACAGGAACGCAGAAGGACAGATGTTGGTAGATTTTGCAAAAAGGATGGAAATGGCTTGGTAAATACTTTCTTCCAGAAGAGACAGGAGCATAGCGTGACTTATAAAAGCGGAGGTAGCAGCACACAGGTAGACTAAATCTTGTGTAGGCGATGTAATTTGAAGGAAGTCAGTGACTGCAAAGTAGTAGCGGGTGAGAGTGTTGCCAAACAGTATCGGATGGTGGTGTGCAGGATGATGCTGATGGTGAGGAAGGTGAAGAAGGCAAAGGCAGAGCAGAAGACAAAGTGGTGGAAGCTGAAAAAGGAAGAGTGTCGGGTTGTCTTCAAGGCTTTGGGTGGTCAGGAAGTGCTGCTAGATGAGTGGACAACTACAGCTAATGTGATCAGGGAGACAGGTATGAGAATACTTGGTGTGTCATCTGGAAGGAGAGGAGATAAGGAGACTTGGTGGTGGAATGAGGAAGTGCAGGACTGTGTACAAAGGAAGAGGTTTGCTAAAAAGAAGTGGGACATTGAGAGGACCGAAGAGAGTAAACAGGAGATACAGCGTAAGGCGAAGGTAGCGGTGTCAAAGGCCAAACAAAGGGCATATGATGACTTGTCTGCTCGGATGGAAAGTAAAAGAGGGAGAAAATGATTTATACAGGTTGGCAGAGCAGAGAAATAGAGATGAGACGGATGTGCAGCAAGTTAGAGTGATTAAGGACAGAGAGGGAAATGTAATGACTGATGACAGAAGTGTGCTGGGAAGATGGAAAGAGTACTTTGAAGAGCTGATGAATGAGGAAAATGAGAGAGAAAAAAGAGTAGAAGAGGTGACTGTTGAGGACCAGGAAGTAGCAAAGATTAGTAAGGGTGACGTGAGGAGGGCATTGAAGAGGATGAAGAGTGGAAAGGCAGTTGGTCCTGATGACATACCGGTGGAGGTATAGAAGTGTCTAGGAGAGGTAGCAGTAGATTTCCTGACAAGCACATTCAACAAGGTCTTAGAGAGTGAGTGGATGCCAGAGGAATGGAGAAGTGTGCTGGTGCCCAATTTTAAGAACAAGGGAGATGTGCAGAGTTGTGGCAACTACAGTGGGATAAAGTTAATGAGCCATACAATGAAGTTATGGGAAAGAATAGTGGAAGCTAGACTAAGAGCAGAGGTCAGCACTTGTGAACAACAGTTTGGTTTCATGCCAAGAAAGAGCACCACAGATGCAATGTTTGACATTGCATGAGAGATGTAAGACAGTGGTGAGGTGTGTTGTCGGTGTGACAGAAGAGTTCAAGGTGGAGGTGGGACTGCATCAAGGGTCAGCTCTGAGCCCCTTCTTGTTTGCTATGGTGATGGACAGGCTGACAGACGAGGTTAGACAAGAATCTCCATGGACTATGATGTTTTCAGATGACATTGTGATCTGCAGTGACAGCAGAGAACAAGTGCAGGAAAATCTAGAGAGGTGGAGGTATGCCCTGGAAAGGAGGGGAATGAAGGTTAGCCTCAGTAAGACATAATACATGTGTATGTATTCCAAGGACCCAACAGGACCGGTGAGGTTACAGGGAGCAGAGATACGGAAAGTGGAGGATTTTAAGTACTTAGGCTCAATAATCCAGAGCAATGGAGAGTGTGGAAAAGAGGTGAAGAAGCGTAGCAGGCTGGTTGGAATGGTTGGCGAAAGGTGTCTGGTGTGATGTGTGATAGGAAGGTATCGGCAAGAATGAAAGGAAAAGTGTACAAGACGGTGGTGAGACCAGCGATGTTGTATGACCTAGAAACAGTGGCACTGAGGAAAAGGCAGGAGGCAGAGCTGGAAGTAGCAAAGATGAAAATGTTGAGGTCCTCTTTGGGAGTAACGAGGATGGATAGGATCAGGAATGAGCACATCAGAGGGACAGCACATGTAAGACGTTTTGGAGACAAAGTCAGAGGCTCGATTGAGATGGTTTGGACATGTACAGAGGAGGGATAGTGAGTATATTGGTAGTAGGATGCTGAGGCTGGAAGTACCAGGCAAAAAACCTTGAGGAAGACCAAAGAGACGATTCATGGGTGTGGTGAAGGAGGACATGAAGGCAGTTGGTGTAAGAGAAGAAGATGCAGAGGATAGAGTGAGATGGGGGCAGATGATTTGTTGTGGCGACCCCTGAAGGGAAAAGCCGAAAGGAAAAGAAGAAGATCCAGTCCAACGACTGGAGCCTTGGAACGAATTAGGCGTTTAACATGTAAGATGGGACCCCTACTTACGAAATCCCCACAATACGAAAAGGGCTCTGGAACAGATTAATTTCGTAAATTGGGGCCAACTGTATTAGCATGACATTATCGATTTGCCAAAAAGGAAAAGGGTTCGAGATGTATCTTAATGTATGTTCAGTGCTTTAAAAAATCCTTCTGTTCATGTAATCATTTATAAGAACCCTAATTTTCAACCTTCCTGCCTGATCATGAACATTCTGTTATGGTCCGTGCTTGCTGGCGGTGTTTAACTGTCTCTCTCTCTCTCTCTCTCTCCATACACCGCAGGCGCTGGCGAGGGGCATGGCTGTTACCTGCAGGCGAAACCCAGAGAGCGCACCTGTTTTCATTCAGCAATCAGCGAGCTATAAATAGGAGCAGCGCACTCCCCTCCGGCGTTTAGCACGGTTTTCCCAGTGCTAAAATAAAGTTGTTGAACCTTCATACATCGCTCCTGCATCTTTGGGTCCGACTCATATGCTCCTGCCGTCACAGAATCTTCTGACCGGAAACATGGACCCAGCGGAGACCACCCAACTCTAGCAGGCATTATCCCACTAGAGAGTCCTCTTGCAACAACACGACTCCACCCTGCACCAAGTTGTGGACAACCTCCAGCGTATAACCACCAGCATGGTGCAGCTCGGCGGAAGGATGGATGCCATTGCCACCAAACTCGCCGCCACGACCCCGCCCACTCACCCTTCACTCTCCGCTTCGGCAGCAGCGCCAGTGCCAGCTATGCTCCTCATGCGCCGAGAACCGCTTATCCCCATGCCAGCAGGGTATTCGGGCACGATCGGCTCCTGCATACAGTTCCTCCATCAGTGTTCGCTCGTTTTCAGCCAGCAGCCCCTCACATACACCACCGATCAAGCTAAGACCGCCTTCGTTATTAGCCTACTCAAAGAGCAAGCCTTGTCCTGGGTGCTAGCAGTCGCCACCCATACCCCAGAATTATGCTCCCACTTTGAGCAGTTCTTGGGGGAAAATGAAAAAAGTCAGTGGCAGAGTACGCAATCAGATTCCGGATTCTCGCCATAGAAAGTGGCTGGAATGACACTGCACTCCGGGGGGCCTTTTCTGCGGGGTCTGAATGAGCGGCTGAAGGATGAGCTCGCGGCACGAGATGAGACAGCTACTCTCGAAGATTTGATTGCCTTGACTACCAGGCTGGACCACCAGCTGAGGGAGAGGGCCAGATCCTGGGAGGAGCAGACCAGTCTTGTCTACCCATCCTCAAGCAACTTAAAACCCCCAAGAAGGTAGTTACCATTGATGGCCGACTCATAGCTCATGTCACATACAAGACGAAGCCTGTTAAGCTCAAGCCTGTTAAGCTCAGTCTGTCAGAGAATCACCAGGAGCGTTTGGAGCTGCTTGTCCTCTCCGCCCCTCTCCTCCCCTGGTGCTGGGGTGGCCGTGGCTGCAGACCCACAACCATCACATCGACTGGCACACAATCACCATACGCAGCTGGAGTGACTACTGCCTCCAACACTGCTTACTGGTGGCTTTACCCTCCCAAGCTTTACAAACCCCGGTTTACCTGGAAAATCTGGACTTGGCCGGCGTTCCGAAAGAATACCATGATCTGAAAGAGGTCTTCAGCAAAGACCGGGCTCGCTCACTACCATCTCATCGACCATACGACTGCGCCATTGACCTACTCCCAGATTCCACGCTCCTTTCTCAGCAACTGTATAACCTCTCGAAGCCGTAGAAAGATGCTATGGAGGCCTATATAAATGAGTTGCTTACTGCAGATCTCATCCAGCCCTCATCATCCTCGGTAGGCGCTGAGTTTTTCTTCGTAGAGAAGAAGGACAAAACCCTGAGACCTTGCATTGATTTCACGGGCCTGAACAACATCACTATAAAGAACAAGTACCATCTCCCTCTAATAGATTCGGCCTTCAGCCCTCTCCACAATGCAACCATCTTTTCTAAGCTGGACCTCAGAAAAACATATCACTTAGTCTGGATTCGGAAGGGGGATGAGTGGAAAACGGTCTTTAACACGCCCCTGGGTCACTTCGAATATCTGGTCATGCCGTTCAGTCTAACCAATGCCCCGGCGTTTTTCCAAGCCCTGGTAATTGATGTGCTCAAAGATATGCTAAACCGCTTCGCATTCGTGTCTCTGGATGACATCCTGATTTTCTCTAAAGACTATGACGAGCATCTCCGTCACATAAGAATGGTGTTAAAGAGGTTCCTAGAGAATAGGTTATTCATTAAAGCAGAGAAGTGTGAGTTCCATGTCCCCTCGGTTCCTTTCCTGGGTTCATCATTGAGAAGGGGCAGATAAGACCCGATCCAGTGAAGGTGAAGGCCCCGACTCCAGGGACGTGGAAATAGCTGCAGGAGGTTCCTGGGGTTCGCTAACCTCTATCGAGGGTTTGTGTGAGACTACAGCCACGTAGCAGCCCCCTCACATACCGGGCATCACCCAAAACACCGTTTCAGTGGTCCCCAAGTGCCCAGGCGGCGTTCGACAGACTGAAGGCAAAATTTGTCAATGCACCCATACTGATCCATCCGGACCCCTTGCTGCAGTTCGTGGTGGAAGTCGACGCCTCAGACTCAGAGGTGGGGGCGGTCCTCTCCCAACGGTCTCCCACAGACCAGAAACTACGCCCATGCACCTTCTTCTCCCTTCTCTTGTCCCCAAAACTATGATGTTGGGAACCGTGAGCTGCTGGCGGTGGTCTTGGCACTCCAGAAGTGGTGGCACTGGCTTGAAGGGGCAGCCCACCCCTTCGTGGTCTGGACCAACCATGAAAACTTACCTCCTTACGGGCAAAAGGTTTGAACTCCAGTCAGGACAATGGTCACTCTACCTGGGAGATTCAATTTTGCGCTAACGTACCGACCCGGCTCCCGAAATACTAAACCGGATGCTCTGTCCAGACTCCACCATGGAGACTATCCTGCCCGCCTCTTGTATACTTGGAGTCACTCGATGGGTCGATGGGAGGTCGAACGTCTAGATCAGGAGGCCAGCAGGGGGGAACCGGAGCCCGTTGGGTGCCCCCAAGGTCGACTGTATGTCCCCCCCCTGCCGGACAGAACCTCAGTGCTCCAGTGGGCTCATTCATCCAAATTAGCCTTCCACCCCAGAGCCCACTGAACTCTCTTCCTACTCCAACAATGCTTCTGGTGGCCAACAATAGCAGCCGACACCAGGAAGTTTGTGGGAGCTTGTGCCACCTGTGCCCAGAGCAAGTCCTCCCCTCATGCACCCACAGTCCTCCTCCAACCCTTACCCATTCCTCATCATCCCTGGTCACACATTGCAGTGGACTTTGTTACGGGGTTACCTCCATCCAAGGGCAACACAGTCATCCTGACAATAGTCGTCCGGTTCTCCAAGGCGGTCCACTTCGTCGCCCTACCCAAACTCCCCTCGGCAATGGAAGCAGCTGGTCTCCTGGTCCAACACATTTACCATCCTCCTCAGTCATACGGGCAGGCAGAGCGAACTAATCAGAGCCTCGGATCCTCCCTGCGCTGCATCGCCTCCCGTCTCCCAGCCTCCTGGGCCACATACCTCCCATGGATCGAATATGCACACAACTCCCTAGTCTGCGCCGCCACCGGGATGTCACCCTTTATCGTGATCAACGGGTTCCAGCCTCCCCTGTTTCCCAGCCAGGAGGTTGAAGTGGCAGTTCCATCTGTCCAGGCATAGTTTCACAGAGCACGCCGAGTCTGGAGAGAAGCACGTGCCGCCCTGGAATGGACAGTGGCCCGAAACCAGAGAATCGCTGATCGTCACTGGACCCCGGCACCTCTCTACACTGTCAGGCAACAAGTTTGGCTCTCTTCTCGGGACCTGCCCCTGTAAGTTGACTCAAAAAAATTGTCTCCCAGGTACATCGGGCCCTATGTCATAGAAAAGATCATAAACCCCAGCGCTGTCCGACTCAAGCTCCCATCCTTACTCACAGTACACGCGGTATTCCATGTATCCCTGATCAAGCCCGTGGTGGAAAGTCCCCTCCACCCCCCTACCGACCCCCCACCCCCTCCTCCCCGGCTGATTGATGGACACTCCGCATATACAGTAAATTGCATTCTCGATGTACGCAGATGGAGTCGAAGTTTCCAGTACCTGATGGACTGGGATGGGTATGGCCCCGAAGTACGCTCCTAGATTCCTTGTTCGCTAATCCTGGACCCAGCCTTGTTAACAGAGTTTTATCGTCAGTTCCCAGACAAGCATGTTGGGCGCCAGGTGGCGCCCCTGGGGGGGGTGGGGGTGGGGGGTGGGGGGGTACTGTTATAATCTATGCTTGCTGGCAGCATTTAACTCTCTCTCTCTCTCTCTCTGTCTCCATACACTGCAGGCGCTGGTGAGGGGCGTGGCTGTTACCTGCAGACAAAATCCAGAGAACGCACCTGTATTCACTCAGCAATAGGCAAGCTATAAATAGGAGCGGCGCGCTCCCCTCCGGCGTGAGACGATTGTCCTTCAATGTGATCTCTCTGACTCCTGGTATCCTGCTTCGTGCTCGACCAATTTTCTGTTAAGAATTATTTCCAGTGATTTTGGTTTTCCCAGTGCTAAAATAAAGTCGTTGAATCTTCGTACATGGTCTCCTGCATCTTTGGGTCCGACTCATATGCTCCCGCCGTCACACATTTCTTCCTCACCCTTTGACTACTGTCTCTTTTGTTCTACCATAATGTGGTACAAACACTAATAAAAATACATTGTAAAAAGGCTGACTATTTTGTTTCAGTAAATTATTTAACATCTAAGGGGCAGTAGTGGTCTAGTAGTATAAGGCGCTGGATCACTGATCCAAAGGTTGGGGGTTCGAGTCCCACTCTCCACAAGGTTGTCACTGTCCCCTCCCAGTGCAGCTAACTGGGTTATCAAATGCGGGCCATGTCTCTCACTGTCTATGTCTGAGGCATGTAAAAGAACCATTGCTGACTTTCGTAAAGAGTAGGCTGCAAAGTCGTCAGTGTGTTTCTGTCCCTTGCTAAAGGGTTGTGACAGGAAGGGCATCCAACGTAAAAACCTCTGCCAAATCAAACGTGCGAATCAGATGATTCGCTGTGGCAACTCCCGAGTAAAAGGGAAAAAGCCGAAAGGAAGACAGACAAATTATTCAACATCTGAATATTAAATACAAACAGAATGGATTTGAACCAACATTAAATCCAGTGGTGCTCCACGTGTGGGTGAAAAAAAGATTCTCCTTCATTTATTTTGCAATATAGTGTATTAGAATTTTCAAAGAAATTCAAACAAAAAAGCAAATACTACAGTAAAAGGCATCTGCCTTTTACACTCCTCATGTACACACACACACACACACACACACTTAAAGGTTTGCAGCTGCCAGAATCTCCCCAGATTTACACTGAGACTCCAGTGTTAAATGCTGATTAGTACCAGATGACTTTTTCTTTCCTGTTCTTCTCTCAGAGTCCAAAAGGCAGAAGAACATGAAATCAGTGGAAAAAGTCTGCCTTCTCTTGTAATAGAATTTGCAAAGAGAAAAGAAATGCCATTTTGGGAGAGAACTGTTTGACTGATTTCCTACACTTACCACCAGGCAACTGTTCTCATTCAAAACACACACACACACACACACACAGAGAGAGAGAGAGAGAGAGAGAGAGAGAGAGAGAGAATTACATATTCATTCATCCATACAAAGCCTGACAAAGATGCAAAGATCTCACACAATCATACAAAAATCAGCACACAAACACGCATGTATATATATATATATATATATATATATATATATATATATATATATATATAGATAGATAGACACACACACACACACACAGTAAACAACTGCAAAAGTAGCCTGGACAGTTTGCATACATGTATGCCACCAACTTACAGGCCGCTGGCTATTTGCTTGTGCAACATCAATTTTCCCCCTTTACCTCATTTTCCTTTTCAATAGCTCATATAGTCCTCAGTACAGACAGAGTGCCAGTAACATGGGAAAATTTCTTTCCAGCAGAAATATTTGCTCAAATTTTCCTTCTGTTTTCATTAATTAAAAGCAAACTGCATGTACAGTGGGGCCTGTGTTAAAACGTATTCGCATTTATTAATTTGTATCCATCCATCCATCCATCCATCCATCCATGTCTTCCCAAAATTTAAAAAAAATGTTGAATTAATTATCTTATTTATTTATTTATTACACATCAGTGTCTAGTCAGTGGCAAATGCAGCCATGAAGGGGGGCACAAACAAGTGTCCGCCCTCACGACGGTCCCAAGCCCAGATAAATGCAGAGGGTTGCAACAGGAAGGGCATCCGGCGTAAAACTTCTGCCAGAACACAAAGACATATTTCATACCTGATCGGTCGAGGCTCGGGTTAACAACAACCGCCATCAATGCTGTTAACCAACAGGGTGGTGAAGGAAGACATGAAGGTAGTTGGAGTAAGAGTAGAAGATACAGAGGACAGGGTGAGATGGAGGCGGATGGTTTGCTGTGGCGACCCCTGAAGGGAACAGCCGAAAGGAAAAGAAGAAGAAGAAGAAGTGTCTAGTCAGGGCAGACAGATTGGATATTTCGTATTCCTAATTATGATTACGTGAAGGTGGCGCTGTTTCTCTTTCAGGATCAGGAATATAAGCCTTGGGGCCACTTCGTTTTTTGAATGTCATCCAGCCACTCCCATTTTAGCACTCATTTGAGTTGCAGGTCTCATGCTGAAGAAAAACAGATGTTTGGAAAGCTCTTCCACTGTGCAGCGACCAGATCCATCATCAGACAGCCCCGATCTTCTCTCACACATACCCTGGTCTGCAGATGTTTTTTTGTCTCCAACTTTTGTCACTTCAGTACTTCCAGATTCAGTACTGTTCCAGATATAGCGATACAACTGCTCTGGTGCAGCCATCATCTCCCAAACCCCTCACACCAGTACAGCAGCACTCAGTCAGTAATGACACTCACTTCAGCAGTGGTTTTCCTGCTCAGGGTGCAATAGGTGCTGCGTGCATGATTCTGCAGGTTACTTTCGATTTGTTCGTGAAAGGGCAGTGCGGAGGAAGAGAGCATCCAGATCCAGCAGTGTCATCTGGACTTTCATCTTTTTGAAGTCCACCACAACTCTGGATCTTACGCGCAATCACAAAAATGTCTGTTTATCCAACTTAAACGTTTTGGGGTGTGGTTTGTGCTTTTCTTAATGTCTCTTCAAAAATACTTGTAGTAATAGTGATAATAATTGCAGTGCTGCATTATGTAGCTGCGCTCGTACAGAATTGAAGGAGGTGAAGAACTCCTCCTCCTGAAATATTGGGCTGGGCTTTAAGACGCTCCATTGGACCTGCGTACTGAGCGCACTCGCCAACCTTATCGCCCACTATTAGCATTAAATGCAAGCAAGAGTATTAATTAAAAAATCCTTTATGTTATAACAGCGTTCTGTTGTGTTTTCCTTCGTCGCTGCTTTGCACGGCAACGTGCGAGGACTTGCACAAGAGCCATGGCGCAAAATGGTATCGTATTGACAGCTCTTCTCTTTTGCTCGGCGTGGACAGGATTGTTGGCTCAGGATAAAAATACGTTCCGAGGTAACGGGCTCCTGTTTTATCGTTGCTTTTGTGAATATTAATACTTTGCTTTGATTGACTCTGTTTATTGCCGAGATGAGCGCATGGGCACGTTCCTGTGCGCAACAGAAGCGCGTTATCGATTCGACTGTAATGTAGCATATGAATTCTTTTGTAATGGTGTTAGTAATAAACAAGCATGGAATTAAACACGGCTCATTTTGAGAGAGTGATGAAAGTGGTGCGTGTGGTGAGGTTTTGGAGCTGCGGTGCCATGCCACTGATCCAAGCGATGTTTTGTAAAGATTAATATCGTATATAAAATAGATCATTATTACCAATCATGCCTCAAAATGTAAAAAAAAGTTGAAGTTAAAAAAGTGCGGAAAGTGCAGAACTCACCAGGTCTTCAACTGGCACCCAGGCCATTTTATTTCAGATAAGTTGCCAATTGGTGTCAGGAAGCAAATATCATAATTTGGTAAAGATAAGATAAGATACAGCTTTATTAATCTCACAATGGAGAAATTCACTGTTACAGGCTCTTGAGGTACCATCAGTAGGGGGTGCAAAAATAGATACAAATACAAACATACACACATACATATATATTATATAAGTAAATAAATAAATAGATACATAAATAGTATAAATTATTAAAAGAATAAAAGAAAAGAAGGGAACGACGTTATAGACTGGCCTATATTAAAGTGTATATGTATCTGAGTGCGGAGTAGATGGGTTGATATGGTTGACAGTCAGTGGGGTAGATGTGGGGTATTTTCACAGACAGTTACAAAGTGGCGTTGTACAGTCTGACAGCGGTGGGAATGAACGACCTGCGGTAGCGCTCCTTCCTGCACTGAGGATGCCTCAGTCGTCCACTGAAGGAGCTACTCAGCTTCTCTACAGTCTGGTGCAGTGGGTGAGAGCTGTTGTCCATGATGGATGTGAGCTTTGCTACCATCCTCCTCTCACTCACCTCCTCCACAGAGTCCAGTGGGCAGCCGAGGACAGAGCTGGCCCTCCTGACCAGCTTGTTCAGTCTCTTTCTGTCCCGCTCTGTGCTGCCCGGGGCCCAGCAGATGGCAGCGTAGAGGATTGCAGAGGTTACCACAGAGTCATAAAAAGTCCTGAGCAGAGGTCTGCATACTCCGAAGGACCTGAGTCTCCTCAGAAGGTGGAGGCGACTCTGGCCCTTCTTGTACAGGGCGTTGGTGTTGTGGGACCAGTCCAGTTTATTGTTAAGGTGAACGCCCAGGTATTTGAAACTGTCCACTGTCTCAATGTCCTGTCCCTGGACGTTCACCAGTGAGTGTGTGTGTGTGTGTGTGTGTGTGTGTGTGTGTGTTAGAGTGCTTCTTCTGAAGTCCACCACCATCTCCTTCGTCTTCCTAGTGTTCAAGCACAGGTGGTTGCGCTCACACCAGTCCACGAAGTCAACGATGACCGACCGGTACTCCAGCTCGTTCCCCTCTGACACACGGCCCACGATGGCGGAGTCGTCCGAGAACTTCTGGAGGTGGCAGCTGTCTGTGCTATATATGAAGTCCGAGGTATAAATGCTGAAAAGGAAGGGTGAGAGGACGGTGCCCTGCGGTGCCCCCGTGCTGCAGACTGCCACCTTTGACTTACAGCCGTGCAGCCGCACGTACTGTGGACGGTTAGTAAGGTAGTCGATAATTCAGGCAGCAAGATGCTCATCCACTCCCACGTCCTCCAGCTTCCCCCGCAGAAGCGCTGGCCTGATGGTGTTGAAGGCGCTGGAGAAGTCAAAGAACATGACCCTCACAGCGCTGCCGGCGATCTCCAGGTGGGTTAGTGCCCGCTGCAAAAGGTAGATGACAGCGTCTTCTACCCCGATGTTGGGCCTGTAGGCAAACTGCAGCGGGTCTAGGGTGGGGCTCACCATAGAGCGGAGGTGTTCGAGGAGGAGCCTTTCCATGGTCTTAATGAGGTGGGAGGTCAGGGCGACAGGTCTGTAGTGGGCTGGTTCCTTCGCTTGAGCTGTTTTGGGAACCGGAACCACACAGGAGGTCTTCCACAGGACGGGAACCTTCTCCAGGCTGAGGCTCAGGTTGTACAGGTAGCATAGTACCTCACAGAGCTGGTCTGCGCAGGTCCTCAGCAGCCTGGGACTGATGCCATCTGGTCCTTCAGATTTCCTCTGATTTAGTCGCCTCAGTTGTCTCCTCACCTGGTCTGACGTGAGGGAGATGGGGGGGCTGGGGTGGGCTGCAGAGGGAGGGGGATGTGTCTGTCGGGCTGTAGCAGTCAAGTGAAGTTGGCCTACGGAGGGGGGAGGTGTCTGCTGGTCTGGAGACTTGTGAAGAGGGGGACGGGGAGAGGGGCAGAGGGGGAGGGGGGAGAATCAAACCTGTTGAAGTAACAGTTTAATTCATCCGCCCAGCGCTGGCCACCATCAGCTGCCCCTCTGACACTCTGCCCAAATCCAGACATGGTCTTTAGTCCTCTCCAGACGTCCCGCACGTTGTTCTGAGCCAGCTTCTGCTCCATCTTCTTCCCATAGTCCTTCTTGGTCCTCCTGATCCTCCACTGGAGCTCACGCTGGACCTTCTTCTGCTCCTCTCTGTCCCCCGAGATGAAAGCCCTCTTTTTCTGGTTCAGGAGGACTTTAAGCTCAGGGGTGACCCACGGGTGGTTGTTGGAGAAGCACCGTACCCTCCGTGTTGGCACAGTGTTGTCCACGCAGAAGTTCATGTAGTCGGTGATGCAGTGTGTGAGGCTGTCGATGTCATCACCAAAGGAGTCACAGAGCATGCTCCAGTCTGTGGTCTGGAAACAGTCCCTAAGCCTCTCATTGGTCTCCTCGGTCCACACTTTCACAGACCTCTTCTGGTTCCTTTTGCACCCCGGGTGTGTATTGGGGAGCAGGTAGACTAGGTTGTGGTCTGAGCGTACCAGTGGGGGGAGGGGGGGGGGGGGAGCTGTAAGCGTCCTTTACATTAGCATACAGCAAGTCCAGAGTTTTATTGTCTCTTGTGGTGCACTTCACGTATTGCGTGAACGTCGGGAGAGAGGCGGAGAGAGGGGCGTGGTTAAAGTCCCTGCTGATCAGAATCATGGCGCGGGGGTGACGAGTCTGTGTCTGACTGGCAGCGCTGTGGAGACGCTCACACGCGGCCGCCGCATCAGCCGAGGGCGGAATGTACACGCAAAACACAATCACGTGTGAAAACTCCCTCGGTAGATAATATGGCCGCGCGCTCACCGTGAGCAGCTCCAGGTCCCACGTGCATAGCTGCTCCTTCACGTGCACGTTGGCTGGGTGGCACCATCGTTCATTCACGTAGACCACCACGCCCCCTCCTTTCTTCTTTCCACTCTCCGTTACACTCCGATCTGCACGTGCGAGTGTGAATCCGTTAATTGTGTGAATTTGATTTCTAAAAAGTGTGAATTTGATTTCTGTGCACAAGGTTGTCACTGTCCCCCTAGTGCAGCAAACTGGGTTATCAAAGGCGGGCCATGTCTCTCACTGTCTATGGTGAGAGGTTCATGTAAAAGAACCATTGCTGACTTTTGTAAAGAGGAGCTGCAAAGCTATCAGCGAATTTCTGTCCCTTGCTAAAGGGTTGTGTCTGGAAGGGCATCTGATGTAAAAACCTATGCCAAATCAAATGTGCAAATCACATGATTTACTGTGGCGACCCCTGAAAAAGGGAAAAAAACAAAAAGAAAAGAAGAAGAAGGAACTCTAAGACAGAAAATTACCGTTGCATTTTGAAAGGAATCTGCAGTATTTTTTAAACGTATTTAAACGAATTAAACGTAATTCATGAAATCATGCAGATACATATGAAATGTTTCATTTATTATTCACCTCAAACTGTGGTTTCCTCCCACAGTGAAAAAGACACACATCAGGCTGATTAGACTGTTTCAGATTCTACCAAGGTGTGAGTCTGAATGGTTGAGTGTGTGTGTGTGTGTGTGTGTGTGTGTGTGTTTGAGTATGTGTGTGTTGGCCCTGTGATGGACGGGAAAGCTTTTTATGGTGTGACAAAAGAGACCAGAGGAAATGAGCTAGATTGATTTGAATGGCCAGTAACGCAGATAATCACTCTTTCCAACCATGGTGAACATAAAAGCATCTCAGCATTTATAAAACACTAAACCTGGAGGGGTATGTGATATGGCTGTTAGAATCTCATTGGACTCTTCTTCTGACAGCCAAGGACAAGAATTGGAGACTGTCGTTCAGATTGAAGAATTGGAGACATCACAGATTTGCTGAAATGGGGACAGTTGTGCTCTTCGTCTAATTTTTAACTTCACTGTGTAGTTTCTAATAGAAAACCCTTGGATCCTGAGTGGCACATCAATAAGGAATGTGACTATTAACCCAGAGATTGCAAGTTCAAATCCAGGTTAATGCCACAGCCATCCATGACTGGAAGTCCATTGAGCTCTCATAGCAGGGAAGGATGACATATGCTCACTTCTGTCAACCAAGGGTGACTGTGAGCTCATTCATACAAGGAAGTGAATAGCATTTTCCCTCCAAATACAGTATGTTCGACCACCTCCAAATATGCATGCACTGTAGTTTGAAAAGAGGCTGGTCGCTAGCATTGCATGTCAGGGGGAGGGGGGCCTGCATACTTTCACAGCTCTGTGGTTGGTGGTGGTTCTGTTATAGATAATTCCTGATTGTTGGTAATTGGATACAACTAAATTAGGGAGAAAATGAGGGGTTCAAAAAAAGCTTACCTCAAGGTTTGATATGTGTTCTGAGATGCTTTTCTACTGACCATGATTGCAAAGACTGACTACATTAGTGATGTTCGATCTTATTCGCAAAGGTATACTTTAACCAAGCAGTAGATACAGCTTTCACCTTATTTCAATCACTAATCTTAAAAAAGGAAAGAAAGGACACATTGCATATGCCTTCACCCAGAGTTGGCTGAGACGAATACAAAATATACAGTATTAGTATTTAAGAATTTAAAATATTCTGACTGTCACCAGTAGAAATTTCAGGTTTTTGAGCTGTGTTGGCTTTCAAAGGCTTCATTTTGTGCTCTTAAAGCAGGGTGCTCTCACTTTTGATCTGTGTCATTTTGTGTCTTTTGCTGCTGCCACATGATTGGCTGATTGGATAGCTGTATGGATGTGCAGGTGTACAGATGTTTATTATAAAGTGAACAATGAAACTGATTGGACTGTTATCTCTCGGTACCTCTCAAGTTCAAGTACCCTAACTGATTATCCCTTCCATTATAGAATGCCCTGTGGACCTGTTCTTTGTGCTGGACACATCTGAGAGTGTAGCACTTCGAGGCGATGCACACTATTATATCGACAAGATCAAAAATTTTGCTACAAACTTCATCGATGAACTTAAGGATACGTAAGTGATCGAGATGAATATGAAACTCATACACATACACATACAATGGTAAACTACAGCTGACGAAATTCAAATCAGTCTTTGGATAAAAAAATGGATAAAAAAATAAAAAAAAAACCCAGATAGTTTGTTAATTTTTATTCAAATAAATATTAACTGTGACATAATTTCCAGAACGCTTAATAATCACTCAGTTGATCTTACCCTGATTTATTGAGGGATTCTTCATATATTGTAATTTAAATTAAATTCACAACTGTTCTGACATGGAAAATATCTTCTTTTTGCCAGCCGCCAGCCATGTGACCGCTATATATCATGGAATTCTGGGGCATTGCACTACAGCGATGAGGTGGAACTGGTGCACAGCCTGATGAATATGAACCCAAGTGCCCGCAGTACACTTAAAAAGGCCATAGATGCCATTAAATATATTGGAAAGGGAACGTACACTGACTGTGCCATAAAGCAGGGCGTCGCAGAGCTGCTCAGTGGGTATGTACACGCATAAGTACACGCATTTCAGATACATTATCAATAATAGTCCGTATGCTTGCTTAACACACAAATAAAAATATAGTGTACATAGATCTCACGCGGCCAGTGGTGGCCTGGTGGTAAGGTGCTGGATTACTGATCCCAAGGTTGGGGTCCAAGCCCCACTATGAACAGGTTGTCACTGCAGTCCCAGTGCAGCTAACTGGGTTATCAAAGGCTGGCCATGTCTCTCACTCTGTGTGGTGCGGGGTTCATGTAAAAGAACTACTGCTGACTTTCATCACGAGTAACAGCATAGCCGTCAGTGTGTTTCTGCCTGCGATGGCCTGGTGAGCTGTCTAGGCTGTACTGTACTCTGCTCTCACCAAGAGACGGATGAGATGGCGCCAGTCTCCCCATGTCTCTAAGTCGGATTAAGTGGATTAGAAAATGATGAATGAAGGAAGGAATAGATCTCATAACATCATGTTATTGATATCAATGAGATGTATTAGAACTGCCACCAAGTCTACAAACTTTCACTAGTAATGTTCTTTTAAAAGAATAGTCCAGTGTTTTTCATTTTCCATACTATTCTGACACCTTTATTTTTTCCTCTTCACTCACTCACTCATTTACTGAATTGCTTAATCCTCTATTAGGGTAGCGGAGGTCTGGAGCCTATCCCAGCCGACACTGGGCGAAGGCAGGGCCCATCCTGAAAAGCTTGCAAAACCATTGTAGAGCAACACACACACACACACAACACACAGCCATTCACACCCATCGACAGTTAGGAACATCCAGTTAACCTAATGTGCATGTCTTTGGACTGTGGGAGGAAACTGATTACCAGGAAGAAACCCATGAAAGCACTTGGTAAGCATGCAAACTCCACCCATCCCAGGACACGAACCCTGGACCTTCTAATTGTCAGGCAGACATGCTAACCGCTACACCACTGTGGATATGGAGCTGTATAGTTTTGTGTGTGTGTGTGTGTGTGTGTGTGTGTGTTGGCCCTGTGTTGGTCTGTCCAGCCCAGTGTTGGATGAGACGGATAATAGTATAATGGACAGAGAGAGTGTTCAGACAGAACAACTGCCATGCTAATGGTTTTACACAGATTCACCGAAAAACCCCAAAAACATTATTTGAAAATGGCTTTCACCTCAACCAACTCTAAACCCTACAAATTGGTCAATCATTTTTGGAAAACTTGACCAAAAGCACATAACGCTTCTGAGAATATGAACTAAACTTGACCGGAAATGCTAATCCCTTTTGGAGCCCTATCGTTCCTGGGTTAGTGTTTGAAATTATACACCAATACCCTCAAGAATAGGGAATGATAAACTGAGACTTCTCAATAAAACAATAAGGTGATAAAACATGTTTCATGAGATTCTTGACATATGCTTTACATGCATTTTTCAGCAAGATGATTTCTCAGTATCTCAGTAACTCTCATGCTCATGCGACTAATTGCTTACTAAGCTTGTTGTGATGTGACTTAGTGCAGTATAAAAAAATCATGTACTGTATATTTATCCAGTATTCTGGGCCCGATAGCAGTAATGCGGATCAGATCACTGTGTCCCTAATTTGAAGTGAGTGTGAGTAGTGGGAAAATGGTGACAGTGAAAGATTAGATTAGATGAGTCTGCAATATTCCTGTAATGTTCATTTGACACACTGTTTTTGTTTGCAGTGGCTCTTACTACAATGAGAATAAGTACATTGTGGTTGTGACAGACGGTCACCCTGTCAGTGGTTATAAAGAACCCTGCGGAGGGATTCAAGAGGCAGCAAATGAGGCCAGGCAGCATGGCATCAAAGTATTTTCAGTGGCAATCTCCCCAGACCAGGAGGTACTACTGACCGCACCAAACCAATCATAATTTTGGGGAAGAAAAAACTAACCAAAAACTATTCATAAATAATTGACATCATAAATGTTTATATTAATAAGGTGCATATAACATCACTCCTCTTATGCCACTCCTAGGAGTCCAGATTATCTGTCATTGCCACAGACATGAACTACAGGCAGAACTTCACTGCAGTGGACGCCACCAGTTCACTCCAGATGAGCACAATACACACTATCATTGAAATGATTGTGAGTCATGAGAATGATACCTTCTTGGGGTTTCTCTGGAGTTTTTGTGGGTTAAACTTAATAAGATTGTGAAGGAGTACAGTATCATCTCTGAGGATTTCAGTGTTAGACTGAAAATAGGACTGTAATTTTAATTCATATCTTTGAAAATTTTTGAATTAACTTTAGTCTTTTTGTTTTTTTCTGTTCTCTAATCAATGACCAGACCAATGAAACAAAAGATGTGGTATGTTTATCCCTACATCATTTTAAAATTTAATTTGTCTATAGTGTTGGAGCACAATTTCGATGGCATTGAAATGTTTTCTCTTTTTATCACCTTTTCTTTTGCAGTGTTGCTCCTTTGACTGCTCTGTGAGTATTAATAATGACTCATCTTATATATATATATATATCCCTTTGCTTAGAACAGACATGATTACCATAACTGCAGGGTCCATATGTTTTATGGTATGATATATTTTTTGTTTGTTTGTTTGTTTTATGCAGGCACCCAGTGGTAACCCTGGCCCGCCTGGTGAAAAAGGGCACAGGGTGCGTTGCATTTAATACGTTCTATAGCCAACACAGAGCTAACAGTGCGATTCCCCGTCAATTTATCAATTGATTTTTATCCTTCTAAAATTTTGTTTTAATTCCATCATTAATCTTGCTGTTATGTCCTGACAGGGAGAGTCTGGTAGACAAGGGCTTCCTGGAGAGAAAGGAGAAGCTGGGCTCAAGGTACATTATCATCAGTTACATTTTATTGAATTGTATTGCATTATGTTTCCCACTTGTAATATGTAATATACTGTAGTTTTAGAACACCTTCACCCCTGCACATATAGTATACAAGGATTACCAAAGTTCCTGTAACATATGCAACAGAAAATGTCCAGGACAGAAAATCCCTAGGATAGTTATGCATTTGACAAACAAAGCTGACCTGCTGTGCGACAAAATATATTGTCAGAGACAAGTGCTTCTCAATTATTTTCTGACCCCCCGGAAAAGGAAAACATCCCCCCCCCCCCCCCCTTACCGATATACATTGTGTTATTTATTTAAAAATTGTTATAAGTAATCCTCTGCATAACACTGTATCCTTATAAACATAACAAATCCTTATTATCATTCTGGAATATAAAAAAATGAAGAAACATACATCAACTTCAGACAAAGATTAACTTTATTAACAATTTTTTTAGTCTTTAAACAAAACGATTTAAAGTGCATCAGTTTGCCTGAAATAAAAAAGTACCCTTTTTTAAACTGTAAACATTTTTGACCAACAATTTAAACCATTCGATACTAAAAAATTAAATTCAATAGAATCAATAAATAATACATTCAAATTGATCAGCAATATTAACTCAGGAGCACAATATATAAAACACTTTAACCTACAAAACAAAAATGAATAAAACAATGTGTATTATTATTATTATTATTATTATTGTTGTTGTCAAAATTATTAAGTCGAGATTGATGGTACAATGAGCATATTTCGATACTGAAGTCTCACGATCACGGTACTGAACTCTCAGCCCCTGCTCAATGCTGAACTGGGACCTACACTTATTTTCACAGTAGTGACGTCATCCAGCATGACAGAGACCGTGTGTGCTGCAGGTCGGATCAGTTCCTCTTCTGTGTTGTGGGGTTTTCTGCACTGAGCAGTTTGGTACTCCACCTTATCTGATGCTAACAGAGCTCGCTGGTTTGCTGGAGAAGCATTCACAAAGCGGGGTGGTTGTTGGAAATATTCGGCACGTTTTCGCTGAAAAAAACTCACGCTGCTCATCACGTGATCGAGGTGTGATGTCTTTAAGTGACACCTGAATTTATTTGGGTTCATGCTCTCTGCTGCCAATGTTTTCAGACACAGTACAGAAGCTCCATGACTTACGTTTAGTTCGGTTCCGGACGGCCGAACCTAAGTTGAAAAAAAAAAACGTAAGTTGTTACTGTATGTTCCAGTGACGTATGACGCTCATACTGTACTATACGTCCATAAATACCATTACTGTATCTCTTAAAACACCCCTAAATCAAATCAATTATTATAAACATAACATTGTAAAATAATATCAAATATATCAAATAATATCAATATTAATTTCAAATAAATTAAATTCAAGGAAAATAATTTCAAATAGATAAAGTTTAATTAAATTCACTCATCAAATATCAAATACAGTATCAAATATAACATTTAACATTCTCTATGATGCGATATTTCTGCATGTTACTGGTTCCGATGGTCGACGGAGCCATTTGGAACAAACATGCAACATTCACATGTTTCTCACCATCATCAAGTTTCTTGATAATAGCCATCTTTGTTTCTAACGTGATGGCTTGCTGCTTTTTTTTGGATTTCCCCTATCACTAGTAGGCTTACGCTTCTGACCAACCATATTTGCAAAGGGCTGCAAAAGTCTGCAAAATGGTGTAAACACAAAGATAACAGAGACAGCATCTTAACACAAGGGTAACTTGAACTGGGAAGAAGCAGGGAACATTCGGTCTGTCGTTTGTAAACAATGGACGCAGCATTATGCATAAGTAGCGTATTACGTCAACGTACTACGTAGGTATGTCTCGTACTACGTACAGAGAGCACGCTAAACTCAACTTATAATTTTTTTTTTTTTTTTTGAAACCGTAAAATCAAAAAATACATAAAACGAATGAATGTAAGTCAGGGAGCGTCTGTAAACACAGCAGTCTTTCCTAGTTTCTCACCGCAGCACAGTGAAGCCGAGTGCTACATCTGCTTCATCATACCTCCTCAACTTAGCTTTCGGGAGACTTTTGTTTCTCTCATTGTCTCCATCTTTCTCTCTTTCAATCGCTGTTAAAAATTTCCATGGTGAGTTTATTAACTTCACTTCTTATTTTATTTCTGGGCACACTCTGACAGTGAGGAAGCCACTGCCACCTACTGTAGTAATTTTTCAACTGAAAATATCACAGTAATATCACAGCAGGATTTTTTTAAATCTCAAAATACGCGTATCACATATCTTAGTTTTACTTTCTGACCTGATCTATTTCCCAAACAACTGAATGTGACTATGAAGCTTTCAAATCCAAATCTACATCAGTACTTTCTGTTATAGCCCCACTAAGTTTCATTTTCTTTATCCTTAATTAGTGTCATGGGAAGGCGGATCATGTTTCAGCCACCTCTAGCCGAAGGTTGGGTATACCCTGTAAAGCTTGCCCATCCATTGCAGAGTTAACACTCAGACAACCATGCACAATTACGCTCACTCTCAGAGGGAAATTTAGCTTAAAGGTGTGCTCACACAATACCAATCATGATCCTGATTTGCGCCAATCATATTACGATGCTTCATTATGCAGTCGTGCATGCAGCAGTGTGGGGGAATGCAGCCGTGGGGGGGGGGCGCAAAAAAAGTGCCCGCCCTCACGCCCGTCCCCAGCCCGGATAAATGCAGAAGATTGTGACAGGAAGGGCATCCGGCATAAAACTTTTGCCAGAATACAAAATGCAAACGGTAAAGACAAATTTCATACCGATCAGTCGATGCCCGGGTTAACTACGACCGCCATCAATGCTGTTAACCAACAGGGTGCTGGTGGAAATTGGACTACTGTTGGTCGAAGACATCGAAGAAGGAGAGGCGGGCGGCGTGTCCGTAGGCAGAGAGAGAGGAGGAAAAGCATGAGTTTAGGACTGATAGTAGGGACTTTGAATGTTGGAACTATGACAGGAAAAGGTAGAGAGCTGGCTGACATGATGCAGAGGAGGAAGGTGGACATACTCTGTGTTCAGGAGACCAGGTGGAAAGGTAGCAAGGCTAGAAGCATAGGAGCAGGGTTTCAGCTGTTTTTTCATTGTGTGGATGGGAAGAGAAATGGAGTAGGAGTCATCTTGAAGGAGGGGATGGTCAGGAACGTTGTAGAAGTGAAAAGAGTGTCAGACAGAGTGATGAGTCTCAAGTTAGAAATTAAAGGTGTGATGTACAATGTTGTTAGTGCTTATGCCCCACAAGCAGGATGTGAGCTAAAAGAGGAGAGATTCTGGATTGACTTAGATGAAGTGATGCAGAGTACCCCCAGAGGTGAAAGAGTGGTCATTGGTGCAGACTTCAATGGACATGTTGGTGCAGGCAACAGAGGGGACGAGGAAGTGATGGGCAGGTTTGGTATCCAGGACAGGAACACAGAAGGACAGATGTTGATCGATTTTGCAAAAAGGATGGAAATGGCTGTGGTGAATACTTTCTTCAAGAAGAGACAGGAGCATCGGGTAACTTATAAAAGTGGGGGTAGGAGCACACAGGTAGACTACATCTTGTGTAGGCGATGTAATTTGAAGGAAGTCAGTGACTGCAAAGTAGTAATGGGTGAGAGTGTTGCCAAACAGCACAAGATGGTGGTGTGCAAGATGATGGTAAGACGGGTGAAGAAGACAAAGGCAGAGCAGAAAACAAAGTGGTGGAAGCTGAAAAAGGAAGAGTGTTGCGTTGTCTTCAAGGAGGAGTTGAAACAGGTTTTTGGTGGTCAGGAAGTGCTTCCAGATGACTGGACAACTACAGCTAATGTGCTCAGAGAGACAGGTAGGAGAGTACTGAGCGTGTCCTCTGGAAGGACAGTAGATAAGGAGACGTGGTGGTGGAATGAGGAAGTGCAGGATTGTGTACAAAAGAAAAGGTCAGCTAAGAAGAAATGGGACATAGACAGGACCGAAGAGAGTAAACAGCAGGACAGGGAGACACAGCGTAAAGCAAAGGTAGCGGTGTCAAAGGCCAAACAGAGGGCGTATGATGACTTGTATGCTAGGTGGGACAGTAAGGAGGGAGAAATGATTTTTACAGGTTGGCACAGCAGACAAATAGAGATGGGAAGGATGTGCAGCAAGTGAGAGTGATTAAGGACATAGTAGGAAAACGTGTTGACTGATAATAGAAGTGTGCTGGGAAGATGGAAAGAGTACTTTGAAGAGCTGATGAATGAGGAAACTGAGAGCGATAAAAGAGTAGAAGAGGTGACTGTTGAGGACCAGGAAGTAGCAAAGATTAGTAAGGGTGAAGTGAGGAGGGCATTGAAGAGGATGAAGAGTGGAAAGGCAGTTGGTCCTGATGATATACCAGTGGAGGTATGGAAGTGTCTAGGAGAGGTAGCAGTAGATTTCCTGACAAGAACATCCAACAAGGTCTTGGAGAGTGAGAGGATGCCGGAGGAATGGAGGAGAAGTGTGCTGGTGACCATTTTTAAGAACAAGGGAGATGTGCAGAGTTGTGGCAACTACAGAGGGATAAAGTTGATGAGCCATATTATGAAGCTATGGGAAAGAATAGTGGAAGCTACACTAAGGGCAGAGGTCAGCATTTGTGATCAACAGCTTGGTTTCATGCTAAGAAAGAGCACCACAGATGCAGTGTTTGCTTTGAGGATGTTAATAGAGAAGTACAGAGAAGGTCAGAAGGAGCTGTATTGTGTCTTTGTGGAGCTGGAGAAAGCATATGACGATATGAAGAGGAATGAAGGTTCGCCTCAGTAAAACAGAATACATGTGTGTGAACTACAACGACCCAAGAGTGAGGTTACAAGGAGCAGAGATAAAGAAGGTGGAGGATTTTAAGTACTTCGGCTCAACAATCCAGAGCAAAAAAGAGGTGAAGAAGCATGTGCAAGCAGGTTGGAATGGTTAGAGAAAAGTATCTGGGGTGATGTGCGACAGTAAGGTATCGGCAAGAATGAAAGGAAAAGCGTACAAGACGGTGATGAGACCAGCGATGTTGTATGGTTTAGAAACAGTGGCCCTGGGGAAAAGACAGGAGGCTGAGCTGGAGGTAGCAGAGATGAAAATGTTGAGGTTCTCTTTGGGAGTAACGAGAATGGATAGGATCAGGAATGAGTACATCAGAAGGACAGCACATGTTAGAGGTTTTGGAGACAAAGTCAGAGAGGCTAGATTGAGATGGTTTGGACATGTACAGAGGTGAGATAGTGAGTATATTGGTAGTAGGATGCTGAGGCTGGAACTACCAGGCAGAAGGTCTAGAGGAAGACCAAAGAGAATATTTATGGATGTGGTGAAGGAGAACATGAAGGTAATTGGAGTAAGAGTAGAAGATACAGAGGATAGGGTGAGATGAAAGTGGATGGTTTGCTGTGGCGACCCCTGAAGGGAAAAGCCAAAAGGAAAAGAAGAAGATATTACAATGCTACATTAGAGGAAATAGCCGAACATTGCTACGTATTAGAAAACATCAGCATACATTGGAAGAGACTGCAGAAACTTTAGGGAAGAGTGAAAGAGTGAAATATTTTGTGAGTGTTAAAAATTAAATGTGTTAGGTCATTGAGAATCTCAATATTGGAATATCACCGATATAATTATGCTGATCGATAAATCGATACCTATAAAAGGGAGATCGATACTTCTAACATTATATAAAATTCATCTTATATTAAATTTCATACAAACTGTTTTAATTTAAATAACACTAGAGCAAGCGGTATCTTTTAATAAATAAAATAATGTACGAAAACACATTATATAGTTTCAGTCGAAAACCAGCTTAGCGTAATGCTGAGTGTTAGTCCAAGTTTCCTGTGTTCATGACAGTGTCTGTCGTAAATGCAATTTTCAATGACACCCCTAATAAATGGTACGTTCCGCCTCACTGTGTAGTAAATGGTACGTCCCTGCTTCGAGCGTGCCGTCAGAGCGCATGTTCTCAACAGCACGGGACTTTTTGAACAAGAGACACTTCTCACCGGATAATGCAGATACAGTGATACCTCTGCTCACGAACATAATTGGTTCCCAGAAAGTGTGTGTGAGGCGAAAAGTTCGTCTTCCGAACATTTATTTCCCATAAGAAACCATTAAAATGAGAATAATCCGTTCCCAGGTCCCCATAAAACATAATTTTCTACTAAATAAGCCTTAAAACTACACAAAAATATACCTTATTTTATGTATAATAAATGTCTATTGTATTGTAATTAAAGAAATAAACTGTACTGTATAATAAAGTCGTTTTATTTACCTTTGTGATGGTAGTTGATGGCTTGATGGAATGGAGTGGGAGGAGGAGGGAGGGAGGGACTTACTGTTTGGAAGGAGTGTTTGGAAACGCCTACTGTTTGGAAACACCCTTAGCCACACACGCACCCTTAATAGCTTCCTTGTTCTTAAGGATGGTGGTAGACTTAGCGAACTGGTACTGGGACGCTGAGTCACACAAACGCACACCTCGTTCGTGTTTTTCAATGATCTCCGCCTGTGGTGGGGTCTTTTTCGGTCCCATAATAGCAAAAGTACACTCAATATGGTCCAAAATGTCTATCAAACACAAACCACTTCCGCATTCAAAGAAAGGGGTGTGACGAACTGTGACGCCGTGAGCGCAAGGCCAGCTTCTCGTGGCCGCCACCGTGGCGCTGTTCGACCGCGTGGTTTGATTCGTCCGCCGAAAACTAGTTCGTCAGCAGAGACTATATGCTCGCAAATTTAATGTTCTTGAGGCGAAAAGTTCGTGAGCTTAAGCGTTCGTCAGCGGAGGTTTTACTGTATGTGCATCTTAATTATGAATTGTAAAAATGCATACCTCTTAAACTTTTCAATTAACAAGTGTTTGTAGAATAGAAACAACTTGCTTGAAATTAACTAGTAAACAAGTGTTTATAGATTTGTTAAATACAAAAAGGTGTTAATTAAAATCTTGTCGGTGGAAAACTATTTCCTGCCTTTTATTTCAGATTTGGCTTTCGTAATTGGTCACTTTATTATAAAATATTCAATGCATTATACAAACTACTGTAATATATCTTAGTCTGTTCTATTTAATGCGTTTATGGAACAGTATAGCAATATTATAATGTATCGATACATCGGATTTTTTTTTTATCAATATATCGATAACAATAATAGGTTTTCAATGACACCCCTAGTTAGGAGTACAGTAGAGAAGCAGGAAAAACTCAGATTGACATAGATATCACAAATTGATATGCTGAAACATCACAATAATATTGGGACATCTTCTTTTCCTTTCGGCTTTTCCCTTCAGGGGTCGCCACAGCGAATCATCTGCCTCCATCTCACCCTATCCTTTGCATCCTCTTCTCTTACACCAACGACCTTCATGTCCTCTTTCATCACATCCATGAATCGTCTCTTTGGTCTTCCTCTCGGCCTTTTGCCTGGTAGTTCCAGCCTCAGCATCCTATTACCAATATACTCACTATCCCTCCTCTGTACATGTCCAAACCATCTCAATCTAACCTCTCTGACTTTGTCTCCAAAACGTCTTACATGTGCTGTCCCTCTGATGTGCTCATTCCTAATCCTGTCCATCCTCGTTACTCCCAAAGAGAACCTCAACATTTTCATCTCTGCTACCTCCAGCTCTGCCTCCTGTCTTTTCCCCAGGGCCACTGTTTCTAAACCATACAACATCGTTGGCCTCAACACCGTCTTGTACACTTTTCCTTTCATTCTTGCCGATACCCTCCTATCACACATCACACCGGACACTTTTCTCCAACCATTCCAACCTGCCTGCACACGCTTCTTCACCTCTTTTCCACACTCTCCATTGCTCTGGATTGTTGAGCCTAAGTACTTAAAATCCTCCACCTTTCTTGTCTCTGCTCCCTGTAATCTCACCGTTCCTCTTGGGTCCTTGTCATTCCCTCTGACCTTCTCTGTACTTCTCTATTAACATCCTCAAAGCAAACACTGCATCTGTGGTGCTCTTTCTTGGCATGAAACCAAACTGTTGTTCACAAATGCTGACCTCTGCCCTTAGTCTGGCTTCCACTATTCTTTCCCATAACTTCATCGTATGGCTCATCAACTTTATCCCTCTGTAGTTGCCACAACTCTGCACGTCATAATTGTCTCAAATCAGGATCACAATCTGTATTGTGTGTGCGCACCTTGATGTACATGTCTTTTGACTGTAGGAGGACACTAGAGGACCCAGAAGAAACCCACACATGCTCAGAGAGAACATGTATACTCCACACAGAAATGCCCTTGGTGAACATGGGGCTCAAACACAGAACCTTCTTGCTGTTATGCTGATGACCAATCACTACCATACTGTACTGCCCTCCCCACTTAATTAAATAGGCAGGTTGTCTGTGAATGGGACTTTTGATATTATAATTTATTTTTTTAGTGGTGAACTTATTTTCTGTAGTTGTTAAAGATTCATCACTGCTGAACTTTATGAGCGGAGTTACAGACCAATATGGAAATCCCCAAAGATTTGTAACATTCTGCAGCGTTCACTGCTTTTAGAGTAAGTCTTTTGCACTGTATGGTCCGAGAACAGGACCATTTACCATATTTTATTGTATATGTTTACTTAGCCAGCAATTCTGTTACTTTAAGACGATGCTTTACATGCTTTATTACACTGAGATAACTGTATGTCAGTGTAATTCATAAAGAAACTATAAGTGCACAATCCTGGGTAAGCATACACAATATTTTAAAGGATTTGATATTCAGAATCAGATAAGAATCAATTTTATTTCACCAAGTTTGTGAACACAAACAAGGAACCTGAGTACAGTTTATTGTACAGAAAACATTGTAATAGGCTTATACAAGAGATCTGGCAAATAAGGATAAATATAAAATGAAGAAATTGACTGTACCAAAATGGAAAAAAAAGTAAAATAAAAAAAAAAAAACAGTTAAAACGACAATATAATCTGAAATGTACAGTATAGTATAATTACAAACAACATAACAACTCCAGGGTTATGTTCTGAATAGAGTTAAAGCTTACAGCTTACACAACTGCCTTTTATAGTACTTTGTAAGCAATATGGGTTCCTGTTGCAGAATTCCTGTACCCATACAGAGATTCTAATATAATCAACTTTGCTAATAATACAAATTTGTTTTCAGTACAATAAAATCATTCATGAAAATAAAGGAAATTTTTTGAAAGTTGCTCAGTCCCCTCTGTGTAAGGCTCGTTTAATAAGCCATGCTTTCCATATTGCAATATGTTGTGGTAACATTTGGTGGTTTTTTGTACTGTTTTTCATTGTATAGGGAAATGTTGGTGATCCTGGTCCAGTTGGTTATCAAGGCATGAAGGTTTGTTTTTGTGGTTATTACATTTTTGCCCCATTTATGATCATATAAGCGTTCTTTTACGGAAGTCTTGACTTGATAGCTGCTTTTTGGAATCTTTTAGGGAGACAAAGGAGATAGAGGATATAAGGTGAGAAGTAACACCATCAAAGGGAACATCAAGTTTATTTGATAATATTTAAACACAGTGCATGGTAATTTAATTTCACACTTTCCTTCATATTTAGGGGGAAAGAGGCCACAAGGGTTTTAAGGTAAGATTAAAGGCACTGATCATAACTTTTTTCCTGAAAATGTGTACATATCATTTCTGCAAAAAATGTAATTTTGCTCAATTATCTTTCCAGGGTGACAAGGGACAGCCTGGAAGAGACGGAGCTGATGGACTAAAGGTTAGTGTTTTTGTTTGTTTATATATACGCAGAGCTGGAGAGGGGCATGGCTGTCACACGCAGGTGGCGTGCTCAGCACACATACCTGATTCCACTTAGCAATCACCAGGCTTCTCTAAAAGTGACTATGAGTTCCTCGTGTTCTGGTGCCTTCCCTGTGAATAATAAAGCTCCTCCGTTTTCATCATACCCTGTCTCCTGCATTTTTTGGTCCGGCTGAATGTTCCTCGTGTCACAGAAGTGCTAGAAGATTCTGTGATTAGGTGACAAAGTGTGATGGCATCAAAAGGCATTTGTGCATGCATTGATTTTCACCAAACTTGGTGAGGGCATTAAACTTCCTCATTCCCAGACATTATTTAATTTTAAATATGTCAAAGTCAAAGGTGAAGATCAGAACACGGATTTTTGGCAGTAAAGAAAAAACTTTGAACCTAGTGCCAACAGGCATGCTGTGACTGTGGAGCAAAAATAGAAAATAGTGGTTCAGTGGTTAAGACTCTGGATTACTGATCTGAAGGTTGGGGGTTCAAGCCCTGCTACATCCAAGCTGGACCTTAACGCTTAAGTCCTCAGTTGTGAAAAACTGGTACAAACTGGATTCCACAAAAGTTGGAACACTATACAGATGGTGAATAAAAACTGAATGCCATGATGTGGAAGTGACAAATATCAATATTTTATTCCCATTAGAACATAGATGACAGGGTCAAAATATTAAACTGAGAAAATGTATCATTTTAGGGGAAAACATGTTGATTTTAAATTTCATGGTGTCAACAAATCTCAAAAAAGTTGGGACAAGGCCATTTTCATCACTGTGAGGCATCCCCTCGTCTTCTTACAACAGTCTGCAAACGTCTGGGGACTGAGGAGACAAGTTTCTCAAGTTTAGAAATAGGAATGCTGTCCCATTCTTGTCTAAAACAGGCCTCGAACTTGTCAACTGTCTTGGGCCTTCTTTGTTGCACATTCCTCTTTATGGTGCCCCAAATGTTCTCTATAGGTGAAAGATCTGGACTGCAGGCTGGCCATTTCAATACCCAGGATACAGCCTACGCAGCCATAATGTTATAATTAATGCTGCATGTGGTCTGGCATTATCATGTCAAAAAATGCAAAGTCTTCTCTGAAAGCGACAACGTCTGGATAGGAACTTGTGTTTGTGTTGTTCTACAATCTGAATATACCTTTCTGCATTGACGGTGCCTTTCCAGATGTGCAAGCTGCCCATGCCACACGCACTCATGCAACCCCATACCATCACAGATGTAGGCTTCTGAACTGAGCGCTGATAACAACTTGGATTGTCCTTGTCCTCTTTAGTCCGGATGACATGGTGTCCCAGTTTTCCATGAATAACTTCGAATTGTGATTCGTCTGACCACAGAACAGTTTTCTACTTTGTCACACTTAATTTTAAATGACCCCTTGCGCAGAGAAAATGCCTGCGCTTCTGGGTCCTGTTTAGAAATGGCTTCTTCTTTGTACTGTAGCGTTTCAGCTGGCAACGGCAGACGGCACAGTGGATTGTGTTCACCAACAATGGTTTACATAAGTATTGCTGAGCCCATTCTGTGATTTCCCTTACAGTAGCATTCCTGTTTGTGGTACAGTGCCGTTTAAGGAGATCACGGGCATCCAGTATGGTTTTTGGGCCTTGCCCCTTACGCACAGAGATTATCCAGATTCTCTGAATCTTTGGATGATGTTATATACTGTACACGATTATAACTTCAAACTCATTGCAATTTTTTGCTGGGAAACACCTTTCTGATTTTGCTCCACAATCTTTCTGTACAACGTTGGGGGAATTGGTGATCCTCTACCCATCTTCGCTTCTGAGAGAATCTGACACTCTGAGAATATCTTTTTATACTCAGTCATGTTGCCATTGGACCTAATTAGTGGTAATTGGTCTTCCAGATGTTCGTTATAAGTGCAATTGACTTTTTCAGCCTCTTATTGCTCCCTGTCCCAACTTTTTTTGAGATTTGTTGACACCATGAAATTTAAAATCAACACATTTTCCCCCTTAAAAATGATAAATTTTCTCAGTTTAAACTTTTGACTTGTCATCTATGTTCTATTCGGTATAAAATGTTGAAATTTGACACTTCCACATCATTGCATTCAGTTTTTATTCACAATTTATATAGTGTCCCAACATTTTTGCAATTTGGTTTGTAAATGTAAGTCACTCTGGATAAGGGTGTCTGCTAAATGCTGTAAAAATAAGTTAAAGAAAACCATATGTGGACTTTCAAATGCGACAGTTACCTTTGACCTTGAAAGGTGTGTCATAAATTCCAGCTGTCTCAGAAATCCTTTCAAACGAGAAAGTTTATTTCACTACTCTGGTCATGTACTATAGAACATATCGTATATGAGCACCTGAGTAATTAGAACCAGTATCCATAGAGTACAGACGCTCCCCGACTTACGTTTTTAATTGGTTCCGGACGGCCGAACGTAAGTTGAAAGTGAACGTAAGTTGTTACAGTGATGTATGACGTGTGACGTATGACGTTCATACTGTACTATACATCCATAAATACCATTACTGTATCCCATAAAACACCCCTAAATCAATTATTATAAACATAACATTGTAAAATAATGTCAGATATATCAAATAATATCAACATTAATTTCAAATAAGTCACTTATTTATACCGAGTTACTTTACATGAAGCTTAAAACAGTCAATCAACGCTTACAATATGTGAGGCGCTCAATACCGAAAGTAGTGTACTTGCAAAAGTAGTGTACTGCTGTGGGTTAGTCGGACTTCCGGTCCTTCAAGTGCACAAGGGTGCTGTTGAACTCGTTTAGAACACAGCCTGCACTGATTCAAAGTGGAGCAAAGACAGCAAAGCGGTCTTTTGTGTAAGTAAGTAAGTGACAGACATGGCCCAGCTTTGATAACCCAGTTAGCCGCTCTGGGGGGACAGTGACAACCTTGGGTAGAGTGGGACTCGAACCCCCAACCTCTGGATCAGCGATCCAGCGCCCTATACCACTAGGCCACCACTGCCCCTAACATCGAAGTTAAAACTACTAAAATGAAAAACTCTTAAAATGTATAAATTAATATATTTTTACATCATTGAAACTTTACGATGGTGCTTCACTGCACACACATTAAAGACCCTTATAACAAGTCATTCTTGTTCTTGTTATGTTATGGTTATATCGGTTGTACTCTACATAAAACATGATTTGTCAATCCGATGCTGCTTCAATGTACTCTGGGGTCCTCTTCTATGTGTAAGCTTTAGGATGATCTTGGCTTTTTGCATGTTCCTTCCATCTTGTGTTTCCCCATTGTCCAAACCAAGCTCAGAATTTATATTGACATGTGTTCATGTTTTGCCTTACAGGGTGAGCCAGGGTTTGATGGTCTACGAGGTTGTAAAGGGTCGTCAGGGCAGGATGTAAGTCTGAACCAATTTAAAGTGTTCAAGTCTGTTCTAAGGTGTGTGTGTGTGTGTGTGGGGTGGGGTGGGGGGTGGTGGTGGTTGCTTTGTATATATGTATATGATGATTTTTGGTTCCTGTCCTCACTGAGACACAACCTTGCAAAAGTACAAAATAAATTGGCACTGATCCAATGTAATGGTAACATATAGTCTTGCAATATTGCCATGGAAGCCTGATAAATATTTAAAAAGGGTAATATCCCTTTGAGAGTTGACTGTGTATCACATTTTGTTCCTGTTAAACACCTGCTGTTGAGTAAAATGTAGCTGCAGAATCTTTGACTCAGCAGTCCCTGATTGGCGAAGATGCAGCTTTTTTATACATTTAGACTCCATTGGATAAATCTGTGGAAGTACTGCCCCTCAAGCTGAACCATTGTAATTTTGATCTGTCAGTCAGGCACGATGTACTGAGCAGCTGTTCATGCTCAACTTGCATCTGGAGTGCAGGACTAAGGATGTTTGCCTCGCAAAGAGGGAAACATTTACCAGACCTGACATCCTGACCGCTCTCTGAGATTATGCATTAGATTGTTTATACTTTATTCACATTCTTTAATGAGTCTGAATATAGACAAGCATGACTTTTTAGTTTAGATATGGTGACAGAAAGCTACAGCTCTAAAGCAGTTCTACGGGACATGTTTCTTTCTCTGTTAAAGGGTTTTCCAGGAGAACTGGGCCCGAAAGGAGACCCTGGTCTTTATGGACAAAAAGGAGAAAAAGTAAGAACGTGATTCTCTGTCTGTGTACATCTTGCTTATACATGCTATTCTCCTGATACTGAAAAGATGACAATATATCAGCATTTCAGCAGAATATCTGCAATGCATACATGCATATTCTTGTGTCATTTTTGTACTTAATATAAACGATCAGTTGGAAATGAAGACCTTGGTGGCCATCATGAACCTGAATGTGTCTTCCTCTTAGGGAGAGCCTGGTGCAGAAGGTGAAGCAGGAAGACCTGGTAACTATGGAACCCTTGGTGATAAGGTACAAAGCTTACAATCTTTTGGTTTTGTTCATAGTATCCAAGACCATTTTAATGCAGGCTTTATAGCAGAGCTTCCTTTGTGTAGAACGGGGCTCCATACTTTAAAGGATACGGCATTGCCTCAATCTGAGATTTATTTCCATTCATCTGCTTGCACATCTGTTCATGTAGCTCCACATGCTTTAGTTCTGACACCTGTTTGTTTATACAGAGACATCATTCAAGTGTGATGAAAACATGTCTTATGACTGGTCCACATGTAAATATTTGGTAGGACAGCATTTTGGAGGTCGTTTATCTTTCTCTCTGCTCATATATGAAAAATGTGACCCGAGTTAATTAATCTGGAGCTTGTCTACAAAATACATTATGGAGCACAGGACAACTGTCCACTCACGATTTAATTTTCCAGCTATTGTGCCATCACTATGGAATTTAACATAAACCAGTCAAAGAATCAAATGGAAAGTCAATGATATTTGAAAACTATAAGGGGTTGGCAAAAATATAGAGTACTTTGCAGAAGTTCTAGGCATAACTCGAAGGTGTCTTATAACAAAGTCTTCTCTACAAGTCCAAACACTATCCGAAGCACTGACCTACATTTACAACTAAAATTCTAGTATTTTTTCATTTAAATTATATTATTTTATTCACAACAGTCAATTCTCTTCATTTCATAGCGCGTCTCTTGGCTGCACTGTTTCCAGTATGTGTGGATATTAAATCCTTTTTGTCAGATTTCAACTTCTATGTCCTGTCATATCAATCGAATCTGCCCAAGGCCTTCAGAACCAACAGTGCTGGTCGATGTCACTTAAACTATATTTGCAATGGGACTGTTTCTTTGACCAATCAGATTTCAGCTTCGTCTCACAAGGCCAGCTCGCGGGCCTACAATAATGTCAGCATTTTTCTATCCTCGAATTGGTTGGTCAGAGCAAAACTAGCACATGATATGTTTAAGCTTAGAGTTTTTTTATGAACACAATGGCTGATGGAGGAAAAGAAATGAACTTGGTGTCAGACATTCTTAAAAATCCATTTTTACGGTGGATTTATTAAAAAAAAGCTAGACATCATAAGGAGAGCTTGGAGAGGTAAGGTTGATACTTTTTTTTTAAATTTTGGCTTAGTGCCCAGAGTTACTGGTAGAAATGTGTGAACTGCCCCTCTCTCTCCAATGCTACACCTTGTTATATTGTGTTTTTGTAAATTATTGATAGTTTATATAATTGCGACTTGATGGTTGTGGTATTATGTGGTGGATTAAGTCTGTTAAGTCCCACTGAAATCCCACTGATCAAATACATGGCCTGTCACTGGCATAAATAGATTAAATGTTGCGACATAAATAAATTCTACAAAGCCCAATGAACATATTAAACAACTTTACTATTTGGAGTGAGGTCCATCTGCTTTAAAAAAAATATAGCAGTCTCAGGTACAGTTTATGCAGGAATAATGATTTATATTTTGCCGCAGGTCTTCTGGACATTTTGACTCTCACACTTGCTTCTTTATTTGTATGCAAATCCCAGTTGCCTTCATTATGTTAATATCTGAAAATTGTGCAATTTTTTTCTGGATCAAATTATTTTGTGCTGGAGCTCTTACCCTTTAGAAATTCATTTCATTTCATTTTCTGTAGCCGCTTGATCCTAATTAGGGTCACAGGGAGGCTGGCGCCCATCCCAGCCAACTCCGGGAGAGGGCAGAGTACACCCTGGGCAGCTCGCCATGCTATCGCAGGACAGAAACATGCTGACGGCTTTGCAGCCTTGTCAAAAGTCAGCAATTGTTCTTTTACATGAATCTCACACCATAGACAGTGAGAGACATGGCCTGCCTTTGATAACCAAGTTAGTTGCACTGGGGAGACAGTGACAACCTTGTGGAGAGTGGGACTCGAACCCCCAACCTTTGAATCAGTGATCCAGCGCCCTATACCACGAGACCATCACTGTCCTGTTTAGAAATTTCAAAAGTTTTTTCAAAAAAAAAAAAAAAATCTATAGCAAAGTTGACATTAAAAAAGTCAAATAAAACAATGTTTAAGGCACAGTATTATGTATTACATGCACATAAGTGATGACTGGTCAAATTAGGATATGAGTAGTATTTGAGAGCCTTGGAAGCCTTTTGGAAGCTGTTGCAGACTCATCTGTGATGTTGTTATATAGGGTGACAGAGGACCAAGAGGAGCTAATGGGGACAAAGGAGAAAGAGGAGATGATGTAAGGGTTTCTTCTTTGTTTTCTTCTTCATGGTACTTCAATCTCTTGCAGATGGATTCCTAATGACATAAAATTCACTAAGCTCTTGGATTGATCTGTTGCTTTTTATTACCATGTTTCCATGGAACAAATAATCTGTTCTTTGCTTTTTAGGGACCACAAGGACCAATTGGCCCCAAAGGCGATAGAGTAATATTTTCAATAATCTTTTCACTGAACATACAACACTGTTTTTAAGTAGTAGATTTGATAGTGTAGACTTGTGCTGTGTACATGGCAGGATTACAATGTCAAAAACGTTTTTGGTAATCATTTTCTAGGGTATACCAGGTGAGAAAGGTGAACAAGGTGGCCGTGGGAACAGAGGACCCAGAGGAGGACCTGTAAGTGTATACAACTTCATAACATATGCATTGGATATGATGAAATATTTAGAATAAAGACCGAATCAATCTTATCAAATCACTTAAGGTTTAATGGAGACCAGAACTGTCCTGTCCTTCATTCACATTCAGGCATGCAGTTTATAAATAGTAGCGTTATTAATGATAGTCTCAGAAAGTTTTATATAAATTCTATAACATATCAATGTAAACACTTGTAAAGGTATCTTGTGTATTCAGTAATGCCTGTGGAAAACACAATGAGATTAAAATCTTGAAAAGTAAATTACAGAGGAAATTACTGGAGTGAAAAAAAATATGGCAAGAGAAACTTGAGGGATTCCTTGATTGTGCCATGTCCAATTTCAAGCTTAGTATATATATATATATACTAATATATACTAATATATATATATACTATATATATATATATGTAGGCTGAAAAGCCGTCAGCGTGTTTCTGTCCCTTGCTAAAAAGGGTTGTGACAGGAAGGGCATCCGACGTAAAAAAACCTCTGCCAAATCAAACATGCGAATCAGATGATTTGCTGTGGCGACTCCCGAGTAAAAAGGGGAAAAGCCGAAAGGAAGACAATATATATATATATATATATATATATATATATATATATATATATATATATATATATATATGTGTGTGTGTGTGTGTGTGTGTGTGTGTCTGTGTGTGTCTGTGTGTGTGTATACAAGGTGGTGTTGAAAATGTAGAGGATAGGGTGAGATGGAGGCAGATCATATATATATATATATATATATATATATATATGTATATGTAGGCTGCAAAGTCGTCAGCGTGTTTCTGTCCCTTGCTAAAAAGGGTTGTGACAGGAAGGGCATCCGACGTAAAAACCTCTGCCAAATCAAATTTGCGAGTCAGATGATTCTGTTCGCTGTGGCGACTCCCGAGTAAAAGGGAAAAAGCCGAAAGGAAGACAATATATATATATATACACGCACATACGCTCCCCCACTTACGAACATTCGTTTCACGAACATTCGGAGATACAAACATCCGGTCCGAGGTCGAGAGTGAAAGTGAAATGAAATTGAAGAACAAGTAGTAATAGCAATGGAATAAAATTGATCGAAAGCTATATCATAAATATAAGTATGAAATATGATTAAACATTTATAGGTACACTTAATACTAGGCTCCAGTAGAGGGGTGTGGCCGACATGCTTTACACCGGAGGTCCGGGAAGAGAAGCAGAACCGATACATTTCTTAACTCCTGCCTAAACTTTTAAAGAAGAAACAAATTGACTCCAGTTTTTAATGAACTGGATAAGAGGGAAATTCTCTGTAAATCTGATCAGATCCGCTGTGTACTGCTTGAGAGGAACCAGGTGTTTAAACACTGGACATAATGATATTGATGATTATGGAGAGAGCGAGAGAGAGAGCGAGAGAGAGAGAGAGAGAGATGTTAGGAGTTTTCTAAGTGCTTAATTTCATGTCCCCCACTAGTACGAACTAGAGCACCTCCAGATCCTACACAGATAACTTTATTATCTGGGACCGGGGACCGGGACCAGTGGGTTAAATGGTGTGCCTTCGCGATGCTGAGTGGTTTTGATGTGCAGGATGATGTTTACTGTGGTGTCACAGAAGGAATGGTATCATTAACAATGATTTGTGATGGTCATGATTTAACACCATTTTCTTCTTTTCCTTTCGGATGTTCCCTTCAGGGGTCGCCACAGCGAATCATCTGCCTCCATCTCACCCTATCCTTTGCATCTTCTTTTCTTACACCAACTACCTTCATGTCCTCCTTCACGACATCCATGAGTCATCTCTTTGGTCTTCCTCGAGGCCTTCTGCCTGGGAGTTCCAACCTCAGCATCCTACTACCAATATACTCACTATCCCTCCTCTGTACATTTCCAAACCATCTCAATCTAGCCTCTCTGACTTTGTCTCCAAAAAATCTGAGATGTGCTTTCCCTCTGATGTGCTTATTCCTGATCCTATCCACCCTCGTTACTCCCAAAGAGAACCTCAACATTTTCATCTCTGCTACCTTCTGCTCTGCCTCCTGTCTTTTCCCAAGGGCCACTGTTTCTAAAAATACAACAATCTTGTACAATTTTCCTTTCATTCTTGCCGATACCTTCCTATCATACATCACACCGGACACTTTTCTCCAACCATTCCAACCTGGCTGCACACACTTCTTCTCCTCTTTCCACACTCTCCACTGTTCTGGATTGTTGAGCCTAAGTACTTAAAATCCTCCACCTTCCTTATCTCTGTTCCCTGTAACCTCACCATTGCTCTTGGGTCCTTGTCGTTCACAGACATGTATTCTGTCTTACTAAGGCTAACCTTCATTCCCCTTCTTTCCAGAGCATACCTCCACCTCTCTAGATTTTCCTGCACTTGTTCTCTGCTCTCACTACAGATCACAATGTCATCTTCAAACATCATAATCCTTGGGGAAACTTGCCTAACCTCGTCTGTCAGCCTGTCCATCACCATAGCAAACAAGAAGGGGCTCAAAGCTAACCCTTGATGCAGTCCCACCTTGAACTCTTCTGTCACACCGACAGCACACCTCACCACTGTCTTACAGCTGTCATACATGTCCTACACCACACTAACATGCCACTCCAGACTTCCTCATGCAATACCACAGTTCCTCTCTCGGCATATCGTCATATGCTTTCTCCAGCTCCACAAAGACACAATACAGCTCCTTCTGACCTTCTCTGTACTTCTCTATTAACATCCTCAAAGCAAACACTGCATCTGTGGTGCTCTTTCTTAGCATGAAACCAAGCTGTTGATCACAAATGCTGACCTCTGCCCTTAGTGGAGCTTCCACTATTCTTTCTCATAACTTCATCGTATGGCTCATTAACTTTATCCCTCTGTAGTTGCCACAACTCTGCACATTTCCCTTGTTCTTAAAAATGGGCACCATCACACTTCTCCTCCATTCCTCTGGCATCCTCTCACTCTCTAAAACCTTGTTGAATGTTCTTGTCAGGAAATCTACTGTTACCTCTCCTAGACACTTCCATACCTCCACCGGTATGTCATCAGGACCAACTGCCTTTCCACTCTTCATCCTCTTCAATGCCCTCCTCACGTCACCCTTACTAATCTTTGCTACTTCCTGGTCCTCAACAGTCACCTCTTCTACTCTTTTTTCTTTCTCATTTTTCTCATTCATCAGCTCTTCAAAGTACTCTTTCCATCTTCCCAGCACATTTCTGTCATCAGTCAATACATTTCCCTCACTGTCCTTAATCAATCTAACTTGCTGCATATCCTTCTCATCTCTATTTGTCTGCTGTGCCAACCTGTATAAATCATTTTCTCCCTCTTTACTTTCCATCCGAGCAGACAAGTCATCATACGCCCTCTGTTTGGCCTTTGATACCGCTACCTTTGCCTTACGCTGTGTCTCCCTGTACTCCTCCTGTTTACTCTCTTCGGTCCTCTCAATGTCCCACTTCTTCTTAGCTAACCTCTTCCTTTGTACACACTCCTGCACTTCCTCATTCCATCAGCAAGTCTTCTTATCTCCTCTCCTTCCAGATGACACACCAAGTATTCTCCTACCTGTCTCCCTGATCACATTAGCTGTAGTTGTCCAGTCATATGGAAGCACCTCCTGACCACCCAAAGCCTGTTTCAACTCCTCTTTGAAGACAACCCGACACTCTTCCTTTTTCAGCTTCCACCACTTTGTCTTCTGCTCGGCCTTTGCCTTCTTCACCTTCCTCACCATCAGCGTCATCCTGCACACCACCATCCTATGCTGTTTGGCAACACTCTCATCCACTAGTACTTTGCAGTCTCTGACTTCCTTCAAATTACATTGCCTACACAAGATGTAATCTACCTGTGTGCTCCTACCGCCACTTTTATAAGTCACCCTATGCTCCTCTCTCTTCTGGAAGAAAGTATTTACCACAGCCATTTCCATCCTTTTTGCAAAGTCTATGAACATCTGTCTTTCTGTGTTCCTGTCCTGGATACCAAACCTGCCCATCACTTTCTCGTTCCTGCACCGACGTGTCCATTGAAGTCTGCCCCAATGACCACTCTTTCACCTCTGGGGGTACACTGCATCACTTCATCTAACTCACTCCAGAATCCCTCTCTCTGTTCTAGCTCACATCCTGCCTGTGGGACATAAGCACTAACAACACTGAACATCACGCCTTCAATTTCTAACTTGAGACTCATCACTCTGTCTGACACTCTTTTCACTTCTAGAACATTCCTGAAAAACTCCTCCTTCAAAATGACTCCTACTCCATTTCTCTTCCCATTCACACCATGAAAAAACAGCTTAAACCCTGCTCCTAAGCTTCTAGCTTTGCTACCCTTCCACCTGGTCTCCTGAACACACAGTATGCCTTCCTCCTTTGGATCATGTCAGTCAGCTCTCCACCTTTTCCTGTCATAGTTCCAACATTCAAAGTCCCTACTTTCAGTCCTAGACTCATGCCTTTCCTCTTCTCTCTCTGCCTACGGACACACCTTTCAACTCTCCTTCGACGTCTTAGACCAACAATAGTCCATTTTCCACCAGCACCCAGTTGGTTAACAGCACTGATGGCGGTCATTGTTAATCCAGGCCTCAACCGACCTGGTATGAATTTCTTTGTTTTGACTTGCATATTTCATTTGGCATTGGTTTTACGCCGGATGCCCTTCCTGACGTTTGTTCACAAAAATTGCACTTAAAACTTCAAAATAAAGAAAATAATAACAATACATTAGAGTACAATGGAATACAATCAAAATGGTGAAAATGTGAGGTGGGGGCATCACATTAAATTACAGAAGTAGCCAGTTACTCTGCACACATTTCAAAAACCAAGCGGCTTGTATAGCATGACTGTGCGGTCACAGCATCCCCTCTGGTAGGTGTTTTTCATTTGTTTGCAAGAAATGAATTAGAGCTTATGACAATCTGCAATTTTTGTTCACAAAAATCTCTGCATTTATCCGGGCTTGGGACCGGCGTGAGGGTGGACACTGGCTTGTGCCCATCCTCACGGCTGCATTTATGATTTAACACCAAAAAGACTTTAAAGCATCAGGCAGCAGATTGAATCAAGTTGGGTCAACGTGGGGCTGAGTGAGACACAAACCATGAATCATATTGGGAAAAGATTCGCAACTAATCCACCAATCAAACAGAATTATCGAGGAAGCATTGCACACACGTCGGGTAAATAAATATAGAAATCAGATTATTTTCATCTCGAAGTTTGATTATAGTTTTCCGGTGCTCCTTCCAAGGGCAATCAGAAGCTCATCAGTTCAATTGTCCAGTTGTCGTGTTGCCTGTGTGTGTGTATGTGTGTATGTGTGTATGTGTGTGTGTGTGTGTGTGTGTGTGTGTGTGTGTGTGTGTGTGTTTGAGTGTGTGTGTGAGAGAGACAGAGAGAGAGAGAGAGAGATAAATTGTATACAGTCCAAACACGTATAGGTTACTTATACAAGGTTTAAACATACATTGCCCTTTAAAGAATGCCCTGTAACAACTTGCGAACAAATTCTTCTAACGAACAGCCGCCTGAAACCTAACTCGTTCGTAAACTAGGGAGCGTATGTGTATGTATGTATATATATATATATATATATATATATATATATATATATATATATATGAACTGTTATAATTCTGAAATACTCTCCCTTGACTTTGCAAGACCATGAAGTCTTATGGTATAACCATTTATAGTGTCTGTGGATTTTTTGTTTGTTTGTTTGTTTGTTTTTGTGAGACAATTTTGAGATATTTTGAGGGAAATTTATCCATTATAACATAATTTATTTGAGGGAAGTTTGTGCCCACCCCCCCACCCCCACGGCCGCATTAATTGAGTACTAACTACAAATAAAGAGTTAAAATGTAACCCATCAGAACTGGAAAAAAAAAAAAAAAAATTACTGTATTTGATAGAAGTGACAAATAAACATTGTAACCTTTTGATATTTGTAGGGTGATCCAGGTCCTCGGGGTGAGCCAGGACGTGAGGGATCAGCCGGACCTAATGGTGACCCAGTAAGTAACAAAACCATGCATGCTTAGAATTAATCTAATTTTAAAAATCTATACATGTACAACAGTTATATTTTCAGAATCTTTAAAACAGCAACCAAAGATTTTTTCATTACCAAGAAAATTTGTAGAATAATTTAAAACATGAAATAAATGAGGAATCCACAAAGGACTGGGATGATATGTAAGTATTTTCATCTTCAAAGATGTTTGAAAGCTAAAGGCTGATCTCAGAGCTCAGGCATTTTGTGACACCCCCCGTCATTTTATAAATTCACAGATGTTGAATGCTGGTTAGGAGGCTCACCAGAAAGCACAGGAAGCATCAATCCCAACTGATTTAGGTGATGAGTCGATAAGGAAGGAGAGAAAACAAATATAAAGCTTAAGATTTTTCTTATCGCAGGAGGAGACCACATGCTCCAGTTTATGTCTACACATTAAATGATGAATGACTTGTCTAGATCTGGGTGCAGCTGCATGGTTTCATCTTATGGTATTGTTACACTGTGACTCAATCGTGATTTAGCAAAGCTAATCAGGATTTTATGACAAAATTATATTGCAATGGAAAAGTATTACCAGCAGAAATCCAAGAAATTTAGCGTGGCACTAAAGAAAATTGTATGTCGTATCATTCAGAGTTTGCAAGTTCAAGGCCCAAGTGATGCACACAGCCAGCCATTGCCATGGTCCCAGAAGCCTACTGGCGAAGCTCTTAGGGGAAAGGGATTGCACACACTCTCTTCACTGTCTTACAGTTAGCCAATCATGAGTGTCTGTGAGCTTATGCATGCAAAGGGGCATGCCAGTGTGTTATACCAGTCCTGACAGTGAATGAACAGCAGATTGAAGAAATGTATCTCAGAGGTACCTCTGAGGATGTATGGAGTGACCCTTACCCTCCCTGACTTGTACACTAGATAGAAGTCAATTAGGTGATTGGGAATTGGCTGTGTCACCAATAAGAAAAAATGTTCATTTCAGTTTTACAGTTTTGCACTGAAAAAACAAACAAACAAACAACAAAAAAGTGTTTCTTTTATAAGATCATTTTGTTAACCAGCTGAGCCTTAGAAATTATCTTTAATACTGTCTCATTTGTTGAGCATTTCCGACTGTTTGTAGTGTTCCTATTTTTAAATTAATTTTTTAAAAATTAAATTTGCTAGTTCTGTTCTGCATATTTTTTTAAATATATTTACTGTTTCCACTTGCAAAGATGTAATTAAAAAAAAAAAAAATGCATTAATACTGAAAAAAATGAAATCCCCATGAAACATGCCAGTATGCATAACAATGTATTCCTCATAAAATTAGACCACTATAGAAGGTCTTTTTGTGAATATTAATTGACCGTGTTTTGAATGAATGCTAAATTGAAAAATTAAATGAAGTTAGCGAGCAGCACAGATCTGGATGAAAAATTATGTGAATAGATATCGTTCAGTTCCAAGCACAGGAACGCAGACATGTGCCAGGCCAACTGATGGTTCATAGAAGTGCTAGGCTAAATGGACAGGCCAAAGAGTGGCTCCTAGAATCATGAGCTTAAGCGGATAGAAGGATATAACAGCTCATTGGACCCTGAGGATAAGAGTAATGAACAGCGCAGATTAAGCAGACAGGCGGTATACAGACTCATAGGTAAATAGGTCAACAATTGGCTTATCGAAGAACAGGGCTATGCAGACAGGGTGAATAACAGGTCATAGCAGATATGCGATTCATCAATACGGACGTCATATCGGAATGGTCGAGGTCCGGGTTAACAATGACTGTCATAAGTGCTGTTAACCAACAGGGTGCTGGTGGAAACTGGGCTACTGTAGGTCGAAGAAGGAGAGGCGGGAGGCGTGTCCATAGGCGGAGAGAGAGAAAAGGAAAGGTACGAGTCTAGGACTGAGAGTAATGACTTTGAATGTTGGAACTATGACAGGAAAATCTGCAGAGCTGGCTGACATGATGCAGAGGAGAAGTGTGGACATATTGTGTTCAGGAGACCAGGTGGAAAGGTCGCAAAGCGAGAAGCTTAGGAGCAGGGTTTAAGCTGTTTTATCATGGTGTGGATGGGAAGAGAAATTGAGTAGTCTCAAGTTAGAAGTTGAAGGCTTGATGTGCAATGTTGTTAGTGCTTATGCCCCACAGGCAGGATGTAAGCTAGAAGAGAAGGAGAGATTCTGGAGTGAGTTAGATGAAGTGATGCAGAGTACCCCCAGAGGTGAAAGAGTGGTCATTGGAGCAGACTTCAATGGACATGTTGGTGCAGGCAACAGAGGGGACGAGGAAGTGATGGGCAGGTTTGGTATCCAGGACAGGAACACAGAAGGACAGATGTTGATCGATTTTGCAAAAAGGATGGAAATGGCTGTGGAGAATACTTTCTTCCAGAAGAAACAGAAGCATAGGGTGACTTATGAAAGCGGAGGTAAGAGCACACAGGTAGACTACATCTTGTGTAGGCGATGTAATTTGAAGGAAGTCAGTGACTGCAAAGTAGTAGTGGGTGAGAGTGTTGCCAAACAGCATAGGATGGTGGTGTGCAGGATGACACTGATGGTGAGAAAGGTGAAAAAGGCAAAGGGAGAGCAGAAGACAAAGTGGTGGAAGCTGAAAAAGGAAGAGTGTTGCGTTGTCTTCAAGGAGGAGTTGAAACAGGCTTTGGGTAGTCAGGAAGTGCTTCCAGAGGACTGGACAACCACAGCCAATGTGATCAGGGAGACCGGTAGGAAAGTACTTGGTGTGTCCTCTGGAAGGAAAGTAGATAAGGAAACTTGGTGGTGGAATGAGGAAGTGCAGGAGTGTGTACAAAAGAAGAGGTTAGCCAAGAAGAAGTGGGACATTGAGAGGACCGAAGAGAGTAAACAGGAGTACAGGGAGACACAGCGTAAGGCGAAGGTAGCAGTGTCAAAGGCCAAACAGAGGGCGTATGATGACTTGTATGATAGGTTGAACAGTAAGGAGGGAGAAAATGATCTATACAGGTTAGCACAGCAGAGAAATAGAGATGGGAAAGACGTGCAGCAAGTTAGAGTGATAAAGGACAGAGAGGGAAATGTATTGACTGATGACAGAAGTGTGCTGGGAAGATGGAAAGAGTACTTTGAAGAGCTGATGAATGAGGAAAATGAGAGAGAAAAAAAGAGTAGAAGGGGTGACCGTTGAGGAGCAGGAAGTAGCAAAGATTAGTAAGGGAGAAGTGAGGAGGGCATTGAAGAGGATGAAGAGTGGAAAGGCAGTTGGCCCTGATGACATACCAGTTGAGGTATGGAAGTGTCTAGGGGAGGTAGCAGTAGATTTTCTGACAAGAATATTCAACAAGGTCTTAGAAAGTGAGCAGATGCCACAGGAATGGAGGAGAAGTGTGCTTGTGCCCATTTTTAAGAACAAGGGCGATGTACAGAGTTGTGGCAACTACAGAGGGATAAAGTTGATGAGCCATACAATGAAGCTATGGGAAAGAATAGTGGAAGCAAGACTAAGGGCAGAGGTCAGCATTTGTGAACAACAATTTGGTTTCATGCCAAGAAAGAGCACCACAGATGCAGTGTTTGCTTTGAGGATGTTAATAGAGAAGTACAGAGAAGGTCAGAAGGAGCTGCATTGTGCCTTTGTGGATCTGGAGAAAGCATATGACAGGGTGCCGAGAGAAGAACTGTGGTATTGTATGAGGAAGTCTGGAGTGACAGAGAAGTATGTTAGAGTGGTGCAGGACATGTATGATAGATGTAAGACAGTGGTGAGGTGTGCTGTCGGTGTGACAGAAGAGTCCAAGGTGGAGGTGGGACTGCATCAAGGGTCAGCTCTCAGCCCCTTCTTGTTTGCTATGGTGATGGACAGGCTAACAGATGAGGTTAGACAAGAATCTCCATGGACTATGATGTTTGCAGATGACATAGTGATCTGTAGTGAGAGCAGAGACCAAGTGGAGGAAAATCTAGAGAGGTGGAGGTATGCCCTGGAAAGGAGGGGATTGAAGGTTAGTCTTAGTAAGACAGAATACATGTGTGTGAACGACAAGGACCCAAGAGGAACTTTGAGGTTACAGGGGGCAGAGATAAAGAAGGTGGAGGATTTTAAGTACTTAGGCTCAACAATCCAGAGCAATGGAGAGTGTGGAAAAGAGGTGAAGAAGCGTGTGCAGGCAGGTTGGAATGGATGGAGAAAAGTGTCCGGTGTGATGTGTGATAGGAGAGTATCGGCAAGAATGAAGGGAAAAGTGTACAAGACGGTGATGAGGCCAGCAATGTTGTATGGTTTAGAGACAGTGGCCCTGGGGAAAAGACAGGAGTCAGAGTTGGAGGTAGCAGAGATGAAAATGTTGAGGTTCTCTTTGGGAGTAACGAGGATGGATAGGATCAGAAATGAGTACATCAGAGGGACAGCACATGTTAGATGTTTTGGAGACAAAGTCAGAGAGGCTAGATTGAGATGGTTTGGACATGTACAGAGGAGGGATAGTGAGTATATTGGTCGTAGGATGCTGAGGTTGGAACTACCAGGCAAAAGGCCCAGAGGAAGACCAAAGAGAAGATTAAATCATAGTGTATCTAAAATAGTGACTTTGAAATGCTAGAGCATTTACAGCATATTTTTATGATTCTAGAGTTTGGTTCATTCTTTCATGTTCCTTTATAAAGGACATTTTCATTTGACATCAAATTCCAAGGTATTTAATCCAGCTGCAGCACTGAACAAACTTACTAACCCACCTGTTGCAATTTAAAGAGATGGCATGTGGATGTACTTACATCATAAAGATAATCTTAAACATTGATCTAAGTTGTGTGGACATTATTCAATCAAGACAAAGTGATCTGGGTGATTGGAAATGATGGGCTGGAGTGGCCAAGATTCTTCCTTTGAATTGATTTGAACAAATATGGGAAATAGTTAATTCATAAATTGATAGCACAAAGGATTCTTTCAAATAAGGACTTTGGGAGCAGTTAGAAAAAGAAATTGGAGGACAGTGCTACAGAAAATGTGGAAAAATCTGTAAAAACAATGACAGCAAGAGTTCTCAGTGTTATAAAAGCCAAAGGAGACGATATTAAACATCACGTTTTCTGTTTAATTTTGTGTTTTACATTGAAGGAGGAATTAAACCAAAACTTATTTTAAAAAGCTTGAATGCATAGTTTTGTTTGTTTTTTTAAATCAAAATGTGCAATGCTTTATAAAACCTTATTCACGGGGTGGGGGTATTAATCCTCACACAGACAAAGAACCATTACAGTATACCCTTGACTATTCGCGGTTTTGCACCCACGGTTTGAGTACTCGCTGACTGCAGAGCAACCGGCACATTATTCAAATTTAGCCAATGGCTGTCCTTTCTCCTGATTGGTTGAGCTGATGTCCCACCCCTTTTTCCTCATTCGTGCACAAGTTGTCAATGAGCCTCTTTTTGTGTGTTTTAATTACCAGTTAAGTTCTATGATACCACTCAAATGCTATGCGTCTTCTCTGGCTAAGCGCAAGAAAACGCTGGATGTCTCTTCTGAAGAAATAAGACTTTCTCCTGAGAAATGACGTTTTTCTCTGAACTGTTGTATTAAAATCCTTTTCAATTATTATTCCAGTACAGTACCTAAGTTCATGTTTATGTGTGAGATTTTACGTTCTGTAGCATGTTTAACAAACGATACCAAAAGGATAAACTTTATTACAGTACTCTCATGTCCTTTTACATTGAACCTGGAGTGACGTCTCCAAGATGGTGCTGCCCAGAGGGCGACGTCGCGGAGTTCTCAGAGTCAAATCGTTTATTTGTTCGTTTTAATTTGTTTTATTTGTTCATGTTTTGCACTATGCTCGTCTATGACTGGTCGACTCTACTACAGCTATAAGATCCAAGTATCTTCGGGCGTGTATAACTAAACACGCTGAACTGGGCTTCTTGATAGCCGGGGTGTGGCTAGCACAGAGTTAATATGCTATGGTTTGGCATGCAGGTGACAATAACTGGTATTATTTGTCTATAAAATTGGTATTAGTACACCTCCGCATAACACTGTATCTTTATTAACATTAAGAACAACAACAAAAAAAACAAAATATAGTTCAACTTGCAACAAAGAAAAAATTCATGAACATTGTTTTTTTAATCTGCAATTGAAAAAATTTAAACTGCACCAATGTGCCTGAAATAAAAAAAAATACATCCTTATTTAAACTCTTTTGACTTATTTAAACTCATTCAACTTATGTTTTAATATCTCTGTCTCTCTCCACCTTTCTCTTTGTTTCTGTTAGAAAATTTTTGTGTTGTTTCTTGAGGGGTTGTTTACTGCACTTCAGATTGTTTGCCCCTACACCATAGTGTGACAATGAGACCACCACTGCTAACTAGTGGAGTGGAGGTGAAATTACACTTAATTATTCCCCACAATTGGAGAAAAGCATGTTCCCCAGGGTCATACGTACTCCTCCGGCATCATACCGCGTCCCCCCGGCATCACCTGGTGCGCAATAATATGCCACCTGGCGCCCCCCCACTATTTGAGAAGCACTGCTATCATGGCAAAATCCGATTGGTTCGCCACCTCTTCTGAGACATTATTCCAGTTGGATAATAGTTGATCAAAACAACATGCACTGACGTCTGAGTGCACAGCCGACCTGCCACTGTCATGATTAATAATGTAAAAATAAGCAAAACACTTTTGTTCAGGTTTGCTTTTATTTGTAAACTTGCAGTATATACTCAACTAATGATTTTCCTCATGCTCAGTGGATGTCGCTTGCTGAATGCTCCCCTGATGTTCCACCTCAGGCAATATCCACTTCAACTACAGCTAATAATGGTTGTTAATAATTATTAAAAGATATTTTATCATTTCTGATGAATGAAGGGCATGATGTAATTTTTGTCATTACATCATGGCCATTGGATAACTGAATTATTGTACTGCTGTCATTGATTTTTCATCTGCAACTTAGTAATGTGACTGTCGAATTTAAAGCTATTTTGAATGAATAATAAAAAAAATATGCAATTTGAAACCTTGAAACGATACAGAATTATTCAGTCTCGAAGCCTTTACTGAATAATTTTCCATTTCCTATCTTGCCTCATTCAATAATTGATTATTCATACATTATTATTATTATTCATTATTGTATTGTTATTATGTCACATTCAGATGATTTAAAACATGCATGGCTGTGTATACAACAATGGAATAATATTGTGTGCATTTTTCCATCGTTATTGTTTTCCATCAAATATTTAGCAATAAATTTATGGCCATTTGAGGGAAAAAAAAGTGTGTTCTCTGACTTTTGCACACAATTTGAGGGAATCACAGTTAGCAAGACAAGATTTATACATCTTTCACCAGATTGACAGTTTAATCATTGCATTTTTGCCAACTGACTCGTAACCCAATTGAATTATATTTTCAGAGAATCTTAACAAGATTCAAATGTGGCTTTAAAAAGTTCTGCATTATTTTACAGAAATATATTAACAGAAGTAATAAAGTAACAAAGTACAAATGCTAAATGTTATTGTGCTTCATCAGTTTCAGGTATCTTGTATTTACATTGAAGTATTTAATTTCTTCAAAACTGTTTTTACTATGACTTCCAACACTTTACATTCTTGTTTTTCTACAGAATGCCTCGGATCTAACAGGGCAAATAAAGATAAGAGCTTGAAAAGGAATTTGCGATAGGGAACCACCATTTCTCTGTACTTGTAAACTTTCCAAAGAACTCAGTGGCTTCACACATTTCTAAATGAAATCCTCAGGACCAAATACCAAACCAAACCGAAAATGGCAAAAATATTTAATTAAACTTCATTTGAATTAATTTAATTAGCCAAGGATCTATGATCCACAGAGTCTTTCAGAGATATTTGTTTCTCTGCTAAATTGTTGATGTCAATCCAGCATTTAAGGCAAGAGACATTTTGCATAAATTTTCAAAAGGCTTCGAGCAGACGCTGTTCACTACATAGCAGTAAGCAAGCCTGAAGGCACAGAACTCTCCTGTCTTGCCTCTAATGTTTCAAAGATGTAAATATTAAGTAAAAAAACTATTGATTTTTCTTTGTTTCTGCATTGCATATATTAAAACTTATTAAAAAAACCTTTAAAGAGACTCCTCTGCACTGTTATGATTTTAAAATGTTAAAAATAAACCAGAAATACAAATATAAATCTTGTTTTAATGTGGATTTGTTTGTTTGTAGGTTTATTAGTTTTTTGCTAATGTTCCCATGTAGGAGATACTAAAGCAGTTACTTGGTGAAAGCTCTGGTGTTCCATATCAGCAACAAATCATCCACCTTGTTAACTGTCATAACATAAATAAAAATATTAACTCAAAAATGATCTCCATTAAAAATGAAGTTTTCATTAAATTTCAGGGTGAACCAGGAAAACCTGGGTCTCCAGGTTACCGTGGTGATGAGGGTCCCCCAGGACAAGAAGTAGGAAATCTTAAAAACTAAAACATGAATTTCAATTTAAATTTTTCAATTATTTATTTGTTCATTTTGCTTTGTTACATAATCTCCAAACCCCACTTTCTATGCTCATTCTTTCTCTTTTTTAGGGTTCTAAAGGTCCCAGGGGAATCAAAGGTGCTCCAGGAGACAGAGGCCTTATGGGAGAGAGGGTGTGTTCACTTTCTGTGTCAAATAAACAGAGCAGATTTGTACAAATAGGAGTCTACAACCATGCCTTTGTTATTATTGTTATTTATTCAAAAGGGAGAAGATGGAGCACCAGGAAATGGAACAGAAGGTTGCCATGGCTTCCAGGTATAGCTTGAAAATGAGCAAAAAAAAAATCCTCGCTGTTTTGCTATAAATAATGTATAATTTTTTTCTTCCTTATTCTAGGGTTATCCCGGTCCCAGAGGAGATCTTGGGGAACCTGTATGTATGAAATAGTTGACATGTTTTCTCTTTTATTATCTGCTGGTTGCTTTCAGTAGTGTTTGCATCATGTTGTACTGACAGAGAAAATTATACATGTTTTTGGTGCTGTCGATTGTGCAAGGCTCTTAAATTTATTGCTTGATGACTTATTTTTTTTCTACTTAATTTGCCCGCTTCAGGGAAGCAGAGGAACTCCAGGGCCCAAAGGGGATGATGGTGAACCTGGTGAACCTGGTTCAGATGTAAGTACCTAAGATGAGTCAACCTAATATAATGGTACTCATTTAATAATCTCTGCTTTCTGCCAATATTTTAATCCCTTTCTCCACCAACACCTGCAGTCCTGCTTCTGTCATCCACCTGTCTATCACATCACCCCAGCCCTTCATCCCTTCTTTCCTCATAACTGTCTGCCTCTACTTTATCCATGTAGCTGTTTTTGTGTCGGCTCTGAAGTGATTTCTGCATCCTGAGAAGCTTTTCTCTTTAATGGTAGTGTGGTTGTTTGTGCTGGATTTGAGTTTAGGCAACTGTGTGTCTTGTATTGTCCACTCAAAAAAAGTGTAAAGGAAAATCTTTGGTAAACAGTTAACACCTTTTATCAAACAGATTACACTTTGGTTTCAAATAATTTTTCTGATTTGATGGGGAGGTGGAGAAATATTTTGATGTTGATTCCTGGGATCATATAACAGAAGCAGAGTAGAAAGTGTTCTCCATAATGTGTGTCTTTGCTGAGTCCAATTTCAGCCAAGGATGCACTTTACTGAAGCCAAAATTCTCAGCCATCATGTCTGTGGTAATAAATCCCATATGTTCTGTCAGACAGTTGAATCTTCAGCCCTCTCAGGTCAGCATGTTTGAAGTCGGTCCAGATCTGGAGATCAGACACTGCATTCTTTTTGTTTTTTATATATTTTTGCAATGTTATTTTGGCAACTCCATGTGATTTCAATTGTATTTGTATCCCACTACAACAAAGGATTTTCTAGTTTCAGAACAAGTCATGTGTGGTGTGTTACATGCTATGGTAGAACAGCACTGTGATTATTATTTAAACTATCAGAATCAGATCAATTTATTGAGCCCAGAGAAAATTGTGTAAAAGTAAACTCAAGGGTATTTCTGTGCCAGTTCCGATATAGATGTTACTACACATTTATACAAGCTACACAGAATTTATAGGTATGCACATGAATACATTTGAAGCTGCTTGAAATCCTTCTTGTTTAAAAAAAAAAAAGATTTTGGAAGCAAGTTCAAATCCAGTTTAATGCATGCAGGAGTCCATCAAATCTAACTGATCAGGTGGTATGGATGGCATTCACGTCCCTGTCACTTACAGTGATTACCAGTCAATCAAGGGCATCTGTTAGCTCATTCATACAAGGGGCGGATCGCATTTTTCCTCTCACTGAGTTAGCCTGTCCTTGAATATGTATGCACAGCAGTTGGTAAAGGTGTTTGGAGCAGCACCATGTGTTAACGGACGGGTACACATGCTTGTTCTCCAAGCCTGGTTGGTTGATTGTTGATTGATTTATTTTATTTTATTTTATTTGTAATTTTTTAAAAGTCAAACTATTGAAATCCTGACCTTTGCTTGAACTTTCTGATATACTGGAAGGCTCTCTCTTAATGTTCTCACCAGATTTCAGGGCTGTGGGATTGAAAGTTTTGGAGTTAGGGCAGGTTAAAAATGGCTTCTCAGCTAAAACACACACTTCCAATGTAACGTAAGAGAAAAATCCCAACAGTAAAATAATATGAAGCTCTCAAAATTCACTTCAACTCTTACACATAACTTGGATGCAAAACAACACATAAAGTTTAAAAAAAAATCTGAGATGGCGCTTTCACATATTTCCCAAATGCAACCTGATTTGACATAGAATGACCCAAAAACACAATGACATCATTCGCAGCTGAAAGATTTAAACCTCAACTGCTTTAAGTCTCAGGTTTGGTTATGAAAAATGGCTGAACATGTTATGTCAGTTCATTTTTGCAAGTGTTGTGTTTTGTTCGTGAGTTATGGAAGTGAGTGGGAGAAGTCTAGATAAAGAATCTGGTCCAAACAGAGTTTCCTGAGGAAATGCTTAATTATGTATTCTCAGATCTTTAGCTCTTTCACCAGTTTGAGTTCTTTTGCCGAACTATGTTGAAGTATTTTGCATTTTAGTAAACTTTGTTTTCAGATCTGAATAAGGTAAAAGTAAGGGAGGTGCTGTCGCTCGATCTAAGAATGGGTGAACTTTTACCATACAATGTAATGTCATGCGAGCTTGACTCACACCTGGAGCCCATATGGTGATTTCACAATTGGTTCAATGGATGGGTCCACTAAATGAATTTACTATGCATTTGATGAGATGGTACACTTGTTTATATTCCTGGAATGAGATGTTTTGATTTCTTTGATGTGATTGTTAATTGTATGTGTGTGTGTGTGTGTGTGTGTGTGTGTGTGTGAAGTATTATACGTGTTGCTCTGTGATGGTTTGATGAGCTATTCACGATGTAACTCACATTGGCTCACAGTGTTGGATGAGATAGCGCCACACTCTGTTGGACCCCAGTAGTAGAATTAATTGGTTGAGAGAGATGAGCGAGATGAGATTAAGGCACTGCTTAAAAGTGGTGTTCCCGATAGATATTTCTATAGATCGATGATTTGAAACAGCCGTTTAGCCAACTGTACATGTTTTTGGACTATGGGCAGATTTTAGAGTACCAAGAGGAAACCCACACAAGCACAGGGAGAACATACAAACTCCGTACAGAAATGCCCGAGCTGGGAATCGAATCCTGGCCGGCTTGCTGTGAGGAGGACGTGCTAACCACTGCACCACCAGTGACAACTATTGAAGTCATATTCCATGCATATGGGTCTCTGCTCAAGAACTGATTGTGATAACTGATAACGATGTGACTGAAGTTCACAAAGTTGTTTCTCTTCCCATAATCTATAGATTCATGTGTATGTCAGGTTACAGGTCCAAACTAAACAAAAAACAAATTGAAAGAAGAGCAGGTGGTCCAAAATATCAGGAAAAATGAGCAAAATACTGAAAAGGTTAATAAAAAGTAACTAAAATGCCTAAGCAAAACAGCAAGACATGGGAATAATCCAGAGCACATAAAGTAGAGCTTAAAACCAGACAAAACAAATTCAGCAGAAAAACAGCCTTAGAATTGTACACAGAATACACAAACAAGACATATTAGCTGATTTAACAGAGTGAATGTGTGCACAAGTATTGTGGCAAATAAATGTAGTGAGTAAGGCAGAAATCTTAAGGCGACTGACATAGTTTCAGCAAGTGAGTGTAAATGCAATCTTCAGGGTCTGCGGGCTCCCCCCCAACAAGTCACACTCAGGGCATGTTATATACGACCTCAAGTACACCTTTATTACCTTGTGCACATTTCTAAGTACAGCCTCTGTGGTTTGGAGGAGGTTTGTTTGTATGTAAAACTTGAAGTGTAGAAGGAGTGCGAGGTCAAGAACGTCAGTCAGCAAGATAATGCATTTGTCCGTCTCCAAATTGAATACATCAGTGCCACCTTAGTGTTCACTGACACACAACCTCCTACCTATCAACCGCATTATAAACTGGATATGGATTAATGTGTTTAAATCATAATTCTACAAGAGGACATTCACAAACACTATACATTAAGATCACAAAATCACAAAAAATCCCGTGGGAATGGGCAAGGCAACAGTGTCACGCGTCTAAGCCAATCAGCTTGCGAGATTGAGTTGAGTGGGCGGTCCCTGCCTGAGCTGGGGAGGAGGGGCACTTCAGTCTGTTTTTTGGAAACAATGAACGCAGCCTGCCTTGTGAGTTGTGAGTTGTGCCTTGTGAGTTTCAGCACGAATTTTGCATTTTTTTCTTTTTTCTTTTTTTTTTTTTAATACCGCGATGTACCAAGACTGCGGTGATCAAATCGCGAAGTGGCAAGGGATGACTGTGTGTGTGTGTGTGTGTGTGTGTATATATATATATATATATATATATATATATAGTCTCATACACAGAGATGAATTAACTATCTGCTCAGATCGGCACAATCTACCATGCATACTCAGTTAAGCAGAGGTGTAATATGAAAACCTGAATCCACAAATTACAGAACAATTACAGATATTTATTATCTTTTAGCAGAATCCTAAGATTGTATACTTATTATTATATTAATATTCATTCGGATTTGAACTTGTTATTTGTATGCATCTCTTGAATAAAGTTTACTTACTTACACAAAAGAAACAACTCTCCGCTTTGCTGGGATTCACATCAGCGCAGGCTGTGTTCAAAACAAGTTCAACGGCACCCTTGTGTGGTCCAGAAGTCTGTATAACCCACAGCAGTACACTACTTTTGCAAGTACACTACTTTTGGTATTGAGCGCCTCACATATTGTAAGCATTGATAGGCTGTTTTAAGCTTCATTTAAAGTAACTCGGTATAAATAAGTGACTTATTTGAAATTAATGTTGATATTATTTGATATATTGATATTATTTTACAATGTTACGTTTATAATAATTGATTTAGGGGTGTTTTATGAGATACAGTAATGGTATTTATGGACGTATTGTACAGCATGAGCGTCATACGTCACATGTCATACGTCACTGTAACAACTTACGTTCACTTTCAACTTACGTTCGGCCGTCCGGAACCAATTAAGAACTTAAGTCGGGGAGCGTCTGTATTCATTAAACGCATCTGCTCTATTTACAAAGAAATCTGAGCCCTTTGTTCCCCTTGTCTTGAGCTTGTTCTATGCTAAAGACCTATCTAAAGCTTTCTCTTTGCTCACATTCAATTAATAAGTTATTTTATCACATTGAACACTCTATAAAGTTATGTGACGTGCCTGTTTTGTATGTGGTGCACAGTGTTCGCTGATCTTTGGTGTCTTCATACCATACAAATCTGTCCATTCCTGCTCATAGATTGGTTGTCCAAATGATCCCATGACACAACTGGAGGTTATTAACCCACCATGCACTAGAATGTGGTCATATCCATTAGTAAATGGCTCAGGGAGTTTTGTGCAATTTTACCGTACTTTTTGAGTACAAGTTTTATGGTATACAGTTATGAGTTACCAATGTCAGTTCTTCTTGGCAGAAGGCAAGCAACAGGGTAAATCTTCAAAACTTTTCAAGAGATGGATGCATAAAAGAGAAGATTAATATGACATATTATATAATATGTAATATAACGAAAGGCATGAGTCTAGGACTGAGAGTAGGGACTTTAAGTGTTGGAACAATGCAAAGAAAAGGTAGCGAGCTGGCTGACATGATGCAGAGGAGGAAGGTGGACATACTGTCTGTTCAGGAGACCAGGTGGAAAGGTAGCAAAGCTAAAAGCGTAGGAGCAGGTTTTAAGCTGTTTTATCATGGTGTGGATGGGACGAGAAATGGAGTAGGAGTCATCTTGAAGGCGGGGTTTGTCAGGAATGTTCTAGAAGTGAAAAGAGAGTCAGACAGAGTGATGAGTCTCAAGTTAGAAAGTGAAGGTGTGATGCTCAATGTTGTTAGTGCTTATGCCCCACAAGCAGGATGTGAGCTAAAAGAGGAGAGATTCTGGATTGACTTAGATGAAGTGATGCAGAGTACCCCCAGAGGTGAAAGAGTGGTCATTGGGGCAGACTTCAATGGACATGTTGGTGCAGGCAACAGAGGGGACGAGGAAGTGATGGGCAGGTTTGGTATCCAGTACAGGAACACAGAAGGACAGATGTTGATCGATTTTGCAAAAAGGATGGAAATGGCTGTGGTAAATACTTTCTTCCAGAAGAAACTGGAAGCATAGGGTGACTTATAAAAGCGGAGGTAGGCGCACACAGGTAGACTACATCTTGTGTAGGCGATGTAATTTGAAGGAAGTCAGTGACTGCAAAGTAGTAGTGGGTGAGAGTGTTGCCAAACAGCATAGGATGGTGGTATGCAGGATGACGCTGATGGTGAGGAAGGTGAAGAAGGCAAAGGCAGAGCAGAAGACAAAGTGGTGGAGGCTGAAAAAGGAAGCGTGTCGTGTTGTCTTCAAAGAGGAGTTGAAACAGGCTTTGGGTGGCCAGGAATTGCTTCCAAATGACTGGACAACCACAGCAAATGTGATCAGGGACACAGGTAGGAGAGTACTTGGTGTGTCCTCTGGAAGGAAAGTAGATAAGGAGACTTGGTGGTGGAATGAGGAAGTGCAGGAGTGTGTACAAAGGAAGAGGTTAGCTAAGAAGAAGTGGGACATTGAGAGGACTGAAGAGAGTAAACAGGAGTGCAGGGAGACACAGCGTAAGGCGAAAGTAGCAGTGGCTAAGGCCAAACAGAGGGCGTATGATGACTTGTATGATAGGTTGGACAGTAAGGAGGGAGAAAATGTTCTCCAGGTAAGCAAGTTAGATTGATAAAGGACAGAGAGGGAAATGTATTGACTGATGACAGAAGTGTGCTGGGAAGATGGAAAGAGTACTTTGAAGAGCTGATGAATGAGGAAAATGAGAGAGAAAAAAGAGTAGAAGGGGTGACCATTGAGGAGCAGAATATAGCAAAGATCAGTAAGGGTGAAGTGAGGAGGGCATTGAAGAGGATGAAAAATGGAAAGGCAGTTGGTCCTGATGATATACCTGTGGAGGTATGGAAGTGTCTAGGAGAGGTAGCAGTAGATTTTCTGACAAGAACATTCAACAAGGTCCTAGAGAGTGAGCAGATGCCGGAGGAGTGGAGGAGAAGTGTGCTGGTGCCCATTTTTAAGAACAAGGGAGATGTGCAGAGTTGCGGCAACTACAGAGGGATAAAGTTGATGAGCCATACGATGAAGTTATGGGAAAGAATAGTGGAAGCTAGACTAAGGGCAGAGGTCAGCATTTGTGAACAACAGTTTGGTTTCATGCCAAGAAAGAGCACCACAGATGCAATGTTTGCTTTGAGGATGTTAAAAGAGAAGTACAGCGAAGGTCAGAGTTCCCTCTGACCTTCTCTGTACTTCTCGATTAACGTCCTGTATTGTGCCTTTGTGGATCTGGAAAAAGCATATGACAGGTTGCCAAGAGAAGAACTGTGGTATTGCATGAGGAAGTCTGGAGTGGCAGAGAAGTATGTTAGCGTGGTGCAGGACATGTATGAGAGATGTAATATGGTGATGAGGTGTGCTGTTGGCGTGGCCGACGAATTCAAAGTGGAGGTGGGACTGCATCAAGGGTCAGCTCTTAGCCCCTTCTTGTTTGCTATGGTGATGGACAGGCTGACAGATGAGGTGAGACAAGAATCTCCATGGACTGTGATGTTTGCAGATCATTGCATTGTGATCTGTAGTGAGAGCAGAGAACAAGTGCAGGAAAATCTAGAGAGGTGGAGGTATGCCCTGGAAAGGAGGGGAATGAAGGTTAGCCTCAGAAAATCAGAATACATGTGTGTGAATGAGAAAGACCCAGGAGGAACGGTGATGTTACAGGGAACAGAGATAACGAAGGTGGAGGATTTTAAGTACTTAGGCTCAACAATCCAGAGCAATGGAGAGTGTGGAAAAGAGGTGAAGAAGCGTGTGCAGGCAGGCTGGAATGGTTGGAGAAAAGTGTCCAGTGTGATGTGCGATAAGAGAGTGTCAGGAAGAATGAAAGGAAAAGTGTACAAGACGGTGGTGAGGCCAGCGATGTTGTATGGCTTAGAAACAGTGGCGCTGAGGAAAAGGCAGGAGGCAGAGCTGGAGGTAGCGGAGATGAAAATGTTGTGGTTCTCTCTGGGAGTAACGAGGATGGATAGGATCAGAAATAAATATATCAGAGGGACAGCCCATGTAAGATGTTTTGGAGACAAAGTCAGAGAGGCTAGATTGAGATGGTTTGGACATGTACAGAGGAGGGATAGTGAGTATATTGGCAGTAGGATGCTGAGGTTGGAACTACCAGGCAGAAGGCCTTGAGGAAGACCAAAGAAGAGATTTATGGATGTGGTGAAGGAAGACATGAAGGTCGTTGGAGTCAAAAAAGAAGATGCAGAGGACAGGGTGAGATGGAGGCGGATGATTTGCTGTGGCGACCCCTGAAGGAGCAGCCGAAAGTAAAAGAAGAATCAATTTTAGTTTCAAGCTCTCAGACCCCATTTTCCCATTAACTTTTAAATAACTATTAAACTCACACACACCAACTGACACAAAATAAATGCATACTGTTTGGATTCGATCATAGTCAGGCTGGTAGGATAATAGTAACCAGCTGCTGTACTCTTAGCATTGCTTCATTCTTGCTAGTTTGCTTACCATCAAATTCCTCATTTTATAGCCGACAAGAATCAATTACTGTGTGAAGGCTTATTTTGATTTGCTGTAGTTATTTCCACCGAGATCTGACAGCATAGCTGCACAAGCCTCGTTGAAATATTAAGGATCAAATAAAAACATTTCCAAATAGTCATCATGAGCAGTACATAACACATCCAGTAAGAAATACTACAGCTGTAGATCAGAGGAAGACATAGGCTTCAAATTTGTTATATCGTCCAACAAAGCATATCTCATAGACACTGAACTGAACCCACAAACAGTCCAAGGACAGAAAGTTGACAAAAGAAAGATAAAATGTTGTGTTGCAAAATGCTGTAGAATTAAACAAAGATATCACTATTACCTCTATTGCCACTAATAACACAGAGAAATTGGTAATAATACAATATTTTTGAAACACACATCCACTGGAAAGACTCAGGAATTCTAATCTATGGAAAGAGGAATACTTTTTATTTAAAGAGGAATACTTTGTAGTTAAAGAGTCAATTAGTATAAACCTTTCTGATTTTCTATCACAACTTTGCTGACTTCAAGGTAATCAGACATCCATTTCAAGAAAAACATATATGTGAACCGTCCACCGAAAGTAGGCTCTTGTGTACAAAAATGAAAAATGAGATTTGTACACAGTCAGATAGAGGAGGTCCAAAGCTGCAAAATGCAGTCAAAAGTTTGTCAGCTATACCATTTCTTCTCAGCATTCCACTAAAACTTTCAAAAGACGTTTTAAGGAAAATTGAGCACAAAGATTGCACGATCATTAGTCCTGAGCAACCAAACATTTTTATGCACCTCAGCCATATAAACTTTTAGAAAACATGTCTAGGAAAAGTTTTATGAAGAGATGATGAGAAAAATCATTCTCATTTTAATCTGACAGGCACTTTTTTAACCCATCAGTTATCGTGGTAACCCCTAAAAATGAACAAAAAAAAAAACGACTATTTTTTTCCATCATCATCATCATCATCTTCCACCAAGTCCAGAATCGGGTTGCGCCATCTTGTTCTTTCGGTCACTACCCAAAGCTCATGACCATAGGTGAGGGTTGGAAAATAGATCGACTAGTAAATTGAGAGCTTCGCCTTGCGGCTCAGCTCCTTTTTCATCACGACGGACCGGTACAGGCACCTTTTAACAGCAGAGGCTGCAGCGATCCGTCTGTTGATCTCCCGCTCCATCCTTCCCTCACTCATGAACAAGACCCAAAGATACTTAAACTCGTCCACTTGGGGCAGGACCTCATTCCTGACCCGGAGGGTGCATTCCACCTTTGTCCAACTGAGAACCATGGCCTCGGACTTGGAGGTATTGATCTTCATCCCGGCTGCTTCACACTCGACTGCGAACCACTCGCTGCAGGTCCCGACTTGTTGAAGCCAAAAGGACAACATCATCCACAAAAAGCAGAGACAAGAGCCGATGGCCACCAAGCCAGAACCCATCAACACCTTGACTGTGCCTAGAAATTCTGTCCATAAAAATTATGAAAAGAATCAGTGACAAAGGACAGCCTTGGCAGAAACTCCCACTGGAAATGAATTCGACTTGTTGTTACCAATACGGTCCAAACGCTGGCTCCGGTGATACAGCGATTGAATAGGCCCGTAGGAACGGGTCCGGAATGCCGTACTCCAGGAACACGCCCCACAAGATTGTTGGAGGGACACAGTCTCCAAATCCACAAAAGACATGTGGTCAGATTGGGCAACCTCTCATGCCCCTTCCAAAATCCTGTGGCGTGTTTACAGTTGATCAAGAGTGCTGTGGCCAGGACGAAAACCACATTGTTCCTCCTGAATCCGAGGTTTGACTATCGGTCGGATCCTCCTCTCCAGTACCCCTGCATAGACTTTCCCAAGTAGGCTGAGGAGTGTGATTCCCCGATAATTGGAACACACCCTCTGGACCCCCTTCTTAAAAATCAGGACCACCACCCTGGTTTGCCAATCCAGAGGTACAGCAACAATAACACCGTCTCTTCCCATGAGCAACTCCAGAATGGAATAAGGTCCAGCCTCTCTTGAGATGGGTGGTTCTAGAGCCCAAGCTATGCATTAAGGTGAGCCCGACTATATAAAGTCGGTATCTCTCCACCTCATGCACCAGATCAGGCTCCTTCCCCACCAGAGAGGTGACATTCCATGTCCCGAGGGTCAGAGTCAGTAGCCGAGGATCGGTCTGACAGAACCCATGCCTTCGGCTGCCCCCCAACTCACATTGCACCCTTTTTTTTTCATTTCTCTTTATTCCAATAAGATCAGTATGTATCTTTTCGACCATTACATAAAGGTTTAAATGCCTTCAAATGATACTGATTGAAAAAAAAAAAACACTGTCAGGTTCAAACAATCACACTGAAATTAAGAAAACTATATATAAGAAAACTATACAATAAAACTCTCTGATCTCTTTATACAAGTAAGATTCATCAACTCTGCCCTCAGCAGCATCATCTTCATCTATATCCTGCTCAGCAGAAAAGATCACATCTCATTCCAAACACAACAAAATTGACTGATGCACACTTTTATTAACATGTGCCTCTTCTTCATCAACATCAACATCTTCATCAACACAGCTCGCATAATCAACTCTGCTCAACAGCTGGCTTCATCAACTCTGCCCTCAATATTTATCATCTTAATCTATATCCTCACCGCCAATACAACTGATGCACACTTTTATTAACAGATGCCTATTCTTTATCAACATCAAAATCAAAATCTTCATCAACACAGCTGCCATCATCATCATCATCAGTTTGTTCATATCTAAAACAAATGAAACATTTAAGTATTTTTCAGGTCTTGACCAATTTTCGTACTGCAAACAACCCACGAGCAGCATGTCCAGTTCAGACAAGATTACACACAAATCAAATAATCAAAAAAATTCCATAATCAAATTTTGCATGCAGAGAAAAATACTCACCGGCGAAATAATCTTCAAGAACGCCAAGCATTCCGGCATCTTCAAAGCCAAATTCTCGCGTCGAATTTAACATCTATACTAATGCTGCTAGACATCACAGATGACATTTCACTCTCCTTTTCCAGAAATTATGTGTATTCACAATATTATAAATAAATTTAATGACTGTTATTGAAGATAAAGTCGGAGATAAATTGTGCATTGTAGTAAACTAGAGGCAGGAAGTAAACCGGAAGTTAACATACGATGGGCACTGCGCATATGCAAGCCCGAGTTGACCAATCAGTGTGCTTGTTTCAGATCTTCCTTAGTTTGCGAGATTGTTTACGTGCATATCGTCTTCATAACCTTTATTTTATTCACTGAAACGGCACTTTAATATCAAAACAGTATCCAAAATGGACAGATTACTTCACGGCCGTTCTTCTGGTGTATAGATTGTAGTGTGCCTTGTACCGAACTCGGTGAATAATTGCAACGAAAACCAGTAAGTTTGCTACTGTTTTTATCATATTTATTTTTACTGTTTTATGAGGGCACTCGCCAGAAAAATGGGGGGAAAAGTCCATTTTTAGTGAGTTTTAGTTGATTTTAAGTGAGCAAGTGATAGTTGAATACTTGTTTTAAGAGTTCCTTCTTCTTCTTCTTTTACTTTCGGCTGCTCCCTTCAGGGGTCGCCACAGCAAATCATCCGCCTCCATCTCACCCTGTCCTCCGCATCTTCTTTTCTGACTCCAACGACCTTCATGTCTTCCTTCACCACATCCATAAATCTCTTCTTTGGTCTTCCTCGAGGCCTTCTGCCTGGTAGTTCCAACCTCAGCATCCTACTGCCAATATACTCACTATCCCTCCTCTGTACATGTCCAAACCATCTCAATCTAGCCTCTCTGACTTTGTCTCCAAAACAGCTTACATGGGCTGTCCCTCTGATATACTCATTTCTGATCCTATCCATCCTCGTTACGCCCAGGGAGAACCTCAACATTTTCATCTCCGCTACCTCCAGCTCTGCCTCCTGCCTTTTCCTCAGCGCCACTGTTTCTAAGCCATACAACATCGCTGGGCTCACCACCGTCTTGTACACTTTTCCCTTCATTCTTGCTGACACTCTCTTATCGCACATCACACCAGACACTTTTCTCCAACCATTCCAGCCTGCCTGCACACGCTTCTTCACCTCTTTTCCACACTCTCCACTGCTCTGGATTGTTGAGCCTAAGTACTTAAAATCCTCCACCTTCGTTATCTCTGCTCCCTGTAACATCACCGTTCCTCCTGGGTCCTTCTCATTCACACACATGAATTCTGATTTTCTGAGGCTAACCTTTATTCCTCTCCTTTCCAGGGCATACCTCCACCTCTCTAGATTTTCCTGCACTTGTTCTCTGCTCTCACTACAGATCACAATGCAATGATCTGCAAACATCATAGTCCATGGAGATTCTTGTCTTACCTCGTCTGTCAGCCTGTCCATCACCATAGCAAACAAGAAGGGGCTCAGAGCTGACCCTTGATGCAGTCCCACCTCCACCTTGAACTCTTCTGTCACACCGACAGCACACCTCACCACTGTCTTACATCTCTCATACATGTCCTGCACCACTCTAACATACTTCTCTGCCACTCCAGACTTCCTCATGCAATACCACAGTTCTTCTCTTGGCACCCTGTCATATGCTTTTTCAAATCCAAATTTCGATAAAAATGGACCATTTTTACTTTTCTGGCCTTTATCTCAAAAGTGGTCTATGCGAGAAGTGCCTACTTTCGGTGGAGTGCCTCACATATTTGTCTCATGTCCACTGATACAGTATATCACAGGCGTAATTGCAAAGGGTATGTTTTATTTTTGGCTTATTTGTCAGATGTGGTTGTGTTTTTTATATGTACTAGTCCTTCTCAAAAAATTAGCATATTGTAATAAAGTTCATTATTTTCTGTAATGTACTGATAAAAATTAAACTTTCATATATTTTAGATTCATTGCACACCAACTGAAATATTTCAGGTCTTTTATTGTTTTAATACTGATGATTTTGGCATACAGCTCATGAAAACCAAAAATTCCTATCTCAAAAAATTAGCATATCATGAAAAGCTACTCTAAACAAGCAATTAACCTAATCATCTGAATCAACCAATTAACTCTAAACACCTGCAAAAGATTCCTGAGGCTTTTAAAAACTCCCAGCCTGGTTCATTACTCAAAACCGCAATCATGGGTCAGACTGCTGACCAAACTGCTGTCCAGAAGGCCATCATTGACACCCTCAAGCAAGAGAATAAGACACAGAAAGAAATCTCTGAGCGAATAGGCTGTTCCCAGAGTGCTGTATCAAGGCACCTCAGTGGGACACCTGTGGGAAGGAAAAAGTGTGGCAGAAAACGCTGCACAACCAGAAGAGGTGACGGACCCTGAGGAAGATTGTGGAGAAGGGCCAATTCCAGACCTTGGGCGACCTGTGGAAGCAGTGGACTGAGCTACAAGTGCCGCATTCCCCAGGTCAAGCCACTTTTGAAGCAGAAACAGCGGCAGAAGCGCCTGACCTGGGCCACAGAGAAGCAGCACTGGACTGTTGCTCAGTGGTCCAAAGTACGTTTTTCGGATGAAAGCAAATTTTGCATGTCATTCGGAAATCAAGGTGCCAGAGTCTGGAGGAAGACTAGGGAGAAGGAAATGCCAAAATGCCTGAAGTCCAGTGTGAAGTACCCACAGTCAGTGATGGTCTGGGGTGCCATGTCAGCTGCTGGTGTTGGTCCACTGTGTTTTATCAAGCGCAGGGTCAATGCAGCTATCTATCAGGAAATTTTGGAGCACTTCAAGCTTCCATCTGCTGAAAAGCTTTATGGAGATGAAGATTTTCATTTTCCTGCACGACCTGGCACCTGCTCACAGTGCCAAAACCACTGCTAAATGGTTTACTCACCATGGTATTACTGTGCTCAATTAGCCTGCCAACTCTCCTGACCTGAACCCCAAAGAGAATCTGTGGGATATTGTGAAGCGAAAGTTGAGAGACACCGGACCCAACACTGTGGATGAGCTTAAGGCCACTATCGAAGCATCCTGGGCGTCCATAACACCTCAGCAGTGCCACAGCCTGATTGCCTCCATGCCACGCCACATTGAAGCAGTCATTTCTGCAAAAGGATTCCCGACCAAGTATTGAGTGCATAACTGAACATAATTATTTGAAGGTTGACTTTTTTTGCATTAAAAACACTTTTTTTATTGGTCGGATGAAATATGCTAATTTTTTGAGATAGGGATTTTTGGTTTTTCTTTAATTTTTTGTCAAAATTATCAAGATTAAAACAATAAAAGGCTTGAACTACTTCAGTTGTGTGTAATGAATCTAAAATATATTAAAGTCTAATGTTTATCAGTACATTACAGAAAATAATCAACTTTGTCACAATATGCTAATTTTTTGAGAAGGGCTAGTATATACTATATCATCAGTTCATTTTCTGTAACCGCTTAATCCTAATTAGGGTCGCGGGGAGGCTGCTGCCCATCCCAGCCAACTCCGAGTGAGGGCAGAGTACACCCTGGATCGCTCGCCAGGCCATTTCAGGGCGGAAACATGCCAATGGCTTTGCAGCCTACTCTTGTCAAAAGTCAGCAATGGTTCTTTTACATTCCTCACACCATAGACAGTGAGAGACATGGCTGGCCTCTGATAACCCAGTTAGCTGCATTCAGGAGGACAGTGACAACCTTGTGGAGAGTGGGACCCAAACCTCCTAAGGTTGTATATTTATATTTATATATATATATATATATATATATATATATATATATATATATATATATATATATATGTGTGTGTGTGTGTGTGTGTGTGTGTGTGTGTGTGTGTATATATATATATATATATATATATATATATATAAAATATATTCCCTTTTAGGCCAGGTTCTTCTCAAAGTTTGTTCCTCTTGTCAACTGAGGGAGATTTTTTCCTTGCCACTGTAACCACAGGTGACATTCATATGCAGATCCACAAAGGCACAATGCAGTTCCCTCTGACCTTCTCTGTACTTCTCTATTAACATCCTCAAAGCAAACGTTGCGTCTGTGGTGCTCTTTCTTGGCATGAAACCAAACTATTGTTCACAAATGCTGACCTATGCCCTTAGTCTAGCTTCCACGATTCTTTCCCATAACTTCATTGTATGGCTCATCAACTTTATCCCTCTGTAGTTGTCGCAACTCTGCACGTCTCCCTTGTTCTTAAAAATGGTCACCAGCACACTTCTCCTCCACTCCTCCAGCATCTGCTCACTCTCTAGGACCTTGTTGAATGTTCTTGTCAGAAAATCTACTGCTACCTCTCCTAGACACTTCCATACCTCCATAGGTATATGTTCAGGACCAACTGCCTTTCCATTTTTCATCCTCTTCAGTGCCCTCCTCACTTCACCCTTACTGATCTTTGCTACATCTTGCTCCTCAATGGTCACCTCTTCTACTCTTTTTTCTCTCTCATTTTCCTCATTCATCAGCTCTTCAAAGTACTCTTTCCATCTTCCCAGCACACTTGTGTCATCAGTCAATACATTTCCCTCTCTGTCCTTTATCAATCTAACTTGCTGCACATCCTTCCCATCTCTATCTCTTTGCTGTGCCAACCTGTATAGATAATTTTCTCCCTCCTTACTGTCCAACCTATCATACAAGTCATCATTCTGTTTGGCCTTAGCCGCTACTTTTGCCTTACACTGTGTCTCCCTGTTCTCCTGTTTACTCTCTTCTGTCCTCTCAATGTCCCACTTCTTCTTAGCTAACCTCTTCCTTTGTAGTACTCTTGTACTCCTGCACTTCCTCATTCTATCACCAAGTCTCCTTATCTACTTTCCTTCCAGAGGACACACCAAGTACTCTCCTACCTGTGTCCCTGATCACATTTGCTGTGGTTGTCTAATCATTTGGAAGCACTTCCTGGCCACCGAAAGCCTGTTTCAACTCCTCTTTGAAGACAACCACTTTGTCTTCTGCTCTGCCTTTGCCTTCTTCACCTTCCTCACCATCAGCGTCATCCTGCATACCACCATGCTATGCTGTTTGGCAATACTCTCACCCACTACTACTTTGCAGTCACTGACTTCCTTCAAATTACATCGCCTACACAAGATGTAGTCTACCTGTGTGCTCCTACCTCCGCTTTTATAAGTCACCCTATGCTCCTGTTTCTTCTGGAAGAAAGTATTTACCACAGCCATTTCCATCCTTTTTGCAAAATCGATCAACATCTGTCCTTCTGTGTTCCTGTTCTGGATACCAAACCTGCCCATAACTTCCTTGTCCCCTCTATTGCCTGCACCACCATGTCCATTGAAGTCTGCACCAATGACCACTCTTTCACCTCTGGGGATACTCTGCATCACTTCATCTAAGTCACTCCAGAATCTCTCCTTCTCTTTTTGCTTACATCCTGCCTGTGGGGCATAACCACTAACAACATTGAGCATCACGCCTTCAATTTCTAACTTGAGACTCATCACTCTATCTGACACGCTTTTCACTTCTAGAACATTCCTGACAAACCCCTCCTTCAAGATGACTCCTACTCCATTTGTCTTCCCATCCACACCATGATAAAAACTGCTCCTAAGCGTTTAGCTTTGCTACCTTTCCACCTGGTCTCCTGAACACACAGTATGTCCACCTTCCTCCCCTGCATCATGTCAGCCAGCTCTCTACCTTTTCTTTGCATAGTTCCAACATTAAAAGTCCCTACTCTCAGTCCTAGACTCATGCCTTTCCTCTTCTCTCTCTGCCTACGGACACGCCTCCCGCCTCTCCTTCTTCGACGTCTTCGACCAACAGTAGTCCAATTTCCATCAGCACCCTGTTGATTGACAGCACTGATGGCGGTCGTTGTTAACCCGGGCCTCGACCGATCCGGTATGGGGGTAATACTTCTGATTTGCATCATAAAAGTTTGGCATTGGTTTTACGTTGGATGCCCTTCCTGACACAACCCTCTGCATTTCTCCGGGCTTGGGACCGGCATAAGGGGGAGAGACACTGGTTAGTCTCTCTCCCCCCCCCCCCCCCTCCCCGCCTCATGGCTGCATTGAAACTAAAATTGATTGTGCAGCAAAAATGAGTACTGATATCGAAATCATAATCGGCTTTATTCTACATGTTTTGTAAATAAATGAGGAACTTTACTCGGGTTCCACAGCAAGAAGGTCCTGGGTTCTAGTCCCAGGCTCAGACATCTCTGTGTGCAGTTTTTATGTTCTTGTTCTTCCCATGTTTGCATGGGTTTCCTCTTCCCTTTTCCTCCCAAAGACATTAGGCTGATTGGCTTATCAAAATGTCCATAGTTGTGGATGTGTGAATGGTTGTGTGTGTTGGCCCTGAGATGGTCTGGACAGTTTAGTTACTCCTGTGCTCTGAAGCTTGACGTTAGTGAAGTCCTTAAATCGCTTAAAGCTGGTTTGTGAGAGAATATAATAAACGCCTTATAGGTGTATTGTCACTAGCTATACACAGTACATCAAATTAGGTATATGAGCGCTTTCACTACAGGTACCCTTTAAGGAAAAGTATCTTGCACAGGGGTATTGTGCTTTCATATGGCCTTACACAATTGTCAGAAATGACAACTTGACAACAGAGTCCAATTCATTCATTTTCTGAATCACTTAATCCTGATTAGGGTCATGGGGAGGCTGGTGCCCATCTTAGCTGACTAAGAGTACACGCTCAACAGCTTGCCTGGCCATGGCGGGGCAGAAACACGCTGACGGCTATGCACCCACTCTTGTCAAAAGTCAGCAATGGTACTTTTTACACAGTAGACAATGAGAGACATGGCCGACCTTTGCTAACCCAACTCGCTGTACTGGGGGGACAGCAGTGACAACTGTTGACAGAGGGTCTTGAAACCCCAACCTTAGGATTCTCAATCCAGCACTTTACCACCAGGTCAACACTGCCTTAAGACGGAGTAAAAATAAAAAAAAAAAAAATTAAAAAAACACAATTCTTATAAACTGTGTCCTGTGTTAATGAACTATGACATAAAGGCCAAACAAGAACTTTGTAAATAATAATAATTTATTGTATGTTATTTTATTTATTTATATTCCATATTATTAAGCTCATTGTTTCTCTTTATTGTGTATTTTTACGTGAGTTTTATTCATTAGAGTTCATCGATTTCTTATATTTTACAGAACAATGAATCTGGACTTCCAGGCCCAAAAGGAGCAAAAGGACACAGAGGGCCAGAAGGACGACCGGTGAGTAAAAAGTAAAATAATTGACTGCTCCTGTGTTATCCCACCATCCACCATTGTATATTTTTCTATATGACCTCAAAACATTCTGCATATATCACTGCTGTCAACCACTATATCTTTCCCAGCTGGTACTTGTGCTGCATCACAGGGCAGTGTAGTACACTCCTCCATGTATGCTTAATTTATTACCCATTTCCGCATACACTTCTTCTGTTCCTTTTAGCTGTTCCCTTCAGGGGTCGCCACAGCGAATCATCTGTCTCCATCTCACCCTGTCCTCTGCATGCTCTTCTCTTACACCAACCATGTTCATGTCCTCCTTCACCACATCCATACTCTTTGGTCTTCTTCTAGGCCTTCTGTCTGGTAGTTCCAACCTCAGCATCCTATTACCAATATAGTCACTGTTTTCCGCATACACATGCTCACAAACATTTCTGAAAGTGTTACAGTTATTAACATATGTGTGTGAGAGAGAGAGAGAGAGAGAGAGAGAGAGAGAGAGAGAGAGAGAGAGAGAGAGTTTGCTATAATACTCATTGTAAGAACAGCCGATTTTGCTCTCATGGACGACTCTGGCATTGTCTGGATTCATTCTCTTCTTTTTCAGTTCCACATCTAACAACACAACATTTAGTGACAGATCCTTCTCATATTCTTAATGGATGTTAAATTAAAAGCCAAAAAAGAGATTCAATGTAGGTTTTCTGGGGTTAATTGCATAAGATCTGCTCTAAGAAATCAATATTAGGGTTTTTTTTTTTTAATTAAGGGTGTGGGGGGGTGGCCTATTCTGTGCTCGTGCTGTGTATGTATGTATGTATATATAGGGCACACATTTTGCATTAGAATTGAATGTTGTTTCATGAGTCACAAGCCTTGGAGAAGACCATGCTTGCTCTCAGGCAGAAATTCCTCCATGTTTCTTTCTGGCTGCGATCCATAAAGGAGGAGACTCCTAAAAATGTTCTTATTTGGAGCGTGGTGTCTCTAAAGCCTTGGCTCACTGTTTCTCTGGCAGAGATCCTGTTGCATAAGAAAAATTAAAGGATTGTTTGGTACTATCCAGGTCATTGCTATACTAATAATGTTAATGTTAATAATGTTAATGTAATAATGATGATGTTAGCATTTTCTCTGTGATCAGTAGTGCAAGTTAAGTGTATTCTGTACTCAGTAGTTATTTTTATTCTTTCTTTTTTTTAATGGTCAGGGACCTCCTGGACCTCCTGGACCTCCTGGAGTGGATGTAAGTTTAGCCATAAACAATCATATTTTTCTTCAATCAAATATCTTGTATATTTTTATATAATCCCACAACACAATACAATATTCCAGAGTTGTCTGATTAGACAAGAATTTAATAAAATATAAGAGTTCCAAAAATACTTACATCCTTTTGGCCTTCTGAGAAAATACATGCAAATGAGAGATTGGTATTAGTACTGAAACATCAGGATACTCACACCCCCAAGACGATTCCTGTTAAAATTGTCCTTTTAAAACACTGGAATAGATTACCTTCACTGACTCTATTGATCTATCTGTCTATGTATCTGTCCACTTGTGTGTTGAGTGCTCATGTTAAACACAGGGATTCCTCGCTGGTTCGCGCTTCAATTCCTGCGGGTTGAGTCCATCACGTTTTTTTTTTTTTTTAAATATTCATCAAATTATTAAAAAATGAGAAGATTAAGGAAGAATAGGGGGAAAACTTAAGGAAAATGCTGCAAAAACAAGGCCAAAAAAAAAAAAAAAAAAACCCCAACCCAAACCCCAAAAAAATACTTACATTTGTATGTGAGGTTCACATCTGACTGTGTGCGCGCACATCTGTGTGTGCGCGCGCATCTATATGTGTGTGTATTTATATTTTATTTACATCTTATGCATTATTTTTGAATGCTTCATTGTTATTATAAGCATTTATAGTTTTGAATATGTATTCATTGATATTATATACACATATACATGTACATATAGGTCAGTCGAGGGCGGTGGGTGGTGGTTGATCCTACTTTGCGAAATTCACCGGGGGGATCTCGGTCTCAATTAACTGCAGAAAGTGAGGGATCCCTGTACTCCATGATTGTTTAAAAAGTAAAGGAAAATGTATTTCTATCCTACATAATAATTCAGTTCAAATCTTTTAAGACCAGGAAACGTCCTTGAAACCTGTAAATGTTAAAAGTTTAATGAGGTGCCTATTGATTTTAATATTAGTGTACCAGTACTTGTCTTATTCACATAATGTAATCTTTATGAGCTGGTATCAGAAAGTCATTCAGTATTAAGGGCTGTTTCATTATAAAATTTTACAGTGCATTAAAAAACACTAAGAGTTCTCAAGTCAACAACATAAACTTATTTACTCAAAGGGTCAAGAAAAGAAAATAGTATTTTTTGCCTTATAATTTTATAATTCTATAATGTTGTAATTATGACAAAATGTCTTGTGATGTCATATATTAGCGTATAATACATGGAAATGGCAGGAACTGATTGGTGTGCTATCTAGTGGTTAGTAGACATTATTCTAAATCGAATGCTTAACAGTGCCAAAGCCGAAAAAAAATCAGCTTCACATTACATTCTCAAATGCCAAAGCTGAAAAATAATCAGCTTTGTGACACACACTAATTCATTGCATTCTCCATTTATGAATACTGCACTCACACACTCAGAAGTGACTGTGAAGCCTTTTTTGATTGTATTGCACGGCATTTTGAGCTTTGACATTGTGCACTTCTAGGGTTAAACCAAAATGAGGGACACTTACAGTTTGTGAAGTTCACTTGGAGCAGGCAGCATCATCATTATCACACTTTAAAATGGAAAAATTAAATCACAGAAATCGCACTTCAGTTTGCTTTTCTTATGGTTACAATGTGTATCCACTAATAGAATGAATGAGATTAAAAATGTATCATGACACATTGCTTAGCTGTGTTGTTTGCAGTGCTCCTCAGCCGTTGTCCTGGTAAATAAATAAATAAATGAAACTCTAGTTGTAGTTTGCTTTTTATGTTTCTGTGTAGGATAATAGTAAAATTTTGAATGAGGTTAAAAGCACATCTTTACCTCACATGGTTCTGTTTCTCTTGCGGTGCCTTTTCATACTTAAAAAGCAAACTAAATTAAAGTTCTTATGGTTTATTTTTTATATATTTTATGTTTTTGTGTCGTAAGTTGTGTTCTTGTATACTAAAATAATTATTTACCTTAGGTTACATTTTTGAAACCATTCAGCTACATTCACATTGTTGTGGATGTGTATGTATGTCTGTGAGTAAGTAAAACAGTAAAAATATAATGGAATTATGTCAAAAGAAATTGTGAAATTAAAAAAGTTAAGCATGTATTTTTCAGAAGAAATTATAGGACTTTGGAGATGACGCTGGCTTTCGATTTTCCTCTCACATAGGATAAACAGGCAATTATGCCACCCGGAGCTAGAAGAGTTTGAGTGCAGTTTTATTACAGATTTTCTGGTAAGACTGAGTTGGAAAGCAAAATTTATAATGTGGTAGAATTAACCTGCTTCTTCTTCTTTCTGTTTTTATTTTATGGTAGGAGTGTGAGATCCTGGATATCATCATGAAGATGTGCTGTGAGTAAACTGTTTTCCAAGTCTTTTAACTCTTTTAACACAATTTTTCCAAAGCCTGCTCCATAAATTTGAACCATAAATTGAGCTCACCCTATCAACATCACACACACACACACACACACACACACACACACACACACACACACACACACACACGCAAACACACACACACACACACACACACACAGGTCTCTGATACAATACACTAACAAACAGCCATTTCTGTGGATTCCTTTTAAAATATAAAATCCACTAGTACTCAAAGGGGAAATCAACAATGAATAAATACAATCAGTATTATAAGGCGTGTGTGTGTGTGTGTGTGTGTGTGTGTGTGTGCGTGTGTGTGTGTGTGTGTGTGTGTGTGTGTGTGTGTGTGTGTGTGTGTGTTAGAGATTCTTAATCAATGAGTATAATGTTGTGATATTTATGGGAATGGAAGGATGCTTTCTAAAGACATTTTTCTTTTCTTGAAAATAAATATTTTTCAGTGATGGCATATGTTATATGTTGTCCATGCTGAGTTGATGTTAACCTCTTTTTTTCTACTCCATTCTAATGCAGTGGAAAGTCTAATTCTCAAGGGTTTTCATTTCTTTTCTTTCAGCTTGTTGTGGTGAGTAGACTCCTCTTCTTTTGCTTTGAAGTATGCAAGAGGAAATGGCTTCAACACTATTTGGTTTGGCTTTGGTTTTGTTGTGCCTCGAGAAAAGCTAAAGGGTTGTCCTTTTTTTCGAATTGAAGCTTTCTTGCTTTGTGTTTGTTTAGAGTGCAAGTGTGGACCCCTGAACATTACGTTTATCGTCGACAGCTCTGAGAGTGTTGGCGCTAACAATTTTGCTATTGCTAAGGACTTCATCATTGCTGTGATTGACAGACTTGTCAGGGATCAGCAAGTCAGAGTAAGATTTTTTTAAGTGAATCGTTCCGTCCTATGTGTGCATGAATGCCAAGGAAAACAACAGTTTTATGTATTCTGAGTCGTGAAACACCTCCTTCTGTGTTGTGTGCAGTTTGGTTTGAATGATTCTCTGCTTGGTGTGGTGCAGTACAGTGGAGAGAATGCTCAAGAGATGGTGAAGCTTGGTGATCCAGATATCCCGAATATAACAACACTTAAGCAGTACATTCATCATATTAACACTCTTAATGGAATATCAGTTACCTTTCATTTTAATACTTAGTTGGGATTATGTATTTAATCATGTTGTTTCTCTTATTTAAATTTCTTCCACTAGTGCTATCAAAAATTTAACTTGGCTGGCTGAAGCCACCTACACTGGAGAAGCCCTTGACTTTTCATGGAATAATATGATTAACCGGCTGGGAACAGACCACGCAAACAGTATAGTGTTGGTCCTGACTGATGGTCGTTCAGACACTAAAAGAGACAAGGTGCCTCTAAACGTTCTGTGTGGCAAAGGCCTACAGGTAAGGAAGTCATGCAATTTACATCTTTTCATATTACATCTTTTCACACTGGAGTTAAAAGATTGTATTCTTCATTCAATATACTTTCTTGGTATTCTTCTTTGAACCGACTTATCCATCATTGACATTGGATAAGTTTTATGACTATTGCACGATTGGCACGATATTGCATGATTCTCTTCATAGATACACTCCGCAACAGATGGCTCCATCTCTCTGTAGTCTTATTTCAGTTTGTACAATTTACAGGGAAACACTGTAGCCCTGAGCTGAGAAAACAGTGAAAATTATGAAACAAACATCCCACACCCCCACGGTAGGGCGTGAACTCATTACATTTACTATCTAAGGTCCTCCTATTTCCCCTTCCCAAGAGAAAGCTAGCAAGAAAATGGCTACCTGCTCTCACGAAAAAAAAGCAATCTCCTCAAGCCAGTAAGACAATGTTTGTTGAAAAAATCAAATTCTTAAAAAAATTAATGAATAATGTCCTTACCCATCAAATATTGTAATTACATCATTTCGAGGAATTTGACCAGAAATATTCAGAGTTATCACATCTGGCTGACTCACTCTGATTATGATGCTCTTTTTTCTAAACTTGAAAGCATTTTGAAGGAATAGTAAATTCATCATAGAATCCAGCTTTTGTATGATACGGAGAATTATTCAGATCTTGGAGGGTGTTCTTCAATGGTGTTTACAAAACCCCCTTAATCTGAATTATCCTCTGTACCATACTTCACTTCGTTCAATAATAACTTACAATTTTAACTTTCAACATGTCTGTCTTCCTTTCGGCTTTTTCCCTTTTACTCGGGAGTCGCTACAGTGAATCATCTGATTCACACGTTTGATTTGGCAGAGGTTTTTACGTCGGATGGCCTTCCTGTCACAACCCTTTAGCAAGGGACAGAAACACGCTGACGGCTTTGCAGCTCCTCTTTACGAAAGTCAGCAATGGTTCTTTTACATCAACCTCTCACCATAGACAGTGACAGACATGGCCCGCCTTTGATAACCCAGTTTGCTGCACTGGGGGGGACAGTGACAACCTTGTGGAGAGTGGGACTCGAACCCCCAACCTTTGGATCAGCGATCCAGCGCCCTATACCATTAGACCACCACTGCCCTACCGCTGCCTAACTTTCAACATGCAATAACATATTTTAATTACTTAAAATTGACATGCCTCGTGATAGAATAGTGCATGAGACTTTTCTCTATTTCTTAAGTGTACAGAATTAAATGAGTGATTATTTCTGTAAAGACAAACAATGGAGCTTAAAAGTATGAAAACCCTTTTAAATATTCTATATTTCTGCATAAATATGTCCTTATGAATGAACCACTGGCATTGTTATGCAGACTACACTATTTTTTTTTTTTTTGGATAGTATTAGTGCACCCATAAATAACCCATGTGCCCATACTGCTACTGCACAGAAATAATCACTCATTTAATTCTGTGAGACATCATTCCAGGGGGTGTGAGAAGCAGAGCTGTAACTTTTGAAATGAATATCTTCTTTTGGTAAAATTTAGTATGAATCCACACATCCTTTATCCTTCAACAAACTATAAAATGTAGGGGGTGCAAGGTCAGAGCAAAATCAGAGCAAATAAAGAGAACACAAAAAATAATTCAATATTACATCATTCAAGCACTACTGTATTTCACTTGACTAAACAGAGCTATAAAAAACACAATATAGTAAACATTAAGCTATTATAAACCTGCCAATTACAGTTTTTTATTTTTATTTTCAAAATGTATAACATTAACAATGTGTCCCCAGTCGGGGATGTGCACTCTTTCTTCAACTGCGCTCATATGTCAGCCGCATTATTTAATTTACTTCATGTTTGTTATTTTAGCTTGGATGGCAAAAATAATGCTATGCTTGGCATCAATTGTAAATCTTTCTTTTTGTGATTGTGGTTCTGTATTTTTCCCATGACCCACACAAAAGTTAATTTTTGTGGCTGAATTTCACATGTGCGAGTACTGATCCAATCTGATTAGTTCTGTCTTGTAAGATACAGTGCCTTTTTTATGCTAGGTTGTTGGGGTAGGTGTTATGGATCATTCAGGCAGACAACCCAATAGTGATCAGGTGGAAGATGTGAGCTGTTCAAGTGATCCGGGTAAACCAGGTGTCTCCTTTGTACTCGACAACTTTGGTACACTCCTGGATGATACTTTCCTTCAAAACCTGACCAGCAAATTGTGCCAAGGTAAGATACAGATTATGAATTATGTTTGCCTTGTTAACCTGATCTATGTGGGAGAGGAAAAATAACTTATTCTATGTACTTGTTTTTGTGCTTTATGTTTTGTTTGTTTTTTTTAGACAAAAAGTGTCCCACTTACACTTGTCCAAGTAAGTATTTATAATTTTATATGAAGTAGGGTTAGGGTTAGGGTTGTGTATATGAAAACTAGATTTTTCTTGCCGTAATAAAATGTCAGAGCAAAAAAGTTATGTCTACGTCTAAGTCATATCTATTATATGGCCAAAAGCATATGAACACCTGATCATTAATCACTTTGATCCTTAAATCTGAAAGCAGACATAAACTTATAAAATATTTTTTAAAACTCTAATATATGGCTGTAATGATTAGCATGTCTGCTTCATAGTTGAAGGACCTGGGTTTGACCCTGGAGTTCAGCAAGGGAATTTCTGTGTGGAGTTTGCATCTTCTTCGTATACTTGCATGTGTTTCCTCCGGGTACTCTGGTTTCCTCCTACATAGACATACAGATTATACTGATTGGTTTGTGTGTGTTTACTTGACAACACTTTGATGAGCTGCTCAAGGTGTACCCCATCTTAACCCAGCGTTAAATGGGTTGCCACCTCCCACACACACACACACACACACACACACACACAAACACACAAACACACACACACACACACACACACACACACACACACACAAACATACGATCCCTCATTCACTCACTCATTAAAAAAAATGATTAATTCTATTAGGGCTGTGTTGAGGCTGGCGCTCATCTAAGGCAACGCTGGGTGATAACAGGGTGCACCATGAACAGCTCGCCAAACACACACAGATACATTCATAGTCACACACACAAACCAGGACAATTTGGAACGGCTAATTAGCCTAAATGTGCATGTCTTTGGACTGTGTTTGCATGTCTTCTTCAACAGAATTAAGAAGCCCAAAACTTAGTCCACATACTTTGGGCCATAAAGATTATGTGCTATATTTTTGTCCCACACAGACATTTTTTTTTTTATATTTAGGCTTATTTACTGAACTATAAAAATCCCAAAAATGAGACTTTGCTTTCATGACCTTTCTGAATGTCTGTTTCAGTTTCCTTTAAGAAGTCCACCGATATCCTGATTTTGATGGATAGCTCAGCTAGTGTGGGTTTCAACAACTTTGAGTTGACTAAAAACTTCACAAAGAAGGTGGTAAAGCGTTTCCTGTCCGCAGAGAAAGACAGAAACATAGATGTCCGTGTTGCTGTTGGCCAATATAGCAACACTGCTAAGATAGAAGCAAACTTTGACACCAATTACACCGTAGTAGCTTCTCAGATCACAGACGCCAAGTTCGAGAATGCTGGCACACAGGTGATCAAGGCACTCGATTTTGCCATTAAACAATTCAGGGGAATGCAGAACCGTGACAAGAAGGTGCTGCTGTTTTCAGATGGGCGCTCACAAGGCTTGACCCCTGGTCAGTTAAGAGAGGCAGTAGCAGAAATTCACAGACAAGGCATTAAGCTTTTTGTTTTGGCTGTTGAGAATCAGCTGAATCAATCTAATCTGCAAGTCTTGGCAAGTGGTGGACAGTCTGATGTCAATCACCATGTCTCCAGCCATCTAATCAGGGCCTCTGATTATCACTCCTTACTTAAAGGAGTCTTTTATCAGACTGTGTCCAGAAAAATTTCATTGTAGGGAGTCGGAAGGAATATAATTTCTTCTGAATCAGCAGAAGTTAATAATTGTTGGACAGTGGGAGGGTGAAAGGCTAGAAGTACACAAAGGGTGGGGGCGGTAGAACACAAGTAACTTTTTGTCCTCAATTAAATTGTGATCCATAATTCATTTTACATCATGTAGGTTTTTTCTTTTGTAACTTTTACACAAGTATGTCATTTATATACATGTGGAGGGTAAATGGGTTAAGAAAGAGTATAATTTCATAGTCATGATTTAACAGCATATGCATCCCCGAAATCTTAGGATCATTCATCATCAGATTGTTTTTTTTTTTTCTTTCTGAACAAAAAGGTTTCTTTATAGGACAGAGAATGGTAAATATTTTACTGAGATAATGCATATCATCACAATCCTGATCATCTGCTTTAAATATAAAGGACATGCCAGAATGTCTTTCTGAGGCCTGATTAAAGCATATCCCAACTTTTTATCTGTTTTTTTTTAAATAAAATATCACTTGAATGTAAATTTGGTGCTATCAATGTACACTCAGGCTCATTTAAATGCAAAATCAACCTTTAAATTTGTCACAGTGCCTTTTTTACCAGTGGGAATGTGTAAGATTTTATGTCATAAATGTATTTGAAATTATTCATCGGAATGGAAGGAGTTTCAATAAAGAATGCTTCACCCACTAAATGAATGTCTTCTTTGAAACACTATTCTGCTATAATACACGTCCTGCTGATCAGCAATATTAGACCAGACTTAGTGAAACTCCTCGTGCTGATTTTTGGCGATGCCAATTAAATGCTATTTTAGAAAATTATCACTGGGGTGAAAATTTAAACACAAAGATCCTTTCTATAAAATTTTAATTTAACATTATGAGCAATATGCAATATCATATTTTTAAAAATGACGTATTAGTTACATTGTCCAGTCCAAAGGTGCCACACTCTGATATTTTGTTGGACCACCTTTAACCTTTATTACAGCACACAGTAATAACAACATTGTTTCAACAAAAATGAATAAGATTTATTGCCACCCAGACTTGGGTTCTTCAACTGATGACAAGAAAACTGAACCACTTCATAAAGTGTTCTTTAGCACATCCCAATGTCTTTTAAAAGGGTAAGGTCAGGACTCTGTGGTACCAGTTCAGATGTGGAAAAAGGTTGCTCATGCTCCCTGAATCACTCTTTCACTATTTGAGCCCAAATTTTATATCCATGTCAGGGAAGAAAAAGTCCATTGATGTGATAACATGCTCATTCAGTACAGACAGGCTGTCAGCGGACTATATTTTAGTGTACATAATGTTGCTGAGTCTCATCCCAACCCACTGACTCAACAATGTCATGGAGATTACGCATGGAGATCAAGGTGAAATGCACTCTGCAGATATTAGCGTGGGTAACTATTTCTTTGGTCAGGTAGTGTATAATGTAGGTAAGTATCCAGTTTATAGAGAGCTTTGGCATGTGAAATGACATAAAACTCCAAAGCTGTACCTTTCAATGACTATGTCTAGTGAGAGATATTATTAATAAACACAAATGTCCTGTCTGATAGGTCTACATGCATGCATTTATGCATCCAATTTAATTAAACCACTTTAACCATGCTGCGATTTCTTGCTTCTCAGTGGTCTTCTGTTTACTGAGCTTTGACTTTATACTCATTTTGGCAATTTGTGCTTGACTTATGATTATGCTCATGCCCATCTGCTTTCCTTTAGTCCCACTTGACTTATGATAGTGACCATAGCAAATACGTGAGCCATCCACCAAAAGTAGGCTCTTGGGTCCAAAAATGAAAAATGAGCTTTTTACACAGTCGGATAGAGGAGGCCCAAAGCTGCAAAATGCAGCAAAAGGTTTGTCAATTCCTTGAAAACTGAGCGAGCTATGCCATTTCTTGTGTCAACATTCAACTAAAAATTTCAAAAGACGTTTTAGAGAAAAATGAGCACAAAGATTGCAATTCTTCCAACATCATTAGTCCTTAGCAACCAAAACATGTCTAGGAAGAGTTTTCGGAAAAGATGATAAGAGAAATCATCCTCATTTTAATCTGACACGCCCTTTTTAAACCCATTAGTCACTGTTTTTGGTAAGCCCCAAAAATTAACAAAAAACGACTTTTTTTTTCATTTCTGTTTATTCTAATAAGATCAGTATGTATCTTTTTGACCATTATATAAAGGTTCAAATGCCTTCAAATGATACTGATTGAAAAAAAAAAAACACTGTCAGGTTCAAACAATCACACTGAAATTAAGAAAACTATACAACAAAACCCTCTGATCTCTTTATACAAGTAAACTTCATCAACTCCGACCTCAGCATCATCATCTTCATCTACATCCTGCTCAGCAGGTAAAATCACATCTTCACAAACACCAGTCACCACACTTTTATGAACAGATGCCTCTTCATCAGCATCAAAATCAAAATCTTCATCAACACAGCTGGCATCATCATCAGTTTGTTTATATGAAAAAGGAATGAAACATTTAAGTATTTTTCAGATCTTGACCAATTTTCATACAAAACTAAACAACCCACGATCCAGCATATCCAGTCCAGACAAGATTACACACAAATCAAATGATCAAAAAAAATTCCATCATCGAACTTTGCATGCAGAGAAAAATACCAATACTCATACAATACTCATATTAAGTTTCTAAAGTACATAATACTAGGTATATGGGATTTTCTTTGACTGAATTGCAATGGAATCATGTCTTTCTTAATATTCCAGCAGATCTGAAGTATCATACACACACACACACACACACACACACACACAGACTGTAAGCAGTGGGTGATTTGTGCATCTATCGCGCCATTTGCACTCATTTGCCCCACTCCCTTCATATACTGTATTTTCTTCCATATAAATTGCACTAGTTCATCTGGATGCTGCTCATTTAACCGTTCACACATTGTGTGTGTGTGTGTGTGTGTGTGTGTGTGTGTGTGTGTGTATGTGTGTGTGTGTGTGTGTGTGTCTGACAGAAAGACAGAGACAGAGAAATAATCTTCTTCAAAGCCGAATTCAGCGTGGAATTTAACATCTATACTAATGCTGCTAGACATCACAGATGACATTTCATTCTCCTTTTCCAGAAATTATGTGTATTCACAATCTTATAAACTTACTTACTGTTATTGAAGAGAATGTCGGCGATAAGTTCCACATGCAGTATACTACAGTCAGGAAGTAAACCTGAAGTTAACGTGTGATGGGCACTGAGCATGTGCAATGTGAGCATGTGACCGAGTTCACCAATCAGGGTGCTCGTTTTAGATCTTCCTTCGCAACTAGCCTGTATTGTTTACGTGCAATATCGTCTTTATAACCTTTATGTTATTCACTGAAATGACATTTTAATATTAAAACAGTATCCAAAATGGAGAGATAACTTCACGGCCGTTCTTCTGGTGTATGGATTATAGTGTGTCTTCTACCAAACTCGGTGAATAATTGCAAAGAAAACCAGTAAGTTTGTGACTGTTTTTATCGAGTTTTATGAGGGTAATCGTCAGAAAAATAGAAATAAAAAGACATTTTTAGTGAGTTTTAGTCGCTTTCACTTCAGCAAGTGATAGTTGAAGACTTGTTTTAATGGTTTATGCAAAAATCCGAATTTCAATAAAAAAAAATGACCATTTTTACTTTTTTGGCCATTTTCTCGAAAGTAGTCCGTGCAACAAGCGCCTGCATTTGGTGAAGCACCTCACATGTGCATGTTTCCTCTTCTCCTGCACTTTAAGTTTCTTTGAAGGCACTCTGAGTTTGTAACCCCTTGCTGCTTGCTGTCATAAGTCATTTCCTGGCTGTGTAGTCAGTTTCGCGTTGGTTGACATTCATGTTCTGATTTAACAAGGTGGTTTGGCTTTTTTAGTTAGTTTATAGTTTTCCTGCATGATCATTACTAGCATGCAAGAGCTTCACTGTTCATATTTCCCTCTGGCCTGGAATTGTGCTGCATATTTTTCTATTTCGCTCCTTGGCAATGCAACTTATTTACTCCTTGACTGGGAACCACCTTGATAAACACACATGCTTGGATTCTTGCTTGTATTATCTGTGCCACTCACTTGGAATTGTCCAACACCAATATTATATCCAGCAACCAGATGAAGTCATCTGAAGGATAAATTATGACCATCTTCATACATATCCAAAACATTATAACTTCATCTTCCAATCAAATTAACCGGAACCCTCATTACCAATAAATCCTTGCTGATTAATAACATCATCACCCAGAAGAAAGTAGACATGCAAATTCTTTTTTAAACGTGTAAAAAAAACCTGATGACTATTTGCATTTTGACATGTTGACTCCATCTGGCTCCATCTGGCTACATCTGGCTTATTCCAGTTGTATACTCTTAAATATGCATAACAGAGTTGCATAATCAACCAGATGCAGAATTTCCCTTCTTTTTTCTTTTCTTTTCATCTTGTGGCAAATTTTGTATGTATCTACTCCTCTTCTAAAAAATGGAATTTTCATGTGATGGAAAAAATGGAGTCTTCTTGTGATGGACTAGCGTCACATCCAGGAGGAGTTGTACTCCTAGTCGCGTCACGCTATGGAAACCGGGGATAAGCACCGGCCTGATGAGCCACTAGGCTCGGGTATAAAAAGTCAGATTGCAAATTACAGTCAGAGTGGAAGTGGGCTTACTGGTGAGATAATGCTGGATGTCATCCACATAGCAGTGGAAATGGATTTTTTATTTATGGAAAATATTGCCGGGGGAAGGAGGTAAATGATGAGAAGGTGCCCAGGACAGAGCCCTGGGGCACACCTGTAGTGAGAAAGGAAGGATTGGATGTGAAATATTTGAATTTGATGAACTGAGTGTGAAAGGTAAGATTTGAACCAGGGTAATGTATTTTGGGTGACATTTGGGTGACAATTTTTTTTTTTTTTTTTTTTTTTTTCAAGATGGCGCCGGGTGACCTGCAGCCAGTTACAGGAGCTCTTCAGTTTATTTTCTTTTTTTTTTCTCTTTTCTATTGTATATAGGCGTGTTTCTTTATCTTTTTTCAAATTTTCTTTTTCTTTCTTCAATCCTGCATCTGGAAAACATACTTTCATGATGCTTTTGTTTTTCTGTGCACTTTTATTTTCACTTTTTGGATCGGCGTCAGGAAACTCATTCACCGACGGCTCTGAGCAACGCAGGTCTTACACACGTGAGACCCTCCTCGGCCTGCCCCCCCCCGCCCTCCTTCACGCGGAAAAGCCCGTTGTTCCTTTGGAAATACGGAGGAAAAGGAGAGGCTGCAGAGGGGGACGAAAGACGCGGAGGACATGTGTTCCCTCTGTCATCATGGGAAATGTCCGCGCGATCGCCAACAAGACGGAGGAGCTGGCAGCGCTGACCCGGCAGCAGAGGCAGTACCGGGACTGCAGCCTCATGTGTTTCTCAGAGACGTGGCTGAATGAACTCACACCGGACTCTGTGGTTTCTCTTAACGGATTTACACTCGCGCGTGCAGATCGGAGTGTAACGGAGAGCGGTAAGAAGAAAGGAGGGGGCGTGGCGGTCTATGTGAATGAACGATGGTGCCACCCAGCAAACGTGCACGTGAAGGAGCAGCTGTGCACGCGGGACCTGGAGCTGCTCGCGGTAAGCACGCGGCCATATTATCTACCGAGGGAGTTTTCACACGTGATTGTGTTTTGCGTGTACATTCCGCCCTCGGCTGATGCGGCGGCCGCGTGTGAGCATCTACACAGCGCCGTTAATCAGACACAGACTCGTCACCCCCGCGCCATGATTCTGATCAGCGGAGACTTTAACCACGCCCCTCTCTCCGCCTCTCTTCCGACGTTCACGCAATACGTGAAGTGCGCCACAAGAGACAATAAAACACTGGACTTACTGTATGCAAATGTGAAGGACGCTTACAGCTCCTCCCCCCTCCCCCCACTAGGACGATCAGACCACAACCTGGTCTACCTGCTCCCCCAATACACACCCAGGGTGCGAAAGGAACCTGCACAGAAGAGGTCTGTGAAAGTGTGGACCGAGGAGACCAACGAGAGGCTTAGGGACTGTTTCCAGACCACAGACTGGAGCATGCTCTGTGACTCCTTTGGTGATGACATCGACGGCCTCACACACTGCATCACCAACTACATGAACTTCTGCGTGGACAGCACTGTGCCAACACGGAGGGTACGGTGCTTCTCCAACAACCACCCATGGGTCACCCCTGAGCTTAAAGTCCTCCTGAACCAGAAAAAGAGGGGACAGAGAGGAGCAGAAGAAGGTCCAGCGTGAGCTCCAGTGGAGGATCAGGAGGGCAAAGAAGGGCTATGGGAAGAAGATGGAGGAGAAGCTGGCTCAGAACAACGTGCGGGACGTCTGGAGAGGACTAAAGACCATGTCTGGATTTGGGCAGAGTGTCAGAGGGACAGCTGATGGTGACCAGCGCTGGGCGGATGAACTAAACTGTTACTTCAACAGGTTTGATTCTCCCCCTCCCCTCTGCACCCCTCCCGTTCCCCTCCCCTCTTCACACGTCTCCAGACCAGCTGACACCTCCCCTCCCCAGGCCAACTTCACTTGACTGCTACAGCCCGACAGACACATCCCCTCCCTCTGCAGCCCACCCCAGCCCCCCCTCTCCCTCACATCAGACCAGGTGAGGAGACAGCTGAGGCGACTAAATCAGAGGAAATCTGAAGGACCTGATGGCATCAGTCCCAGGCTGCTGAGGACCTGCGTAGACCAGCTCTGTGTGGTACTATGCTACCTGTACAACCTGAGCCTCAGCCTGGAGAAGGTTCCCGTCCTATGGAAGACCTCCTGTGTGGTTCCGGTTCCCAAAACAGCTCAAGCGAAGGAACCAGCCCACTACAGACCTGTCGCCCTGACCTCCCACCTCATGAAGACCATGGAAAGGCTCCTCCTTGAACACCTCCGCTCTATGGTGAGCCCCACCCTAGACCCGCTGCAGTTTGCCTACAGGCCCAACATCAGAGTAGAAGACGCCGTCATCTACCTTCTGCAGCGGGCACTCACCCACCTGGAGATCGCCGTCAGCGCTGTGAGGGTCATGTTCTTTGACTTCTCCAGCGCCTTCAACACCATCAGGCGGAGGACGTGGGAGTGGACGGGCATCTTGCTGCCTGGATTATTGACTACCTTACTAACCGTCCACAGTACGTGCGGCTGCACGGCTGTAAGTCAAAGGTGGTAGTCTGTAGCACGGGGGCACCGCAGGGCACCGTCCTCTCACCCTTCCTTTTTAACATCTATACCTCGGACTTCATATATAACACAAACAGCTGCCACCTCCAGAAGTTCTCGGACGACTCCGCCATCGTGGGCCGTGTGTCAGAGGGGAACGAGCTGGAGTACCGGTCGGTCATCGTTGACTTCGTGGACTGGTGTGAGCGCAACCACCTGTGCTTGAATACGAGGAAGACGAAGGAGATGGTGGTCGACTTCAGGAGAAGCACTCAAACACACACACACACACACACACACACACACACACACACACACACACACTTACAAGTGAACATCCAGGGACAGGACATTGAGACAGTGGACAGTTTCAAGTACCTGGGTGTTCACCTTAACAATAAACCACAACACCAACTCCCTGTACAAGAAGGGCCAGAGTCGCCTCCACCTTCTGAGGAGACTCAGGTCCTTCGGCATATGCAGACCTCTGCTCAGGACTTTTTATGACTCTGTGGTAGCCTCTGCAATCCTCGACGCTGCCATCTGCTGGGCCCCGGGCAGCACAGAGCGGGACAGGAAGAGACTGAACAAGCTGGTCAGGAGGGCCAGCTCTGTCCTCGGCTGCCCACTGGACTCTGTGGAGGAGGTGAGTGAGAGGAGGATGGAAGCAAAGCTCACATCCATCCTGTTCAACAGCTCTCACCCACTGCACCAGACTGTAGAGGAGCTGAGTAGCTCCTTCAGTGGACGACTGAGACATCCTCAGTGCAGGAAGGAGCGCTACCGCAGGTCGTTCATTCCCACCGCTGTCAGACTGTACAACGCCACTTTGTAACTGTCTGTTAAAATACCGGTTATGTGCAATAAAAACCCCGCACACTTTAATCAACCACATCTACCCCACTGACTGTGAACCATATCAACCCATCTACTCCGCACTCAGATACATTACACTTTAATATAGGCCAGTCTATAAAGTTGCTCCATTCTTTTCTTTTATTGTTTATTAATTTATACTATTTATGTATCTATTTATTTATTTACTTATATAATATATATGTATGTGTGTATGTTTGTACTTGTATCTATTTTTGCACCCCCTACTGATAGTACCTCAAGAGCCTGTAACAGTGAATTTCTCCATTGTGAGATTAATAAAGCTGTATCTTATCTTATCTTATCTTACCAATAGACAAAATAATTTATTACGGAGGGTGGTGAGACATGGTATTGAAGACCAAACAGATGAAGACGAATAAGGGTGGTAAGTAGGCCAGAGTCAGGTGCCATGAGGAGACCATTGTTTTGACAGCTTTGTGCTATGGACAGGGCGGGTGGGATCGGCACAGGGGTTTTTGTTATATTGGAGTACAATTGTACCTCACCTTACGAAATTAATCCTTTCCAGAGCTTTTTTTCGTAACCTGTATTTTTTGTAAGTTGAACTGCATTTTACATGTAAAATGCGTGATTCATTCCAAGGCTCCCAATACTACCCCCTAAAGCCTTTAAAAATTCTAAAAGCATACCTTTTAAAGACCTCCTTCTGCTTCAATATTGTACCGATGGTAGACGGGTCGGCCATATTCCTTTGTGATATCACTCGAACCAGTTTCTTCTTCTGTGTGTGTGTGTGTGTGTGTGTGTGTGTGTGTGTGTGTGTGTGTGTGTGTGTGTGTGCACGCGCGCATGTGAGTGTGTGCGCGCGTGTGTTGACTATGTCTTCTTAGCAGAGTTATAATCTTACAAATGTTTATGGAAGGTTAAAAGGCTGAGTCAAGAAATAAAGCATAAACAACAGTAAGTCTGTCCTTTACACGAAAAGCATCATGGTGGATTCAGCTCTATAATAGGCAATGGGAGGTAGATGCGTCATTTCTCCTAACCAATAGGATCCTTGTTCAAGATGGCGTCAGGCAGACCTGACCAAGATGGCGCTTGAGTGAAGATGACATAATAAATGCCTTTCGTAACCTGCATTTTTCGTTTGGTGAGACTTTCTAAGGCAAGGTACCACTGTAATTACATCAGTTTTGAAGGATATAGGAACAGTTCCAGTGGTGAGAGAGGAGTGAATGATGGCAGGGGACTTGAGAGGGGAGTGAGGCTTTGACCAAAACTGTAGGGGGCGGATCAAGCTACAGGTGGATGACTTGGAGTTTCTGATGAGGTCAGAAATTCCTGAGAGAGTGCGGAGCTGAAAGGTGGAAAATAAGTGAGTCATAAAGTTCAAATGACAAATTAACAGAATAGGTAGGACCAAGGTGCTAGTGGATCTTCTGTATTTTATTAACAAAAATATTACACAAAGGACTTACAGAAAGCAGTTGAGTAAAGGTGTGATGCCAAGTGGAAGACCCAGGAATTGCAGGAGATGATGCAACAGATAAGCTTTAGTAACTCACAGGAGACGCCGCAGATAAAAAATAATCAGTGACAAACACTAGAGGCGTCGACAAAAAATAAAACGGTAACAAACACTTCAGACGAAGAAGAAAATAAACAGTATCAAAGACTGGAGATTGTGGCTGGGAAGGCTGGCTGCCCACAGAGCAATAACTAGGAGTAAGTAGAGAACACTAGGAAGCGCCCGAGTGAGATTGTAACAATCTTCTGTCAGACAGGTGAAGGTGCAGAAGCTCTTTATAGTGGGTTGATTGAGGAATGGGATCAGGTGTGCACTGTTGCAATCAGCCAGAGGTAGGTTAGCCATGCCGCTCAGCCACAGTCTGCCCTTCTGGGGAGAAAATAGGATTAGAGCAACGCCAAAAAACCAAAATGAATCCTGAATAAAAAACATTACAGCAGTATTCACCTGAAGAGAGAGAATGGTTTCACCACCCCTCGAAACAGATCTGTAGTGAAAATGAAGTTTCAATAGAAAGTCTTTGTCCTGTCCTTTTATTTTTACCTATATTTGCTCTACGAAAAAGTATTGAGCACTGTCTTACGGAAGGATCTACTCAGAAAAATTCTCTAATTTTATATATATATATATATATATATATATATATATATATATATATATATATATATATATATATACAGTGATACCTCTGCTCACGAACATAATTGGTTCCCAGAAAGTGTGTGTAAGGCGAAAAGTTCGTCTTCCGAACATTTATTTCCCATAAGATACCATTAAAATGAGAATAATCCGTTCCCAGGTCCCCATAAAACATAATTTTCTACTAAATAAGCCTTAAAACTACACAAAAATATACCTTATTTTATGTATAATAAATGTGCTATTGTATTGTAATTAAAGAAATAAACTGTACTGTATAATAAAGTCGTTTTATTTACCTTTGTGATGGTAGTTGATGGCTTGATGGAATGGAGTGGGAGGAGGAGGGAGGGAGGGACTTACTGTTTGGAAGGAGTGTTTGGAAACACCCTTAGCCACACATGCACCCTTAATAGCTTCCTTGTTCTTAAGGATGGGAGCAATGGTAGACTTAGCGTACTGGTACTGGGACACTGAGTCACACAAACGCACACCTCGTTCGTGTTTTTCAATGATCTCCGCCTGTGGTGGGGTCTTTTTCGGTCCCATAATAGCAAAAGGACACTCAATATGGTCCAAAATGTCTATCAAACACAAACCACTTCCGCACTCAAAGAAAGGGGGTGACGAACTGTGACGCCGTGAGCGTGCCTCAGCTTCTCGTGGCCACCACCGTGGCGCTGTTCGACCGCGTGGTTTGGTTCGTCCGCCGAAAACTAGTTCATCAGCAGAGACTGTATGCTCGCAAATTTAATGTTCTTGAGGCGAAAAGTTTGTGAGCTTAAGCGTTCGTCAGCGGAGGTTTTACTGTATATATATATATATATATATATATATATATATATATATATATACCGTGTTTCCCCGAAAATAAGACAGGGCTTATATTAATTTTCCTACCAAAATATGATACTAGGGCTTATTTTTAGGTGATGATGTATTTTACATTTTTTCTATTACATGTCTTATAATATATCTTTGTCTTTATATATTCTTATTTCGTTATATTTCTTTATTTTTTTAAATATTTTAATATCGAGCGATTTTAGCAATTTTTATGGACGCAAGTGTTTGTCCTCGTCTTAAAGCAGTCGCTGCCGTCATCGACACGCAAGGATTGATGCTTTGAGAGCGTACCCTAGGTAAAGCTGCCTAATAGAGGAGTCAGCGCTTTCACCTAGAGCCCTAGATTGAGTGAGTAGCAGGCCAATGAATTGCTGCCGCTCTCAACTAGGGCTTATTTTAAGGGGAGGGCCTATATTAAAATCATCTTGTAAAATCACGCTAGGTCTTATTTTATGGTTAGGTCTTATTTTCAGGGAAACACGGTATATATATATATAATAGTCGAAAAGATACATACAGATGTTATTGGAATAAACAGAAATGAAAAAAAATGGTCGGTTTTTTTTGGTAATTTTTGGGGGGTTACCACGGTGACTGATGGGTTAAAAAAGGGTGTGTCAGATTAAAAGGAGGATGATTTGTCTTATCATCTCTTCATAAAACTTTTCCTAGACATGTTTTCTAAAAGTTATATGGCTGAGGTGCATAAAAATGTTTGGTTGCTAAGGACGAATAATCTTGGAAGAAGGGCAATCTTTGTGCTCAATTTTCTCTAAACGACTTTTGAAATTTTTAGTGGAATGCAAGAAATTACAAGAAATGGCATAGCTCGCTCAGTTTTCAAGGTACTGACAAACTTTTTGCTGCATTTTGCAACTTTTGGGCTCCTTTATCTGACTGTGTAAAAATCTCATTTTTCATTTTTGGACACAAGAGCCTACTTTCAGTGGATTGGCTCACAAATGCAGTTTTTGCTTGGTCCATGGGGTAAGTAGTGGCTGTTGACTAAATACAAGTCAGCACTGATGGAGAAACTGAACACAAGTCCCTCCAGTACCTGAATACCTCGCAAGAATGGGCATGTGAGGCTCTCGGGGCATGGCCGGTTCTGTTGCCGGCGCTGATGGTGGAGGGTTGGTAGGAGGTGTCATTGAGGCAAGCTGGGTCAAGCTGCACGATGTTGGTGGCCAATCGTTGTAGATTGTTCATTACTAGGTTCATGGTGGAGTCGTGTTGGCCCAACATGGCTCCTTGGCTGAACAATGCCTGTTTAAGCTGTTCCCAGGAATTGCAGGAGACGATAAACCGTTCAACAGATAAGCTTTATTAACTCACAGGAGATGCCGCAGATAAAAAATAAACAGTGACAAACACTAGAGGTGCTGACAAAAAATAAACACACAAACAGTGGAGACAATGAAGAAAATAAACAGTGTCAAACACTGGAGACTGTGGCTGGGAAGGCTGGCTGCCCGCAGAGCGATAACTAGGAGTAAGTAGAGAACACTAGGAAGCGACCCAGTGAGATTGAAACAATCTTCTGTCAGAAAGGTGAAGGTGCAGTAGGTCTTTATAGTGGGTTGATTGCGGAGTGGGAGCAGCTGTGCATTACTGCAATCAGCCAGAGGTAGGTCAGCCACGCCTATCAGCTACAGTCTGCACTACTGGGGAGACAATTAGGGTTAGAGCAATCCAGGAAAACTAAAATGAATCCTCACTAAACACACACCATAACATAACTAAAATTTTAAAAATGAGAAGAGAAAAAGTTGCACATTATTGTGCGAGGTTAGTGCAAATGAATCAAGGAGAAATCACCAAATGAAATCAATAAAGATGTAAGCCCTTCAGAAAGAGCTTTTTTTATTATTAAAACCACCCAATTTGACCTAAAAATAATGGCAAATTGGAATAAAGAAACATGACATCATCAAGGGGAGAATGATGTAAAAATTAGTGAGGTATAACTAAGAAATAATGGGAAATAAGACAATATGTAAATGTGGATAGGAGGAACTAAGAGCACTAAAACCAGGAAATAAAGGGAACTTGGGTTAGTATCGGTAGACCAAAAGAGGTGATACCACAGAGCACAAAGGCTATCTAAGAAGGGGGAATTTTAGAAGTTTTTCAGACCCAAGTGGTTCTCATCAGAAATACATTTTGGATGTTTTACTGAATATCAAATTACGTGCTTCTCCTCAAGTTGTAAGAGACTTCTTATTTAATTCAAAGTTTAATTTGTTTATTGGTCAGATGAGAAAGGGAGAAAGGACTGTTAAAATTGATAGAAATGGCGGGACTCACAACCCTCTGATATGTCTGCTCAGAAAGGATCTGAGTGTCCAACAGCAATTAGTAATGGAGTGGTGGGTATTATAGTGAAAGAGAGAAGATGTGCATGCTTTTGGATTGTGAACGGAAACCAGAGCATCATGAGCAAACCAACACAAGCACAGTGAGAACATACAAATTTCACAAGGCCCAGTTGACCAAAATGATCGAACCGAGAAGTTTATTTGCCATGAGGTGACAGTGCGAACTACTACATCAACTTTCACAACGCCAACAAATCCCATCCAATGTTACTGAGATATCTTTATTTATTTTTATTTTGATTATTTTTAATATATATTTTATATTAAAATATTTTGACATTTGGCCTAAGTATAGCTGATACTATTAAAATGTTAAGATTTCCTGCATCTGTCATTGGTAAATATATTTTTGATTACACAACTAATTATTTCAGTGACTTTTTTTTCTGTTAATCCAACTGGGTAAATCTTGCATATCAAATCAGCTAATCCATGCTCTCTTCTTATTCTTCTTTTCCTTTTGGCTTTTCCCTTCAGGGGTTGCCACAGCGAATCATCTGCCTCCATCTCACCCTATGCTTTGCATCTTCTTCTCTTACACCAACGACCTTCATGTCCTCCTTCACCACATCCATGAATCGTCTCTTTGGTCTTCCTCTAGGCCTTCTGCCTGGTAGTTCCAGCCTCAGCATCCTATTACCAATATACTCACTATCCCTCCTCTGCACATGTCCAAACCATGTCAATCTAGCCTCTCTGACTTTGTCTCCAAAACGTCTTACATGTGCTGTCCCTCTGATGTGCTCATTCCTGATCCTATCCATCCTCGTTACTCCCAAAGAGAACCTCAACATTTTCATCTCTGCTACCTCCAGCTCTGCCTCCTGTCTTTTCCCCAGGGCCACTGTTTCTAAACCATACAACATCGTTGGCCTCAACACCGTCTTGTAAACTTTTCCTTTCATTCTTGCCGATACCCTCCTATCACACATCACACCGGACACTTTTCTACAACCATTCCAACCTGCCTGCACACGCTTCTTGACCTCTTTTCCACACTCTCCACTGCTCTGGATTGTTGAGCCTAAGTATTTAAAATCCTCCACCTTTCTTATCTCTGCTCCCTGTAATCTCACAGTTCCTCTTGGGTCCTTGTCATTCATGCACATGTATTCTGTCTTACTGAGGCTAATCTTCATTCCCCTCCTTTCCAGGGCATACCTCCACCTTTCTAGATTTTCCTGCACTTGTTCTCTGCTCTCACTACAGATCACAATGTCATCTGCAAACATCATAGTCCATGGGGAATCTTGTCTAACCTCGTCTGTCAGTCTGTCCATCACCGCAAACAAGAAGGGGCTCAGAGCTGACCCTTGATGCAGTCCCACCTTCACCTTGAACTCTTCTGTCACACCGACAGCACACCTCACCACTGTCTTACATCTCTCATACATGTCCTGCACCACTCTAACATACTTCTCTGCCACTCCAGACTTCCTCATACAATACCACAGTTCTTCTCTCGGCACCCTGTCATATGCTTTCTCCAGATCCACAAAGGCACAATGCAGCTCCCTCTGACCTTCTCTGTACTTCTCCATTAACATCCTCAAAGCAAACACTGCATCTGTGGTGCTCTTTCTTGGCATGAAACCAAACTGCTGTTCACAAATGCTGACCTCTGCCCTTAGTCTAGCTTCCAGTATTCTTTCCCATAACTTCATTGTATGGCTCATCAACTTTATCCCTCTGTAGTTGCCACAACTCTGCACATCTCCCTTGTTCTTAAAAATGGGCCTTACTAATCTTTGCTACTTCCTGGTCCTCAACAGTCACCTCTTCTACTCTTTTTTCTCTCTCATTTTCCTCATTCATCAGCTCTTCAAAGTACTCTTTCCACCTTCCCAGCACACTTCTGTCATCAGTCAATACATTTCCCTCTCTGTCCTTTATCAATCTAACTTGCTGCACATCTTTCCCATCTCTATTTCTCTGCTGTGCCAACCTGTATAAATCATTTTCTCCCTCTTTACTTTCCAACCGAGCATACAAGTCATCATACGCCCTCTGTTTGGCCTTTGACACTGCTACCTTTGCCTTACGCTGTGTCTCCCTGTACTCCTGTTTACTCTCTTTGGTTTTCTCAATGTCCCACTTCTTCTTAGCTAACCTTTTCCTTTGTACACACTCCTGCACTTCCTCATTCCACCACCAAGTCTCTTTATCTACTTTCCTTCCAGATGACACACCAACTATTCTCCTACCTGTCTCCCTGATCACATTAGCTGTAGTTGTCCAGGCATCTGGAAGCACTTCGTGACCACCCAAAGCCTGTTTCAACTCCTCCTTGAAAACAACCCGACACTCTTCCTTTTTCAGCTTCCACCACTTTGTCTTCTGCTCTGCCTTTGCCTTCTTCACCTTCCTCACCATCAGCATCATCCTGCACACCACCATCCTATGCTGTTTGGCAACACTCTCACCCGCTACTACTTTGCAGTCACTGACTTCCTTCAAATTACATCGCCTGCACAAGATGTAGTCTACCTGTGTGCTCTGACCTCCACTTTTATAAGTCACCCTATGCTCCTCTCTCTTCTGGAAGAAAGTATTCACCACAGCCATTTCCATCCTTTTTGCAAAATCTACCAACATCTGTCCTTCTGCGTTCCTGTCCTGGATACCAAACCTACCCATCACTTCCTCGTCCCCTCTGTTTCCTGCACCAACATGTCCATTGAAGTCTGCCCCAATGACCACTCTTTCACCTCTGGGGGTACCTTGCATCACTTCATGTAACTCCCTCCAGAATCTCTCCTTCTCTTCTCGCTCACATCCTGCCTGTGGGTGTACAATAATGTACAACGCCACTTTGTAACTGTCTGTGAAAATACCGGTTATGTGCAATAAAAACCCCCGTGTACTTTAATCAGCCACATCTACCCCACTGACTGTGAACCATATCAACCCATCTACTCTGCACTCAGATACATTACACTTTAATATAGGCCAATCTATAAAGTTGCTCCATTCTTTTCTTTTCTTTTATTGTTTATTGTTTAGTAATTTATACTATTTATGTATCTATTTATTTATTTACTTATATAATATATATGTATGTGTGTATGTTCGTACTTGTACCTATTTTTGCACCCCCTACTGATAGTACCTCAAGAGCCTGTAACAGTGAATTTCTCCATTGTGAGATTAATAAAGCTGTATCTTATCTTATCTTATCTTATCTTAACAACATTGACCATCACACCTTCAAGTTCTAACTTGAGACTCATCACTCTGTCTGACACTCTTTTCACTTCTAGAACATTCCTGACAAACCCCTCTTTCAAGATGACTCCGACTCCATTTCTCTTCCCATCCACACCATGATAAAACAGCTTAAACCCTGCTCCTATGCCTTACTTCCTTTCCACCTGGTCTCCTGAACACACAGTATGTCCACCTTCCTCCTCTGCATCATGTCAGCCAGCTCTCTACCTTTTCCTGCCATAGTTCCAACATTCAAAGTCCCTACTTTCAGTCCTAGACTCATGCCTTTCCTCTTCTCTCTCTGGCAATGGACACGCCTCCCGCCTCTCCTTCGACGTCTTCGACTCTTCTCTAATCCATGCTCTCTGGTCCATTAAAAAAAAGCCAAATGGAACCAATATCCACTGAAAAGGAACTACATTTTTTGCTAAATCTTCCAACCATACAAATGTGAATGCTTCTTCAGCCACAGAAAATTGCTCCCATGTCCATGAGATATCTGGTACTGTTATTAAAGGCCATGTCCTCTGGGTTCTGCTATGTTTCTGAATGTGAGTGCTGGACAATAGAGTAGATGTCTAAACCCAGTTATGGTCAACATTTTTACACATTAATAATGTTTATGCATTGGTTTGTCTTTTTCAGTTAGCCAGAACATCAGTAAGATCAGCAGAAAGTCTGAATACATACTCCTGGACTTCAGCTTTTGATTTTGCCCTTAGGCTGCAAAGCCGTCAGCGTGTTTCTGTCCCTTGCTAAAAGGGTTGCGTCACGAAGGGCATCCGACGTAAAAACCTATGACAATTCAAACGTGCGAATTATTCGCTGTGGCGACCCCTGATAAAGGGAAAAAGCCAAAAGGAAAATCTCTTTATGTTTTAACTGAATCAAGACAATTTAGAGTGACATAGATTTAGACTTAATGCTCCTAAACCCACTGAAACCACCAGAGACAACTCTCAAACAACCTAGAAGGTGGGTTTACCATCTGGCTGGTGGACTGAGCAATGTTTCTTATGGTGGGGCCACCTCAACAATGTAGGATTGACATTGTACATGGAACAAGGACTCCTATACTTTATTCACAGTGCCATACAAAAATAAGATATGTTATATGTTATAATAACTTGTGTTTTCAGTTCTCTACGTGGAAACACTGAGGAAATTTGGTTTCCAAGTAATTTTGATTAGCTGAAAAATGAGTTTCCTTGACTGTATCCAAATTTGAGGGATTATATAATACATGACTCAGCCTGGGAAAAGTTTGTTACAGAATGAGGTTAAACTGTGAAAAATTCTGTAAGCATTACCAAATAGTGTCTATAATTAGAATTAGGACTTGAATGTTCCTGGCAGGGTTTTTTGCTTTATCAGACTCCACAATGAAACATCATAAATAAGGAATTATCTGCCTCGTTTTGTGTGTTCTTGGCACCTCAGTGAAGTTGTGGAGAATGCATAAAAGGACATTAACAAATTGTCATTATGTGGTTACAAACACAAGACCACATATAATAGGCTGCATCAAAGCTCTCCACTCGTCAGGCAATCTGTGCAGGCATCACAGTGATCTTTTTCTTACAGAGAAAACTCACAGACCTAAGTACAGAGACAAAGGGACTCTGGTGTAAGCTTTGAGCACTGCCTTGGAAAACTACTGCTGTCGGAAGTTTAACAGTGGTTCATTTGGTGACATTCTATAGCATATAGAATATAAACACACCATCATTCAAGATGGTGACCAACAGAACAGACATGGGCAATGTGATCTTTAAAAAACTGGTAAATTTTAAGAAACATTAAGGTTGTGTGAGTATATACAGGTTGGCACAGCAGAGAAATAGAGATGGGAAGGACGTGCAGCAAGTTAGATTGATAAAGGACAGAGAGGGAAATGTATTGACTGATGACAGAAGTGTGCTGGGAAGATGGAAAGAGTATTTTGAAGAGCTGATGAATGAGGAAAATGAGAGAGAAAAAAGAGTAGAAGAGGTAACCATTGAGGAGCAGGATGTAGCAAAGATCAGTAAGGGTGAAGTGAGAAGGGCATTGAAGAGGATGAAGAATGGAAAGTCAGTTGGTCCTGATGATATACCTGTGGAGGTATGGAAGTGTCTAGGAGAGGGAGCAGTAGATTTTCTGACAAGAACATTCAACAAGGTACTAGAGAGTGAGCAGATGCCGGAGGAGTGGAGGAGAAGTGTGCTGGTGCCCATTTTTAAGAACAAGGGAGACGTGCAGAGTTGCAGCAACTACAGAGGGATAAAGTTGATGAGCCATACGATGAAGTTATGGGAAAGAATAGTGGAAGCTAGACTAAGGGCAGAGGTCAGCATTTGTGAACAACAGTTTGGATTCATGCCAAGAAAGAGCACCACAGATGCAATGTTTGCCTTGAGGATGTTAATAGAGAAGTACAGAGAAGGTCAGAGGGAGCTACATTGTTCCTTTGTGGATCTGGAAAAAGCATATGACAGGGTGCCGAGAGAAGAACTGTGGTATTGCATGAGGAAGTCTGGAGTGGCAGAGAAGTATGTTAGAGTGGTGCAGGACATGTATGAGAGATGTAAGACAGTGGTGAGGTGTGCTGTCGGTGTGACCGACGAATTCAAGGTGGAGGTGGGACTGCATCAAGGGTCAGCTCTGAGCCCCTTCTTGTTTGCTATGGTGATGGACAGGCTGACAGACGAGGTGAGACAAGAATCTCCATGGACTATGATGTTTGCAGATGACATCGTGATCTGTAGTGAGAGCAGAGAACAAGTGCAGGAAAATCTAGAGAGGTGGAGGTATGCCCTGGAAAGGAGAGGAATGAAGGTTAGCCTCAGAAAATCAGAATACATGTGTGTGAATGAGAAGGACCCAGGAGGAACGGTGATGTTACAGGGAGCAGAGATAACGAAGGTGGAGGATTTTAAGTACTTAGGCTCAACAATCCAGAGCAATGGAGAGTGTGGAAAAGAGGTGAAGAAGCGTGTGCAGGCAGGCTGGAATGGTTGGAGAAAAGTGTCCGGTGTGATGTGCGATAGGAGAGTGTCAGCAAGAATGAAGGGAAAAGTGTACAAGATGGTGGTGAGGCCAGCGATATTGTATGGCTTAGAAACAGTGGCGCTGAGGAAAAGGCAGGAGGCAGAGCTGGAGGTAGCGGAGATGAAAATGGTGAGGCTCTCCCTGGGGGGAACGAGGACGGATAGGATCAGAAATGAGTATATCAGAGGGACAGCCCACGTAAGATGTTTTGGAGACAAAGTCAGAGAGGCTAGATTGAGATGGTTTGGACATGTACAGAGGAGGGATAGTGAGTATATTGGCAGTAGGATGCTGAGGTTGGAACTACCAGGCAGAAGGCCTCGAGGAAGACCGAAGAAGAGATTTATGGATGTGGTGAAGGAAGACATGAAGGTCGTTGGAGTCAGAAAAGAAGATGCGGAGGACAGGGTGAGGTGGCGGCGGATGATTTGCTGTGGCGACCCCTGAAGGGAGCAGCCGAAAGTAAAAGAAGAAGATTAAGGTTGTGTGAGTATCGGCCCACAATGGTCTGGTGAGCTGTCCCGGGCTCTCATCTGGAGTTGGCTGAGATGGGCGCCAGCCTCGCCAAGATCCCAATTAAGCGGTTCAGAAAATGAATGACTGAATGAATTAATTAATGAATGAACTTGTCTGATATAACATCAGAGATAATCTATCATTTATACTCTATTTTTTCTTTAAATATATTTAATCCTAAAGCTAAACAATTTCTTCATTTTAGATTTACTTTTTATTTTACTGCACCACTAACAGAATCTTTATTTTACAAGTCTCTTAATTCTGTTAAAAACAAACTGGTAACTTATTAATAATGTGCTTTTCTGTCCATGAACCGAGCAAAAATTTGTTTTGACAATTTTCCATCACAATAACTGTGAACCCACACACAATACCATAGAAAATAGACTGGCTATTCCATGGAAACTGGGCCTTGTTGGCGAGGGAGGGGCTTAGGAAGGAGGAGGCTTGGCAGAGCATACCAAAGTTAACAACTCTCAGCTGCTGTGTCTCCAAGCAACAAGTTCCAACATCTGCAAGAGATTGTTTCCAGAAGAGCTGTAAGTCTGACAGATGAAAGCAATCTAAAAAAAAGAGTCCAAAGAACAAAAAGCTGGGAAAGCAGTGTCTACAACAGTGTAAAAAAAAAAAATAAAAAAATAAAAAAATAAAAAATAATAATCATAATAATGATAATAATAATAATAATATAAAATTATTCTTTGTTTAATTTTTAATGCACTGAAGTAACATGCAAGGTTAAATGGAGTGAAGAGAGAAAGGATTAACTTTTCCATAATGTCTCCCTTATGTGCTGGATAACTTCTACCTGAGGAGAGTTAATCATGGTCAGCGATTAAAAAAAAGAAAGTTAAATCAGGTTAGATAAAATCCCCACTAAACAGAACAGTGGAAAATGTGAGTCACGTAGAAAGTTGGCTTTTCACCAACAAACAGAAGCAGGATGAAGAACGTCACATGGCTGGTGATTTTATGCTTGTATGTGTCAGATGATGTTCCCTCTGTTATTCTGTATATGCAGATGACTGGACTAGGTATATCAAAACGAGCACAAGAAATCAATAAATGAATTAATAGATAAATAAATAAAGTCATTAACTTACTTCAAACAATGAATGTAATTGTCAGAAAAAGTAAAAAAGAAGAATTCCGATTTTGCATAATGTCACATGATACATTATTTCACTCAGTCAGCAAAGTCATACTCAGGAAGACCCTATGTTTTGTCTGGCCAGTAGATCAAGTGACGCCTAACCAACTAAAGAAGCATAAAACCCCAGCTTGTTTGCTTCAGGGAGTGACTCACTGGAAGTTCCCAGTCACTCAGTAATACTGTACTGTTAAGAGTGAGACTCTTCTAAACTTCATCTGAGACATTCTTTCCAATTGACTACAAGGCTCATATGTTTTTTATTAAACTTACTGTTTAGAGCAGTTTACTCCTTCTTCAAGAAATGAGATTTCCTTTCGGCTTTTTCCCTTTATCAGGGGTCACCACAGAAAATAATTTGCACGTTTGATTTGGCATAGGTTTTTAGGTCGGATGCCGTTCCTGACACAACCCTGTAGCAAGGGACAGAAACACACTGACGGCTTTGCAGCTCCTCTTTACGAAAATCAGCAATGGTTCTTTTACATGAACCTCTCTCCATAGACAGTGAGAGACATGGCCTGCTTTTGATAACCCATTACTGGGGGGTTACTCTCCTCTTAGTTCCGGGCAAGGTCTTTGCACGGATTCTACTGGACAGGATCCGACAGCAGCTTCTAGCGCACCAGTGCCCTGAACAGTCCGGGTTTACACCAAAGAGGTCTACCGTTGACCACATCCTGGCGCTCCGCGTCCTATCTGAGTGCTTGCAGGAGTTTGATAGGGGGTTCCTTGCCGCCAATATAGATTTTCGCAAGGCATACTTCGTCTACGTGGGATCCCGTTGGCTCTGGTCTGGCTGATATCGTCACTGTATTCTGGGACAGAGAATGCTGTGAGGTGTGGGGGCTCCACCTCTGACTTCTTTTCGGTCGAGACCGGAGTGAGGTAGGGGTGTGTTCTGGCCCCCACTCTCTTCAATACTGCAATGGACTGGATCATTGCGGCGGTATCGGGTGAGGAGGCGGAACCGCTTGGTTTGCGAGTCTCCTGGATCAAAACCAAGATTCAGGCTTTCGGCGACCTCTTGGATGCTTCTGTTGACTCGGTTGCTGTGGGTCGTGAAAGAGTAGAGATCATGGAGTTTTTCACTTACCTTGGCAACGTGGTCCATCGTTCCACTGATTGCAGCGCCGAGATTAATCATCGACTTAGTCTAGCCTATGAGACGATGAACTCACTGGACAGGACCGTGTGGTGGTCGAGGTATCTGAGCAGGCGGACGAAAGCCCGAGTCTTTCGCTCCCTTGTGCTCCCTGTCTTGCTCTACTCAAGCAAGACATGGACGCTCACGGTTGAGCTTGGACGACTGGACTCCTTTGTTACGACTTCCCTTCGCCGCATCTTCGGATACCGCTGGTGTGACTTTGTTACCAACCAGAAGGTACTCGGGGATGTGGGGATGGTAAGAGTAACCTGCTTGAGCTGCGACCGTCAGCTGCGCTACTATGGGCACTTGGCGCGTTTCCCACCTTCGGACCTAGCACACTGGATCCTTTCCGTTCGCAGCTGAGGGCGGCCCTGCCGGGGGCTATGGGCCTTGCGCAGGCCTGGTCGATCACCAGGAGACGGCCAGATGAGTGGAAGCGGCTGGTGGACGCAGCGAAGTGCCGTCCCGGCGCATGCCCTCATACCTGACCTGACCTGACCTGATAACCCAGTTAGCTGCACTGAGGGGACAGTGACAACCTTGTGGCGAGTGGGACTTAAACCCCCAACCTGAGGATCAGCGATCCAGCGCCCTATACCACTTAGACCACCACTGCCCACTCCTTCTTCATGAAATAGATGTCCCAAATTAGAAAGCAAAAAGGAAAATGGTTAGATAAATGTGAATGTAGGATACCGTTATATTCAGTTACACTAAAGTGATTGTAGTGTTGTTACATGGAAACCAGTTCCACCTTTAAACTGCATGAAAACTGGATTTGACTGTTGGAATTTCTCCCCACAATCTTTCACTGTTCTACTAATGAGGCAGGAGTTTATTATGTCAGTGCAACTTGTCTTTTAGAATGAGAATACAAGAGAATAAGAATCCGATTTGAATAAAACCTAAGTGTAAATAGAGTATTTGTTTATTGCGGTTGGCAGAATGCCAGAGTGGTTAGCATGTCTGCCTTATGGTAATACTGGCCTGGGTTTGATTCCCAAATTCAGCAAGGATGTTTCTGTGTGGAGTTTGCATGTTCTCAAGATTTTTACTTATCTAACCCCCCCGGGACATTTTTTTTCAAATTGCAATCAAAAACATCTCTTCCAAGTTTATTCACTAGAACCTCTATTGAACTGACAAAGAGTTTGTAGATTTTTCCATATAATATAGTAAGTGAAGGTTGATTACTAAATAAGTATTCAACATGCATTTGCTCACATCGGAAGTCCAGATAAGCCGCGATTTGTCTCACAATCACCTTACGTCACTTGCGACAAGCGCCTACATTCGGTGGAGCGCATCACATATTCACTCACCAAGTTAATGATATTATGTAAATCTAAAAAATTAAAAATTGATGCGGCTTTGCAAGCAAGAATTTCTCAATGCATCATAGTGTGAAAAGACGCAATCAATTCTAATACATCTTACTCTGTAAAAGGTCAAAATCCAGAGTTGGATTTCCATGACCTTCAAGTCCTCAGTTAGCACAGCCTAAGAAACCACTTCGCAAAACAATTGTGTTTTTTTCCTTGCGACTAGAGATGTCCGTTTTTGAAACAACGGATCATTTTCGGGTCAGTTTCCAGCCTGAAACCTGTTTTTTTTTTTCCATTTTGGTTATAATTTTTCTATCGAACAATATCAAATTCTACAAAACTTTGAATTAATTAATGGCAGTCATTACATTTTTGGGCTTCAGCAAAACAGTAAATTTTCTGCTGAAAGCCAAAATATAGTAACCATTTATTAGAAATAAATGTAAATATAGTAAATCTAGACAGAGGAATTTTCAAAAGTTTAACTTTCACTGATAAAGGTTTGTAAAAACTTAAAATATATCATCACCAGTGTAGTCAAACATATAGATGTTTAAAAGAAAATGTATTAAATAGCAAAAAAAAAAAAAAAAGTAATATATAATAGGTTAGCTATCAAATTTGTATCCAACAAGCAAAAGGGTCAAGCTTTGGCGGTGGGGATGGCATACGTTCATTTTCCTGTTATCGCTCATATGAATGAGCGGGTGGATAGCATGTTCTTTCTGAGTGTTTTCGGCTTCCAGTAAATACACACATACAGCATTTCTAAAAGAGGCAGATATTAGCATCGCATGTCAAAGAGGGGGCGTGTGCATGCCCGGTTAGTGGTGGTTGTGTAATAGTGAAGGTAAGACTTGATGGGTGGGAATTGGATACAACTAAACGCAGGGGAGAAGTGTGTGTGTGGGGGGGGTTCAAAATAAATTTTGGCTACTTTTGCAATTTTTCTTTTCAACATTGATGTTGGCACAATGATAGATCCAGCATTTTCTCAAGAGAATAAAGTTCAAGTTTGTACTTCATTTGTTCACAGATGTTGACTCTGGCACCTTTATTTTCAAAACTTATGTTATTCTTTACCGATGCAGCCGTGAGGGGGGCACAAACCAGTGTCTCCCCTCACGCCGGTCCCAAGCCCGGATAAATGCAGAGGGATGCGACAGGAAGGGCATCCTGCGTAAAACTTCTGCCACATTTCTCATGCAAATGATCAAAAAGAAATTCATACCGGATCGGTCGAGGCCCGGGTTAACAACAACCACCATCAGTGCTGTTAACCAACAGGGTACTGGTGGAAATTGGACTACTGTTGGTCGAAGACGTCGAAGAAGGTGAGGTGGGAGGCATGTCCGTAGGCAGAGCGAGAAGAGGAAATGCATGAGTCTAGGACTGAGAGTAGGGACTTTAAATGTTGGAACTATGAACGATAAAGCTGGCTGACATGATGCAGAGGTAGGAAGGTGGACATACTGTGTGTTCAGGAGACCAGGTGGAAAGGTAGCAAGGCTAGAAGCTTAGGAGCAGGGTTTAAGCTGTTTTATCACGGTGTGGATGGGAAGAGAAATGGAGTAGGAGTCATCTTGAAGGAGGGGTTTGTCAGGAATGTTCTAGAAGTGAAAAGAGTGTCAGACAGAGTGATGAGTCTCAAGTTAGAAATTGAAGGCGTGATGGTCAATGTTGTTAGTGCTTATGCCCCACAGGCAGGATGTGAGCTAGAAGAGAAGGAGAGATTCTGGAGTGAGTTAGATGAAGTGATGCAGAGTACCCCCAGAGGTGAAAGAGTGTTTACATCTAGTTTCCTGAACACACAGTATGTCCACCTTCCTCCTCTGCATCATGTCAGCCAGCTCTCTATCTTTTCCTTGCATAGTTCCCACATTCAAAGTCCCTTCTCCCAGTCCTAGACTCATGCTTTTCCTCTTCTCTCTCTGCCTACGGACACGCCTCCCGCCTCTCCTCTTCGACCAACAGTAGTCCAATTTCCATCAGCACCAACAGGTTAACTGTTGGTGGTCGTCCTTAACCCGGGCCTCAACGATCCCGCATGGAGGTAATATTTGTGATTTGCATGAAAAAGTTTGGCATTGATTTTACATCGGATGTCCTTCCTGACACAGCCCTCTGCATTTATCCGGTTTTGGGACCGGCGTAAGGGGGAGAGACACTGGTTTGTGCCCACCCCCCCCTCCCACCCCTCACGGCTGCATTCTTGGGACTGGCGTAAGGGGGAGAGACACTGGTTTGTGCCCCTCCAGTAGCATTTCATTGTAAGCTTGGTAAAGCACTTAATAAAACAATTCTAACTAAAATATGAGATTTCCTTTTGACATTTTCCCTTCAAATGATTCGCACATTTGATTTGGCATAGGTTTTTATGTCGGATGACACAACCCTTCCTGACACAACCCTTTTAGCAAGGGACAGAAACACACTGACGGGCTTTGCAGCTCCTCTTTATGAAAGTCAGCAACGATTTTTTTACATGTCTCTCATCATAGACAGCGAGAGACATGGCCAGATATAAATGCTGTAATTTGATTATTTTAATAAATCTTGCTACTTGGATGGATGCGATACTGGCATCCACAGTACATACGTCTGATGTTGCTCACAGTGGTCCAAGGGACCGTGCAAGGAGTTGAAGTGTTTGTTCCAACACATAGAAAATTAGAAGGAACATTGGTGGGGCTCGAACCCCCAACTTTGGCATCGGTAATCCAGCACCTTACCACCAGGTCCCCACTGCCCAGCTTGTGAAAACTATCAAATGTAAAACATATTGCATCTTTGAAAATGTAAATAAAACCACATGATAATGAAAATATACATATGTTTATATGTAACAGGAGAGTTTGATAGACTTGCCTTTCATTTCATTTGAAGAGAATTTTTTTGCCTTTTATACAAGGCAGAATTGCTTCAAGATCTTCAGGGGGTTTTTTTGTTTGTTTGTTTGTTTGTTTGTTTGTTTGTTTGTTTGTTTGTTTGGAAATTGCCTGTTGACTGCACAGAACTCTTTGGCCTGTTATGAGGAACTTCTTCTTTTCCTTTCGGCTGTTCCCTTCAGGGGTCGCCACAGCAAATAATCTGCCTCCATCTCACCCTATCCTCTGCATCTTCTACTCTTACTCCAACTACCTTTATGTCCTCCTTCACCATATCCATAAATCTTCTCTTTGGTCTTCCTTTAGGCCTTCTGCAAGGTAATTCCAATCTCAACATCCTACTACCAATATACTCACTATCCCTCCTTTGTACATGTCCAAACCATCTCAATCTAGCCTTTCTGACTTTGTGTCCAAAATATCGAACATGTGCTGTCCCTCTGATGTACTAATTACATGTGCTGTCCCTCTGGTGTACTCATTACATGTGCTGTCTCTCTGATGTACTCATTCCCTCTGATGTACTCATTTTACTGGGCTTTTATGAGGAATATGGAGATGAAACACTTCCCCCAGTGAAACATGGTGGTCGTGGTATCATTTACTTGGGGACTAAATGGGCTTGCACCAGATATAGTTCTTGCTCTCATTGCACCTCAAGTTTTAATATTCCTCTGCATATGATGTTTTTCTTTTTTTAAAACTAATACCTAGGAAACCCTGTAATACCTCTAGAATGACTGTTAGCCTCACTGTAGTATTCCTGGCACTATTGTTTTTACATGATTTTTTTTTTCTGTCTTCGGCATGGCAGTACAGTAATGGTTTGATGCAGCTTCCATTCTGATTTTTTACTGATCCAACATTGCTTACTGGGATGTCCAACTTGTTATATGTAATTCTGTGCACTATTGCTAAATTATAAAATTGAAAACGGTGTGAAATCTTAAAAAAAAAATTAATTAACCATACAGTATTTTTCAGCTTTTGATTTTAATGTTCAAAATTCACCATATTTGCTAATTGGAAAGGTGGGTGTAAATAGTCGCATATGTGTTGACCCTGCAATGATCTGGTTAGCTGTTCAGGATGTAACAACCCCCCCCCCCCACACACACACACACACACACACACACACACACACACGCACACCCACCCCTTTGCTTAGTGTCAGTTTTTGTGCAGAGTTTGTAGGGTCTCCCTGTACGTGCATGGGTTTTTTGATTTTGTTGTCAGTGGTTTTGTGGGTGGCAAGATGGCAGAGTGGTGAGCATGTCTTCCTTACAGTATGAAGGTCCTTCATTTGAGTCCCAAGTTCAGCAAGGATGTTTCTGTTGTGGAGTCAGCATGTTCTTATAATGTTTGCATGGGTTTTCTTTGGATCGTCCAGTTTACTCCTGCAGCCCAAAAACAAGCACGTTCGGCTAATTAGCTTTTCCAAATTGCTCCTAAGTGTGATTGTGGATGGTTTTGTGTGTGTGTGTGTGTGTGTGTGTGTGTGTGTGTGTGTGTGTGTGTGTGTGTGTGTGTGTGTATGTTGACCCTGCGATGGACGGGTCAGCTAATTACGATGTACCTCACTTTTACCCAGTATCAGCTCAGATAGGCACCAGCCTTTGAGATCCTTAATTTTACTTGGGAGTTGTGTAAGTAACTGTATATGTATGTTTGTATGTATATGTATCATTTGATGTGACAGTAGATAGATTAGTAGTTTATTTTTATTTTCTTAAAAATTTGAAAGACTGGGCAAAATCTTTTACAGGTGGTAAATCGAGCATGTGTAGAACCTTATGGTTGTTCATTTTGGGGGGAGAGGTTTCAGACTGTAGGAAAGGACAGGGAAAGTGTAGTCATACTTAGGATATGAGTCATCCGTGGGACAGAACAGGCAGTCCCCCCTCCCCTCTCTCTCCCTCCCTCTTTCCCTCTCTCTCCTTTTTAAGAAAATTGCTCCCTCACAAGACAGAGGAAAATGCATAAATACACTATAACTTACTGATGCTGGCAGTGCTCCATCTACAGTCTGAGCCCAAATACTTTTTCCTCTCCTTCAACTATTAAGGAATTGTAGATGTCCTCATTTCTTCAGCGGCAGGAGTCTCGATATCTTGGACTAAATCTGTACTACGAAGCATTTATAAGAGTTAATGTTATCTGAACATGCTTGGAAAAAACATTTTTTTGAGGTGAAAGAGTGAAACATCAATCATGATGAGAAGGCTGAGATTTAAACACTAACAGTGAGTTCTGTATTGCGGTGCTGACGCAAAAGAGTTTTGGATGTTGTCTTGAGGGATAATCTTAAATGGCATTAAGGAATCGTCACAGTCAAAGTCATAGAGCACTCACAGTCAAATAGCAGCATGACAGAGAACCAGAAACCTAACCAGAATCATTATTTGACCTCACATCGCAACAGTTTTGCCAACCAAAACCACACACAGAGTTGCAGGACAAAGTCTCTGAAAGCTGAAGCTGAAGGCTGTACTTGGAAACCCAGGATTGCATGTAAACAGTGACTCTGTCCTACACGTTACATGTATTTTACCACACACAGTCTGTTTGAGGGTGTAAGGAAAGGAAAAAGAATATTAAGAACACATCAAAGTTATTTCTATCTGTAATTAGAGTTGTTTGAAAGAAAAGGATGGATGAGTAGAGAGAAAATGAGATAATGGGTGACAGTGGGGGGTATTTTGCAAAAGAGGTTATTTTCTCAATGGTGTTGTTTTGATAATTTGTTTGTCTTTTAGGAACAGGTTTTGGCATAAATTTCTATGATGGGTAGTGGCTCTCTTTTTTTTTTATTATTACTTTTTATTACTTTTTTTTGTAAGAATCCACATACTGATGGACACAAAAATATAGAGATTCAAGCACTGCCTAAAATAGAAGCTCCCATATGATTTCCCTTACTTGAAAAATTTTGGTGGGAACTCTCAAACCCCATCCATGCATCCTATATATCAAGATTATTTCATTTTAATAACCTGTTTGCAGAAGGGAATAAAAATGAGGCACCACACACATAATCTATTTGTCAGCATGTAATGTACAGCATTTAGAAATCGTATCTTTGAGAATATTTCACTAACACAACAATATCATTAGTTGTTTATTTCACGTTACTAACAATGATGTCACATCATAATGACCTGAGTATTTTTAAGCAATATGTTATGTATATTACTCTCTCATGTAAGGAAATGTTCCCTTTTTAACAATATAAAATTTTAATAAGTAATTACATACACTGGAAGGATGGAAGGACTGCATAGACTTCCTGGGTAGGCTGAGGAGTGTGATTGAATGATAATTGGAACACACCCTTTTTAGAAAGGGGGACTACCACCCCAGTTTGTAATTCCAGAGGTACAGCCCCCGATGACCACACGGTGTTGCAGAGACGTGTCAGCCAAGACAGTCCATCCAGAGCCCTGAGATATTTAGAGTAGATCTCATCCACCCTCAGAGACCGACCACTGAGGAGTTTTTTGACTACCTTGGTGACCTCAGGCCCAGTGATGAGTGGATAACCACCCAAACCCCCATGGTCTTCTTCCGCCACAGAGGAAATGTTGGTGTGATTGAGAAGGTCCTCGAAGTATTCCTTCCACCTCCAGACAACATCCCCAGTCGCGGTGAGCAGCTCCTTACTTCCACTATAAACAGTATTTGTGGAGAACTGCTTTCCCCTCCTGAGGCGTCGAATGGTGGTCCAGGACCTTTTCAAGGCCAATCCATAGTTGCTTTCAAGACCCTCACAAAACTCCTCCCGTCCCTGAGATTTTGCATCAGAGAAAACTTGGGCTACAGCACATTTGGCTTGCCGGTACCTGTCTGCTGCCTCGGGAGTTTCACAGGCCAATAAGACCTGATAGGCCTCCTTTTTCAGGTGGACGGCCCCATTCACCGTAGATGTCCACCACCAAGTTCAGGGGTGACTGCCACGACAGGCACCCATGACCTGGCCACAGCTATGGGCTGTCACCTCAATAATAGAAGCACAAAACATTGCCCATGCATATTCCATTTCCCTTGACTCCATCAGGATGTGACTGTAGCTCTGCCGGAGATGGGAGTTAAAGACCCCTCTGACCAAACATTCCCAGGAGACCATAACTACACACATGGGCCTGTCAGATCTGAAGATTGTCCTCCCACACCTTTGGAGCCAGCTCACCACCAGATGGTGATCTTTTGACAACTCAGCTCCTCTCTTCACCCGAGTGCAGCCACAAGCCGGTAATACAACTACAAAGTCGATCATCGAGCTGTGGCCTAGGGTGTCCTGAAGCCAAGTGCACTTATGGACACCCTTATGTCTGATCATGGTGTTCATGAGGTGTAAGCCGTGATGAGCACAGAAGTCGGATAAAAAAACACCATTCGTGTTCAGACTGGAGAGGCTGTACATACCAATCACACCCTTTCAGGTAACGCAATCAATGCCCACATGGGCATTGAAATCTCCCAGGACAATGAGGGATTCCCTAGGGGAAGCATTCTCCAATACATCCCTAAAGACTCCAAGAAGGGTGGGTATTCTGAACTATCATCTGGTGCATAAGCGCAAACAATAGTCAGGACCGGTCTCTCTACCCAATGGCGGAGGGAATCTACCCTTTTGTCAACTGGGGAAAACCTCAGTCAGTGTGTAGGCACTGAGACGGGAAGCAACAAGGATGCCCACACCGGTGCGCCAACTCTCCCCATGAGTAACACCAGAATGGAATAAGGTCCAGCCCCGCTCAAGATGGGTGGTTCTAGAGCCCAAGTTTTACATTGGGGTGAATCTGCAATATCTCTTCGGTATCTCTCAAGGTACCCCAGCTCAGGCTCCTTCCCTGAAAGAGAGGTGACATTCCATGTTGCAAGAGTCAGAGATAGTAACCGAAGATTAGTCCAACAGAACCCATGCTTACGGCTGTCACTCAACTCACAGTGCATCCAACCCTATAGGCCCCTCCCACAGGTAGTGAGTCCATGGGAGGGCGGTACACCAGGCGCTTTCCTTTGAGCAACTCCCCCAGGCCTGGGTTCGGGGTGGGGGGGGTGGGGGGGGGACCACAGTGACCTATGTCCAGGCAAAATAAACTGTGACCTTACATGTTTCTCCATAAAGGTCTTTTGCAGGGTTTTTTTTAGGATCACTAGGACACACAAACCCCTCCACTAAAATAGGTGGCGATTTGAAGATATGTTTTATATGGACAGTTTGACTGGGAAAAAAATTATATATATATATCCATCTCACCCTATCCTTTGCATCTTCTTCTCTTACACCAACGACCTTCATGTCCTCCTTTACCACATCCATGAATCGTCTCTTTGGCCTTTTGCCTGGTAGTTCCAGCCTCAGCATCCTATTACCAATATACTCACTATCCCTCCTCTGTACATGTCCAAACCATCTCAATCTAGCCTCTCTGACTTTGTCTCCAAAACGTCTTACATGTGCTTTCTTCCAGAAGAGAGAGGAGCATAGGGTGACTTATAGAAGTGGAGGTAGGAGCACACAAATAGACTTCATCTTGTGCAGGCGATGTAATTTGAAGGAAGTCAGTGACTGCAAAGGAGTAGCGGGTGAGAGTGTTGCCAAACAGCATAGGATGGTGGTGTGCAGGATGGCGCTGATGGTGAAGAAGGTGAAGAAGGCAAAGGCGGAGCAGAAGACAAAGTGGTGGAAGCTGAAAAAGGAAGAGGTTCATGTTGTCTTCAAGGAGAAGTTGAAAATGGCTTTGGGTGGTCAGGAAGTGCTTCCAGATGACTGGACAACTACAGCAAATGTGATCAGGGAGACAGGTAGGCGAGTACTTGGTGTGTCATCTGGAAGGAAAGTAGATAAGGAGACTTGGTGGTGGAATGAGGAAGTGCAGGAGTGTGTACAAAGGAAGAGGTTTGCCAAGAAGAAGTGGGACATTGAGAGGACCGAAGAGAGTAAGCAGGAGTACAGGGAGACACAACGTAAGGTGAAGGTAGCAGTGTCAAAGGCCAAACAGAGGGCGTATGATGACTTGTATGCTCGGTTGGAAAGGAAAGAGGGAGAAAATGATTTATACAGGTTGGCACAGCAGAGAGATAGAGATGGGAAGGACGTGCAGCAAGTTAGAGTGATTAAGGACAGTGAGGGAAATGTATTGACTGATGACAGAAGTGTGCTGGGAAGATGGAAAGAGTACTTTGAAGAGCTGATGAATGAGGAAAATGAAAGAGAAAAAAAAAGAGTAGAAGAGGTGACAATTAAGGAGCAGGAAGTAGCAAAGATTAGTAAGGGTAAAGTGAGGAGATCATTGAAGAGGATGAAGAATGGAAAGTCAACTGGTCCTGATGATATACCTGTGGAGGTATGGCAGTGTCTAGGAGAGGTATCAGTAGATTTCCTGACAAAAACATTCAACAAGGTCTTACAGAGTGAGAGGATGCTGGAGGAATGGAGGAGAAGTGTGCTGGTGCCCATTTTTAGGAACAAGGGAGATGTGCAGAGTTGTGGCAACTACAGAGGGATAAAGTTGATGAGCCATACAATGAAGTTATGGGAAAGAATAGTGGAAGCTAGACTAAGGGCAGAGGTCAGCATTTGTGAACAGTTTGGTTTCATGCCAAGAAAGAGCACCACAGATGCAGTGTTTGCCTTGAGGATGTTAATAGAGAAGCACAGAGAAGGTCAGATGGAGCTGCATTGTGCCTTTGTGGATCTGGAGAAAGCATATGACAGGGTGCTGAGAGAGAAACTGTGGTATTGCACGAGGAAGTCTGGAGTGGCAGAGAAGTATGTTAGAGTGGTGCAGGACATGTATGAGAGATGTAAGATAGTGGTGAGGTGTGCTGTCAGTGTGACAGAAGAGTTCAAGGTGGAGGTGGGACTGCATCAAGGGTCAGCTCTGAGCCCCTTCTTGCTTGCTATGGTGATGGACAGGCTGACAGACGAGGGTAGACAAGATTCCCCATGGACTATGATGTTTGCAGATGACATTGCGATCTGTAGTGAGAGCAGAGAACAAGTAGATGAAAATCTAGAGAGGTGGAGGTATGCACTGGAAAAGAGAGGAATGAAGGTTAGCTCCAGTAAATCAGAATACATGTGTGTGAATTAGAAGGACCCAGGAGGAACGGTGAGGTTAAAGAGCGCAGAGACAAAGAAGGTGGAGGACTTTAAGTACTTAGGCTCAACAATCCAAAGCAATGGAGAGTGTGGAAAAGAGGTGAACAAGCTTGTGCAGGCAAGTTGGAATGGTTGGAGAAAAGTGTCCGGTGTGATGTGTGATAGGAAGGTATCAGCAAGAATTTAAGGGATTGAAAGTGTACAAAACGGTGATGAGGCCGGCCATGTTGTATGGTTTAGAAACAGTGGCGCTGAGGAAAAGGCAGGAAGCAGAACTGGAGATAGCAGAGATGAAAATATTGAGGTTCTCTTTGGGAGTAATGAGGATGGATAGGATCAGGAATGAGTTCATCAGAGGGACAGCACTGTAAGAGGCTTTGGAGACAAAGTCAGAGAGGCTAGATTGAGATGGTTTGGACATGTACAGAGGAGGGATAGTGCATGAAAATCTAGAGAGGTGGAGGTATGCACTGGAAAAGAGAGGAATGAAGGTTAGCTCCAGTAAATCAGAATACATGTGTGTGAATTAGAAGGACCCAGGAGGAACGGTGAGGTTAAAGAGCGCAGAGACAAAGAAGGTGGAGGACTTTAAGTACTTCGGCTCAACAATCCAGAGCAATGGAGAGTGTGGAAAAGAGGTGAAGAAGTGTGTGCAAGCTGGTTGGAATGGTTGGAAAAAAGTGTCCGGAGTGATGTGTGATAGGAGGGTATCGGCAAGAATGAAAGAAAAAGTGTACAAGATGGTGTTGAGGCCAGCGATGTTGTATGGTTTAGAAACAGTGGCGGGGAAAAGACAGGAGGCAGAGCTGGAGGTAGCAGAGATGAAAATGTTGAGGTTCTATTTGGGAGTAACGAGGATGGATAGGATCAGGAATTAGCATATCAGAGGGACAGCACATGTTAGAGGTTTTGGAGACAAGGGCAGAGAGGCTAGATTGAGATGGTTTGGACATGTACAGAGGAGGGATAGTGAGTATATTGGTAGTAGGATGCTGAGGCTGGAAGTACCAGGCAGAAGGCCTAGAGGAAGACCAAAGAGACGATTCATGGATGTGGTGAAGGAGGACATGAAGGTAGCTGGTATAAGAGAAGAAGATGCAAAGGATAGGGTGAGATGGAGGCAGATGGTTCGCTGTCGCGACCCCTGAAGGGAAAAGCTGAAAGGAAAAGAAGAAGAAGATATATGTATATATCTTCTTTTACTTTCGGCTGCTCCCTTCAGGGGTCGCCACAGCAAATCATCCGCCTCCATCTCACCCTATCCTCTGCACCTTCTTTTCTGACTCCAACGACCTTCATGTCTTCCTTCACCACATCCATAAATCTCTTCTTTGGTCATCCTCGAGGCCTTCTGCAACATTCAATGTCCCAACTCTCAGTCCTAGACTCATGCCTTTCCTCTTCTGTCTCTGCCTATGGACACGCCTCCCACCTCTCCTTCTTCGATCAACAGTAGTCCAATTTCCATCAGCACTCTGTTGACTGACAGCACTGATGGCGGTCGTTGTTAACCCAGGCCTCGACCGATCCGGTATGGGGGTAATACTTCTGATTTGCATCATAAAAGTTTGCCATTGGTTTTACATCGGATGCCCTTCCTGACACAACCCTCTGCATTTCTCCGGGCTTGGGACCGGCATGAGGGGGAGAGACACTTTATATATATATATATATATATAGGATTTTCTGAGTAGATCCTTCCGTAGGAGAGTGCTCAATACTTTTTGGTAGAGCAAATAAACAAAAATAAAAGGACAGGACAAAGACTTTCTATTGAAACTCCATTTATCACTACAGATCTGTTTCGAGGGGTGGTGAAACCATCCTCTCTCTTCAGGTGATTATTCTATAATCACCTGAAGAGAGAGGATGGTTTCACCACCCCTCGAAACAGATCTGTAGTGATAAATGGAGTTTCAATAGAAAGTCTTTGTCCTGTCCTTTATTTTATATATATATATATATATATATATATATATATATATATATATATATATATATATATATATATATATATATATATATATATAGAGAGACAGAGAGAGAGAGAGAGAGAGAGATTTCTGTTAAAAATCTGTGACTTGAACAAATATTCAGGATCATATCAAGTTTCATTTACATCTGATCCAGATTGCACTTGAAATTTCAATTTCAAATGAAAGAAATCCATGTTTTTGAAGTGTGATAGTTTAGCCGGCCCGGCAGAATCGTAGTAGGGCATTTTATTTGTGTGGCTTGACAGAGGTTTACACTCTCTGAGCACATTTGTTCAGATGATACTTTGGTTTTATATTTCATGTACAGCAGAGTTGCACGTGCTGTCCCTATCCCTATCCACATTTTGTGAATTCTCTGTTGTTCTATTTTGTTAATGTCTTGGAAAACAACTTCATATAAATGCACATAATTACTGCAGTATGTTCGAAGCAGAGCCTGTACAACTGTTCTATTTGGGTCTTTCTACACTTTATTTATAAAAGCAGAATTTATGACTCATGGTGGTATACCATATAAGGTGATGTCAATTACAAAGGAAAATAAACCTGCGAGTTTAGAGTTAAAAAAGCCAGTCCATGAGTGTTTATATGTACACATTCCCCAACTTAGTTCTGCATAATATATCATGAACCCTCCTCAGTCACATGGGTGAGAGTGTAATGAGTGCCAGAGTGCCTGTGCTCTTCTGTAAGATGAGATATGAGGCGGTCCAGATGAGGCCTGGACTGCAAACCAGAGATTGTTCTGACTTCATTTCCGAAACTTTACAGTTTTAAACATGGTACAGTTGAGCACTTCTGACTGCTACTGATTTACATATTGAGTGTATATGAGAATAAACACAACAATTAATTAAATAATACAATGAATTAAACTAGTGGCACAGTGGCATATGGATTAATCCTTCATCTTCACAGCAAGAATGTCCTGGGTTTCAGTCCTAGGCTCAATGTCAATGTGGACTTTGCATCTTCTCACCATGCTTGCATGGGTTTCCTTCAGGTACTCCAGTATCCTCACACAGTCCAGTAACATGCAGATTAGGCTAATTGTTCCAAATTGCTCCTAGGTGTGGGTTTGAGTGTGAATGGTTGGATGTGTGTGTGCTGGCCCGGCAATGGACTGGTGAGCAATTTAGGGTGCATTCAGTGTTGGCTGAGATTCAGCCTCTCTGTGACCTTCATGGAATTAAGTGCCTTGGAAAATGAAACCATGAATGAATAAATTACCCTACAGTTTTACAATTAGGAATACAATTTTTTCTTATATATAATGTTAGAAACAACATCCAACAACACCAAGTCTGTCTTTTTATATCTCTTTATGTCATTCATTCATCCATTCACCTTGAATTACTGTTTTTATCCTTGATATGGTCACTGAGGCTTTACTGGAAATATGTAAATTGTTCTGAGAGAATTCACCACACATCAGATGACAGTCTGCTGCAGGTCCCTGACTGTTAACAGCCAAATATACACCCCAGTTCACAGACAGTAGTTGATCCACCTACTTGTGTCGAGGTTATTTTCTAAAGCTAAAGGCACTGCTTTCATTTCTTTTTTCCACCCTTTCCCATATTTGCATGTTTGGTGAATACTTGGTGTCTCCAAGGATCTGTTCTTAAAATGAAGTTTTTCCATGAGTCATTAGAGTTGAATCAAGGCATAGTTGTGATTTTCTGCCTGAGAGAGAAGCTCAGATTCAACAACATTGCAACTGCAAAATGTAGAGTTTCTGTTTCTGATGCAAAGCCCAAGTGTTGACAATAAGCTTGTGCACAGTTCATACAGTATAAAACACTCATGACTGTCTTTTAATAACTGCAGTGAACGAGAGCAAGGCTAATTCATAATAGACTTAAAGGAATTTAAAAAATCAATAACACAAATGTACAAATGCAGCCAGGCGGGGGGGGGGGGGGGGGGGGGCAAACCAGTGTCTCTCCCCCTTATGCCGGTTCCAAGCCCGGAGAAATGCAGAGGGTTGTGTCAGGAAGGGCATCCGACGTAAAACCAATGCCAAACTTTTATCATGGAAATCAGAAGTATTACCCCCATACCGGATCGGTCGAGGCCCAGGTTAACAATGACCGCCATTAATGCTGTCAACCAACAGGGTGCTGATGGAAATTGGACTATTGTTGGTCGAAGACGTCGAAGAAGGAGAGGCGGGAGGCGTGTCTATAGGCAGAGATAGAAGAGGAAAGGCGTAAGTGTAGGACTGAGAGTAGGGACTTTGAATGTGGGAACTATGCAAGGAAAAGATAGAATAGAGAGGAGTAGGAATAGAGAGCTGGCTCACATGATGCAGAGGAGGAAGGTGGACATACTGTGTGTTCAGGAAACTAGATGGAAAGGTAGCAAAGCTAAAAGCTTAGGAGCAGTTTTTATCATGGTGTGGATGGGAAGACAAATGGAGAAGGAGTTTGTCAGGAATGTTCTAGAAGTGAAAAGACAGAGTGATGAGTCTCAAGTTAGAAATTGAAGGCGTGATGGTCAATGTTGTTAGTGCTTATGCCCCACAGGCAGGATGTGAGCGAAAGGAGAAGGAGAGATTCTGGAGTGACTTAGATGAAGTGATGCAGAGAACCCCCAGAGGTGAAAGAGTGGTCATTGGTGCAGACTTCAATGGACTTGTTGGTGCAGGCAACAGAGGGGATGAGGAAGTGATGGGCAGGTTTGGTATCCAGGAAAGGAACACATTCGGACAGAGGCTGATCGATTTTGCAAAAAGGACAGAAATGGCTGTGGTGAATACTTTCTTCAAGAAGAAACAGGAGCATAGGGTGACTTATAAAAGCTGTGGTAGGAGCACACAGATAGAATGCATCTTGTGTAGGCGATGGATTTGAAGGAAGTCAGTGACTGCAAAGTAGTAGTGGGTGAGAGTGTTGCCAAACAGCATAGGATGGTGGTATGCAGGATGACGCTGATAATGAGGAAGGTGAATAAGGCAAAGGCAGAGCAGAAGACAAAGTGAAGACAGGTTGAAAAAGGAAGAGTGTCGTGTTGTCTTCAAGGAGGAGTTGAAACAGGCTTTGGGTGGTCAGGAAGTGCTTCCAGATGACTGGACAACCACAGCAAATGTGATCAGGGACACAGGTAGGAGAGTACTTGGTGTGTCATCTGGAAGGAATGTAGATAAGGAGACTTGGTGGTGGAATGATGAAGTGCAGGAGTGTGTACAAAGGAAGAGGTTTGCCAAGAAGAAGTGGGACATTGAGAGGACCGAAGAGAGTAAACAGGAGTACAGGAAGACACAGCGTAAGGTGAAAGGAGCAGTGGCTAAGGCCAAACAGAGATCGTATGATGACTTGTATGATAGGTTGGACAGTAAGGAGGGAGAAAATGATCTAGACAAGTTGGCACAGCAGAGAGATAGAGATGGGAAGGACGTGCAGCAAGTTAGATTGATAAAGGACAGAGAGGGAAATGTATTGACTGATGACAGAAGTGTGCTGGGAAGATGGAAAGAGTACTTTGAAGAGCTGATGAATGAGGAAAATGAAAGAGAAAAAAAGAGTAGAAGAGGTGACAATTAAGGAGCAGGAAGTAGCAAAGATTAGTAAGGGTGAAGTGAGGAGATCATTGAAGAGGATGAAGAATGGAAAGTCAACTGGTCCTGATGATATACCTGTGGAGGTATGGAAATGTCTAGGAGAAGTAGCAGTAGATTTTCTGACAAGAACGTTCAACAAGGTCTTAGAGAGTGAGCAGGTGCCGGAGCAATGGAGGAGAAGTGTGCTGGTGACCATTTTTAAAAACAAGGGAGACGTGCAGAGTTGTGGCAACTACAGAGGGATAAAGTTGATGAGCCATATGATGAAGTAATGGGAAAGAATAGTGGAAGCTAGACTAAGGGCATAGGTCAGCATTTGTGAACAACAGTTTGTTTTCATGCCAAGAATGAGCACCACAGTTGCAGTGTTTGCTTTGAGGATATTACTCAAGAGGTATAGAGAAGGTCAGACGGAGCTGCATTGTTCCTTTGTGGACCTGGAAAAATCATATGACGGGGTGCCGAGAAAGGAATTTTGGTATTGTATGAGGAAGTCTGCAGTGGCAGAGAAGTATGTTGGAGTGGTGCAGGACATGTATCAGAGATAGATTTAAGATAGTGGTGAGGTGTGCTGTCGGCGTGACCGACGAATTCAAGGTGGAGGTGGGACTGCATCAAGGATCAGCCCTGAGCCCCTTCTTGTGTTGGTGATGGACATGCTGACAGACAAGGTTAGACAACGCCCACGTCCTCCAGCTTCCCCCGCAGAAGCGCTGGTCTGATGGTGTTGAAGGCGCTGGAGAAGTCAAAGAACATGACCCTCACAGCGCTGCCAGCGATCTCCAGGTGGGTGAGTGCCCACTGCAGAATGTAGATGACGGTGTCTTCTACCCCGATGTTGGGCCTGTAGGCAAACTGCAGCGGATCTAGGGTGGGGCTCACCATAGAGCGGAGGTGTATGAGGAGGAACCTTTCCATAGTCTTCATAAGGTGGGAGGTCAGGGCGACAGGTCTGTAGTGGGCTGGTTCCTTCGCTTGTGCTGTTTTGGGAACCGGAACCACACAGGAGGTCTTCCACAGGATGGGAACCTTCTCCAGGCTGAGGCTCAGGTTGTACAGGTAGCATAGTACCTCACAGAGCTGGTCTGCGCAGGTCCTCAGCAGCCTGGGACTGATGCCATCTGGTCCTTCAGATTTCCTCTGATTTAGTCGCCTCAGCTGTCTCATCACCTGGTCTGATGTGAGGGAGAGGGGGGGGGCTGGGGTGGGCTGCAGATGGAGGGGGATGTGTCTGTCGGGCTGTAGCAGTCAAGTGAAGTTGGCCTGGGGAGGGGGGAAGTGTCTGCTGGTCTGGAGACGTGTGAAGAGAGGGAGGGAACGGGAAGGGGGCAGAGGGGGAGGGGGGAGAATCAAACCTGTTGAAGTTAACAGTTTAATTCGTCCGCCCAGCGCTGGTCACCATCAGCTGTCCCTCTGACACCCTGCCCAAATCCAGACATGGTCTTTAGTCCTCCCCAGAAGTCCCGCACGTTGTTCTGAGCCAGCTTCTTCTCCATCTTCTTCCCATAGTTCTTCCTAGCCCTCCTGATCCTCCACTGGAGCTCATGCTGGATCTTCTTCTGCTCCTCTCTATCCCCCGAGATGAAAGCCCTCTTTTTCTGGTTCAGGAGGACTTTAAGCTCAGGGGTGACCCACGGGTGATTGTTGGAGAAGCACTGTACCCTTCGTGTTGGCACGGTGCTGTCCACGCAGAAGTTCATGTAATCAGTGATACAGTGTGTGTGGCCGTCGATGTCATCACCAAAGGAGTCACAGAGCATGCTCCAGTCTGTGGTCTGGAAACAGTCCCTAAGCCTCTTATTGGTCTCCTCGGTCCACACTTTCACAGATCTCTTCTGTGCAGGTTCCTTTCGCACCCTGGCTGTGTATTGGGGAGCAGGTTGACCAGGTTGTGGTCTGAGGGTCCCAGTGGGGGGAGGGGGTGGAGCTGTAAGCGTCCTTCACATTAGCATACAGCAAGTCCAGAGTTTTATTGTCTCTTGTGGCACACTTCACGTATTGCGTGAACGTCGGTAGAGAGGCGGAGAGAGGGGTGTGGTGAAAGTCCCCGCTGATCAGAACCATGGCGCGGGGGTGACGAGTCTGTGTCTGGCTGACAGCGCTGTGGAGACGCTCACACGCGGCCACCGCATCAGCCGAGGGCGGAATGTACACGCAAAACACAATCACATGTGAAAACTCCCTCGGTAGATAATATGGCCGCGCGCTCACCACGAGAAGCTCCAGGTCCCGCGTGCATAGCTGCTCCTTCACGTGCACGTTGGCCGGGTGGCACCATCGTTCATTCACATAGACCGCCACACCCCCTCCTTACTTCTTACCGCTCTCCGCCACGCTCCGATCTGCACGCACGAGTGTGAATCCGTTAAGAGAAACCACAGAGTCCAGTGTGAGTTCATTCAGCCGAAAAACACATGAGGCTGCAATCCCAGTACTGCCTCTGCTGCCGGGTCAGCGCCGCCAGTGCCTCAGTCTTGTTGGCAATCGCTCGGACATTTCCCATGATAACAGAGGGAACACATGTCCTCCGCATCTTTCGTCCCCCTCTGCAGCCTCTCCTTTTCCTCCGTATTTCCACAGGAACAATGGGCTTTTCCGCATGAAGGAGGGCGGGGGCGCGCAGGCAGAGGAGGGTCTCACGTGTGTAAGACCTGCGTTACTCAGAGCCGTCGGTGAATGCAGCACTCTTTGGTGTGCATCATTTAATCATCGTATGCCTTCAGACACACCAAAGACAGATGGGAACCACCTGAGACCAATCAAGACCTGACCTGCCCCGTCTTTTGGATGTTCTGGATAGGAGTCACCCATTCACCCCTCAACAGGAGCTCTGAAATGCACTGCTGGCCAAGGGAGATCAAATTCCGCAAAGACAGATCAATGATCTGGTCACGCAAAGAGACTGCTACTGGCGGCAAACTTTGGCCACACACACTATTGACAGCTCTGATCCAGAACACCATGTCACCAATGTTTCTGTCTGAAAAGTGTATTTTTAATTTGTATATGATTTACTTGAACGTAACATAATGATTCTGAAATCATTTCAGTGTTCCATTTTAATGCCTCACAATATATATACAGTGTGTGTGTGTGTGTGTGTGTGTGTGTATATATATATATATATATATATATATATATATATATATATATATATATATATATATATACAGTAGGCCCTTGACTATTCGCGGTTTTGCACTCGCATACTCACATATTCGCGGATTGCTGAGCAACTGTCACGTGATTCAAATTCAGCCAATGACTGTTCTCCCTCCTGCTGATTGGTAGGTAGGTAAAGTCTGTTGGGCTTTTACACCCAAGCCTAGTGGCTCATCAAGCCGGTGCTTATCCCCGGTTTCTGTAGTGTGAAGCGACCAGGAGTTCACCTCCTCCTGGATGGGATGCTAGTCCATCGCAGGTTACCTTCCCAGTATATTTTTCCTGGCACCCATTTATACTGCTGGGTGAACAGAGGCATACTTGTGATTGAGACCTTGCCCAGTGAGGGTCTCAGTGGGATTCGAACTCACAACCTCCCAATCATGAGCGCAGCACCCTAACCACTACACCACCTGCTGATTGGTGGAGATGATGTAACACCCCTTTTTCCTCATTCGCACACGCTTTGTGCATGTGCTTTTTTAGTGTGTGTGTTTTTAATTACAGTTAAGCTCTGTCATGCCACCCAAATGCTGCGCACCTTCTCAGGCTTCTGGTAAGGCGCCAAAGTGCCAGAAAAGGTAATGACGCTGCATGAAAAAGTATATGACTCATGAAGGAAAACGTTTTGCTGCAGTAGGGTGTCATTATAAAGTGAATGAAAGTACAGCCCACTACATCAAGAAAAATGAAAAGGCAATCACAGCTCGTGTAGCATGGAGTTTTTGTGGAAGTGCTAAGAAGGTGAATGTTGTATGAAACAAGGTCATCATCAGAATTGAACCTGGAATTCTCAGTTATTATTCCAGTACAGCAGGTTCCATTTTCAGTTATTATTCCAGTACAGTACTGTACCTAAATTGATGTTTAGAATGTTTGTGTGTGAGATTTTATGTTCTGTAGCATGTTTATTTAAGCAAAATAGCCACGTCATATCATTTCATTGGTATCCACTTCATGTAAATATAATGCAATGCAAAGTAAATATAATGCAATGCCGCTCTCTAGTGGGCATTTTTGAAAACCACAGTGCTGTATGTTTAAAGGAAAAAAATCCTTTATATATAAAATCGTTTCTCCTTCATGATAGCCCTGCGATAGTCCTCAAAAGAGGAGATTGCCTGGTGCATGATGTAGTGCCAGGCCTGTTGGTCAGCAGCAAGTGTCAAACACTGGCGGCAGTTAATATTACAGGCTCTGAGAGGCTTCTTGATGGAGTTCTTTCATTGGTGCCCCTCTGTCACGGTGGCCAGTGGAAAGTTCACCGTACAGGGCTATCTTGGGTAGGCGATGGTCCTCCATTCTGGAGCTATGCCCTGCCCAGCGCAGCTGCGACTTGAGCAGCATGGCCTCAATGCTGGTGATCGCCGCCTGTTCAAGAACCTCGATGTTGGTAATGTAGTTGCTCCAGCGGATATTAAGGATAGTATGGAGACAGCATTGGTGGAAGCGCTAAAGCAGTCAAATGTGGTGACAGTAGGTTACCCACGACTTGGAGCCATACAGCAGGGTGGTGAGTATTATGGCTCTGTATACTTCGATCTCGGTGCCTTTCTTCAAATGTTTATTTCCCCAGACTCGCTTGCGGAGTCTGCCAAAGGCACTGTTTGCCTTGGCCAGTCTGTTGTCAACTTCCTTATTGATCTTTGCATCTGGCATGATAGTACAACCTGGATAAGTGAACTGGTGAATCGTGTTCAACTCAGTCTCGCCAATAAAGATGTGAGGGGGCGGTGTTCATCCCGGGGAGCAGGCTGGTGAGGACTTCCATCTTCTTCAACCTGACCTTGAGTCCGAAGAGCTGAATAGCCTCTGCGAAGCAAGACATTAAGCACTACAGGGCTCTTTCGCTGTAAGCGATGAGGGCTGTGTCATCAGTAAAGAGGAGCTCAGGAAACAGCTGTTCAAGAGTTTTCAAGTGAGCCTGTAGTCTCCTTAGGTTTAACAGATTGCCGTCAAGACGGTAATGGATGTATAGTACATGACGTCTTTGTCGTCAAAGTCTTCAAAGGCCTGCTTAAGCATTGTGCTGAAGAAGATGCTGAACAAGGTCGGTGCCAGGACACAACCCTGTTTCACACCGTTGACAATGGGAAAGGGTTCAGAAAGGTCATGATAATGCCTGACTTGGTTGCGCTGGTCTTCATGCAGCTGAATGACTATCCTGAGGAACTTTGGGGGACATCTTCCACAATCCTTTCCTGCTTACTGTGTCAAACGCTTTGGACAGGTCCACAAATGTGACATATAGTCCTTTGTTCTGCTCCCGACACTTCTCTTGTAGCTGTCTGAGGATGAACACCATGTCTATGGTGCCTCTGTTCGCTTTGCAGCCACACTGGGTTTTTGGGAGGTTATCTTCAACAATGGTAGGTATTAATCTGTTTAGGAGCACATGAGCAAGGATTTTTCCTGCGATGGAGTGCAGGGTTATCCACCGGTAATTGGAGCAGTCTGACTTTTCTCCCTTTTTTGTACAAGGTAATGATGACTGCATCACGGAGGTTGCTTGGAAGTTTGCCCTGTTCCTAGCAACAGACAAGGAGTTCATGGAGCTTGCTGTGTAATGCTGGTCCGCCATCTTTCCAGATCTCTGATGTAATACTGTCAACTCCTGCTGCTTTGCCATTTTTCAGCTGCTCTATGGCTTTAGTGAGTTCTTCCATGGAGGGTAGATCATCCAGTTCCACTTTGACTGATTGCTGTCCTCAGCATTCCTACGCACAGCTTTGCTGAGTCCTGGATGACTCTGTCAGCACTGAAGAGAGCCTGGAAGTGCTCAGACCAATGGCTCAGGATTGAAGCCCTGTCTGTAAAGAGTGCTTGGCCATCTGCACTGCAAAAGGAACTCTGAACCAGGTGGGTAGGGCCATACACAGCTTTGATTGCTTCATAAAAGCCTCTATAGTCACCGGCATCCGCACATTGCTGAGTTCTCTCTGCAAGGTTTGTACACCACTCGTTCTAGATCTCTCGAAGCTTGCACTGGAGATTGCTGCACATTTGACGGAAGGCAGCTTTCTTCTCAGGACAAGACAGTTGAGCCAGAAGTTCCTGGATCTCTTGGTTGTTTTCATCAAACCTGTCTTGGTTTTTCCTTGTAGTGAACCCCAGAACTGCTCCAGATGTCTGCAGGATGGCAGTCTTTAGTCAACTCCAGAGCGTCTCAGGCGAGGGATCTTCTGGGCAACCGCTGTTGACAAGCTTTGACTGTAGGCTTGCTTGAAAGTCGGCTTTCTCTTCAGTCAACTGAAGCATGCTGAGCTTTAATGTTTTCTTTGCTGTCCCCCCCCTCCTTGGTTTGGGTTTGAAATGCAACCTGAATTTGCAGCACACTAGGCGATGGTCAGTGTGACAGACGCAGACGCTGGGCATCACTCTGGTGTGTAGGACGTCATTGAGGTTTCGCTGGCGCGCTAGAACGTAATCTATAACATGCCAATGTTTCAACCAAGGATGCATCCAAGTTGTTTTGAGACTGTCCTTTTGCTGAAAGATGGTACTGACAAATTGCTGCTCAGTGCAAAACTCTAACAGGAGACATCCGTTGTCATTGCTGTTACCAATGCCTTGTCTGCCAAGTACTCCTTTCCAGGTATCACCATCCCGGCCCACTCTGGCATTGAAGTCATCAAGGATTATCACCTCGTCCTTGAAAGGGGTGCTTTGTAGGTGACTGCGTAGTTCCAAGTAGAACTTGTCTTTTTCTGCAGGCTCAGCTTGAAGAGTCGGCGCATATAAGGTGAAAAGTGTGGCATACTGCTTGTTCTCCAGAGGGAGGCGCATGGACACTATGCGGTCAGAGTGACCGGCTGGCAGGTTTTCCAGCTTGGAAACGATGAAGGTTCTGACCATGAAGCCAACACCTGAGAGACGCCTTTCTGTTACAGGTGAGGTCTGGTCTTTCTGACCAGAAGAGGATGTATCCAGCACCATTCTCACAGAGGCGGCCTTCTTCTGAGAAACGGACTTTGTTAAGGGCAGCAATGTTAACATTTAGCCTGGACAGTTCATGCGCTATGAAAGCAGAGCAACGTTTGGGGTGGTTACTGTCAGCTGCATTGAGCATGGTGCTAATGCCTCAGCATGCAAGCTTTAAAGTTTTTGCATCCTTAGAGGTGGGTGTGTACCTTTCCTTCTTTGAATTTATTTGACCGATTGAGAAAATGCCCGTTGACCACAACAAGCCAACTGGGGGATTAGAGATGAGCTTTGTTTAGGCCACCTTTTCTAGCCCCCTCTCCATATGGAGCAAGCAGTGCTGTAAAAATTGTACACTGTAAAATATTGCCGTAACCTCAGCAATAATTTACTATGAATTCTTACAGTAACTTACTGCCAACGCTTCATACAGTATATTACCATATATGCATGTGACTCTTTAGAGCCACCGTAGTGGCTCCCTGGAGCTCAAAAATGTGAAAATGGAAAAAGTTGGGTAGGGGGTATTTTTTGTTTTTGCTGTTGTTGTTTTAATATGGTTTCTGTGAGGACAAGCCTGACAAACATTCTTAACATTTTCCAATGTTATAAAAATGTCATGCCTGGAGTATATGCGTCGGATCCAAAGATGCAGGAGACCATGTAAGAAGATTCAATGATTTATTAAACGTTCGGAACTGGAAATCGCTAGAAAACGCAGAATGGTGGGAACTGGTGGTGCACGAAGCGCGGGCCAGGGATCAGAAAGATCGTTGAGGAACAGAGTCATTAGAGTCAATCTTCTGACAACGGAGGGAAGCATGTCGCTTCCATTTATAGCTGGCTGCCCCTGATTGCCAATTAGGACCAGGTGCGCTCCGCTGCAAAACTCCTCTACCGGCGATCACCACGCCCCTCGCCTGCACCTGCAATGAACTGAGGAAAGGTGAGTGTCTCCAGCCAGCACAGACCATGACAAGTACCCCCCTTTAAGGGGTGCCACCTGTGCCCGACCAGGCTTGTCCAGGAACTGTCGATAGAACTCCTCTAACAGGTCCGAGTCCAGGATTAGGGAGTGAGGAATCCATGACCGCTCTTCGGGACCATACCCCTCCCAGTCCACTAGATACTGGAAGCCTCGGCCCCGCCTGCGCACATCGAGGATCTTGTTGACCGTCTACGCGGGATGTCCGTCAATCAGTCGGGGAGGATGGGGTTGGGGGTCAGAGGGGGGGTGGAGGGGACTTTCTACCACCAGCTTGATTAGGGAGACATGAAACACTGGGTGCACCTTGAGTGAGGTTGGGAGTCTTAGTCGGACAGCACTGGGGTTTATGATTTTTTCAATCGTGTCGGAGATAGTTTCTTCGACTCAACTTGCAGGGGCAGGTCCCGGGAGGAGAGCCACAATTGTTGTCTGACCTTGTAGGGAGGTGCCAGGGTTCAGTGGCGATCGGCCATCCTCCGGTTTCGGGCCACTGTTTGCTCCAAGGAAGCCCGTGCTTCCTTCCAGACCCGACGCGCTCTGCGGAATTGTGCCTGGATAGATGGGATGGCCACCTCAACCTCCTGGCTGGGAAACAGGGGGGCTGGAACCCATTGATCACCATGAAGGGGGACATCCCGGTGGCAGTGCAGATCAGCGAATTGTGTTCGTACTCTACCCATGGGAGGTGTGTGACCCAGGAGGCTGGGAGGCGGGAGGCGACGCAGCGCAGGGAGGACCCGAGGCTTTGGTTCATGCGTTCCGCCTGCCCGTTCGACTGGGGGTGGTAACCTGAGGTCAGACTGCAGGAGATTCCCAGGGTGTCGCAGAACACCTTCCAGACTCTGGATGCAAATTGGGGGCCTCGGTCTGACATGATGTCCTGGGGAATGCCATGGAAGCGGAAGACGTCATCAGGAGACCCGCTGTTTCCATTGCCGAGGGGAGTTTTGGAAGGGCAACGAAATGGACCGCCTTGGAGAACCAGTCCACTACTGTCAGGATGACAGTGTTGCCCTCAGACGGGGGTAACCCGGTGATGAAATCCACCGCTATGTGCGACCAGGGGCGATGGGGAATGGGTAAGGGTTCGAGGAGACCCATGGGCGCATGATGGGAGGACTTGCTCCGGGCACAGGTGATGCAAGCTCCCCCAAACTCCCTAGTGACGGCTGCCATCGTTGGCCACCAGAAGCGTTGACGGAGCAGGAAGAGAATTCGGTGGGCTCCGGGGCGGCAGGCTAACTTTGAGGCATGGGCCCACTGGAGTGCTGGGGTTCTGGCTGGCGGGGGAACGTATAGTCGGCCTTGAGGGCACCCGACAGGCTCTGATTCCCCCTGATGAGCATCCCGAACTAGTTGCTCTACCTCACATTGGGCGGCTCCAAGTATGCAGGAGGAGAGCAGGATGGTTTCTATGGCTGAGTCTTCACCCGAGGATAACTGCCTGGAGAGAGCGTCTGGCTTAGTGTTCCGGGAGCCTGGTCGGGAGGTCAGCATGAAGTTGAACCCCCAAGTAGAGTGACCAACTCGCCTGGCAGGAGTTCAACCTCTCAGCAGTACGGAGGTAAGCCAGATTCTTATGGTCGGTCCAGACCACAAAAGAGTGAGCCGCTCCCTCCAGCCAGTGCTTCCATTCCTGGAGTGCCAAGACTACTGCCAGCAGCTCGCGATTCCCAACATCATAATTCCGTTCCGCCGGGGACAAGCAACGGGAGAAGAAGGCGCATGGGTGGAGCTTCTGGTCTGCGGGGGACTATTGGGAGAGAACCGCCCCCACCCCTGAGTCCAAGGCGTAGACTTCTACCACAAACTGCATCGTGGGGTCCGGGTGGATCAGTACAGGGGCGTGGATGAATTTCGCCTTCAGCTTGTCGAACGCCGCCTGGGCACTAGGAGACCACTGGAACGGAGTCTTGGATGATGTTAACTGTGTGAGAGGTGCTGCTAGGCGACTGTAGTCCCGCACAAACCGGCGGTAGAAGTTTGCCAACCCCAGGAACCTCTGCAGCTGTTTCCGCGTCCCTGGAGTCGGCCACTCCACCAGTGCCTTCACCTTCGCTGGGTCAGGTCCTATCTGCCCCTTCTCCACGATGAACCCCAGGAACGAGAATGAGGGAAGATGGAACTCGCACTTTTCTGCCTTCACGAATAATCTATTCTCCAGGAGCCTTTTCAGTACCATCCTCACATGGCGGCGACGCTCGTCTTGGTCCTTGGAGAAAATCAGAATGTCATCTAGGTAAACGTATACGAAGTAGTTCAGCATGTCCCTAAGCACGTCGTTGACCAGAGCTTGGAAGACTGCTGGGGCATTGGTTAGTCCAAATGTCATGACTAGGTACTCGAAGGGCCCCAAGGGCGTGTTGAAGGCCGTCTTCCACCCGTCCCCCTCTTGAATTCGGACTAGATGGTAGGCATTTCTCAAGTCCAGCTTGGAAAAGACAATGTTATCATGGAGAGGGGTGAAGGCTGAATCGATTAGGGGGAGTGGGTATTTATTTTTCACAGTTATCTGGTTCAACCCTGTGTAGTCGATGCAGGGTCTCAGGGTCTTGTCCTTCTTTTCAACAAAGAAAAAGCAGGCCCCAACCGGGGAGGATGAGGGCCGAATGTGACCTGCAGTCAGTGACTCGTTAATGTAGGCCTCCATGGCATCTTTCTCCGGCTTGGAGAGGTTGTAGAGTCACTGGGAAGGGAGCATGGCACCTGGGAGGAGTTTGATGGTGCAGTTATATGGTCGATGCGGGGGTAAGGAGCGAGCTCGGTCCTTGCTGAAGCCTTCTTGCAGATCGTGATATGCCTCAGGTACGCCAGCCAAGTCTAGATCCTCCCGCTCGACCGGGGTTCTTGATGCTTGGGAGGGGACGGCCGCAATCAGGCAGTGCTGCAGACAGTAGTCGTTCCAGCCATGTATGGTGAGGGTGCGCCAGTCTATGTGGGGATTGTGGGTCTGCAACCAGGGCCATCCCAGCACTAGGGGAGAGAGAGAGAGGCAGGGCGAACAAATAGTTCCAGGTATTCCTGGTGATTACCGGATAACGTGAGCTTCACTGGCCTGGTTGTGCGTGACGCGGGCGATTTGTTGGCCATCTATGGCCACCACCCCCAAGGAGGTGGTGGCCATTTATGGCCACCACCTCCTTGGGGGTGTCGAGTTCCTCCACGGGGAGCGCGTGGAGCTCAAACATGTCCGGATCGATAAAGTTCGCATCAGCGCCTGAGTCAATGAATACCTCTACAGGATGAGAGTGTTGTGCAGAGTGTAGCATACCTTGGACTCGCAGGTGCTTCCCGGGGGTCGTGGAGGATCCTCGTATTGCTGGCAGGCTCTTCCGCGTGGGGCACTGGGCAAGGTAATGGCCCTTACCGGCGCAGTAGATGCAGAGGCCGTCATCCAGCCACCGTTGCCTGGGCTCTGGGTCATCATTTTCCCTCAGGGGAGGAAGTGGCGAGTTCATTCGAGGTGGGGTCCACTTCCGGGTCTATCCCTCTCCCTCAGCCGGTTGTCTAATCTCATGGACAAGGCGATTAATCCCTCCAGCGTGGTCGTCTCGTCTCGGGCCGTGAGCTCATCTTTCAGCCGTTCATTGAGCCCTTGCAGGAAGGCCCCCGAAGCACGGGGTCGTTCCAGCCGCTCTTGATGGTGAGAATCCGGAATCGGATGGCGTATTCTAACACCGACGGTGCACCTTGCCGGATACGGAGGAGCTGGGAGCTCGCCTCCTCACCTTTCACCGGATGTTCAAACACCTTCTTCATTTCTTGCATGAACGGTTTGGCCTGGGAGTATAATTCCAGGGTGTGGGTAGTGACTGCCAAAGCCCAGAACGAAGCTTGCTCCGTAAGTAAGCTCATGATGAAAGCGGTTCTTGCTTGATCGGCGGCGTATGTGAGCGGCTGCTGGCTGAAAACGAGAGAGCACTGGTGGAGGAACTGTGCACAGGAGCCAATCGCGCCTGAATACCTGGCTGGCGTGGGGATGAGTGGTTTTTGGTGCGTGGGGAGTAACGCTGGTGCTGCTGCCGAAACGGAGGGTGAAGGTTGCGAGGGCGGGGTCATGGCGGCGAGATGAGCAGCAACGGCGTCCATCCTTCCGCTGAGCTGCGCCAAGCTGGTGGTGATGTGCTGGAGGGTATCCACCATTTGGTGCAGGGTGGAGTCGTGTCGTCCCAACAGGGCTCCCTGGTCGGACAAGGCTTGCCGGAGCTGAGTGGTCTCCGCTGGGTCCATGTTCTGGTCAGAAGATTCTGTCATGCCTGGAGTATATGCGTCGGACCCAAAGATATAGGAGACCATGTAAGAAGATTCAATGATTTATTAAACGTTCGGAACTGGAAATCGCTAGAAAACGCAGAATGGCGGGAACTGGTACGAAGCGCGGGCCAGGGATCAGAAAGATCGTCGGGGAACAGAGTCATTGGAGTCAATCTTCTGACAGCAGAGGGAAGCAGGCCGCTCCCATTTATAGCTGGCTGCCTCTGATTGCCGATTAGGACCAGGTGCGCTCCGCTGCGAAACTCCTCTACCGGCGATCGCCGCAGCCCTCGCTCACACCTGCAATGAACTGAGGAAAGGTGAGTGTCTCCAGCCAGCATAGACCATGACAAAAAAATTTGTATTAAAAAAATATTAAGCCTATATTGCAACATTTCTGTCAATAAAGATTTGAGTCATCGCTTGTGACACGTTTCACAAGGCTTTTAATTTTTTGCAATTCCAGACAGATTTGTTTTCAGTTTTTTGGTCCAACTGGCTCTTTGAACATTTTGACTTGCGACCCCTGTTATATACCAACGTATTGTGAAGTACAGGGATCCTTCACTTTCCGCGGTTAATTGGGACCAAGACCCCCATGAACACCAAATTCCACGAAGTAAGATCACAGAGATTTCTTCACACACAAAGATCAGGGAAGGGTTGGTGAGTTGCAAGCCCGCTGGTGGCTGTAGAAGCCGATGCGTGATGCACAGGCTCTGCTGCAACGTGGGCAGGTAAAGGCTGCAGATGGTGAAACTGGGTTTTGAGACAGGGCCCTCTCCTTCTGACATTGGCTTTTTTTTTCTCTCGCTGCTCCACTCCTCTGGATTTTGAACTCTTGGCTTGCTTTTTGGATTGTGTACCACCACTTGGGTCGGTCAGTGGCATCAATTTGCCAGGTACTGAGTGAGATTTTTGCCAGAGAAAGGTATCTTTTTAGCTCGTCTTTGTATCGCTTTTTCAGAGCACCACGGTTTCACTTTCCAGAATTGAGTTCCCCAAACAGGACAGGTTTTGGCATGCGAGAGTCTTCCATTCTTGGAACATGCCCTGCCCATCGTAGCTGCTGTTTAAGCAGGATAGACTTGATACTGGGAAGTTGAGCTTCTTCCAGGACATCCTCATTGGACACTTAGTCATGCCACTTGATGTTCAGGATAGAGTGTAGGCACCAGTGCTGGAAGCATTCAACGTCTCACTTCTCTTCTGTAGAGTGTCCAGGCTTCTGCCCCGTATATGAGAGTAGGGATGACAACAGCTCTGTAAGATTTTATTTTGGTAGTTAGCCGAAGTGAGTGGTTGTTCCAGACTCGCTTGGAAAGTCTACCAAAGAATCTGTTTGCCTTTGAGGGCCGATTGTCGAGGTCCTTGTTGTGTCCTTTGACATCAAACTGCCAGGGTAGCTGAAGTGTTCAACTGCATTCAGAGTTGTGCCATCAATAGTGATGTGAGGAGGGATGTAGTTTTGCAGAGGTGCGGGTTGGAACAGCACTTCGGTCTTTTTCAGGCTGATTGTAATCCCGAAGGCCTTCGAGGCTTCAGAGAAATGGTCAACAAGGTTTTGAAGAGCAGCTTCTGAGTGTGCAAGAAGTGCACAATCATCAGCGAACCGCAGTTCTATGATGAGCTGCTCCATTGTCTTGATGTGGGTGAACAACCATCTAAAATTGAACAGGCTGCCATCAGAGTGGAAACAGATGTAAATTCTGCTCTGGGATGTCTTCATTGCTTAGTGTAGCATCATGCTGAAGAAGACGGAGAAGAGTGAGAGTGCAAGCACGCAGCGTTGGAGACTGGGAAGCTCTCTGAAAGGGTGCCATTGTGCTTCATCTGACCCTTCTGGCCTTCGTGGAGCTGGCGGATGATTGTGAGGAACTTCGGTGGGCAGCCCAGTCGGGAAAGTATCTTCAATAGAGCATCCCTGCTCACAGTGTCAAAGGCCTTAATCAGATCGATAAAGGAAACAAAGAGGCCCATGTTCTGCTCTCTGCATTTCTCCTGGATTTGATGGAGTACAAAGATCATGTCGGTCGTTCCTCTGTTGGCTCAGAAATCACACTGGCTTTCACAGATGAAGTCTTCAATGATGGAGGGAATGAATCTGTTCAGGAGAATGCGGGCAAGCACTTTACCTGCTAAAGTCCAATTTCTACCCTTTGTTTTTGTACTGCGAGATGATGACTGCATCCTTGAGGTCCTGTGGAAGAATGCCCTGTTCCAAACAGGAGTTGAACAGTTCCTGCCGTCTACTGACCACAACCTCCCCACCATGCTGGTAGAGCTCAGCTGGGATCCCATCCAATCCCATGGACTTCCCAGGTTTCCTTTGACGACAGCAGTTTTGATTTCTTTCACTGTCGGAGGCTCATCAAGCTCATATTTTGGCTCGATGATAGGGACCTTCCCGATCGAGGAGTTTGCCACTTTACGCTGGTTGCTGAATAGGTCCCTGAAGTGTTCAGCCCAGCGAGTAATGGTCAACTCTTTATCAGTGTGAAGAGTGGTTCTGTCTGCAGAAAGGAGTGGGGCTTGGGTTTGGTAGGAGGGGCCATTGATGGCTTTCAAAGCTTCAAAGAAGGAGTGAGTGTCCCCAATGTTTTTTGTGTAGGAGATCTTAGATGGCTGACTCATCGAACCAGTCTCTGTTTGATCTGACCAAGAAGCTGAGTGTTTCTTCTTCAGTTTTTTGGACTGCAGTCTTGAAAACCTGCCATTAAGTGTTTGGGTCAGGGTTCGGTGGGTGCTGCAGCCTTTCCGCTAGCTTGGCCTGAGAGGAGCTTCTGCAATTAAAATGTAATTTATTTTATGGCTTTTAATACATCTTAACTTGGGGTGCCAATAATTATGGAGGGCAATGGATTTAAATCATGACGTAACTTATTACAACTTGCTTACTTAATGTGCAGTGTAATGACAATCCAATCTAATCTAATCTAATGACCTGAAAACCTGGGCCACTGGGCCACAGATGTGATGCAGGCAGCAATGCAACTGAACACCATCAGTATTATTCATTTAAGATGTTTTCTGTTGCTCATTTAGTTTTGATGGATTTTTTTTTTTTTCTAAAAAAAAAAAAAAGTTTAATTCTTTCAATATTTTTCCTAATGCCGTGATATGATCACTGTTGGTGCTCATGGGTTAATTTAATACTATAAAAGATGAACGCAAAAATTAGTGCAGAACTATAAGGTGAATCGAACACTGGGGAATACAATATGGTTAATGGCTATTCACTTATAGCGATCATGCCAATTTCTGCATGCTCTTCTGAAATCCTGTTGGTTCATGAACAAAAACAAAGTTGTCCAACAGTCAGCCTGTGCATTTGAGTGTAAAAAAAAACAAAACAACTCTGTACAACAAAACTTGGATAAAATGCAGGATTATTGTGCCTGCGTCCATTTTTTTCCATTTCCATTCCCGTCACTGTCCCCATTTTGTTCAAACATTATTTTCTCAAGAACTGCTTGGTGGTCATTCTGAGGTTTTGAGAGTCGGTTTCCAATGGTATGTAAGTGTGTGTTGGTTTATCACTTTCTCCATTTCACCTTTGACCTTGTCAGAATGACCTTGAGCTTATAAGGTTTTGCCAGAGCATTTCTCAAGAACTGCTGGGTGGCTGTTGGACAATGTATTTATATACATTTTACTTCATTCTGTGCTGTTGCTTTAGAAGAAATCACATTACTTTCTTAAATAATTACCCATAGCAAACATGTTTGTAATTCGTCATCATGGTGCTGAAAAAATGATCATCTTCTTCTTCTCCCTTTTGGCTGCTCCCTTCAGGGATCGCCACAGAGAATCATCGGTCTCCATTTCACCCTATCCTGTGCATCTTCTCTTACACCAACTAGCTTCATGTCCATCCATAAATCTTCTCTTTGGTCTTCCTCTAGGCCTTTTGCCTGGCAGTTCCAACCTCAGCATCCTACTACCAATATATTCACTATCCCTCCTCTGTACATGTCCAAACCATCTCAATCTAGCCTCTCTGACTTTGTCTCCAAAGCCTCTTACAGTGCTGTCCCTCTGATGAACTCATTCCTGATCCTATCCATCCTCATTACTCCCAAAGAGAACCTCAATATTTTCATCTCTGCTATCTCCAGTTCTGCTTCCTGCCTTTTCCTCAGCGCCACTGTTTCTAAACCATACAACATGGCCGGCCTCATCACCGTTTTGTACACTTTCAATCCCTTAAATTCTTGCTGATACCTTCCTATCACACATCACACCGGACACTTTTCTCCAACCATTCCAACTTGCCTGCACAAGCTTGTTCACCTCTTTTCCACACTCTCCATTGCTTTGGATTGTTGAGCCTAAGTACTTAAAGTCCTCCACCTTCTTTGTCTCTGCGCTCTTTAACCTCACCGTTCCTCCTGGGTCCTTCTAATTCACACACATGTATTCTGATTTACTGGAGCTAACCTTCATTCCTCTCTTTTCCAGTGCATACCTCCACCTCTCTAGATTTTCATCTACTTGTTCTCTGCTCTCACTACAGATCGCAATGTCATCTGCAAACATCATAGTCCATGGGGAATCTTGTCTAACCTCGTCTGTCAGCCTGTCCATCACAATAGCAAGCAAGAAGGGGCTCAGAGCTGACCCTTGATGCAGTCCCACCTCCACCTTGAACTCTTCTGTCACACTGACAGCACACCTCACCACTATCTTACATCTCTCATACATGTCCTGCACCACTCTAACATACTTCTCTGCCACTCCAGACTTCCTCGTGCAATACCACAGTTTCTCTCTCAGCACCCTGTCATATACTTTCTCCAGATCCACAAAGGCACAATGCAGCGCTCTCTGATCTTCTCTGTACTTCTCGATTAACATCCTCAAAGCAAACACTGCGTCTGTGGTGCTTTTTCTTGGCATGAAACCAAACTGTTGTTCACAGATGCTGACCTCGGCCCTTAGTCTAGCTTCCACTATTCTTTCCCATAACTTCATTGTATGGCTCATCAACTTTATCCCTCTGTAGATGCCACAACTCTGCACATCTCCCTTGTTCTTAAAAATGGGCACCAGCACACTTCTCCTCCATTCCTCCAGCATCCTCTCACTCTGTAAGACCTTGTTGAATGTTCCTGTCAGAAAATCTACTGCTACCTCTCCTAGACACTTCCATACCTCCACCGGTATGTCATCAGGACCAACGCCCTTTCCACTCTTCATCCTCTTCAATGCCCTCCTCACTTCTCCCTTGCTAATCTTTGCTACTTCCCGGTCCTCAACGGTCACCTCTTCTACTTCCTCACCATCAGCGTCATCCTGGACACCACCATCCTATGCTGGCTGGCAACACTCTCACCTACTACTACTTTACAGTCACTGACTTCCTTCAAATTACATCGTCCACACAAGATGTAGTCTACCTGTGTTCTCCTACCTCCGCTTTTTTAAGTCACCCTATGCTCCTATCTCTTCTGGAAGAATGTATTCACAACAGCCATTTCCGTCCTTTTTGCAAAATCTATCAACATTTGTCCTTCTGTGTTCCTGTCCTGGATACCAAACCTGCCCATCACTTCCTCATCCCCTCTGTTGCCTGCACCGACATATCCATTGAAGTCTGCACCAGTGACTACTCTTTCACCTCTGGGGGTACTCTGCCTCACTTCATCTAACTCACTACAGAATCTCTTCTTCTCTTCTCGCTCACACCCTGCCTGTGGGGCATAAGCACTAACAACATTGAACATCAATGTCTTGAATCAATGACTTGAGACTCATCACTCTGTCTGACACTCTTTTCACCTCTAAAACATTCCTGACAAACCACTCCTTCAAGATGACTCCTTCTCCATTCCTCTTCCCATCCAGACCATGATAAAACAGCTTTAACCCTGATCCTAAGCTTCTCTCCTTGCTACCTTTCCACCTGGTCTCCTGAACACATAATATGCCCACTTTCTCCTTTGCATCATGTCAGCCAGCTCTCTACCTTTTCCTGTCATAGTTCCAACGTTCAAAGTCCCTACTCTCAGTCCTAGACTTATGCCTTTCTTCTTCTCTCTCCTTCTACGGATATGCCTCCCACCTCTCCTTCTTCGACCAACAGTAGCCCAGTTTCCACCAGCACCCTGTTGGTTAACAGCACTGATGACGGTTGTTGTTGACCGATGCGGTATGGAATTTTAAATTTTGATTCACATTTTTATATTTGGGATTGGTTTTACGCCGGATGCCCTTCCTGACGCAACCCTCTGCATTTATCCAGACTTGGGACCGGCATGAGGAAGAACATTGAAAGAACACACATACATACACACGCACACACACACACACACACACACACACACACACACACACACACACACACACACACACACACACACACCCGGCTACATTGGTACTGAAAAAATTAAAATTATCATTACGTGAAAATAAGCTCTTAACTCCAAAGGTCATTCAAGCTGATGGTTCTGCTCATGTGTTGAAGATTAGGAAAAGATGAATAAATAACGCCAAATATGTATGCCAATTCTGTTTTTTCTTTTTCTTTTTTTTTTTTTTTTGGTGGGAGCCTGTCCAATTGTAACTGTTATCTTCATCAAATAAAATATAAAGTGTAATTTATATCTAATCAAAGCATCTAATTTTAAAAATATCGATTTTCAATTTGCAAAATTCAATCTCGTGTATGCATCTTTTAACAGCCCTGCAAGGTAAAAATAATTGTTAAATGTGATGGTGAAAAGCTAAAACAATAACAACAAAAAAAACGTATCTATTATTTTCATTGAACATTCTATACTAGTTGATCAGGTTATTCGAACACTTTTATAAAACTAGATCTGCTATTAGAAATATCATGTGTTTGTGCTTAAACATTTTTTTTTGTGGGGGAAGAACCTTTCTGTTTCATAGTCACATTTAACATCAAATTAATGTAACTTTGATGCTCCTCCATCCAAGAGGGCACTGCAATACTTCCCTAAAGGCACAGCAGTACTCCTCACAAAAGGTTAAATAAGCTTGAGGCTTTTTTAAACATTCCCCAAACATAGCTGAATAACATTCTGTTCAAATTTGGCCACTTATGTTCTTAATATACTTCTAATACTAGTCACTGGTTTCTCTAGGTGTCACCAAATAATTAGAAAATAAATGGAAAAAATAACCCCTAAAGATTAATCAGAAATTTAATTTTAATTCTACTTTATTTAATTCTCTTTTAAATGTCATGTTCCTCATCTTTTTATGCTTGTTTCAGAGTCGGGTTGCAGGGTCAGCAGCCTATGCCGTGAGGTCCAGATGTCCCTTTCCCCGGCCTCTTCCTTCAGCTTTTCCAAAGAGGCACTGAGGTGTTCTCAAACCAGCCGAGAAACATAGTCCCTCCAGCATGTACTGGCTCAACCAAGGGGTCTCTTCCCAGTTGGGCAATAGGGAAGTCTTCGAGATGCATTCTAATCAGATCTACTCTCAGATTCTAATTGATGTTAAATGTATTCATCAGTAAATGTTCACGAAAAATTCTAATAAACTTTAGCTAACCTACAGTACTTTTCCAGATGAAGTTGAAGCTAACACCAGCTGACTTTGGGAAAATATGCAGGCAACCATTCACAATCACATTTGCCAGTTTCACACCATCACACCACACATGAGCTCGTGCATAGCCAAGGGTATTACCATTTTTGTTGTCCCTTGCAGGTCTTGATTACATCTCACTAGGACTACTTCAAGGCTAAACCCCAAGGATTGTGGCCTAATGATTACCCATGTTGAGTCGAGGTAAACTAATGTGCAAGGCAGTGTCAAGGTGGAGGGTAGGGTTTATCTCTTTTGGTCAATTAGACACCTCGATGTAGGATCATGTTCATCTCACAGCAAGAAGGTTCAATTCCCTGACAATTTGGTTCAATTCCCTGGCACGAGGAGTTTCTGTGTGGAGTTTGCATGATCTACCCGTGCTTACATGGGTTTTCTCCTGGTACGCCAGTTTCCTCCTGCAGTCCAAAAACATGCAGTAGGCTGATTGTCTCTTCCAAATTGTCACTAGGTGTGAATTTAAATGGTTGTATTTATGTTAGCCTTGAAATGGCCTGGCAAGTTGTTCAGCCTGTACCTTGTCTTCGCAAAGAGTGAGCTGAGAGCGGCACCAGCCTCCATGCAACCCCAACTATGATTATGCAATTAAGTAAACTAATACTACAGAACCAATGCTAAGCACTAGCCAGTTAAGTTAATCTAGCAAGCTCTGTTATCTGACTCCAACTAGCTGTTAAATTAATCATAATTCATTAGTGGTGTAAAGAAGACACATCTTCTTTTACTTTCAGCTGCTCCCTTCAGGGATCGCCACAGCAAATCATCCGCCTCCATCTCACCCTGTCCTCTGCATCTTCTTTTCTGACTCCAACGACCTTCATGTCTTCCTTCACCACATCCATAAATCTCTTCTTTGGTCTTCCTCGAGGCCTTCTGCCTGGTAGTTCCAACCTCAGCATCCTACTGCCAATATACTCACTATCCCTCCTCTGTATATGTCCAAACCATCTCAATCTAGCCTCTCTGACTTTGTCTCCAAAACATCTTACATGGGCTGTCCCTCTGATATGCTCATTTCTGATCCTATCCATCCTCGTTACTCACAGAGAGAACCTCAACATTTTCATCTCCGCTACCTCCAGCTCTGCCTCCTGCCTTTTCCTCAGCGCCACTGTTTCTAAGCCATACAACATCGCTGGCCTCACCACCGTCTTGTACACTTTTCCCTTCATTCTTGCTGACACTCTCCTATCGCACATCACACCGGACACTTTTCTCCAACCATTCCAGCCTGCCTGCACAAGCTTCTTCACCTCTTTTCCACACTCTCCATTGCTCTGGATTGTTGAGCCTAAGTACTTAAAATCCTCCACCTTCGTTATCTCTGCTCCCTGTAACATCACCGTTCCTCCTGGGTCCTTCTCATTCACACACATGTATTCTGATTTTCTGAGGCTAACCTTCATTCCTCTCCTTTCCAGGGCATACCTCCAGCTCTCTAGATTTTCCTGCACTTGTTCTCTGCTCTCACTACAGATCACAATGTCATCTGCAAACATCATAGTCCATGGAGATTCTTGTCTCACCTCGTCTGTCAGCCTGTCCATCACCATAGCAAACAAGAAGGGGCTCAGAGCTGACCCTTGATGCAGTCCCACCTCCACCTTGAATTCGTCAATTCACACCGACAGCACACCTCACCACTGTCTTACATCTCTCATACATGTCCTGCACCACTCTAACATACTTCTCTGCCACCCCAGACTTCCTCATGCAATACCACAGTTCTTCTCTTGGCACCCTGTCATATGCTTTTTCCAGATCTACAAAGGCACAATGTAGCTCCCTCTGACCTTCTCTGTACTTCTCTATTAACATCCTCAAAGCAAACATTGCGTCTGTGGTGCTCTTTCTTGGCATGACACCAAACTGTTGTTCACAAATGCTGACCTCTGCCCTTAGTCTAGCTTCCACTATTCTTTCCCATAACTTCATTGTATGGCTCATCAACTTTATCCCTCTGTAGATGCCACAACTCTGCACATCTCCCTTGTTCTTAAAAATGGGCACCAGCACACTGCTCCTCCACTCCTCCGGCATCTGCTCACTCTCCAGGACCTTGTTGAATGTTCTTGTCAGAAAATCTACTGCTACCTCTCCTAGACACTTCCATACCTCAAGGGGTATGTCATCAGGACCAACTGCCTTTCCATTCTTCATCCTCTTCAATGCCCTTCTCACTTCACCCTTACTGATCTTTGCTACATCCTGCTCCTCAATGGTCACCTCTTCTACTCTTTCTCTCTCTCATTTTCCTCATTCACCAGCTCTTCAAAGTACTTTTTCCATCTTCCCATCACACTTCTGTCATCAGTCAATACATTTCCCTCTCTGTCCTTTATCAATCTAACTTGCTGAACGTCCTTCCCATCTCTATTTCTCTGCTGTGCCAACCTGTATAGATCATTTTCTCCCTCTTTACTGTCCAACCTATCATACAAGTCATCATACGCCCTCTGTTTGGCCTTAGCCACTGCTACTTTCACCTTACGCTATGTCTCCCTGTACTCCTGTTTACTCTCTTTGGTCCTCTCTCTGTCCCACTTTTTCTTAGCTAACCTCTTCCTTTGTACACACTCCTGCACTTCCTCATTCTATCACCAAGTCTCCTTATCCACTTTCCTTCCAGATGACACACCAAGTACTCTCCTACCTGTGTCCCTGATCACATTTGCTGTGGTTGTCCAGTCATTTGGGAGCACTTCCCGGCCACCCAAAGCCTGTTTCAACTCCTCTTTGAAGACAACATGACACGCTTCCTTTTTCAATTTCCACCACTTTGTCTTCAGCTCTGCCTTTGCGTTCCTCACCATCAGCGTCATCCTGCATACCACCATCCTATGCTGTTTGGCAATACTCTCACCCACTGCTACTTTGCAGTCACTGACTTCCTTCAAATTACATCGCCTACACAAGATGTAGTCTACCTGTGTGCTCCTACCTCCGCTAAGTCAGCCTATGCTCCTGTTTCTTCTGGAAGAAAGTATTCACCACAGCCATTTCCATCCTTTTTGCAAAATCTATCAACATCTGTCCTTCTGCGTTCCTGTCCTGGATACCAAACCTGCCCATCACTTCCTCGTCCCCTCTGTTGCCTGCACCAACATGTCCATTGAAGTCTGTAGTGTACACATGTAGTGGTTTAATTTTTTTTTAATTAATTTTTTTTTTTGCCATATTTTATTTTGTGACTTGCTAGGTCAACTAAATTAACAATAGGTGGAAAAACTTTCATTCCATTTGTGACGTTACTGAGTTGCTCTCTCCGAAAAGTCCATTTCATAAATTTATTTGGATGGTGACATTTATAGTAAGGCAGGGTGTTATGGGTGGAGAAGCTATTGGACTAATGTTCTTCCGGTTTAAGGCTGAAATCCCTTGGCCACGAATCTCAGGCAGACATGAGATAGCCTTGGCTTGCCTCAGCATGTTAGTGAGATAGTAGATGTTCACACCTACATGCAATGTTGAGTTACTTAGCTGACCTAATGTGCATGAATTTGGACTGTGGAATGAAACCAGAGTACTGGGAGTAAACTCCACAAAGAAAGACCTCAGGTGGCTTCAATTCTGAATCTTCTTGTTGTAAGGTGTCAGTGTTGTCAATGAAGACAAATTGACATTCTATGCAATCATGTTCATCTAATTTCCTTAGTAACAAACCTCATATGTGTGTGTGTCTCATAAGATGTCAACAATCCTTTAGCCATAAGTTGTATGCATGTATTCAGTAACCCTTCACTTGAAGGCATGAAGCCTGAGTTGGTTTTGATGGATTGCAATTAAAAATCTATCTGTTAGTATGAAAATAAAATATGAGCGTGATGTCAGCAGCAGAGTTACAGTAGGTGCCCCAAATTTAACAAGACACTCACATACATATACACTGGAAGTCTCATCAGAATTGAGCTCCTTTCAAGGTGAGAGGGTGTTAAACGCTGTGATCAAGTGTGGGGCAAAAGCAATTAAAGGAATGTGTTCTAAACCCGTTCAGGTCCCGCCATCTCAGGCTCTATTCGTTGCATAATATAAGAATAGGGAGTATAAAATGGGAGAGGGCTAAAGGCTTAACTGTGTGGACACACAGCTCCCCCATGTGTGTACAAGATTCACCAGTGTGCAGAAGAAGGAGGGAGTCTCAGGAGGAGGTGTGCTCAAACACATACACACACACACACACACACACACACACACACACACACTTGCAGTGAGTCTCTTGTCCTCTGCTAAAGAGTTCCTGCCCTTTTTCAGCTTAACTTTTTGTCGGAATGTACACTCAATAGACATTATTTTCTAAGTATTCCCAGATATCCTGAAGCATTTCTGATCCAGTTCTGATTAAGGTGAGTTGAGTTGAGTATCAACTTTTCAAATTTTTAGCTGCTTTTTAAAGCCGCTTTCAGGCAGGATGATGCACAAAAGAATATCATTAGAACCTCCAGCTTTGCATTGCTGTCAGCCTTTATCTGAATGGTTGCAAAAGTCTGTGTGCGTGGAGGGTATTAATCTTTGTTCAATTAATTGGTAAAACTTGGGTTAAAAGTTCTAAGTATGTGAGCGAGTGTAGAACACAATACTGTTGACATTCTTGCATGATGTGCTGTACAAGTAGCCGAGAATTTCTGAATAGTAAAAGCAAAATGCAAGGACCTGGTCCTTTTCTCAAATCAAAATTATTTAAATTAAATTAATCCCAGTTATTTATCAAGCAGAGTTTGCCTTACTAAACCAGATGCTCTGTGTTATTTTGAAGGATTTGGGCTGCGTCATTATCCTTGCTCATTTAAACCAAAAATAATGTGCATCGATATATTTGCTTGTTTATGCAGCAAATTTGTTAACCTAGATGTTAGAAGAGCTGATCAAGCCTCTGATGGTCTTTGGCCATTTAGGGGCCAGTGATTTTGTTGTGAGACTGCTGGGCTCATGATTAAGAGGTTGTAAGATGTTTTAATCCCATCAGACCTCCCCACTCCCCCCTCTCTCACACGGCTCAAGTGTGCCTCTGTCCCCCCAACAGTGTAAATGGTTGCCAGTGCAAATACTTGGAAGGGAAACTGTGATGAACTAGCCTTCCATCCAGGAGGAGTTGAATTCCTAATCACTTAATACTAAGAAAACCAGGATAACCTACAGCCTGATAGGCCAGTGGACTTGAGTGTAAAAGGCCCATCAGATTTAACCTTTCACCTTTGACCACCTGTCTTCATCCATGTCATAACTGTTGTGACTTAATATACTGTGAATAAAGGCTGATTCAGAGTGTGACGATTAAGTTTCATATTTAAATTTTATATTTAAGCTGCATCATGTAAGTTGTTTTCTTTAATACTCATTCTTTTTAGTACCAATGATATGTTGCTTCGGCCCAATCTACACCGCTGCCCCTCAGTGGGTTTATAGATAGCCCACTAAAACGACACCTTTTTAAACTAAATAGAGATAATATCTTTAAAATTGTATTTAAAACAGATTTACACATCTGTAAAGTCTGTGTGAGTGCCAGAAAGCTTTCTGCTTTTTTAATTGTAAATTGAAAACAGTTCACTGGCATTAAGCCAAATCTGTACTGAACAACTTTACATGTATTAAAACTAAAGTAACATAACTTTTTAAATATAAAGTAGCAAGAAACTATTGATACAAAATACAAATCAAGTTATTGTAAGGGACTCGGACTCACTCAATGCAGTGTTGGAATCGAACCCACTACCTTCTGACCTGTAACTCAAAACATGCCACAATTACCTACCTTCACTGAAAGTTGTTTATGTGGTAGATTTCATTAATCCAAGATACTTGGAAGATGTTGTGACTTAGTGGCAAAGCCTTTAAATGCCAACTCAGAAGGTGCTGTGTTCAAATTGCAGGAATGCTGAGCATGTTATCTTTTAGCTCAGTTATAATTTATTAGAATTTTTGTTTGCTTGCTTGCGCGCTTGTTTTAACAACTCTCAGCAAAATGTAATATATACTGGGTAATGTGCCAAATGCTTCACTATAAATGGTTTTTAGTTGTTTACAATTATTTTTATAGTGTGCTTTTATATCAGTGCAATATGTGAAAGAATCTATTGTATATCCTATACGTGTGGTGAACTGTATGTTGGTAAAATAATCAAATACTAACACACATGGTCAGCCATGGCACAGCACCCCGGGGCAGTTTAGAGTTAAGAGATTGGCTCAAGGTCCCAACAGCGGTAGCTTGTCAGGGGCAAGATGCAACACATTCATTACTGAATCATAAGTTTTTCCAGACAGAAATATTCAAAATCCAGTGATTACAAAAAAATTCTAAATGCAAGAGCTAAATGTTTTTACATTTTGCTCAATAAAACAATTGTCATGATGTTGAGGGTTTGAAAGGTAAATTTTAAAGGTTTGTAATTTTATCTTCATCTACAATATTAAAAACGCATAGCTACATTGTATGTCTCTGGAAGTTACAAACAAAAGGATAACTAGTACTTATTTTGTTTTTGTGGTGTAGGTTTGTTTTGACTGCCTGTTTGTTTGTTACCAAAATTGCACAAAAGGTTATATGAACTGATTTTTGATGAATTATTTCGAGGGGTGGCATATAACTCAAATAACATCCCATTAGATTTTGGAAATGATCTGGCTCGAGTTCTGGATATTAAGATTTTTATGGATCCTTTTTATGGAATATATTACTAGTACAGTGATACCTCAGCTCACGAACATAATTCGTTCCCAGAAAGTGTGTGTGAGGCGAAAAGTTCGTCTTCCGAACATTTATTTCCCATAAGAAACCATTAAAATGAGAATAATCCGTTCCCAGGTCCCCATAAAACATCATTTTCTACTAAATAAGCCTTAAAACTACACAAAAATATACCTTATTTTATGTATAATAAATGTGCTATTGTATTGTAATTAAAGAAATAAACTGTACTGTATAATAAAGTCGTTTTATTTACCTTTGTGATGGTAGTTGATGGCTTGATGGGATGGAGTGGGAGGAGGAGGGAGGGAGGGACTTACTGTTTGGAAGGAGTGTTTGGAAACGCCTACTGTTTGGAAACACCCTTAGCCACACACGCACCCTTAATAGCTTCCTTGTTCTTAAGGATGGGAGCAATGGTAGACTTAGCGTACTGGTACTGGGGCTGAGTCACACAAACGCACACCTCGTTCGTGTTTTTCAATGATCTCCGCCTGTGGTGGGGTCTTTTTCGGTCCCATAATAGCAAAAGTACACTCAATATGGTCCAAAATGTCTATCAAACACAAACCACTTCCGCATTCAAAGAAAGGGGTGTGACGAACTGTGACACCGTGAGCGTGCGTCAGCTTCTCGTGGCCGCCACCGTGGCGCTGTTCGACCGCGTGGTTTGATTCGTCCGCCGAAAACTAGTTCGTCAGCAGAGACTATATGCTCGCAAATTTAATGTTCTTGAGGCGAAAAGTTCGTGAGCTTAAGCGTTCATCAGCGGAGGTTTTACTGTATATTGAAATATTTTATTTTTCCTTTTATTTTGTTTATTTGTTTGTTTTATTGTATGTGTGGTGTTCCAGCAGATTCGACGTAGGTGCTATTTTTTGTTTTGGCTTTCCAGAGGTTTTCGGTCTCTGAGTGCTTCTAATTAAGAAAGCTATAACAGATCATTCCAACGCACAAATTTCACGAACACCTTCTTTAACATCCGCACAGAAAAGCCCCAGATAGTCATGAAGTTAAAACCCAGTTTGTTTGTTTTTTAGGAGGCAACACTGCCTCTGTGATATCTGTAGTGTAAGCAATAATAAAGTTAAATCTTTGTGCCTTCAATGGCAAACATGGAAAGCTTGGACTTTATCATAGCTCATGAAGCTTAGTGTAGACATGCGATTTGCAAATGTAAAAACATGAACCAACATTAGCTCATTAGTGCTGTAATTAAATGGTACCTGTACCCAAAATTGACAGCGTTAAAAAAATATCCACTATACCTTATTATTAACTTTTAAATATTGTGTGATGTTGGTAGTTTATGTATAAGTCGACATTTCCTTTTCTTCTGTATGACATTCCTTGCTCACGAAGGTTTAGCGCGTGACATGTTGGCTTTTTTTCACCGGGGTCAAAGGTCATTGTGACGTAACATCGTTGACAGTTGTATAGCCAATTGCAGAATGTCAGTATATTTTCCTCAAGAAATTCATGTTCTTTACAACAATAGCACTCCTGATCATTTTTTTTGACGCACGCACAAGAGCACCAAATATTTGCTGTTTGTTTGCTACGATTTTCCCGTGTAAGAGCTTCTGCCGACTCTCCAATATCGTCCTCTGAGTCGTCACGTTCCTGGTCCGATTTCACTAAATGTGGATCGTCTTTCTTCAGTGGTTCATATAAATAACCTTCTAATCCTTCTACAAAACTGTCTTCATCCATGTTTTAAAAAAAAAACTACTATAATGTCTATTTTTTCCAATTTTCCGTGAGCTTGTGTTGTATATGTCAGGTATATAGCCTTACTTTTACATTGCAATCTCGCGGTTCCGATCGAGGCTTTGTCGACGATGTTACGTCACAGGAAATGCTACACTGCAAAACTCCTGTGCTCTGAAGCTTGACATTAGTGAAGCCCTTAAATCGCCTAAAGCTGGTTTGTGAGAGAATATAATAAACGCCTTATAGGTGTATTGTCACTACCTTTACACAATACATCAAATTAGGTATATGAGCGCTTTCACTACAGGTACCCTTTAAGGTATATTTGTATTTACAAACAATAAGCACCATGAAATTTTGAGGTTCATTAAGGAGAAGATATGCATTCATTGTTTTGTCTTTTATATCCTTTTCCTAAAACTGTTGTGTATTTGCACGTCTTTTTTTTTAACTGTTTATGTTTTTGCACTGTGATCCTGAAAAGTCAACATTTGCTAAAAATATATACACAAATGAAAAGAATGAGTGACAGTATAAACCCACTTGACATCACTTGGCTGTTCAAACACCTTTGAGTGTTCTCACGCCTTTTGGAAGTTATTACAGATTTTAATCTTGTGATTTAAATATCCCAGATGTAATTTTATTTCATTTTGATTTGATTTCTGACATCAGTTGCATAAATTCCAGGCATCATGTGGTTTTGTAACATATTCTGACGGAGCAAAATTTGGCAGAAGTACTGCAGATGATAAGCTCACTGTTGCAGTTGCAGTTATGTGCTGCTAACTATGAAAATTTGGAGTGTTTTTCCTCGATATTTTTTCTTAGATAAGTATGGTTACCCAAGCACTTCCTGTGCTCTCCAACTTTACCCAGTGTTATAAATCAGACCCTTTATGAAGCTCCTTAAAACACACAACCAATCAGTAACCTGCATATTAATAGGTACAGTATTGCCAGTGGACACAAGACTGACATAGACACATTATTATCTCCAGAGCTTTGACATATTTTAATACATCACATTACTATATCTGTAGACATTCAGCAATGTTGTGTCTTTATAATAAGCTATAACCTATTTGGTTCTGATGTGTGTATTCTGGAGAAAGCTTTCCTTTTATTGGCTCACAGTTGCTACTCTTTATGTATATAAGTGTAGTGAATTACTTCAAGTTCTTCTTGTTTTGATGTTGTTCTGTCCATGTGATCACGATGGTGCTTATTTCCATGAATGAGAAATAATATTCAAATGCATTTAAATTCAAATTATATCTGGTGTATAATTATGACCATCAGGGCAGGTTGTGGAATGGTGCCCTGTTCCTACATTTTAAAAAATAGTTTTTTTGTTCATATTTTGTGTTTAAAATAATGAATGCAGAGGTTATTTTTAATTAATGCAGTATTCAGATAAAGTTGCTATCTGTAGGTAATTGGTGTTTCGACAGTGAACATCCAAAAAAAACAGGTCATATTTCGACCTCACACCAGGCACAAATGGATTATTATAACAGCATAGTTACAGCATAATCAAAATCTCTCCTCCCCCTAGTGTGGTTGATGAATCATGTGGTGTGTATTTTTCAGGATTTCATTACCTCCAAAATGTTAAAGTTCATTATATGTACCACACTCCTATAGAAAGGAAAAGAAGAAGAAGAAGTCTCTACTATAGAAAAGAATTTCATCAAAATCCGTGCATAACATTGAGTTATGTTGCACACAACCAATTAGACCATCAAATGCAAGTAAAAACATACTGTTCCTGAGGAGGTAATGGGTACTTATATTCCTGTGTTTGAAGTATGAATGCTCTTTAACCTTTATTCTGCTGTCCAGTTTCTATGGGCCTGCACTTACTCTACCCTCATTCTCGTTCTTGACGTACAGGAGTAAAATGTAGATTTAGTCACTGCCTCAGAATAGAGCTCCCGATAGATACTTCTTTTGGTAGGTGTTATAAGAGTAGTGTTGCGCCTTCAAAGGTGAAAGTAAAAAAACAATAAATAATTATTTAATCTGTTTTCCAACGACGATCTGGAACTAAATCAGGAAAGCTTAATATGGGGTTTTTTAAGCACCTTTCACTAGTTTATTTGGCCTTTGGGGATGCTGAAACTCTTGTTGCCAATCCTCCCCCAGGCTGCGACCCGCCAACTCTTGAGTAAACTCGGAGGGCGGTGTGGCGCTTGGTGGAATGGCAAATCTGCATGAGTTTGTGGTATCCACGTGGAAATGCTTAAGGCGGGAGGTGAGGCAGTCCTCAGGTGGCTGTTCGTTCTCGTGTGCTCCTTGCATCCCAACTGACTAGAAATGGGGCAATTTTGTCCAAATCTGGAAGGAGAAGGATGATACCCAAGAATGCAACAGCTACCGGGGTCTCCTCTCACTTCCGGGCAAGGTCTTCGCACGGATTCTACTGGACAGGATCCGACAGCAGCTTCTAGTGCACCAGCGCTCTGAACAGTCCGGATTTACACCGAAGAGGTCTACCGTTGACCGTATCCTGGTGCTCCGCATCCTAGCTGAGCGCTTCCGGGAGTTTGATAGGGGGTTCCTTGCCGCCTATATAGACTTTCGCAAGGCGTACGACTCGGTGGATAGGGAGGCCCTCTGGGGCATACTTCATCTAAGTGGGATCCCGTTGGCTCTGGTCCGGCTGATATTGTCGCTGTGTTCTGGGACAGAGAGTGCTGTGAGGTGTGGGGCTCCACCTCTGACTTCTTTTCGGTCGAGACCGGAGTGAGGCAGGGGTGTGTTCTGGCCCCCACTCTCTTCAGTACTGCAATGGACTGGATCATGGCGGCGGTATCAGGTGGATCGGCCTGCGGTGTGTCGTTCGGTGAGGTTCAGATTACTGATCTGGACTTTGCTGATGACGTTTCCCGCCTTCAGACCCAGCACACCGGATCCTGTCCATTCGAGATCCGAGGGGCTGGAGCCGATCACAGGGACGGCCTCATGTGACGTGGTTGTCGCAGCTGAGGACTGCCCTGCCAGGGGGTATGGGCCCTGCGCAGGTCTGGTCGATCGCGAGGAGACGGTCAGATGAGTAGAGGCAGCTGGTGGACGCAGCGCAGTGCCGTTCCGGTGCATGCCCTCATACCTGACCTCACCTGACCTTTCACTAGTTTATTTCTGTGATCATTCACCTATGTTTAGTTTAATTATCCATTTAACAACTCCATGTTCCATGTTGCATGGTGTTTTGCTTGATGACATTTTCTCTGCCTTCCTGAGTTTGTATATTTTTAGTTTTTGTAAATCTGAGCAGTGGTGTATGAGCCTCTATTTTTGGAGTTTCATTCTTATTATTTATAATAAATCTGTTGCTTGTAAAAGCTGCCAGATTCTTATGCAAGTGGTGATATATAACTGATAATCAGGATCAACTATTTATTCTATCACAACTATCTAATGAGGACATTTTATGTGCTGATTAGCTTGTATGATTTTAAGTGTGGAACTGCTGCCACATAATTGTCTGAATTCAAAAGTGGTCATAATGAAATGGTTGGTTGGTGAGGGTTGAGGTAAAAATTATTAAATACATTTGCTGGGTATGTATAAACATGTGATACGTGTATGCAAATGAGCTGTAGTGGAATTGCATGTTCACTCTAACTTATTTGCTAAACTTCTTAGTCCTACTAGGTTCTCTGGGATACTGGAGCCTGTTACATCTCACTCTTGGCAAAGGCGGGGTACACCCTTGACAGATGATCAACAGGCCAGCTGCATAGTCATGCTAGTTAGATATTTTTCAGTTAAATGAAAATGATTCAGAAATCATATTCAGAAATAAGTGCTACAGTTGGAAAGGGGTGGTGTTTTGTGGCATCTTATCCATAGTAGCAGATCGGGCAGGCATAAATATATATAATCCATTCAGCAAAGGTTTTTTCTGCTGTGTGTTTGTTAGCAGGATTATCTTTTTTTTTAAAAGGTTATATGTATGTTTTCATTCTAGAGGTGGAGCTTTGGAAAGATACTGTATTAGATAGATAAAAGACCTGAATTAAATCCTGGATATTTTTTCTTTAAACATTGTAGTATTGCAGCAGACCCAGCAAGGGAAGCTATGTGCACCGTGTTCTTTGAGCTGTCCAACTCAATCATAGGACCTTTTTGTGAGGTTGACATGCTGAGCACTACACCACCACACTACCCCTGAGTCCTCATCAGGAAATTTTTAATTATTCTAATTCTCTGATGGATTGCTGTCTCATCTGGGATAAATTCTTCAAACTTACATTTGGATCCTGTCCAGCATAAAGTAATTACTGAAAGTGAGTCAGGCAGGGTAATATACTAGTTCAGTTTGTTTTTATTTGTATAGTGCTCTTTACAATTGGCATTGTGGAAAGCAGCTTTACTCAGTAAAAGTAGGAAAGTACAAAGGAGGTTTCACATTTTCTACAACCTCTATACACCCTGAATGAATGTTGTCGGTGACAAGGAAAAAACTCCCTATCTTGATAACAAGGAAGGAACCATGAGAGGAACCAGGTCCAAAAGGGAAACACAGCCTCATCTGAGTCAAACCATACAGTGAAACGTCACAACAGTACAACATGTAGTCCAGTTGGTTATACAACAACTGAAAGTCCTAAATAATTGTGTGGAAAAGGGTTTATATCACCAGCAGGGAAAACCTTCACAGTTTGTTAGTTTACATTTGGGACCATATAGATCTTCATCAGCAGGAAGGAAGGAAGCAGAGACTCTGGCATGGCAGGCTATGGCTGCATAACTAAGGGAGAGAACCAGAAGCAAGGCAGACATGAGGGCACCTGTGGCGTTGGGGCAATCAGCCACTCCACTGTCTATGGACCTGGGTGAAAATGTAGAGTGGGGGGAGCAACAGTATCCCAACATCACTGTTTACCAGAACTTCCTATGCTTGAGAACCCCAGATCTGTTTCTTTACCTAATAAAAACCAGTTAACAAAATTCTCCAACAAATAAGTAGATTTTCAGCCTCGTGTTAAAAACAAAGACTGTGTCTGAGTCCCGACAATTAACTGGAAGGTTCTTCCATAACTGTGGGGTTTTGTAAGAGAAGCTCCGCCCCCTGCCGTAGTCTTTATTATTCGAGGTATCACTAAGCATCCTGCACCTTTTGATCAAAGGGATCAAATTTAAAATTATATACTAATTTCCTCAGGGCAGTGGTGGTCTAGTGGTATAGGGCGCTGGATCGCTGATCCAAAAGGTTGGGGGTTCAAGTCCCACTCTCCACAAGGTTGTCACTGTCCCCCCAGTGCTAACTGGGTTATCAAAGGCCGGCCATGTCTCTCACTGTTTATGGTGAGAGGTTCATGTAAAAGAACCATTGCTGACTTTCGACAAGAGTAGGCTGCAAAGCCGTCAGCGTGTTTCCGCCCTGCGATGGCCTGGCGAGCTGTCCAGGGTGTACTCTGCCCTCGCCCGAAGTTGGCTGGGATGGGCACCAGCCTCCCCGCGACCCAAATTAGGATTAAGCGGGTACAGAAAATGAATGAATGACTAATTTCCTCTTGAATTACTTCTACTTCTACTTATTATTATTATTATTATTATTATAAAAAGCTGTTACGTATTTGGCTGATTTAAACCAGTGATCCTTAAAACTAGATGTATGATTACACCTAGTGGTCAAAAATTGAAACAACAACATTTGATGGAATGTTTTGTTCATATGTGGCTTTTGTGTGGTTCATGTAAAAGAACCATTGCTGTAATTTGTCAAGAGTAGCTGCATAGCCATCAGCATGTGTCCACCCTGCAATTGCATGGCGAGCTTTCCAGGGTGTACTCTTCCCTTGCCCAGAGTTGGCTTAGAAGGGTGCCAGCCTCCCTGTAACATTAATTAGGATTAAGAAAATTAATGAATGATTCACTCACAAGCTATGTAACTAGTTTAGTAAATATATACAGTAAGTTAGCAATTATCAGCATCATATCCATCATACTCACACTTCTTCTTCTTCTTCTTCTTCTTTTCCTTTCGGCTGCTCCCTTCAGGGGTCGCCACAGCAAATCATCCGCCTCCATCTCACCCTGTCCTCTGCATCTTCTTTCTTCTCTTACTCCAACGAAACACTTAAAAATACTGATTTGAGTTGGTCTAGTGGTTAACACATCCACCTCACAGCAAGAAGTTCCTGGGTTCGAGTCGTATGCCTGGTGAAGACATTTCTATGTTCTCAGTGTTTTTGTGTGGGTTTTTTCCCACCTTCCAAAGACATGGTGATGAGGCTACTTGGATTTTCTCGGTTGACCTGAGTCAGCTGGAATGAGCTCCACGCCGTAACCCCAAAAAACAGTAAGAAATTTTTAAATCAAGTCAAAAGATAAGAAAATTCCACATTAATTTTCAGGTGGGGAAAATTTGAGACTACAATAAAGCCATGAAATGCACATACCTGCAAGGTGAGCTATGCTTCTTTCTAATGGAGGCTGAGGAAAGAGTGAAATGTCAGATTTGTCAGAGTAATCATTCATTATTTGCAGTTGTGTTAGTCTGTTTGTCTGGCATATTGGACAGATCACATAAATAATTTGTCTACTAACAAAAAGTGTGTTTGCATCAGCATCTGATACGCATTTGCCCAGATGCACTGCACTTGCTGGCAGATTGAGGTTGGCAATTTAAAATGAGAGAGTTTAGTGTCCGGCACAGAAACAATCATGTGGAGGCAGGGCTGAAATCAGAAAATCAGAATAACAAGACATGTTCCAGGTGTAGAAACCCTCGTGAATTAAATGAGATTTTAATGATGTTTCTGAAGTACCCAAAAATGCATCGTTTAAATGTTCTCATTAGTACTGATGTTAGAGCAAGCGGTCTACAAGCGTTCAGTCCAGTGCTCTTAGTCCTGTCAGAAACCAAGAGTTCACATACTGAACCATTTAATACTTTTAGTGTGAAGACAGGGTACACTCTGAACAGCTAACGCAGCTACCACAGGCCAATTTGGAAAAGTCAATTAGACAAATGAGTATTTGGGCTGTGGAAGAAAATCGGAGTACATGGAGGAAACCCACACAAGTATGGGAAGAATATGTAAACAAACAGAAAACCTTTGCCAAGCACAGGTGCAAAACTCAAGTTTTGAACTTAATTTCAAAATAATTTTTCATCTTGTAGGTAATTCTTGAAGTCAAATTCATTTCCGAGTTCTGTTGTGTGATGCCATACAACATCTTATGGCTTGGTTAGAATAGACATATGAATTGCTCACCTCAACCAAAGATCACAGGAATATGATGCTAAAGTAGGGTCAGTGGTGTAGTAGTTAGGGTTCTGGGCTCATGATTAAGAGGCTGAATCCCATCAGACCACCATCATGCTGAGACCTACAGATGTGTTAGAAAAGACATGAATTCATATGCTATGTAGGTCATTTGGTGCAATCAGAATTGCGTGGTTTTCTTACATTCATCCTCCAGTAAACCCTCCTATAGGACGACTGTACATAATATAATATATGTAAGACAGTCTTACCTGAACCAAGTATTACCTCAGCTGGGTATCTGGGCAATGTGTCAATCATAAGTGTGTCGGTTTACCCAGTAGTATAAGTGGGTACCAGTAAAAAATTCTGAGACTGTAATCTGTGCTGAACTAGCATCCCATCCAGGAAGCATTGAGCCCCTTCACACTACAGAGACCGACAAAAGCTCTGGCTGTGTTGAGCCATAGGCTTCGATGGGAAAAGCCTAACAGATGATGTTAAAGAGCAGAGGTGGCTCGGTGATTAATGCTTTGGATGTATTAATCAGAAGATCAGGGTTTCAAGAAATTCGAGCCTCAGTACAAACCAGTTACCACTGCAGTGTTTTTGAGTAAGACTCTTAATGCTGAAATGCTCGGTTGTGTCATTTAGATAAAAAGTCATTTTGGATAAAGAGATGAGATGAGAGCGAGATTTCCTTTCGGCTTTTTCCCTTTTTCAGGGGTCGTCACAGTGAATAATTCGCACGTTTGATTTGGCATAGGTTTTTACGTGGGATGCCCTTCCTGACACAAGCCTTTTAGCAAGGGACAGAAACACACTGACAGGCTATGCAGCTCCTCTTTACAAACAACGAGACAGTGAGAGACATGGTCTGCCTTTGATAACCCAGTTAGCTGCACTTTTTTTTTTTTTTTTGGGGGGGGGGGGGGGGGGGGAGTGACAACCTTGTGGAGAGTGGGCCCTATACCACTAGACCAGCACTGCCCCATATTTTGGATAAAAAGTATTTGCCAAATACAAATTTTGTTGTTGTTTTTTTTCTTGCATTATTGGTATCACATTTGTCAGCAATTTGTTTACATGAACCTCCCATCTCACACAGTGAGAGACATGGCCAGCCTTTGATAACCCAGTTAGGCTGCACTGGGGAGACAGCAGTGACAAACTTTAACATTGGGGCTTGAACCCCTGACTTTGGGATCAGTAGTCTAGCATCTTTCCACCGGTCCACCACTGCCCTATTCAGGAAACTATTCATTGAAATATTTTCTGAGAAGGATCGAGGTTGTTGTGATTTCAAAATGTTTTCACTTTTAAATATTTGGAAGATGTGTGCCTGAACTACAAAATTGCATTATGAATAACCTTGTTTTTTCCTTCAGGGAATGTGGAAGAGGAGGAGGATGCTTTTTAAAGCGATTATCCTGTACTTACTGTACATGGCATCAGCGGGCCAGGCACTGGATTGTCATCGTGAGTGCTGTCCATGTGACTGCTTCTATGGTTGATAGTTTTAATGTGTATCAGCAAATGATTTAGTTACCCATGAAATACCGTACATTTTAATAGTAACATACAGTAGTTCTGTTTAAATTATTTATATTTATTGTTCTTTCATTGAATTGTAGCAGGAAGTATATTGTGTAATGGATGTGCATAAAATAAACAATAAAACACACTGCTGTCACGCTCTAAACTGAGACGCTGTACATGTTATATCCTCCAGAAGTCGACAATTGCCCCATAGACCTGTACTTCGTTATTGATACATCAGAGACTATTGCACTACAGGAGCCTCCACCAGGTAGCTTGGTTGACAGTGTCACTAATTTCACCAAGAAATTTGTTGACAAGCTGGAAGACGGAGACTACAAGGGCAGGGTGAAGATTAGCTGGCTTGTGGGTGGACTCCACTTCTCCATGAAACAGGAGATTATTAGCAAGCTCACCAAAAAGGAGGACTTCATCACTGAATTAAAGAAGATCCGCTATTTAGGGAAGGGAACCTTTATCGACTGCGCCATTGAGAAAATGACGTCTGAAATTATGAGCCAAAGTTTTGATCCATCAAGCAAGAGACAGCGCTTTGCCGTCGTCATCACAGATGGTCATGTGACTGGGAGCCCCTGCAATGGCATTAAGGTGGCAGCAGAGCGGGCTCGGGACAAGGGCATTAAGATCTTTTCCATAGCTTCATCCAACAACATGGAGGAACTTGGCCTTAGAGAAATAGCTAATTCACCTGCTGGGGTTTACCGCAGCAAATACACTGCTGTCGATTTCTCCAAAGGAAAGCCTGATATTTTAACAGACCATATCGATCGCATTTACAACACCATGGTAATGTCTTGTTCCATATCTTTACATGTTTCTCTGTTGACTTGAGTTGATCTCATACATTGTAATATATTTACCCCTTATTCCACAATCTTAAAACGGATATGAGCATGCAAGGCGCAGAGCTGTCATATCAGATGAGGGGGAGTGGAATGACTCTTTTATTCTATCCTTGCTCTTTGGAATGTGAGTAATATATATATACATACATATATATATATAAAATTAAAATCTTGCAAATTACAAAAAAAAAAAAATTACCATCAAATACTTCAAGATGGAGCACTGCTAAGGACTAGAAGATTGGTAGTCATGTTTGATGAGAAAACTATCTAATTCATCAAAATTTTTAAAAATGCATTCTTACCAGCAATTATTTTCATTTCAAATTTTGCCAATTTCTGAGGAAGACCTGTCTGACATGTTCTCATGCTAACTCAAAGTATTGCTTTCCAGTCACTGCCAGCTCCACTTCCAGGCTCAGCAACCACATTCCAAACCACTCCTTCTTCTTCTTTTTCTTTCGGCTTTTCCCTTCAGGGACCGCCACAGCGAATCGTCTGCCTCCATCTCACCCTATCCTCTGTATCTTCTACTCTTACTCCAACTACCTTCATATCCTCCTTCACCACATCCATAAATCTCTTTGGTCTTCCTCTGGGCCTTCTGTCTGGTAGTTCCAACCTGAGCATCCTACTACCAATATACTCACTATCCCTCCTCTGTACATGTCTAAACCATCTCAATCTAGTCTCTCTGAGTTTGTCTCCAAAACCTCTTACATGTGCTGTCCCTCTGATGGACTCATTTCTGATCCTATCCATCCTCGTTACTCCCAGGGAGAACCTCAACATTTTCATCTCTGCTGCCTCCAGCGCTGCCTCCTGTCTTTTCCTCAGTGCCACGGTTTCTAAACCATATAACGTCTCTGGCCTCAACACCGTCTTGTATACTTTTCCTTTCATTCTCTCCAATACCTTCCTATCACAAATCACACCGGACACTTTTCTCCAACCATTCCAACCTGCCTGCACACATTTCTCCACCTCTTTTCCACACTCTCCATTGCTCTGGATTGTTGAGCCTAAGTACTTAAAATCCTCCACCTTCTTTATCTCTTCCCCATGTAACCTCACCGTTCCTCTTTGGTCCTTGTCGTTCACACACATGTATTCTGTCTTACTGAGGCTAACCTTCATTCCCCTCCTTTACAGGGCATACCTCCACCTCTCTAGATTTTCCTGCACTTGTTCTCTGCTCTCACTACAGATCACAATGTCATCTGCAAACATCATAGTCCATGGAGATTCTTGTCTCACCTCATCTGTTATCCTGTAAATCACCTTGATGTAGTCCCACCTCCACCTGGAATTCTTCTGTCACATCAACAGCACACCTCACCACTGTCTTACATCTCGCATACATGTCCTGTACCACTCTAACAAACTTCTCTGCCACTCCAGACCTCCTCATGCAATATCACAGTTCCTCCATCGGCACCCTGTCATATGCTTTCTCCAGATCCACAAAGGCACAATGCAGCTCCCTCTGACCTTTTCTGTACTTCTCTATTAACATTCTCAAAACAAACACTGCATCTGTGGTGCTCTTTCTTGGCATGAAACCAAACTATTGGGCACGAGCACACTTCTCCTCCATTCCTCCGGCATCTTTTCACTATCTAAGACCTTGTTGAATGCTCTTGTCAGAAAATCTACTGCTACCTCTCCTAGACACTTCCATACCTCCACCGGTATGTCATCAAGATCAACTGCCTTTCGACTCTTAATCCTCTTCAATGCCCTCCTCACTTCACCCTTACTAATCTTTGCTACTTCCTGGTCCTCAACAGTCACCCCTTCTACTCTTTTTTTCTCTCTCATTCTCCTCATTCATCAGCTCTTCAAAGTACTCTTTCCATTTTCCCAGCACACTTCTGTCATCAGTCAATACATTTCCCTCTCTGTCCTTTATCACTCTAACTTGCTGCAAGTCCTTCCTATCTCTATTTCTCTGCTGTGCCAACCTGTATAGATCATTTTCTCCCTCCTTACTGTCCAGTCTATCATACAAGTCATCATACGCCCTCTGTTTGGCCTTTGACACCACGACCTTCACCTTTCACTGTGTCTCCCTGTACTCCTGTTTACTCTCTTCGGTCCTCTCTATGTCCCACTTTTTCTGAGCTAACCTCTTCCTTTGTACACACTCCTGCACTTCCTCATTCCACCACCAACCAACCAACCACATTCCAAACCACATTTATATTTAAAATTACCAGCTTTAGCAAACGCTCTTATCCAGAGCAACTTACAGAAGTGCTTTAAAATTACTATCAGTGAATATATTTTTATACTGGTAAGATGTGTTTTCCCCTTTGTCCCTTGGTAGAATGAAGAACCAGTCTAGCAGTGCTTGAGGAACTGAGAGAACACAGTGCACTGCAGGGTGTGATAAGTGTTTTGAGGTGGGAAGGTGCAGGTCAATCTTTGGCTTTCTCGGCAAACATTAGTGGTTTAAATCTAATGCAAGCAGCTACAGGCAGCTATTGTAGAGATCGGAGCAGAGGATTGGTAAATTTGGGAATGTTGTAAACAAGCCGTGCAGCTGCATACTGGATCAGTTGAAGAGGTCAAGTAGTGCTCAAAGGCAGACCTGCGAGGAGTGAGTTGCAGTAGTTTAGCATTGAGATGACAAGTGACTGAACAAGAACCTGAGTGGCCTTAGTGGAAAGGAAGGGATGGATCCTTTGGATATTAAAGAGGAGCAATTGTCATGATTAAAAAAGTTTTGCAATATGAGACAAGAAGGACAGGCAATTGTCCATAGGGTTCTAGACGTTGCTGAAGAAGAGGTTTGACGTATGGAATTTAGAATATGAATATTGCCCCCTGAAACCAGCAAAGCACGACAAACCACGACATACAATATATACAATTTAATAATATGAACAAAATAAGACAGAATAATAACTTATACTTTAAACCGAAACAAAACACAAATACAACAAGGGTCACAAAATAAAGATAGTCACCAAGCAGCTGCAGTATAATTGAGAGACCGCGAGCGCACTGGCAGTAAAAGGCTTGGAATCTCGTGTATCGAAAGAAACGAATGATGAAATTTTTCACGTTGGCTATGGATGAACGTGGATGATGGACTTGGGTGATGAACGACAAAACTTGGACGAAGCGCATTGGATGATCCGCCTTCGATGATTCCACCCCTGTAGCCAGGATTTGGCGAACAGGGGTGCTCCTTTAACAAAGAAAAGCAGGGTTACCTAAGAGATACAGTTACGATATGGGCCTTGATGTCATGGTTATGTATATACATGTGCATATTGTGTATCACACTAAGCTTAGTGGCTATTTTTATCTGTGACATTGACACTCAAGTACAACACATACAGTCTCACACAAATCTGTGTGCTATATATAGGTAATTTAGGCTTAACTTTGAGAAACTTCCTTGCCTGGAAAACTTTACTATGTGGGCGAACGGGGGTGCGCGAGCTCCGAGCGCTCTATCGCAGCTACGGGGTGGATTCTCCGTAGACGATTCGCTTTAGCTGACTTCCTCTGAGATGATCCATGCGAGCCGGTCGGCAACGGGTCTTCCTATAAATTCCCTAAAGTTCGGGAAAGTTCGATTCTGGAATATTCTACACCACCTGACCCGTTACCAGGGCGCATGCGGACCTAGGTCCATCTTGAAGATTCTCTAGTATGCTGGAAAGTTCCAGACCCAATTCGACTACGCAGGCAAAAAACAGTGACCCAAAAACAGCTGAGTAAGACTATGCGCCACCATTTACAGCACACCAACGGAATATAATTAAGCAATGTTTATACATTCATTATATTTATATTTACATTTATACATTTTACTTACCTGCCCATAACAGAGGCCACAAGTTGTCCAAAGAGATTGCAAGATCCTGATGTGGGGATTAGTCAGCTGGGATGAACAGCAATTCAGTCTTGCTGGAATTAAGCTTCAGCTGATAGGTTGCCATCCATGATTACTTATAATACTGTTTTCCCTCGTAATTGACATTTGGCATGCCAAGGACTGGAGGCTTGTTCCTCACAGCAGGCCAATAAAGCTGCATCTGGTGAAAAACAATGTCTAATTGTTGAAAATAAATCAAACTATTAAATACATTAATCTCAACTTGATGTTGCCCTTTGTGTAAGTTTAGAATGAATGAAAGTAACTTTTGCAGTAGCCAATCAGAATGTGTATAGCCAAAGGGTACGGATAGAATAAAGATTGTTTGAAATCAGAATGTTTTCACCTTGTGTGAACAGTAACCAGCTTCCTTTTTGTTATTCTTCAGCTGCATCAAGCTTATCAAGAGGTGAGGTTGTTTATGTCATTTCTCTTGTAATATTATTCCAAAGCCATCACATGCTCTATATTAGTATTGTTATAGAAAGATTTGTGTAAGCCCTTGTTTACTTTTAACTTTGTCTTTTTTACAGTGCTACAACGTGAAATGCCTCCAAACACCTGGACCTCCTGGTTCACCAGGTCTCAGGGGACAGAAAGTGAGTTGGATCACTAAATTCAATACAATTAGTTTACAGTGCACATATATGTAAAAGGTGCACCCTTTAATTATTTACTGATGATTACAGGGTGCCAAAGGTGACAGCGGTGGTTTGGGTCTAAAGGGTGAAAGAGGTCATCCTGTGAGTACAACTTATTCATAGATTTATAGAAATGTGTGAGCCACATATTCTTTCATGAAAATTAATAACAATACAGTCCCATTAAAAGCGATGTGTTTTAGCAAAATTCTAAACTACCACTATGGAGCAAACAATGTCAGTGTGATGATGTACAGCAGATGTGTCGCATTTTGCAGGTCACGAGGTGTTGTCATTCAGTACATTTAGAGAATGCACTGCAATGCACAAAAATAGAGGGGAAGGTGATGCAGAGTACCCCCAGAGGTGAAAGAGTAGTCATTGGTGAAGACTTCAATGGACATGTTGGTGCAGGAAACAGAGGGGACGAGGAAGTGATGGGTAGGTTTTGTATCCAGGACAGGAACGCAGAAGGACAGATGTTGGTAGATTTTGCAAAAAGGATGGAAATGTCTGTGGTGAATACTTTCTTCCAGAAGAGAGAGGAGCATGGGGTGACTTATAAAAGTGGAGGCAGGAGCACACAGGTAGATAGATTACATCTTGTGCAGGTGATGTAATTTGAAGGAAGTCAGTGATTGCAAAGTAGTAGCGGGCGAGTGTGTTGCCAAACAGCATAGGATGGTGGTGTGCAGGATGATGCTGATGGTGAGGAACGTAAAGAAGGAAAAGGCAGAGCAGAAGACAAAGTGGTGGAAGCTGAAAAAGGAAGAGTGTCGGGTGGTCTTCAAGGAAGAGTTGAAACAGGCTTTGGGTGGTCAGGAAGTGATTCCAGATGACTGCACAACTACAGCTAATGTGATCAGGGAGACAGGTAGGAGAGTACTTGGGGTGTCATCTGGAAGGAAAGTAGATAAGGAGACTTGGTGGTGGAATGAGGAAGTGCAGGAGAGTGTACAAAGGAAGAGGTTAGCTAAGAAGAAGTGGGACATTGAGAGGACCGAAGAGAGTAAACAGGAGTACAGGGAGACACAGCGTAAGGCAAAGGTAGCAGTGTCAAAGGCCAAACAGAGCACTTAGGATGACTTGTCTGCTCGATTGGAAAGTAAAGAGGGAGAAAATGATTTATACAGGTTGGCACAGCAGAGAAATAGAGATTGGGAAGACGTGCAGCAAGTTAGATTGATAAAGGACAGAGAGGGAAATGTATTGACTGATGACAGAAGTGTGCTGGGAAGATGGAAAGAGTACTTTGAAGAGCTGATGAATGAGGAGAATGAGAGAGAAAAAAGAGTAGAAGGGGTGACTGTTGAGGACCAGGAAGTAGCAAAGATTAGTAAGGGTGAAGTGAGGAGGGCATTAAAGAGGATGCAGAATGGAAAGGCAGTTGGTCCTGATGACATACCGGTTGAGGTATGGAAGTGTCTAGGGGAGGTAGCAGTAGATTTTCTGACAAGATCATTCAACAAGGTTTTAGAGAGGATGCCAGAGGAATGGAGGAGATGTGTGCTGGTGCCCATTTTTAAGAACAAGGGAGATGTGCAGAGTTGTGGCAACTACAGAGGGATAAAGTTGATGAGCCATACGATGAAGTTATGGGAAAGAATAGTGGAAGCTAGACTAAGGGCAGAGGTCAGCATTTGTGAACAACAGTTTGGTTTCATGCCAAGAAAGAGCACCACAGATGCAATGTTTGCCTTGAGGATGTTAATAGAGAAGTACAGAGAAGGTCAGAGGGAGCTACATTGTGCCTTTGTGGATCTGGAAAAAGCATATGACAGGGTGCCGAGAGAGGAACTGTGGTATTGCATGAGGAAGTCTGGAGTGGCAGAGAAGTATGTTAGAGTGGTGCAGGACATGTATGAGAGTTGTAAGACAGTGGTGAGGTGTGCTGTCGGTGTGACACAAGAGTTCAAGGTGGAGGTGGGACTGCATCAAGGTTCAGCTCTCAGCCCCTTCTTGTTTGCTATGGTGATGGACAGGCTGACAGACAAGGTGAGACAAGATTCCCCATGGACTATGATGTTTGCAGATGACATTGTGATCTTTAGTGAGAGCACAGAACAAGTGCAATAAAATCTAGAGAGGTGGAGGTATGCCCTGGAAAGGAGGGGAATGAAGGTTTGCCTCAGTAAGACAGAATACATGAGCATGAATGACAAGGACCCAAGAGGAACGGTGAGGTTACAGGAAGCAGAGATAAGGAAGGTGGAGGATTTTAAGTACTTAGGCTCAAAAATCCAGAACAATGGAGAGTGTGGAAAAGAGGTGAAGAAGCGTGTGCAGGCAGGTTGGAATAGTTGGAGAAAAGTGTCCAGTGTAATGTGTGATAGGAGGGTATCAGCAAGAATGAAAGGAAAAGTGTACAAGACGGTGTTGAGGCCAGCGATGTTGTATGGTTTAGAAACAGTGGCCCTGGGGAAAAGACAGGAGGCAGAGCTGGAGGTAGCAGAGAGGAAAATGTTGAGGTTCTCTTTGGAAGTAACGAGGATGGATAGGATTAGGAATGAGCACATCAGAGGGACAGCACATGCAAGACGTTTTGGAGACAAAGTCAGAGAGGCTAGATTGAGATGGTTTGGACATGTACAGAGGAGGGATAGTGAGTATATTGGTAATAGGATGCTGAGGCTGGTACTACCAGGCATAAGGCCTAGAGGAAGACCAAGAGACGATTCATGGATGTGGTGAAGGAGGATATGAAGGTCGTTGGTGTAAGAGAAGAAGATGTAGAGGATAGGGTGAGATGGAGACAGATGATTCGCTGTGGCGACCCCTGAAAAAGCCGAAAGGAAAAGAAGAAGAAGAAGAGGGGAAACAACGGCTTTAAGCATTAAAAGTAGATTTTTACACTAGTTTCTGCTTAAATACACCTACATACCTGTTCCCTGCTTGCATCCTTCCACATAAAGACAGGGATCAAATTAGAATAACATTAAAACTATATCATTTAGTTTCCATAAATTATGCTATAATTCATCTATATTAGGAACCCCGGAAAGAAATAAAATCCCACTATCATTACAGGTTCTGAAAATAAATGAAATTCTTGTATGGTATGTGTATGATGAAGCAACATAAACAATAATAAATTAATGAAATTATCAACACATTGGACACAATTTTGTATCATGTTGAAGATAGTTGGCTTAATGTTTTTGATTTGAATGTTTTGTTGTCATTTGTCAACTGCTTGAAACTAGTTTACCTGTGAGTGATTTACATCTCAGTGCATTTGTTACATTTTGTGCACATTATTCTGTGTTGGGCTTACACTGAGATACGATGTCTGCAATTTATGCGATTTGAGAGAATTGTGTACTAGTGGGGGTCATGAGATCGAATCCTGGTGATCTTTCGCAAACTTGGTAGATTCATGATGATTCCACTGAGTGTGGAAAAAATTTGACCCTCAAAATTATTTTCTACGATTATTACATTGTATGATGATTAAATGCCAATCATGATAGAAAGTGGGAATTGTAGTAGAACACACTAGAATTTAACAGACCTTGTCAAAGCATAATACACCTTGATGCACCATTATAGGGGATCCTGATAAACTTGAAAACATGATTCTTTCAACTTTCCTCTCTTGGAAACATCCCGCCTCCTTTTTATACCCCAACCATGACTATAAACTGTGGAGCTCCATGCTTTTTGAATCATGAAGATTGCAAACATCATACCCAGCATAATCCCAGGGTAATCATGTTCCCATGTATTATCCTGAATTCACTTGTTTATTTTGAACGTTCTTTACCATTTAACTTTCTTTTAACATTAATTTGACTATAAATTACACTGGAAAAAATAGACAAAATAGAATAATATAAACTTGAGGTAAATAAACCTCAAGTGCCGGGAGCAGAGGGAGCACCGGGAGCTGAGGGAGCACCGGGAGCTGAGGGAGCACCGGGAGCAGAGGGAGCACCGGCAGCAGAGGGAGCACCTGGAGCAGAGGGAGCACCGGGAGCAGAGGGAGTACCGGGACTGCAACCTCATGTGTTGTTCGGAGACGTGGCTGAATGAACTCACACCGGACTCTGGTTTCTCTGAACGGATTCACACTCGCGCGTGCAGATCGGAGCGTGGCAGAGAGCGGAAAGAAGAATGGAGGGGGCGTGGCGGTCTATGTGAATGAGCGATGGTGCCACCCGGCCGACGTGCACGTGAAGGAACAGCTGTGCACGCGGGACCTGGAGCTGCTCGCGGTGAGCGCGCGGCCATATTATCTACCAAGGGGGTTTTCACACGTGATCGTGTTTTGCGTGTACAATCCGCCCTCAGCTGCGGCGGCTGCGTGTGGGCGTCTCCACAGCGCTGTCAATCAGACGCAAATTCATCACCCCTGTCCCATGATTCTGATCAGCAGGGACTTTAACTACGCCCCTCTCTCCGCCTCTCTCCCGACGTTCACGCAATACGTGAAGTGCACCACAAGAGGCAATAAAACGCTGGACTTGCTGTATGCTAATATGAAGGACGCTTACAGCTCCACCCCCTCCCCCACTGGGACACTCAGACCACAACCTGGTCTACCTGCGCCCCCAATACACACCCAGGGTGCGAAAGGAACCTGCACAGAAGAGGTCTGTGAAAGTGTGGACCGAGGAGACCAATGAGAGGCTTAGGGACTGTTTCCAGATCACAGACTGGAGCATGCTCTGTGACTCCTTTGGTGATGACATCGACAGCCTCACACACTGTATCACAGATTACATGAACTTCTGCGTGGACAGCACCGTGCCAACACGGAGGGTATGGTGCTTCTCCAACAACCACCCGTGGGTCACCCCTGAGCTTAAAGTCCTCCTGAACCAGAAGAAGAGGGCTTTCATCTCAGGGGATAGAGAGGAGCAGAAGAAGGTCCAGCGTGAGCTCCAGTGGAGGATCAGGAGGGCCAAGAAGGACTATGGGAAGAAGATGGAGGAGAAGCTGGCTCAGAATAATGTGCGGGACGTCTGGAGAGGACTAAAGACCATGTCTGGATTTGGGCAGAGTGTCAGAGGGACAGCTGATGGTGACCAGTGCTGGGCGGATGAATTAAACTGTTACTTCAACAGGTTTGATTCCCCCCCCCCCCCCTCCTCCAGACCAGCAGCCACCTCCCCCCTCCCTAGGCCAACTTCACCTGACTGCAGCAGAAACAATACAGACACATCCCCCTCCCTCTGCAGCCCACCCCAGTCCCCCTTCTCCCTCACCAGGGTCAGACCAAGTGAGGAGACAGTTGAGGCGACTAAATCAGAGGAAATCTGCTGGACCAGGTGGCATCAGTCCCAGGCTGCTGTGGACCAGCTCTGTGAGGTCCTATGCCAACTGTACAACCTGAGCCTCAGCCTGGAGAAGGTTCCCATACTGTGGAAGACCTCGTGTGTGGTCCCGGTTCCCAAAACAGCTCAAGCAAAGGAACCAGCCCACTACAAACCTGTCGCCCTGACCTCCCACCTCATGAAGACTATGGAGAGGCTCCTCCTCGAACACCTCCGCTCTATGGTGAGCCCCACCCTAGACCCGCTGCAGTTTGCCTACAGGCCCAACATCGGGGTAGAAGACGCCGTCATCTACCTTCTGCAGCAGGCGCTCACCCACCTGGAGATCGCCGGCAGCGCTGTGAGGGTCATCTTCTTTGACTTCTCCAGTGCCTTCAACACCATCAGGCCAGTGCTTCTGCGGGGGAAACTGGAGGATGCGGGAGTGTACGGACATCTTGCTGCCTGGATCATGGACTACCTCACTGACCGTCCACAGTACGTGCGGCTGCGTGGATGTGAGTCAAAGGTGGCAGTCTGCAGCATGGGGGCACCCCAGGGCACCGTCCTCTCACCCTTACTTTTCACCATTTACACCTCGGACTTCACCTATAACACGGACAGCTGCCACCTCCAGAAGTTCTCTGACGACTCCGCCATCGTGGGCCGCGTGTCAGAGGGGAACGAGCTGGAGTACCGATCGGTCATCGTCGACTTTGTGGACTGGTGTGAGCACAACCACCTGTGCTTGAACACTAGGAAGAGGAAGGAGATGGTGGTCGACTTCAGGAGAAGCACTCTAACACACACACACACACACACACACACACACACACACACACACACACACACACACTCACTGGTGAACAGCCAGGGACAGGACATTGAGACAGTGGACAGTTTCAAGTACCTGGGCGTTCAACTCAACAATAAACTGGACTGGTCCCCAACACCAACGCCCTGTACAAGAAGGGCCAGAGTCGCCTTCACCTTCTGAGGAGACTTAGGTCCTTCGGATTATGCAGACCTCTGCTCAGGACATTTTATGACTCTTTGGTAGCCACTGCAATCCTCTACGCTGCCGTCTGCTGGGCCCCAGGCAGCACAGAGCGGGACAGAAAGAGACTGAACAAGCTGGTCAGGAGGGCCAGCTCTGTCCTGGGCTGCCCACTGGACTCTATGGAGGAGGTGGGTGAGAGGAGGATGGCAGCCAAGCTCACATCCATCATGGTCAACAGCTCTCACCCACTGCACCAGATATATAGATTATTGCCTGGGTGTCCATCGGCAGCATGTGCTAGTTATATTTAAACCAAATTCAAAGCAGTGATTACTCAGTAACTCTGATCCAAAGCTAGGGGGTCCAATCACAAGTACCATCACGCTTCCACTGTTTATCCCTTCAGTAACACTTAACCCTCAATTATTAAATTGATTTAAAAAAAATGCAAATCACTCTGGATAAGATCATCGGCGAAATGCCATAAATGTAAATATGTTTATAGCCATATTTAAATAGGTAAATAATCCAGACGTAAATACTGTAGTCAATAAGCTGCTACATGACTATTCACACCCAGGACTAAATACACTGTTGAATCGTGTTGAATTAGAAAATGATTCTAAAATATAGAGCAATTCAGGACATGGCACGTGTGTGTTTCTACTCGGGGCTTGCAAAGTACTGCCTGCAGTGTAACTCTGGGATTATAATAAAACCTTAATGTGCAATGCAATGCAACTGCCAGGTGAGCTTTATAATGGACATGTCCCTACAACTCTATAATGTTTTATTATATTGGTTTCCAGGGTGATCCTGGTATTGAAGGGCCAATTGGTTACCCTGGACCAAAGGTAAGTGTTTCATAATATTCATTCACTGTTTTCAGAGTTGATCTTTTTATATTCTGCCTCTAACTATTTTCTGCTGTCACTTTCTTCTTTTAGGGAGAGCGTGGTCCTAAAGGAGATAAGGTGGGATTTTCATATAGTGTATAAAAATAACTATAGGAATTTAATATGTGCAATTATTTTATAAATGATTATTTTTTATTTATTTATTTTATCATAGGGAGAACGTGGCTCACAAGGAAGGAAGGTAAAGATATACACCACTGAAGCTCCCACACCCAGAGTCAAAGTTCAAATTTTAAACTTCTGCCATTTTCTCATAATACCATACTTTATCCATTCCATTTTGCTAGGGAGTTGCAGGGCTAGAAGGGCGCAATGGCACTGATGGTTTGAAGGTAAGAGTGGAGGACTGAAATTAAGAAAGTTACAAAAAATTAGTTTATACAAAATATAATTGTAATAATTTTTGCAGGGAAAAATTGGTCGCATTGGGGCTCCTGGTTGCAAAGGTGAACCAGGTGACAAGGTACGTAATTTAATCAGAAAACATCTTATAATAAACAAGGTGAAATTAGTGAGTATTTATTAATTGTTCACACTATTCACAGGGACCTGATGGTTATCCTGGAGATGTAGGAGAGAGTGGCTCAAACGGAGCTCCTGGAGAGAAGGTATTAAATTAATTTCACAAAAAAAACGTTTTGTACTTTTACCATGCACTGATCATAAATCCCTTTGTTTGTAGGGAGATCCAGGCCGTGCTGGGAGACCAGGACCATCTGGTCCACCCGGAGACACTGGTCCCAAGGTACAATAAATAAGTTAAAGTGATGAATTAATTTTTTTTTAATTATAATCTTCATCATTGTCATGGTCATCTTTATCACACTTTCTGCAGGGTGAGAGAGGTAGTCCAGGCACACCAGGAGCGCCTGGAACGAAGGGTGCAAGAGTAAGTATTTGCTTATTTTGTTTATACCTTTAGAAATTTCCCAACTTAGAACACTTTCATTTTGTTTTGTTTTTTCAGGGTACAGCTGGAGACCCTGGCCCTAAAGGCGAACCTGTAAGTGGTAACATGCATTGCCACATGATTTTGATGCATGGTAAAATTCACTCCTACTCAAAAAAGAAAGAAAAAAAGAAGAAAAAAAAGGCTGTAGCAGAAGACATATGATTCCAAATAGTTGTGCTCTTAATTAATCTTATTACTTTTGGGAGGAATAACCTGCAATGAGTATAGTAATTCAATAAGAATGTCATCTACAATGACTTCATGAGCCCAGTGTGTTTGCTATTATAGTGGTAGATTTGACGGATTGTAGAAAATAGTCCTGTTTTGCTGATAAAATGGATTTTTCATATGATAAGACACAGGGGGAAATTTTAATAATTATCCATAAAAGTGTCATCCAATATCATCGGAAAACTTCCCTTAATCCGCATTTAATAAGTTATCGATCAACATGGGGAATAAAAGAGAACACAAAGACGAAATAAAGGGAAAGTATGTTGAACTTCATAAGTTTGAGAATGGTTAGTAAAATAGCTAATAATCTGAAAAGTCCCATTTCTATTTTTAGGGCAATAACAAAAAAGTTATCTCACCCATACTGGGAAGCTTTGTACAGTATTATTTTGCACATGCACAAGCGCATTTTACGAAAATACCATATTGAACTCAAGCGAAGGGAACACCCACATTAAAGAAAACACAAATTTGATATGAACATAAGAGCTTCATGAAACCAGGCAGGAACCGCACATGGCTCGGGAGTCGCGGGTTGGCCACCCATGGTCTATATTGAAGGTTTTCGATGACACTTTTTTGGCCAGTCAAAAATGGAGAAAAAAACAGTTTGATTTCGTGACTACCGCGTACAGGTAAGTATATCCTTAAACTCGTAAACAGAGTACTGCTGTGCTTGGGCTTGTATTGGGTGTAATATATGGCTGCAAATGCTGAATGTTTCTTTTTATTTATAGGGAAGAAGAGGAGATTATGGACCAAAGGGAAGCCAAGGAAAAGATGGGCCAAGGGGAGAAAAGGTAGGGATTAATTTGTTTTTCCCTATGTGCAAGTGTCGCGATAGACTAGGATTAGGACCTGGGTTTTCTGACCTTCGTGCACTATGGAGTGTGCAGTGTACAAGATGGGCGGCCCAAGAGCAGAGTTAGTCACGAGAGTAAAGTTTAGCTGTTGACAGACACTTCCCGCTTTACATTCATTCGTTTTACGTATTTTTCGATTTTACGTGGTTTTTGTTGTTTGTCTTTTTAAATTATATTATATTTTGAGTTTAGCGGGCTCTCTGTAGTACCAGACGTACCTACGTAGTACGCTGGCGTAATACGCTACTTCCGCATGACGCTGCGTCCATTGTTTACAAACGACAGACTGAACGTGCCCTCCTTCCCAGTTCACTGCGTGCTATCCTTGTGTTAAGACGTCATATTTGTGATCTTTGTGTTTACACTGTTTTGCGGATTTTTGTAACCCTAAGCAAATATGGTTGGTCAGAAGCGTAAGCCTACTAGTGATAGTGGTAATCAGAAAAAGCAGTAAGCCATCTCGACAGAAATGAAGATGGCTATTGTTAGGATCCGTTGAATGTGGAAGAAGACGACTGGAGACTGGTTTTGAGTTGAATATGAGAAGCTTTATTGCGTCGTCTGCAGAGGACGGAGACCCAACAAACATGCATAAAAGACACGCTCGTTAAGGTCTGGGGCCCCACTCGCGGGTGTGTGCTTTTAAGGGCTTCAGAGCAGGTTCCCTCTTCCTGGTTTGGGGCTGGGTCTACGCTGTGTCGTTGCCTCAACAGGATGCGATAAGTCTGGGCTCTATCCGGGTGCCTCACAACCCCCACACACCCCTCACACATCAGTTTCACGCTGTCGCCTCCTGATCTCGAAATGAGGAAGTGAGGAAATTGTGAGGAAGTGAGGAGACCTTCGGATTTAGAAACTGCTGAATTGCACACAGACCCCCAACGGCTCAGTGTGTCTGAATATGCACTTTTACAATTGACATGCAGAATGGCCCCTTAAGCATATTATTTGATTATTCTCAGCAGGCATTTAAGTATAGCAAAACATAGAAAAACAAAGTACCATTGTACCGTTATATACGGCAGTGTTTGTACTAAAGTACATGATAATATGATGCACTTTTACATTTTCCCCCTTTTGATCTCCTTTAGGAGATCAACCAAGGAGCCACTCAGGACAACAAAAATAATAGGACATCAGAAAAGAACGTATACAACCTTATATGAAACCAAAGCAAATAGAAAAGCTGTATAAAAGGCAAATATGGAATCTGTAAAAATCTAAGCAAAATATGATATCTGCAAAAACTCTAACTGCATGCAAAGCTGCCCATAGTAAAATCTAATCAGAACTGGGGTCTAAGTGCGACTTGATCTACCAGGGACCCCGGCGAAAGGAGAGCTTCCGACTCGGCTAGCATCTGAGGAAATTGATATGGAGGGGGAGGAAGAGGACCCCCTTTTTCCAGGGTGGAAGAGATGCACCTGATACATAGGGAACGAATACAAGGGATACAGCAGCAGCCACATAGGGCGAGGAGTCCGGCCACCGAGATGATGGATATCACAACTGAAACGATCAAACCTTTCCACTTACCGAAGTGTCCGTCCAGCCAATTAAGCATGACATTATCAACGCCTGAGTGTTCCTTCAGTTCGGTGGCCAGAGTCCGTAGCCCGTCCAAGGCCTTCGTGACTGATCCGTCTGGCGCGGTGTTATTGGGTATGAAGGTGCAGCACTCTTCCCCAAACATGGAGCAAACGCCCCCGTGAGCACTAAGTAAAAAATCTATAGCCATGCGGTTTTGATATGTCATAAGTGAATTGGCCCTGAGCTCGGCTGCCAGTCCTTCCACGGCATCCCTGGTAAGATTGGTCAAGCGTTGAACATTATAATGGATATAATTGATCCTATCGACATTCTTGTTGATAGTGCACCACCAGCAAATGGACGATTCAAACCCTCCCGCAATCTGGTCCACTAATTTGTATTCGTCCGGTACGCCGCGAGGAACGCCGATTGCATCGATATAAGTGGGAGACCCTTGAAAGCCTTGCTTCCCAAGCGCAGGAATCGACCGGTGCGTGTGCTTAATGTCGAACGAGGAGATGGACTTTATATGAGTGCGTGAGAGGACACCTAATAGGTCGGATGCTGAGGCTGGTACAATAGTGATCCGAATAATCTGAATCGGGGAATCTTTTGAAAAATCATGAACCTTTACACTGTCCATTTGAGGGGAAAGGGTCGCATTAATCGCTGGGTACTTGGGTGAATGTGATTTCAAGTTGTGACTTTGAAAGGGTCCACCAGAGTAATTTTGATGAGGCCCAAGGGGTCGGATCCAGATATCGATACTCCTAGAGTGATGATGCATTCGCCCCCAATACAACCCCGGAGACCCCACTGATCCGCTCGTTCCCCGAGACAGGTGTACATGTTATTGATGGACAGGGAGATAGGATTCTGGCTTTTGTGAAAGTCGCGCTGTATTGTAACTCGTCCGCGTAATCTCTTGGCGGTATGGACTTCCGGTGTCCGTGCCCCGGTGTACGCTATAATGTTCCCCCAGAAAGGGCACCATCGGGCATGCGCCGCATAACTCAAGGCCGCACAGAGATAGATGTCGTATCCCTGCCACGTGGTGTTCTTACCTGCGCAGTTTATAACAGTACAAAGGTCAAAAGTAAATGTGGCTTTAGTGCCTTTGACGTACTTAATTTCTATGCCTCCATATTTGACCAGGCACTTGTCCAGGCTGCGCGAAGTGAATCTAGTTAGTGTGACTAATCGTCGGCGTCTGCTGTGGGCTGTAGTGGTTGGATCGTTCTGTGAGGGAGTAAGGGGCGGGTCAAGTACCCACAGGATGGGGAGCACCACCAACAAGGAGACTAAAAAAAGAAATACACATTAGTGAACTCGAGGAGAGACCCCATCTGGCTTTACCTTCCATGTAGAAACTAGCAAGCTAAACCTTCAATATGACAGAGTAAATTCTTCACTGTATTCAAGGGAGGGTCACGCGCTACACCTTAAAGAACTTATGACCTTCACTACTCTTTGTCACACAACTCGAAGCAAAAGCACATTACAAAAAATAGTTAAAAAACAGTATAATTGGAATAACACTCCTCAAACTTGCGTTGGTAACTTGGCACGCTACTTGTTGCAGGGGCGCGTTGTTCCTCCGCCTTGCCGTGAGGGTGAGGGTTAGACTACCTCACCCCCTTTTGCCATCCAGGGATTATTCTGCCCTGCGTTGTTGGTGGTCTTTTCTTCGTCACCGGCCGGTAACGAGGTTGCTGTTTCACACAGGTCCCTGTGTGTGTTGACGAGTGATCTGTTGGGAGCTTCTGCCGCTGCGCACTGGCTCCAGTGATACCAGGTGTCACCCTTGCTGTCCAGCCGGACGGCGTGCGAGGTGCGCTCTTTGATCTTGTAGGGTCCTGTCCACCTTGGCTCCGTCCACTTTCGCTTGAGGACTTTCAGGAGGACCCACTCTGTGTCTGGAGGGCTCCCGGTAGCCGCCTGGTGCTGCTCCCTCACTTGATCTGAAAAGGCTGCAACGAGACTTTGCAATTCACGATAATATTGTTTATGGGTTAGGTTTTGTGGGTCAGTGTCCGGTGCTATGTGTGGTCCAGGAAATGGTCTACCGGTCTGTAGTTCGTGTGGAGTCATGTGTGTGCTGTTGCGAGCAGTTGGGATACCTTGGGCGTGAAGGGGATCCCTCTGTCCGAGTCTAGTCCCACCGGAATTCCATATCGCGGGATAATTTCTTGTGTCAATTTCTGAACCACCACTCTAGCATTCTCATTGCTGCATGGGAAAGCTTCCACCCAGAGTGAGAATTTATCAACCATTACCAATAGATATTTGTATGGTCTCTGTCTTGGCACATTGGTATAATCAATTTGCCATTCCTGGAATGGTGTATTTGGTTGTGCCAGATGTTGATGCACTGCCAGCGGCTTAGAAGAATTATTCTGTGTGCATGTTAAGCATCTGTCTACCTCTTGGTCAGCAGATAAGATGTACGCGTGAGTAAGAGCAAACAATTCTGCAGCTTGAGCAGACGTAAAGGGGAGTGAATGAGATTCGATCACTATATCTGAAAGGCGGCAGACGGCATATCCACAGTGAAAGGTACCGTCGACAGGTTTAGAGCATGACCCATCCACAAACAGAGCCTCACCTGTAGGTAAAGGTGTAGAACACAAATCAGACCTAATACTTGTAGCAACAACAATTTCTTGCAAACAGCCGTGAGGACAGGGCTCACAGTTATTTTGAGTATTAAGCAGACGCTGTAAGGCGTGAGCCACGGTATCAAGAGAAGAAGTAGATTTAATCGTGAGGTTATCAATGGCGCATAGAATTGACTTCGTATCCTGACCTGCGCTGTTAGGACATGTGTTGTGTATTTAAATTCCGTAGGATCTGTTGGACCTGATGTTGTGAGAGTAAAATCAAAGGGTGCGACAAGACGATCCTCTCGGCGTCTAAAACCATTAACGCACAGGCAGCCACAGCACAAAGACACGCAGGTAAACCTTGAGCTACAGTGTCTAGTGTTTTGAAAGGAAAGCACAGGGCCTCATCCCCCCGCCATGCTCCTGAGCCAACACCCCAGAGGCAGTTCCCCCTTGGTGAGCAACTTAGAGGTGAAATGACAGTTCATAGTTCGACAGGCCCAGAGCTGGAGCCGAGCAGAGGGCCGTTTTGAGGGCTGCAAAGGCATTTTGCATGTCCTCAGTCCATACGAGTGGTTGCTGGAGTGGGTCCGTGTGGTGTATTGCGGACCGGAGGCACTTGTCATAGAGAGAGCAGTCTGGGATCCACTGCCTGCAGTACTTGATCAACCCCAGGAAAGCAAGTAGCCGGTCGCTGTGTGTCGATGTTGATCTTGATGCGATCTTGGCTCAATTTCTTTGAGACCCGAGAGAGCTGAAGGACAGCGAGTGTGGCTTGAAAACAGATCACGGAGCTTGATGCCGAAGTCATCTGCATAGGAGTGGACACAGGAACCATCAGGGGGAACAAAGCACCCTAGTGCGTCCCGTACAACGGTGGCAAACACCGCGGGAGAATCAATGAAACCCTGTGAGAGGTGTGTCCATGTGTACTGCTGCTGTCCATGTGTAAATGCAAACAGAGGCCGAGTGTCTGGTTCTACCGGGACGCTTCGCCTCATAAGAAATACAATCGACGCAGCCCACATCATTATTATGTTCGACCCATAATGTCCTGGGCAGTTGATCCAGGGGCGAACACTGCTCTGCCACTTCACTCACTGCACATGCTGCGTTAACATTAAAAGGTAATTCACAGGAGGTTATTGCAATCAAAAAAGGGGACAGAGATTCTGACGTGGAGATGATCATGCTCGAACCATGAAAAGAAATTTGTAAACCGAGGAGACTCATAAGATCATGACCGGGTAAATTAAACGGACATTCCTGCATATACACAAAAATAAGTGATTTATAATGCATCGAGAGCGGGGTCGTTGGGACAACGCAGAGGGGGTGAGGGTGTAAGCTGTGACGAGAAAGTAACCCAATCAATACCCACAAAGCTAGTTGACCGAGAGGAGAGAGCACCTGAGTATTCCCTCCCAAATCATTCTATGGGCCGAAGTCAAATATCTGGCATCAAATGCCCCTCAGCGGGGATAGCTTGGAATCTGAGGGAGCCCTTCAGTCCATCCAGTTGCATTACTCTTTCTTGTGCTGCACCATGCAGACCATTTTTCCGGTGTATTGCAAATGTTTGGCCCCCTTGTTGGCCTGTCATCCACTTGTAATCGGAATGCTTTCTTTTTCTGTATTATTTTTACAGTTCCGTCTAATAGCTCCCTGTAATTCTATTCATCTTGTTACCTTTAACTGTCCGTTGAATCTATACTTACTAACCCATAAATCTAAATATTTATTTCTATCAGGTGCCTGTTTTTCTACTGCTTTCCAATCTCCACATTATAATTCATCTCTAGGTTTACTGTTTTTACCCCCCATTTTAACCCAATTTGGACCAGTGGTTTGTTGCACCTAGGGTGTCCTAACACTGGTTTATCTTTTCCTATGGGACAAAGATTAATTATTTCTGTGGTAACCCTCAAGCTTCTACCTTTTCAGGCGGAGGGTTCTTGCCTCCGCATCAACAAAAACTCATATTGATCCCACAGATATTTATATGAGGAGGTTAATCAAGGATTACATCCTCCATTCACACACACGTTCATTCATCCACGGCTGTTCAGTCTATAGACAGGGCAGTCCGTCCCTCCGTTCTTTCCCTAATAAACCGAGCTCATTCACTTTTTTTTTTTTTTTTTTCTAGGCACCTGGTAATACACTATTTACTTCTTTTAATAAGTGTTGTGCTGTTGTAGGGTATATTGATACTGGAAGTAACGAGGTAACGATAGCACATACACCAGTTTTATTACGTGGCAACCTATCAAACAGCCTACTGTCTCCACACCACCACCATATATCACTTCCTGATGAAGGGTCAAAACCAATATTCGTTGTATTCATGCTTGTGCACCATTCAGTGGCGTTTAAATTTCCTAGTATCTGACCTGTGCCAGTCATGTTGATGCATGAAATATGTATTTGTATTTATTTATTCTCTCTGGTCCTGTGAGAAGATCTACACTGTTAACGCTGGGTGTTGGGGGTGTGTATGGTGTGGGGCGCGTAGGTTCAGTGTCAGGTGCTGTTACCGCTCCTTTTGATTTTTCCTTCGACTGGAAATGGTGAAGATGCGTGACACTCTGCCAGCAGACCGCGAGATTCGTCCACCCCTGCTGTGCGTTCTCCATTTCCTCCACCTCCTTTTTCAGCTTGGGTCTAAACATTAAATTCGCCTTCTCTCCCTGCTCTCTTTTTTTTTTTTTTTTTTTTTTTTTTGAGTATTCTTTAACCTTTTCCCATAACCAGGATCCTAAGTGGCCACTGTCCTCCAACTGTTTATTTTTAGACGTCACCAGCTCATGCAGCTTTCGTCTGGTTTCATCTACAACTTTATTTTTCTGTTTCAGTGTGCTCTTTAGCTCCACTGATTTCAAGGTGTTCTCAATCTGTGCATATAATGGCTTCAGGGGTTCATGACCTAGCCCCCGTTCATTTATTTCTTTATCAAATTCACCCTCCATATTTCTTAACTCAGAGGCCAGAGAGCGCAGGTACACCCGTTCACGCTCCCGGATTGGGACTGTTTAGACGTTCACAGCCAGTCAGTCGTCAGTACTAGACTGAGTGACTGACCCAATTAACCACGGCAGGCGGCTTGTGTTGTCACTGTTAGGTTTCCACCGCACAGACAGATTATGTTAACACCGCTAGGTTTCCTCTGTCTGTTTCTCTGCCCAGTTAAGACACTGTCAAATGTCAGCGTCCCTCTTGACACCTCTGAATTTTATTCTTCCCACTTTCCCTCACACACAACACACGTTGCAACACAGTACATACATGAAATAGAAAACAATACAATTAACGTCACGCACGTGGCCACACAACACACACATAAAACAGAAAACACTACAATTAATATCACACTCTATTATTCTCTTTAATGCTTCCAATACCTCAGCGTATTGGGGGCCTTTCACCCAAATAATGCTTCCAACACCTCAGCGTGTTGGGGGCCTTTCACCCAAATAATGCTTTCAACGGCTAATCCGTTGAGGGCCTTTCACCCAATTACTAATGCTTCCAATACCTCAGCGTATTGGGGGCCTTTCACCCACATAGACGCATGCTTTCAACGGCTAATCCGTTGAGGGCCTTTCACCCGACTATGACGTACAGTTTTATATAGCACTGACGTGGTACTTTGGGGAGCCTTCAATCCCCCGGGACTCCAACCCAGCCATTACCACGGCCCCTCGTCAGAGACCGGGAGGGCATGCCACCTCCAAGGCGCGTCTATGTTTATTCTTAAATCTCTTATCTCTCTTAATTTACCTTAAATCTTAAAATTAGGTTCTCATACAACTCTTTTTAATCCTTTTCCTTCAAACTTCCGGAGAGGACACAGTTTTTAGTTTAGTCAATATGCAGAGTTCGATTTAAACAGGTTCTGCTTACCTGTTAGTGGTTGCCGGCCTGTGTCCTTCTCCTTGGTTCATGAGGAAAAAGTTTGGGTCGAATTTCCTCAACTCACGTTCCTCTACCACATCCCGGACGAGCCCCCAAAACTGTTAGGATCCGTTGAATGTGGAAGAAGACGACTGGAGACTGGTTTTGAGTTGAATATGAGAAGCTTTATTGCGTCGTCTGCAGAGGACGGAGACCCAACAAACATGCATTAAAGACACGCTCGTTAAGGTCTGGGGCCCCACTCGCGGGTGTGTGCTTTTAAGGGCTTCAGAGCAGGTTCCCTCTTCCTGGTTTGGGGCTGGGTCTACGCTGTGTCGTTGCCTCAACAGGATGCGATAAGTCTGGGCTCTATCCGGGTGCCTCACAACCCCCACACACCCCTCACACATCAGTTTCACGCTGTCGCCTCCTGATCTCGAAATGAGGAAGTGAGGAAATTGTGAGGAAGTGAGGAGACCTTCGGATTTAGAAACTGCTGAATTGCACACAGACCCCCAACGGCTCAGTGTGTCTGAATATGCACTTTTACAATTGACATGCAGAATGGCCCCTTAAGCATATTATTTGATTATTCTCAGCAAGCATTTAAGTATAGCAAAACATAGAAAAACAAAGTACCATTGTACCGTTATATACGGCAGTGTTTGTACTAAAGTACATGATAATATGATGCACTTTTACGCTATTATCAAGAAAGTTGATGCTGGTGAAAAGCATGTGAATGTTACACGTTTCTTCCAAATGGCTCCGTCAACCATTGGAGCCATTTACAAGCAGAAAGATCTTATCATAGAGAATGTTGAAGGTTATATTTGATACTGTATTTGATATTTGAGGAGTGAATTTGATTAAAATTTATCTATTTGAAATTATTTGGCTTGAATTTAATTTATTTGAAATTAATGTTGATATTATTTTACAATGTTATGTTTATAAGAATTGATTTAGGGGTGTTTTGTGAGATACGGTAATGGTATTTATAGATGTATAGTACAGTATGAACGTCATATGTCACTGGAACATACAGTAACAACTTACAATTTTTTTTTACCTTACGTTCGGCCATTCGGAACCTAACTAAAAGGGAGAATACATAATTATCCAAAGAAACTTTAACAAATTTCTCCTTCAAACAAAGTTTAAAACAGGGGAGAAAGGCAAGAGAGGACTCAATAAACTTTTAAAAAGGCCATTTGGATGCAGAGCTCAGACGTACCTCATCAAAAGACAAAAAAAAAAAAACTCACAGTTTATTATCATCATTATCGTCGTCTTCCGCAAAAGTCCGGGGTCGGGTCGCAGGGGCAGCAACCTAAGCAAAGAGGTCCAGACGTCCCTCTCCCCAGCCACTGCCTCCAACTCTCCCGGAGGGGACACCGAGGCGGTCCCAGACAAGCCGAGAGACATAGTCCCTCCAGCGTGTTGTAGGTCGACCCCGGGGTCTCTTCCCAGTTGGACATGCCCGAAACACCACACCAGGGAGGCGTCTGGGGGGCATTCTGACCAGATGCCCGAGCCACCTCAACTGGCCCCTCTCAATGCGGAGGAGCAACGGATCTACTCCGAGCTCTCCACGGATAGTAGAGCTTCTCACCTTACATCAAAGGGAGAACCCCACCACCCAGCAAAGGAAGCTCATTTCAGCCGCTTGTATCCGTGATCTTGTTCTTTCGGTCATTACCCAAAGCTCGTGACCATAGGTGAGGGTTGGAACGTAGATCGACTGCTAAATTGAGAGCTTCGCCTTGCGGCTCAGCTCCTTCTTCACCACGACTGACCGGTACAGGCACCGCTTAACAGCAGAGGCTGCAGCGATCCATCTGTCGATCTCTCGCTCCATCCTTCCCTCACTCATAAACAAGACCCCAAGATACTTAAACTCCTCCACTTGGGGCAGGACCTCATTCCCGACCCGGAGGGTGCATTCCACCCTTGTCCGACAGAACCATGGCCTCAGATTTGGAGGTACTGATCCTCATCCCGGCTGCTTCGCACTCGGCTGCAAATCGCTCCAATGAGAGCTGGAGGTCCCGATTTGATGAAGCCAAAAGGACAACATCATCCGCAAAAAGCAGAGCTGAGATCCGATGGCCACCAAACCAGAACCCCTCAACGCCTCGACTGCGCCTAGAAATTCTGTCCATAAAAATTATGAACAGAATCGGTGACAAAGGAAAGCTTTGGCGGACTCCAACTCCCACTGGAAACAAATTCAACCTGTTGTTACCAATACAGACCAAACTCTGGCTCGGATGGTACAGCGACCGAATGGCTCGTAGCAACAAATCTGGAACGCCGTACTCTCGGAGCACGCCCCACAAGATCATTCGAGGCACACGGTCGAAAGTCTTCTCCAAATCCACAAAGCACATGTGGACGGATTGGGCAAACTCTCATGCCCCCTCCAGAATCCTGTGGAGTGTATAGAGATGGTCAAGAGTGCTACGGCCAGGACGAAAACCACACTGTTCCTCCTGAATCCGAGGTTCGACTATCGGTGGGATCCTCCTCTCCAGTACCCCTGCATAGACTTTCCCAGGTAGGCTGAGGAGTGTAATTCCACGATAATTGGAACACACCCTCCGGTCCCCCTTCTTAAAAATTGGGACCACCACCCCAGTTTGCCAATCCAGAGGTACAGCCCCCGATGACCATGTGATGTTTCAGAGACGTTTCAACCAAGACAGTCCTACAGCATCCAGAACCCTGAGATATTCCGGGCGGATCTCGTCCAACCCCGGAGCTCGACCACCGAGGAGCTTTTTGACAACCTCAGTGACCTCCACTCCAGTGATGGGCAGACCCCCACCAAAACCCCCAGGGTCTTCCTCTTCCATGGAGGGCATGTTGGTGGGATTGAGGAGGTCCTCAAAGTATTCCCTCCACCTCTCGACGACATACCCAGTCAAGGTAAGCAGCTCCCCACCTCCACTGTAAACAGTGTTTGTGGAGAACTGCTTCCCCCTCCTAAGGCGTCGAATGGCGGTCCAGAACCTTTTTGAGGCCAACCGATAATCACTTTCCAGGCCCTCACCGAACTCCTCCCACACCCAAGATTTTGCGTCTGCGACAGCCTCGGCTGCAGCATGTTTGGCCTGCCGATACCTGTTTGCTGCCTCAGGAGTCCCACAGGCTAATAAAACCCGATAGGCCTCCTTCTTCAGCTGAATGGCCCCCTTCATCGCAGGTGTCCACCACCGGGTTCGGGGATTACCGCCACGACAAGCACCGATAACCTTACGGCCACAGCTATGGGCTTCCGCCTCAGCAATGGAGGCACGAAACATGGCCCATTCGGATTCCATGTCTCCCGCCTCCTCCGGAACGTGGTTGTAGCTCTGCCGGAGGTGGGAGTTAAAGGCCTCTCAGACAGGGGACTCCACCAAACGTTCCCAGCAGACCCTGATTACACACTTGGGCCTGCCAGGTCTGGAAGGCAGCCTACTCACCACCGAAGCCAACTCACCACCAGGTAGTGATCGGTAGACAGCTCAGCTCCTCCCTTCACCCAAGTGTCCAGAACATATGGTCGCAAGTCCGATGACACGACTACAAAGTCAATCATCGAATTGCGACCTAGGGTGTCCTGGTGCCAAGTGCACTTATGGGCACACTTATGTTTGAACATGGTGTTCATGATAGACAAACTGTGACAAGCACAGAAGTCTAACAACGAAACACCATTCGGGTTCAGACTGGAGAGGCCGTACCTACTGATCACACCCTTCCAGGTCACACTATCATTGCCCACATGGGCGTTGAAGTCTCCCAAGACAACGAGTGAGTCTCCCGAGGGAGCGTTCTCCAACACCCCCCCTAAAGACTCGAAAAAGGGCGGGTACTCTGAACTGTCATTTGGTGCATAAGCACAAATAACAGTCAGGACCCGTCCCCCCCACCTGAAGACGGAGGGAAGCTACCCTTTCGTCAACTGGGGAGAACCCCAACATTTGGGCACCGAGACGGGGGGCAACAAGGATACCCACACTGGCTCGCCGCCTCTCCCCATGAACAACTCCAGAATAGAATAAGGTCCATCCTCTCTCGAGATGGATGGTTCCAGAGCCCAAGCTATGTGTTGAGGTGAGCCCAACTATGTCTAGTCGGTATCTCTCCACCTCGCACACCAGATCAGGCTCCAGAGAGGTAACATTCCATGTCCCGAGGGTCAGAGTAAGTAGCCGAGGATCGGTCTGACAGAACCCATGCCTTCGGCTGCCACCCAACTCACACTGCACCCGACCCCTAAAAATCCTCCCACGGGTGGTGGGTCCATGGGAGGGCGCACCCATGTCTCCTTTTCGGGCTCAGCCCGGCCAGGCTCCATGGGCAGAAGCCCGACCACCAGGCGCTCGCCTTTAAGCTCCTCCCCCGGGCCTGGCTCCAGGAGGGAACCCCGGTGACCCGTGTCCGGGCAAGGGAGACTGCTTCCTGTGCTCTCTCTCTCAGATGTCATGTGTCATAGGGGTTTTTTGAATCGCACTTCGTCTGGACCTGTTTGCCTTGGGTGACCCTACCAGGGGCATTTGCCCCAACAACATAGCTCCTATGATCATTAGGTCACACAAACCCCTCCACCACGATAAGGTGGCGATTCAGGGAGGGGTTTATCTAAACACAAAACTCATCTTTTCCTTTCTTTTACATGAACCTCTCACCATAGACAGTGAGAGACATGGCCAGCCTTTGATAACCCAGTTAGCTGCACTGGGGGATCTCTAAACACAGAATGGGGTCAAAAAACAAAAGTCAAATAGTAACACAAATCAGCTTACAGCCAGTTAGCCACAAGATCACCATCACTTAGACAGAGAACACTCAAAGACAGGGGTAGACCGAATGCCTAAATAAAACAGGACAAACAAGACACAGGTGAGAAAAATTAGCTAACACTGGATAGATCCACAAAAGTCGCCTTCTGGTGGCCAAACCGTAGCCCAGGCTCTGACATGTAAAGTTTTTTTTATTATTATTTCTCAGCACCTGATTCCAATGAAAATAACAGTCATAAGTGAGAAATGTATTTGTGATTCAGGGAGAACCCGGATCAGAAGGTCAACGAGGGATTCCGGGTGACACTGGCAGTAAAGGAGCCAAGGTAATTATGATAATTACAGTTAAATTATTATTAATGGAGCCAAATATAAAAGTTTTGTTTTCTCATTGGATTTAGGGAGATCCAGGACTTCCAGGACCAAGAGGTCCACCAGGACAGATCGGAGAGCCAGGAAGAAATGTAAGACCACAGCTATCCCAGTGTCTTGTGGACTGTACCACTCTATAATTTTATAGTATTATTAATACTGGAACCAGAATGAAGTGCTAAAAACAACTGTTGGGGTTATTGCTTTTGTGTCAAACTTTGGAGTTTTAAGACTGAGTTGATCTTAAATTGCTAAAGTCCTTGTACAAGTCTCTTTTTTTTTTCTTTAGGGAAGCCGTGGTGACCCTGGTGATGCTGGCCCAAGAGGTGACCCAGGACCACCAGGAAAAATCGTATGTCCAATATTCCAAGTCTAAAATTAATGACTGAGTAAAGAAATATATCTATACAAATAAACAATATTAAGTGGGTTGAACAGTATTTAGATCCAGTGTATAAAACTGACTGGGTCGGTTCGGAAAGGTTAACCTTTATGCATATTGCAGTAAAATATTAGCTAAACATCCATTTATCCACTATAATTTAATACCTTTGCCCAAATTTGCATTAAACTGTGTGATTCTGTCCACCTTTTTGTTTATTTGCCACTTTTCTGTAACCATTTAATCCTAATTAGGGTGGCATGGAAGCTGGCAAACATCCCAGCCAACTCCACGCAAGGGCAGAGTACTCCGAGGACAGCTCACCAGGCCATCACAGGGGCGGAAACTCGCTGATGGCTATGTAGCCTACTCCTGTCAAAAGTCATTTCTTTTTAAGTCAAAGTTCTCTTACATGAACCTCACACCACAAAGAGTGAGTGACATGGCTGGCCTTTGATAGCCCAGTTAGCTGCAGTGGGGAGACAATGACAACCCGTGGAGGGTGGCACTTGAACCCCCAACCTTAGGATCAGTGATCCAGCACCTTTCCCACTAGGCCACTACTGCTCGCCTTGATAAGCAGAATCCATAAAGCAACAAGTGACAAGGTGACCCATGTACAAGGTGACCCACCTTATTCACCACTGACAGCCATCCACCAAAGTTGAGGCTCCTCTGTCACTTCTTTCCAAAGCTAACGGTCCTTAACAAGCCAAATATAGAAAAAAGTGACCTTGTGACCTTGAAACAATGTCAAGGTCACCTATATAAAATCTCCCCATGACCTTCCTGAGGAACTAATCCACTAAATTTGGTGCTTCTGTGTCATTTTCCTCCAAAGTTATCGTACTATCCAACGCCTTAGGAGGGGGAAGCAGTTCTCCACAAACACTGTTTACAGTGGAGGTGGGGAGCTGCTTACCTTGACTGGGGGTGTCGTCGAGAGGTGGAGGGAATACTTTGAGGACCTCCTCAATCCCACCAACACACCCTCTGTGGAGGAGGAAGACCCTGGGGGTTTGGGTGGGGGTCTGCATATCACTGAAGTGGAGGTCGCTGAGGTTGTCAAAAAGCTCCTCGGTGGTCGAGCTCCGAGGTTGGACGAGATCCGCCCGGAATATCTCAGGGTTCTGGATGCTGTAGGACTGTCTTGGTTGAAACGTCTCTGAAACATCACATGGTCATCGGGGGCTGTACCTCTGGATTGGCAAACTGGGGTGGTGGTCCCAATTTCTAAGAAGGGGGACCAAAGGGTGTGTTCCAATTATTGTGGAATTACACTCCTCAGCCTACCTGAGAAAGTCTATGCAGGGGTACTGGAGAGGAGGATCCCACCGATAGTCGAACCTCGGATTCAGGAGGAACAATGGAGTTTTTGTCCTGACCGTAGCACTGTTGACCAACTCTATACGCTCCACAGGATTTTGGAAGGGGCATGGGCGTTTGCCCAATCTGTCCACATGTGTTTTGTGGATTTGGAGAAGGCTTTCGACCGTGTCCCTCAAACAATCTTGTGGGGCTTGTGCCAGGAGTACGGTGTTCCGGACCCATTGCTACGGGCCATTTGGTCGCTGTATCATCGGAGCCAGAGTTTGGTCTGTATTGGCAACAACAGGGCGAATTTGTTTCCAGTGGGAGTTGGAGTCCGCCAAGGCTGTCCTTTGTCACCAATTCTGTTCAGAATTTTTATACATAGAATTTCTAGGTGCAGTCGAGGCGTTAAGGGGCTCTGGTTTGGTGGCCATCGGATCTCATCTCTGCTTTTTGCGGATGATGTTGTCCTTTTGGCTTCATCAAGTCGGGACCTCCAGCTCTCATTGGAGCGATTCGCAGCTGAGTGCGAAGCAGCTGGGATGAAGATCAGTACCTCCAAGTCCGAGGCCATGGTTCTCAGTCAGACAAGAGTGGAATGCACCCTCTGGTTGGGAATGAGGTCCTGCCGCAAGTGGAGGAGTTTAAGTATCTTGGGGTCTTGTTCATGAGTGAGAGAAGGATGGAGCGGGAGATCAACAGATGGATCACTGCAGCCTCTGCTGTCAAACGGAGCACACACCGACAGCACACCTCACCATTGTCTTACATCTCTCATACATGTGGTCTGCATTAACCTGTTACGCCTATTTCTGTCCATTTGCTACCATGAACAATGTCTCTTTCTATCGTTTATCATCTGACTGTTTGAAGTACATGATATTGCATCTGATGCTACAGGGTGACAAAGGCAGACCGGGATTCAGCTACCCTGGACCAAGAGGAGAGTCGGTATTGTAACTCATATTCAGTTTACTATGTCTTATTTACATGAGTTAATTTTATGAAGCCATTTTTGCAACTTGTTAATGTTTAACACAGGGTCTCCAAGGAGATAAAGGTAGACCTGGAACTCGAGGAAGCAGGGGGGACTGCGGTCAAAAAGGAGAGCCAGGAGAAAAAGGACCTCCAGGAGAGCCTGTGAGGAAACTTTAATTTACTGGATATATTATCCTCCAGCATTCAGATTATCAAAGACTGACCTTGAGAATAATCCTGTATGGCAAGTTACTTACAGCTGTTTACTATATATGAATAATAAGATTTTTTTCTATGTTAGGGAGAACCTGGACCTCAAGGCGAGCATGGACTAAGGGGACCTCAAGGGGAACGAGGTAGAGATGTAAGTAGCTCCAATGGATATCACTGATGCATGTTCAAAGACAATACACAATGAAGTCTATGAATAAAATTATACATACTGTATATAATACACTTACTCTTCAGGTCATTAGGAAAACATAAATATGCATAGCCATTCAATAATCCAATTATTTCATCATTGTGCCTGCGGACACTGTGGCCTCAGATTCTTGTTCAAGACTAATACAGGTATACCTCGGCTTAAGTCGTTTCGAGTTAAGTCGTTCTCGATTATACGTCGGTTTTAAAAAAGTATAGAAAAATAAAAATAAAGTTTAATAAATAAAGTTTAATAAAATAGATCTTATTTGTTATGGTCTGTGCTGGCTGGAGGCATTAACTTTCTCTTCATTCATTGCAAGCGCTGGCGAGGGACATGGCTGCTACCTGCAGGCAAGGTCAAGAGAGCGCACCTGTTTCCATTCAGCAATCAGCGAGCTATAAATAGGGGCGGCGCGCTTCCCTCCGACGTCAGAAGATTGTCCTTCCCAGTGATTCCGTTTTCCTGCTATCTCTCTGACTCCTAGTATCCTGCTTCGTGCTCGAACAGTTTTCATCGATTTAATTATTTCCAGTGATTTAGATTTTCCAAAGTGCAAAATAAAATCTTCTTACATGGTCTCCTGTATCTTTGGGTCCGTCGCATATGCTCCAGGTGCAATATTAGTAACCATATTGAAAATTGGATTCATGAATAAAGTACAGAACTAGGAATGGTTATTTTCTGTTTAGTCTAGTCAAGTAAATTTGGTGTAGCCTAGCCTAGGCTAGCATAGAGACAAGCTAATTCGACTTAAGTCTTTTTCGACTTAAGTCGTCTGTCCTGGAACCAATTAACAACGTTGGGTGAGGTATACCTGAAGTTGTGAAACCTGATGCCTATCTGCCTTAATTTTCAATATGTAGTGTATTCTGAGATCCTTTTCTGACCTCCAAGTCTGTAAACACGAGTGATTTTAATGACATAGACTTGCAGTCACATAAGTCTGAACATGTCTGCCCACTCTCCTTCATCTCCTCTGTCCTTCTCAGAGGACTGGTGCTTACTGAATGTTTTGGATTTTTGTACCAGTCTATGAATTAAATGTTTTTTAAGTGTTTCAAACACAGTGATTTTTGGAAGTTATTCTGAGCCCATGCAGTGATTTCCTTGACAGAATCATGTCTGTGTTTTTAATCCACCTGAGGGCTCAAAGATCACAGGCATACGACATTTATTTTTGTCCCTGGCTCACAGAGAATTTTTCAGAGTCTCAGATTCTTTTGATAATATCATGTACAGTAGGCCCTTGACTATTCGCAGATTTGCAATGACGATTTGCATATTCGTGGACTGCCAAGCAACTAATACGTCATTCAATTTCAGTCAATGGCTATCCTCCTTCCTGCTGATTGGTTGAGATGATGATGTCTTCTTCTTTCCCTTTCAGCTGTTCCCTTCAGGGGTCGCCACAGCAAATAATCTGCCTCCATCTCACTCTATCCTCTGCATCTTCTACTTTTACTCCAACTACCTTCATGTCCGCCTTCAGCACATCCATAAATCTTCTCTTTGGTCTTCCTCTAGGCCTTCTGCCTGGTAGTTCCAACCTCAGCATCCTACTACCAATATATTCACTATCCCTCCTCTGTATAGGATGCTGAGGTTGGAGCTACCAGGCAGAAGGCCTAGAGGAAGACCCAAGAGACGATTCATGGATGTGGTGAAGGAGGACATGAAGGTAGTTGGTTTCAGAGAAGAAGATGCAGAGGATAGGGTGAGATTGAGGCAGATGATTCGCTGTGGCGACCCCTGAAGGGAACAGCCGAAAGGAAAAGAAGAAGAGATAGATAGACAGATAAAATATGCTGTATAATGTTTATATATTTTATTAATAGACATCACAGTACAAAATTAAAAAGTTTTTCTTTATCCTTTCTACATTTTATTACATTAATCCTGTATTAATGAGTAAGACTGTCTATAGAATGTGTTTAAGAAGCATATTTTAGTGCATGTAATGGATACACAGTATTTTACTTCTGGTTGATCATTCGCGCATGTAATATGATACATGGGGTTTTACTTCCGGGTGCAGAACTCGCGGATTATCTTCATTCTCTCAATATTCACTCGAAGAATATCGAGGGCCTACCGTACTGCACATGATGAAATTTGCTAAAGCAAAGAACTTTTTTTTAATTATTGTTTTTCCAAAACTTGTAGACATTGTTCTTTTCAGACTAGTGAACTTCTGCCCAGATGTTCTTTTTTTTATACCCAATCATGTCTCTGACCTGCAGTCAGTTCACCAAATTAATTGTAAATATTCATTCAGCTGTTTCTTTTTAGTATCACTTACTTTTCTAGCCTTTTGTTGCCCTGTCCCAACATTTTTGAGACTATCTGGTGTTGTCAAGTTAGAAATTAACTTTTTTTACTCATTTATTTGTCTGAATAAATTTATTTTCTTAATCCTACTGGGGTCTTGGAGAGGCTTAAGCCTATCTCAGTCAAGGCAAAGATGAAATACACCTTGTACAGCTAGCCAAGTCCATCACAGGGTAATATACATATGCAACCATTCACACTCACATCCATACCTAGGAGCAACTTGGAACAAACAGTTAGTCTGATGTGCATGTCTTTGGACTGTGGTAGGAAACTGGAATACCTGGAAAAAAAAATCCATGCAAGCACAGGGAGAACTTATAAACTCCACACAGAAGCATCACATGTGCCACCTAACATGAGATTATAACATTGCAAATCATTGCATTCAGTTTTTATTTACATTTAATACAGCATCTAAAGTTGTGTTGTACATTGCACTTCTGGCACAGGATGTTTTTTTTTTTTTTTAATAAAGTGGTAAGAGTATTCCAATGTAAAAATATCAGCATGTTAAGCATCCATAATCTAACCAGGATAAAGCAGTCTTTCATTTTCTGAACTGCTTAATCCTAATTGGGGTTGCAGAGAGGCTAAAACCCATCTCAGCAAACTCTGGACAAACCCTGAGAAGCTCAGCAAGGCCATTGCAGGGCAGAGAGAGCTCCTCTTTATGAAAGTTAGCAATGGATCGTTTACATGAACCTCTCACCACAGACAGGGAGAGACATGGCCGACCTTTGATAATCTAGTTAGCTGCACTGTGGGGACAGCAGTGACAACCTGCTGATAGTGGAGCTTGAACCTCTTACCTTTGGATCAATAACCCAGCACCCAGCAATGAAGAAGAAAAACTAAAATATGAGGTCAGTTTAAAAGTGTTAGCTTTGCACTTAACATTCAACCTTCCATTTCACAGGGTGATCCTGGTCCAGAGGGAGACCCAGGCCTTACAGTAAGTACAGCCCTAGGAAGTTACTTTTGTTTTTAGGATTTACCATATGATGGTATTTCAGTGGTTTAGTTTAGTAATTTAATTATCATACATCTCTTTAGGAATGTGATGTCATGAACTATATCAGAGAGACTTGTGGGTGTTGTGGTAAGCAACATTTCCTGTGTCAGTCTAGTTCAGTGGTCACCAACTCTGTTTCTAGAGCTCTTCCTCCTCAAAGCCCTTAGCTATCTTTCTAATCTTGCCCACCTTACCATCGAATTAAGAACCATAGCTGCTAAATGAGATGTGTTCTCTAGGAACAGGGCTGGAGACCACTGTGGTCTAGTTGAAATAAAGTGATAAGGTAATATTTTACCTTTGGATTAATTACTTTTTTGAATTGTTTTAGATTGTGAGAAGAGATGTGGAGCACTGGATATTGTATTTGTGATTGACAGCTCTGAGAGTGTGGGACTAACAAACTTCACCCTGGAGAAGAACTTTGTAATCAGCACCATCAACAGATTAGGCTCATTAGCGAAGGATCCCCACTCAGAGACAGGCAGGCAATACTTACACCACCACCACCACCACCACCTGACATCATCTAATGTAGTACATGAAGGATGGGGATGTTTTGTTATTAAAGTTGCCAAAGTTATTCTATCTCTTCTTGTAGGAACACGTGTTGGTGTGGTCCAGTACAGTCACCAAGGCACATTCCAGGCCATCCAGCTAAATGACTCTAAGATCAATTCCCTTACAGCTTTCAAAGATGCTGTGAAAAAGCTTGAGTGGATTGCTGGTGGCACATGGACTCCATCTGCCCTGAAATTTGCCTATGACACCCTGATTCGTGATAGTCGACGTTCCAAGGCCAAAGTGACAGTGGTGGTGATCACAGATGGTCGCTTTGATCCCCGGGATCAAGACACACTATTGCGTTACCTCTGCGATGATAACACTATTGATGTAAATGCTATTGGTGTTGGCGACATGTTTGAAAAGGAAGAAAAATCTGAGAGTTTGAATTCCATTGCATGTGACAAGCAAGATAGGGTGATGGGCATGAAGCGGTTTGCTGACTTGGTGGCAGAGGAATTTATTGACAGGATTGAGACTGTTCTTTGCCCAGGTAAGTTGTCACACACCCTCATCATATATATCATTCTTAATGTTTCAGCTATTCAGTAATCTGTGGATATAAAATGTGGGTATATTGCTATACATTATTTTTATTTCTTTAGACCCAGTGATTGTCTGTCCTGATCTTCCATGCAAATCTGGTAAGATTCTATTAATTTTTTTGCAGGGTGTGTAGAAAAATGTGCAGTCATTTCAAAATCTGGTATAATTATTTAGTGTTACTAAAACTCCCTTCAATTAAAGGAGGCAATAAAATGAATAAAAATGTTATCCAGTGATAATGATATATGGCAAAAATAAATTAATAAACCCTAAAGACATTATATGAAAGTAACAAAAGAAAACATACTTTATATCTTATGATGTCTAATAAACTTTTTAGCACTGTAAATGTCAAATAATTGAAATATTCCTGAGGCTCAAAATAATTGATTACAATAAAAAAGAGCCACTGTTCCTGTATTAATCTCAAAGAATATATATTTGCAGCTCTTAAATAAACATAAACTGTAGGTATAAAATTTGTAAAATTAGTACCCTTGATATTAGGTTTAAATAATTCAACCAGTCAGTCCAAGCATAGCTTGCACTGTGCTCTGTGAGCAGAGCCAGTCGCTTGGAGACTCCTAAAACTATTGTCTCGCTGCTCACTTGCAGATGTGTCCTCTCATTGGAATGGATACACCAAGTATGGATTCATTGCAGAGGAAGGTTCTAACAGCATTGTCCCAACTACTGTTCAAAACGTCTCACACTTACTCGACTCTCTGCAGGAGGTCAAGACCCCCGATACCTACACCGTGGCTGTAGCCACCATGGCCTACACAGCCCAGAGAGCCAAGCTCTCCACCGGGGCAGAGAGACAAAAGTGGACTAATTTGTTCATTGACTATTTCAGAGTTGTCTATGGCGATATCTTGGGTGACCCTAACAAAGCTCTGGGGTTGTGTTAGGCAATGACAGCTCATTATTTGTCCAAAACAGCCTATCAGAAAGTGCCAGTGGGTTTATATTTTTGGTGGTGAAAATGGTTGCTCTTGGATCCACTGTAGGTTAATGTGAAAGAAAATAAAGTTGTAATAATGAAAAAAAAAGCTTGCTAAACTAACATGTGAGACAGCTTTATTCAGGGCTAAAATTTGAACACTAATGGACAATTGATTAGTGATCAATACTAAGCATGATGATTAACTGAGCATGATTTCTTCTTAATATTAAAAGAAAAAGAATTTAAGAAGAGTTTATGACTTTGGGTTGAGGCCTCAATGCCAGCTGCTCACTGAAATATTATTTACATGAGTATTTTTTACATACTTGAACGAGGCTTAGAGACAATATTAAGGCAGCCTGACTGAGTGAGACATTTTCATGCCTGCAGATTTTCTATGCTCTTAATCTGAGCTAAACTGCCTAAACCATCAGGACATAGGAGTTTCACTTCTGCAGAGGGTCATATTCTGTAGTTTTAAATAATGATGAATATGATGAGATATATATGTGTACATATACCATATTTTCCGGACTATACGTCGCTCCGGAGTACAAATCGCATTAGCCAAAAAATGCATAATAAAGAAGAGAAAAAATATATAAGTCACACTGGATTATAAATTGCAAACTCATAGAAACTGTCTCCCTTGGTTTGGAAATCTGCTGGCAGCTTATGTGATGTCGTAGTCCTCGCTCTGATTGAGAGAGGGAGTTCGTTGCATGAAGCGGTAACAACAAGAAAGTCTTCACGCAAAGTCATTTATATTCATCTCCTTGGCAACTACCTGGACGTGGAGACGCAACTGCACTGTTGACAAGCCTCTCCCTGCAGCACATTGCTCAAACCCCCATGTGCAAGCTCGTTCCTCTAGCTGTGGCCATCTAGCTTTTAGCCCGCAATTAGCTTTTTTTGTTTTCTTCATTGCAGTAATAACATTCTCCACTTTTCTCCAGTCCCGCACAAGTTTCCGGTTCACTCCAAACTTTCTTTCTGCTGATCTATTATCATTTTTTGCTGCATATTTCACTACTTGCAGCTTGTAATCCACAGAATAGGATTTTCTTTTTGGGGACATTTCTTCAGTTGTGGATGAGCAGGTACTGGTACCCAAGCCAATAGTACCCTCTTGTGGTTGCGAGTGTAAAAATAACAAACAAGCAAAATTGTTTGTTATTATGATTAACAGAATTATATGTAATAATTTAACATATAAGTCGCTCTGGAGTATTAGTCGCACCTTCAGCCAAAATATAAAAAAAGTGCAACTTATAGTCTGGAAAATGTGGTAGTATTCTTGGGAAACTACAACATAATTTTCTGGTACAGTTTTGCAATTTGCACAGCACCAATATTCCTTGTTTCCTCTGTCAAATTTAAAGAAATATTTTTATTTTATTCATAGTTTGTTTTCATGAGTACATACAAAAATGTACATAAATTTAAACATAAATTCACTTCCATACATATCATAATTCATACATTAATTTTATTTTCATAGTTTATTCATTTTTCAAAGCCACTTAATCCTAATTAGGGTCACGGGGAGGCTGGCGCCATCTCATCCGACTCTGGGTGAGGGTAGGGTACACCCTGGAAAGCTCGCCAGGCCATCGCAGGGCCAACACTCACACAACCATTCACACACACTCACACCTAGGGGCAATTTGGAACAGCCAACTCACCTACTGTGCATGTTTTTGGACTGTGGGAGGAAACTGGAGTACCCAGAGGAAACCCACGTAAGTACGGGGAGAACATGCAAATGCCACACGGAAATGACCAAGCTGGGAACTGAACCCAGGACCTTGCTGTGAGGCGGATGTGCTAACCACCAACCCAACGTGCTGCTCATAATTCATACAATAGGTGTTTTAATTTACTTTAATGCAGGATGTAATGTTAAACTTCTGTGAAAGCCCCACTGGTTAAATGATACAAGACACACAGTATAACCAAAAATAACCCAGATGCTCTGACTTCAAATCTTTTCAACTGTGTGGAGGGTGGGCCAAAAAACATGTCCTGTGAGTTGCAGGTTGAAGCAAATAATGGCTAATGTTAAAGATTAAATCTGCACTTAGAAAAACAGCTCACAGACTGCAAGAACAGATCAAATAAACATGTACTGCAAATGAATTAAGGGTTGATCCAAATTATATTCTATTTGAACAGTAATTGTAATTCTGTAGATAAGAATCTAATATAGTTTTTAAAAGTATTATTTTAAGTACAACTCGTCTTTGTTGTGTAATTAAAATTAACATATACTACATGGTAATAGAACAACCTGACTGTCTGGGACATAATAAGCAATGATTAAATGAGGCAAAGTATGATACAAGGAAGTTTTTTTCCGCTGAGACCATTTGACAAGGCAAGTCTTGCATTATGAAGGAATTCTTTTATGGGTTTATACCAATGAGTAATGATAAAGACTCTATGATTAATAATTAAGGACATGGAGTGCTCAAATAGAATGCTTGAATCAAAATGTCATACATTCACGGTTTGTCACAACGATATGGCGATAACATTTTGAAAGCTTATACTTTAGTGATGACTCTTATTCCGAGCAACGTTAGCCTTTATCTGGAGCCCATCCCAGCCATCGAGTGAAGGCAGAATACACCTGGAACAGCTTGCCAGACTATTTAATTAACCTAATGTTCTTGTCATTGGATTGAAGAAGGGAATAGCAGCACACAGAAAAAAATCTCAAGCATTGAGAGAATGTGAAAATTGCAGTAAGAAATGCACTGGCCATGCACGGGGCTCAATCCCAAGACCTTCTTGCTGTGAGACAGAAATACTAACCACTAAACCACCGTGCCACCCCAACACTCTAGTGTGCAAGATAAATAGAAGCCAGAAAATGTTGAGTGTGTATATAAACACTTTCAAAATCAACAGTAGACGATTCCTTTCACATAATCAACTTAGTAGATACGGATCAGTAAAATTGCTAACTAAGAATCAAACATGTTTAGATTGCTAGTTAAGCAACATGCCATGTGTATGTTAATTTAGCAGCCTACATATATATATATATATATATATATATATATATATATATATATATATATATATATATATATATATATATATATATATATATATATATAGTATATAAAATCAGCACATTTATCTATCAAACTTTCTTTGCTTAAATTTTTTTTAAGCATCTCAATTTTCAGAGTATCAATGTTCATTGAACAGAAAGCTCCATCCTCAAAACAAAGAAGCCGAACTAAGGTGGTAGAACTTGCAAATGTCTGCCTGTCTTCAACCATGTGTCACACATGCAAGGTTAATAGCAATGTAATGTAGCCCATTAAAACTTTCAATTGTACAAAAAAATAGGAATGTGTCACTAGTGAATAGCTTCTGCGTTTTATCTTCTATTATTCATTCATTTTGTCTGTATACAAAGGTTTCCCCACTGAAGCCACCCCAGCTCCCAGACTTTGTGTCTGTAATTCATCTGTTTTTCATCTTGTTTTGGTTCGATATCTGTTTACAATGACAGTAACAATCTTATGAGGTCCAATAAATTGAGAGTGTAGCAAATGGAAAATGCTATGATCAAGTGTTAATAATGGAAGAAGGCACTGAAGACAGAAAGAGAAGAGAAAGAGAAAAAGATCCTAACACACACACACATTGTATATACATACAAACATAAATACGCTTTTTACTGTCTCTTTTTTACACACACACACACACACACACACACACACACACACAGAGATAGAGAGAGAGAGAGAGAGAGAGAGAGAGAGATGCTCTTTTTTACACACGCACAGAGAGAGAGCGAGAGAGAGAGAGAGAGCGAGAGAGAGAGAGAGAGAGAGAGAGAGAGAGAGAGAGAGAGAGAGAGTGGAGAGAGAGATTATCCTACACATCTTCTTACACACCTGTGCCAACCTGATTACAGCATGGCAGCCATGATAAGAAAATAATTCTATGCTCTTGCTCACATCAAGTTGGTGGTGCTCAGTAATATCATTACCCTCGATGCAGGGGTTATGGACACTCACAGACATGAGTAACTAAAGTGCATCAGATAATCATTAGGGAATATTCCATTTTATTTCAGAGATAGCATTGTATATCATGTTTATTTAATATGCATGGTAAGTGAATGGGTCCCTGTAAGGTAGTGAAAACAGAGATTTTTATTGTGAATCTGTGATTGATGTTTTGTATTTTTAACCGACAGAGCCGGCAGTGGCCAGTTGTCTTCAGCGCCCTGTTGATATTGTGTTCTTGCTGGATGGCTCTGAACGCATGGGCTTGGACAACTTTCAGCATGTCCGTGAGTTTGTGGAGCAAGTAGCTCACCGACTAACACTTGCTCGGAGTGCCAAGGACAAAAATAATGCTCGTGTGGCTTTGCTACAGTTTGGTGGTGAAGACCATCAGGAATTGGCCTTCAGACTTTCACACAATTTCACCATCATCTCTGATGGCCTCTCAAGAATGCATTATATGGATGCATCTTCCAACGTGGGCCGTGCAATTTTCTATGCCATAAACAACATTGTGAAAAATGAATCAGCTCGGTTGGTTCGCAGCAATGCTGAAATCTCTTTTGTCTTTATCACTGATGGAATCACAGACAAGAAGAATCTGGAGGAAAGCATTACCTCCATGCGTCGGGCAGAGGCTGTGCCTACTGTGATCGCCATGGGCAAAGATGAAGCTGTTGACATGGAAGTGCTGACAAAGCTCGCTCTGGGGGACCAGACAGCTATTTTCAGGGGAAAGGATTACTCTCAACTATCCAAATCCAGCTTCTTTGAACGTTTCATTCGGTGGGTCTGTTGAGGGAGATGGGGAATTTTTTTTTTAAGTTTATGCTAATGTCAGGGGAGGGTTGGGTTGGTGTGTTATTGGAGTTGGTCGGTGGGGTCATTATCTGAATCTGCAATATGTAATTGTAGCTTTCATGTATGGTCGTGAATTAAAAACTGACATACAATCGAAAAATGTATTTGGGTTGCACCATCATTATCGTGCTCACTCCATATTGTACCAATGGATTTGATAAAATGGAAAAGAAGACACTAGAGTAAATGACAAACACCTAAATAGTACTGACTGAATGTTTAAACTACAAGTTGCCATTGTAGACTAACTTTTTTTTTTTTTTTTTTTTTTTTTTTTTGTATTTCTATCCGAATTACCTGAATTATTTTGTATACACGCCAAGGTGCTAAACTAGAGCAAGACTGGAGCTTTTCCTGTTCATCTAGGCAAGACTCAATTTCATGAGAATTGATATGTCACAGAACATTCAGGGTTCAGTGAAGCCATTTTGACCAGTGTATTTTATATCTCAGTGTTAGTCCGAGTCAGATTTAATGTTATACTTCATAATACAAGTTTTCATTGTAATTTTACTTTCTTAACACATGGAACTAGTCACACAAACAACAGCTTCTACTCTGAGTCACAAATGAACAATAATCAGACGCTACTCCTGCTTCGTTTCTTGCTTCAGAGATGCGATGCATTTCAAGTAAAACTTTCATAATAAATGATTATTCCTGGTACATTCATGTACTTTGTTATAGACAAGAGGGTGACCACAATTGATAAGTTCTTTTTCCAGTCTTTTTAAAGAAACTCTGATGAGATGTAGTCACAAATTTTGTAATTTCACGAAGACAAAGATTATCCTGTAGACACACGAAAGAATAAAATCCATGACTTTTTTGTCAATTTCACTGTTCGTACAATAAATCAGGTTATGGTAAACTGAAATTATGTCTCTGTGGTTGTTTTTATTCTTAAAATTCAGATTTTTGACTCTGTAGACACTGAACCTCGCTGTACACGCCCACTCCATGAGACGAGCACCTTGAGACTGGAGTCTCCAGGCTGCAGCCAGACCGGTCCCAAATGACTCAGCTATTTTATTTGTTTCCCATAAACTTGATTGATTTATAGCAAGATATAAAGTTATTTTATGCCTGTATCATGAGTTGATTAAAAGAGAAGTGTGATGTGGTCATCTGAACACTGACATGATGTTCCATTGATTTTAATCAACACTGTGCTTTATGATCTGTACTTTGAAGAGCTGATGAATGAGGAAAATGAGAGAGAAAAAAGAGTAGAAGAGGTGATCATTGAGGAGCAGGATGTAGCAAAGATCAGTAAAGGTGAAGTGAGGAGGGCATTGAAGAGGATGAAGAATGGAAAGGCAGTTGGTCCTGATGTACCTGTGGAGGTATGGAAGTGTCTAGGAGAGGTAGCAGAAGATTTTCTGACAACAAGGTCCTAGAGAGTGAGAGGATGCCGGAGGAGTGCAGGAGAAGTGTGCTGGTGCCCATTTTTAAGAACAAGGGAGACGGGCAGAGTTGCGGCAACCACAGAGGGATAAAGTTGATGAGCCATATGATGAAGTTATGGGAAAGAATAGTGGAAGCTAGATTAAGGGCAGAGGTCAGCATTTGGGAACAACAGTTTGGTTTTATGCCAAGAAAGAGCACCACAGATGCAATGCTTGCTTTGAGGATGTTAATAGAGAAGTACAGAGAAGGTCAGAGGGAACTGCATTGTGCCTTTGTGGATCTGGAGAAAGCATATGACAGGGTGCCGAGAGAAGAACTGTGGTATTGCATGAGAAAGTCTGGAGTGACAGGGAAGTATGTTAGAGTGGTGCAGGACATGTATGAGAGATGTAAGACAGTGGTGAGGTGTGTTGTCTGCGTGACCGACGAATTCAAGGTGGAGGTGGGACTGCATCAAGGGTCAGCTCTGAGCCCCTTCTTGTTTGCTCTGGTGATGGACAGGCTGACAGACGAGGTTAGGCAAGAATCTCCATGGACTATGATGTTTGCAGATGACATTGTGATCTGTAGTGAGAACAGAGAACAAGTGCAGGAAAATCTAGAGAGGTGGAGGTATGCCCTGGAAAGGAGGGGAATGAAGGTTAGCCTCAGAAAATCAGAATACATGTGTGTGAATGAGAAGGACCCAGGAGGAACGGTGAGGTTACAGGGAGCAGAGATAACGAAGGTGGAGGATTTTAAGTACTTAGGCTCAACAATCCAGAGCAATGGAGAGTGTGGAAAAGAGGTGAAGAAGCGTGTGCAGGCAGGCTGGAATGGTTGGAGAAAAGTGTCCGGTGTGATGTGTGATAGGAGAGTGTCAGCAAGAATGAAGGGAAAAGTGTACAAGACGGTGGTGAGGCCAGCGATGTTGTATGGTTTAGAAACAGTGGCGCTGAGGAAAAGACAGGAGGCAGAGCTGAAGGTAGCGGAGATGAAAATGTTGAGGTTTTCTCTGGGAGTAACGAGCATGGATAGGATCAGAAATGAGTACATCAGAGGGACAGCACATGTAAGATGTTTTGGAGACAAAGTCTCTAAACTAACATGGCAGAGGCGGATGATTTGCTGTGGCGACCCCTGAAGGGAGCAGCCGAAAGGAAAAGAAGACTGTGCTTTATGATCTCTGGATTTACTCATGATCTCAGAATGACAAAACGTTTATTTTGCATGATAACAATACATAATTACCACAGGAAATAAAAGTTTTGTGGGCGTGGTGGTGTCGTGGCATAGTGGTTAGCACATCCACCTCACGGCAAGGCCTCGGTTTGATTCCCTGCTCAGATGTTTCTGTGTGGAGTTTGCAATGTTCATGCTTGCACAGCTTTCTTCTGGGTACTCGAGTTTCCTCCCACAGCCCAAAAACATGCACAGTAGACTAAGTGGCTGTTCCAAATCACCACTAGGTGTCAGTGTGAATGGTTGTGTGAGTGTTGGTCCTGTAATGGCCTGGAGAGCTGTCCAGGATGTACCCCGCCCTTGCCCACAGTTGGCTGGGATGGGCGCCAGCCTTCCCTCAACCCTAATTCAGATTAAGTGTCTTGGACAATTATTTAATGAATGGATGCATAAAATTATTGTTGTTTTGAGACCTTTCTTAAATACAGTAGGCCCTTGACCATTCGTGGTTCAGCGCTCGGGCCCCCGCATACTTGCGGATTGATGACAAACCCGGAAGTTACTGGCACATGATTCAAATTTAGCCAGTGGTTGAGAGCTTTTGTTTCTCCCTCCTGCTGATTGGTTGCAGATGATGTGTACACATCTTTTTTTTTCTCGTTCGCACACGTTATTAACGTGATTTCTTAAATTGTAAATTCACTTTTTTGTGTGTTTTTAGTAATCATTTAAGCACTATGATGCCACTCAAACGCCTTCTATTCCTTCTGGTACAGAGCCTAAGTGCTTTATTTAGTCCAAAGTACAGTACAAAATTAAAAGGATTTTACTGAATCATTACTACATTTTACTGCATTATTACGGTATAAATGAGTCGGGTTGGTGAAAGAATGTGATTAACAAGCAGATTTTAGTGCATGTACTATCATACATAGGGTTTTAAAACTGCATCAATAATTCCTGGATTTTCATGATCTGCGGGAAAGGCCATAACCAAACCATCATGAAAAACGGGGGCCTACTGTATAAACGAAGACAAGTAATAAATAACGCAGCATCCGAGTGGCACATAGACAAGATGTGTAACTATTAAACTACGAAGTCCAAATCCAGTTTAATGCCTCAGCCATCCGTGGCGATTAGTCCATTAGTCCATTGGTCCATTAGAGCTAATTGGCCATGCTCTCACTGGAGGGGGGGGGGGGGGGGCGTACGCTCACTTCCTTCTCACTCACAGTGATCTTGAGCCAATCACGGGGGTCTGGGAGCTCATTCGTACGAGGTGGGGGCAATAGAACTTTCCCTCCAAATGTGTTAGATCACCCCAAAATACACATGTGCCGCTATTCAACAAAAAGGGCGGGTGGCTAGCATTGCATATCACGGAATGGGGCGTGTGCACACTTTCATCCCTCCCAGGTCGGTGGTGGTCATGTGATAGGAAAGGGTTTTTTTTAAACTGTGAGAGACTTCATTAATTTCATAAGGGAAATTATTTCCTCTGCATTTAACCCATCCAAAGTGAGCATATACCCCCCCACACACACACACACACACACACACACACACACACACACACACATAATGGGTGTTAAGTGCCTTGGTATGGGTGCGAATTGGATATGACCAAATTGGTGAGAACATTAGGGAAAATATTTAAAAAATTAAATATAACTCGGCATCTCAGCAGAACAACCTTTTTTGTACATGAGAAAACAACATAAATAACCCATTAAACTGAGAGAACCAAAAGGAAAACATATAACATTCATGTATATTAAGAGAACAGTGCTCTATAGTCAGACTTGGATCTGTGACAATACATAAGACTATAGTGCATTTTACCACATATCAAAGTAAACTGTGCATAAACAAGTGATGTTTACAGTAAATGTGTAAATCTGAATACTGCACTTGTTGTGAGATATATTTATCAATATGAGTCAATTATTTAATGTAGTTGTCTATGAGAAGAAAAGGCAACCGCTGTAAATGTATAAGTGTAAAGTATAATGTATGGTGCGCTCTCTATAAACTGTTTACTACTGAATCAGACTATCGCTTGACCCTCTTAATATGGCGTCCGCGCCCGCGTATATGAACGAGCGTTACTTGTGCGGAAGATACAGGATCTAGACTGGCTTTTGCGGTATCCACTGGACGCCATATTGGAAAAGTGTACATTGTGAGTTTTTCGCAATAGAAACAGTAGTGAAAGTGAACATAAACCTTAACCTTAGCAACATGCCAGTGTATACTACACATGAATTCCAATTGTGAGAAGGCCCCTGTAAGACATTCCAAATGTCCGTTGAATATTAGCAGTTTAACCTGTTGTAGTATGACAAATTAGCATAATGCTTGATTCATTATTTCTTTTTTGTTCCATACGTGTATTGTTTTAAGGTTGTCACTCCCCCCCCCCCCCCCCCCCCCCCCATGTGCAGCTAACTGGGTTATCAAAGGCGGGCCATGTCTCTCACTGTCTATGGTGAGAGGTTGATGTAAAAGAACCATTGCTGATGTTAGTAAAGAGGAGCTGCAAAGCCGTCAGCGTGTTTCTGTCCCCTGCTAAAGGATTGCATCAGGAAGGGCATCCAACGTAAAAACCTGTGCCAAATCAAACATGTGAATCTTTCGCTGTGGCGACTCCTGAAAAAGGGAAAAAAGCAAAAGGAAAAGATTGTTTGAAATCTGCACTTCTGATGCATGTTGAAAGTGAGACTCAACGAGACTGTTTTCCTGTTATGTCATGTTATTTGGCCACGCCAACACGTCCAGTGACTCCCGGTGGCTGAGGTGGCCCTCTGAGACTCATGACTCTGTCTGACACTCTTTTCACTTCTAGAACATTCCTGACAAACCCCTCCTTCAAGATGACTCCTACCCCATTTCTCTTCCCATCCACACCATGATAAAACAGCTTAAACTCTGCTCCTAAGCTTCTAGCCTTGCTACCTTTCCACCTGGTCTCCTGAGCACACAGTATGTCCACCTTCCTCCTCTGCATCATATCAGCCAGCTCTCTATCTTTTCCTGTCATGGTTCCAACATTCAAAGTCCCCACTCTCAATTCTGGACTCATGGTTTTCCTCTTCTCTCTCCACCTATGGACACGCCTCCCGCCTCTCCTTCTTCGACTTCTCCTTCTTCAATCAACAGTAGTTCAATTTCCACCAGCACCCTGTTGGTTAACAGCATTGATGGCGGTCGTTGCCGGGCCTCGACTGATCCAGTATGAAATTTGTCTTTATGGTTTGTATTTTGTATTCTGGCAAAAGTTTTATGTTGGATGCCCTTCCTGTCGCAACCCTCTGCATTTATCTAGGCTTGGGATCGGCTTAAGGGTGGACACTTGTTTGTGCCCCCCCCTCACGGCTGCATTGTTTTAATCAATAAACAACATGTATTTATTCAATACTGAGCAATCCATAACAATAAAAATAAACACTAATGTTATGATATCGTGTTATGCGCCAAGTAAAACCACAGATCTCTTTCTTGTAGCTTTAAAATATTTTCTTTACTCTCACTTCCCACTGTTTCCATAGCAAAAGCCCATAAGAAACACTCTCCAAGATGGCGGCAGGTTAGCGCCGCGAGAGGAACGTACGACTAGTCTATCATTTTACTATGTCTATGGCTTGCCCACTAATATGTCACATGATCCGTCAGTGACGTCACGGTGAAGGTTCGTCCTTGATCTTGATCTTGATCTTGATAGGTACGTCCACTCAAAACGGAAATTTAGCTTCTGTATTGAACCCATCCAAAGTGAGCACACACCCGAGTATGAAGAAGACTGTGAGTGTGTTTACAAATTTGAAGTTTGTTTTGTTATTTGTAGCTTGTTTGTAATTAATTAAATATAGTTTGTACTTTGCACCCTGTGTGTTTGTGGTGTGTTTGTGGTGTGTGTGTGTGTGTGTGTGTGTGTGTGTGTGTGTGCAACAAACTCTCATTCTCTGTGCAGATGGCCTGCAGTGCTGGGCTTATTCAGGACCTCTGTACTCCAGTTTTCATTGTCGATCTGGATATCGTAAGAAGAAACTCTGATGCAATGCAAGAACGATTCCTGAACCTCGGAGTGCAGCTCCGACCTCACATGAAAACCCATAAAACACTGTGCGATTCATTTTAAACACATCTGGTTTCTTCTGGGGCAGCGATGGTGTAGTGGGCTGCACATTCACCCCACAGCAAGAAGGTTCTTGGTTTGAATCTCAGGCTGTGTGGAGTTTGAATTCTTTCCAAGTACTTGCATGAGTTTTCCTGTGGATACTCTGGTTTCCTTCCTCTCAAACGCACCGTTCCAAATTGCCCCGAGATATGAATGTGTGTGTGTGTGTGTGTGTGTGTGTTGGCCCGTTAATGGTCTGGAAAGATGCTCAAAATATACTCCACCTTCACAGATAGTTGGTTAAGATAGGCTCTGGCCTCCCTGTGTCCCAAATAGTAAAATTAAATGGTTTGATGAAGAATGAGTAAAGTAAAAATTGAATAGTTTGTTTTCTTGATCACAGCGAAGGTTCTTAAACTTTAACACTCATTTCTTGCATGGACCTGGATGCAGCACATTCAATTTATAAACTGAAACCATATAATTAGAATCACAACTTGATTGATCTCGAATTCTTTACTTTTGTGAAAACTGCAGATACGCGAAGAAATAATCAGGCATTACCATAAACAATGTATCACAAAATTTAAATATAATGTAGTGAAACTACAAAGATAAAATAACTGTCAAATAAACTGCGATAGGTTTAAACTGTGACAGCGCCTGTACGAGGTGCGTGAGATCATGGAAAGTAGTTGAATCAAAAGCGGACGATTCCAGATCCACAGTTATTAAGTCTCCCGATTTAAAAGCATAAATCCAATCTCCCGCCAGGAGATTAATTTCTCCCGATTTCCAGACAACCTCCCGAAAAAAAAAGTCACACTTTGAACACACCGTAGAATTTTTAAGTCTTAATCTTCTGCATATTGCACTTTGGAGACACCGTGGAAATGTATAGCCAGTCTCTATCTTCCGTTTGTTTACGCACACACGAGTTGGCAGTTCACTGATACAGGCTAGCGACTTCAAGTCACGTGATCATTCAGTGCCGTGCAGTTCAAAAACAGAAATGTCATGTCAGAGGAAGCAGACAGCCTGGATGGCAACACACTGAATAGATTTTATGAAAGTGTGGAAAGATTTTATATTTGTGTAGCGAACAAAATGCTTTCAAAATTCCCTTTCAATGAAACAATTCTTGAAGACTTGAACTTTCTCAACCCTACAGTAGCAGTGAAAAAGATGAACAATGATGCTATCGTGAGATGAGCAAAGAGATTTAAGATAGTGAAGGGTGTGGAAGAAGACAAGCTGGTTGAGGAATTACAGGATTTTCAATTAATGCGTGAAAATGAAATGCCAGTGTTGAGAGAAAAGATGAGGTGTGATGAGTGGTGGCATCAAGTGATGACAATGTCAACTGTGATGGGAGTGAAGAGATTTTCCTCTTTTCACAAAACTGTTGCAGGCAGTGCTGACTATACCAAACAGCAATTGTGACAGTGAAAGGGTATTTTCTATTGTAAAGAAAATCCACACTGATGCCAGCTCAGAATTGATCAATGAAACTGTTTGTGCCCTCTCGGCTACAAAATTGAACTCAGACTTTGTTTGTTACAAATCATCCATCCAAGTCCTGAACTTTGTAAAATTGGAAAGCAAGAAACATACAAGTATGTGCAGGAACATACCGAAACATCTGGTGTCATTATTAAGCAAGCAGCATTAGTATATGTCACAATATTTTTAAACAGTTGTTTTTATCAGCTGATTCATAAAACTGTGAGCATCCATGAATAAATAAAAAAAAAAAAAAAAAAAACTTGTTTATTGAGCAATGTTCCTTTATAAAAAAAAAATATGCATCAATTCTTGGGGGTGCGGTGTCTCTGGTGAAAATTCTCCCTATTTCAAAATGTTGAAACTTAATAAGTATGCAGATCCTCGAGAGGGATGAAATCTTATTGACGTGTGTTGAAGCACTTGGAAGTTTTTGAAAATATTGTGTATCTCCAACATAATTTAATACGTGCACAGCTCTCACGTTTATTGTTTTTAAGCCCTCACTGCATCAACCACATGCAGGAGGGTGCATGTATTTTTTATTTTAACATTTTTATTTGATTGCCTGATGCCAGGAATCTTGTATGTTGTATCCTTCTTACGAGCTATTTTGCTCAGCATAGCCCAGTTGTACAGCATTGACCATGATGGAGGCGGACAGGAAAAAACATGACATGGATTATTTCTTACAACCGGGGCAGTGGTGGTCGAGAGGATAGGGCGCTGGATCGCTGATCCTCAGGTTGGGGGTTCGAGTCCCCACAGGGTTGTCACTGTCCCCCCCAGTGCAGCTTACTGGGTTATCAAAGGCCGGCCATGTCTGTCACTGTCTCTGGTGAGAGGTTGATGTAAAAGAACCATTTCTGACTTTCGTAACGAGGAGCTGCATCGCCGTCAGTGTGTTTCTGCCCCTCGCTAAAGGGTTGTGTCAGGAAGGGCATCCGACGTGAAAACCTGTGCCAAATCAAACGTGCGAATCATTCGCGATGGCGACTCCTGAAAAAGGGGAAAAAAAACAAAAGGAAAAGATGATATTGTTTGAAATCTGCACTTCTGATGCATGTTGAAAGTGAGACTCAACGAGACTGTTTTCCTGTTATGTCATGTTATTTGGCCACGCCAACACGTCCAGTGACTCCCAGTGGCTGAGGTGGCTCAGGCATCTGATTGGGGGTGCGTCCTGAATGCCTACCTAGTGTGGTGTTTTGGATATGCTCAACTGGGGTAAAGACCCTTGGGTCAACCCAGAACACGCTGGAGAAATTGTCTCACAGCTGGTCTGAGAACGCCTCGGTGTCCCCATGGAAGAGCTGGAGGATGTGGCTGGGGGAAGGAGCGTCTGTAGCTCACTGCTTAGGCTTCTGCCCCCATGACAGGAACAAGATAATGCTGCTGCTGCTGCTGCTGCTGCTGCTGATGATGATGATGATGATGATGATGATGATGAGATTCAGCTATATCAGTGGTTTCTGTAGTCGTGTAAACAGCAGTGTGACGCTATCTTTGTGAATTTTTTCCTCATTATTATTAAATTTGTTGTTTTATTATCCATTCATTCATTATGTCAGCCATTTCTGTTTTATATTTTTACTTAAGGTTTTGTACTGAATTACTTGTGTTTATAATCTGCTCTTGATAATGTCAGTTGCAGTTTATTGTCTCGTTTGCACTTGTTCAACTTGTTTGCACCTTTTAATAATGGGAGCCTCATGGGGCAGTGGTGGTCTAGTGGTATAGGGCGCTGGATCGCTGATCCAAAGGTTGGGGGTTCGAGTCCCACTCTCCACAAGGTTGTCACTGCCCCCTCCCCAGTGCGGCTAACTGGATTATCAAAGGCGGGCCATGTCTGTCACTGTCTATGGTGAGAGGTTGATGTAAAAGAACCATTGCTGACTTTCGTAAAGAGGAGCTGCAAAGCCGTCAGCGTGTTTCTGTCCCTTGCTAAAAAGGGTTGTGACAGGAAGGGCATCCGACGTAAAAACCTCTGCCAAATCAAACGTGCGAATCAGATGATTCGCTGTGGCGACTCCCGAGTAAAAACGGAAAAAGCCGAAAGGAAGACAGACAATAATGAGAGCCTCGTACGAAATTTCTTTATGTCTGAACATAATCTCAGACATCTGTGGGTGAAGGCAGGGTACAATCTGAACAGCTTGCCTGGCCACTACAGGACCAACACACATACAACCATTCACACTCACTCTCTCACCCAGTAGCGATTTGGAACAGCGAATCCGTCTACTGTGTGACCAGAGGAAACCCATGCAAGCACAGGGACACTCAAGCCTGGGAATTGAACCCAGGTCTTCTTGTTATGAAGTGAACGTGCTACTGCACCACCATGCCGCCCTATAATTATTATATTTTATTTTAAATATTACGCTGTATGTTTCAATGCATCTATTATTTAATGAAGCCAGAGACATTAAGTTTCTTGAAGCTTTCAATCTTTGTTTTTGAGTTATGACAGCAGTCCCTGTTACTGACTAGTTTGGGTAAATGGACATTCACTGGATATATTTTGCAAAAGAAAATTGGTGTTGAAAGTCATCTTTGTTGCTGTGCTCGGTTCTAATCACAAGGGCGTAGGAAAATTTAGCTTGCTGTCAGGCATCCATTTACGCTATCTGACAAGGTGTGGCTGCGAAGTAAGGTTTGGATTAAACCCATTCAGTACAATTGATTAGTCAAACAAAATAACATATCTTCTACAACAAGGAAATACAGAAGATATTTTATAATGGTGTAGCTTTGTTTTCTTTTTGGTTGTGATTCATTTATGCTTCATGATGGGCCCCATTTTTAGAACCACTTCCACAGTTCCCTAAACTGGCCCTGGAGTGCCCCACTACCCAGCACAATTTGCCAACATTCATATGTCCAATCTTTTGCATTCTGGTATTTATTATACCAGAATAAACTATTTATTCAACAATTAAATAGTCCATATTTTACTTCAGATGAAATCTTTGTACTCGAGGGTAATTTCTGAAAAGTTTGTATGTCTAGCTTTAATGGATGAAAAGTGATGTCAATCTATTCAAATCCCTGTATCTTGACAACCAACAATGACACAAGGTTGCTGATGCACACCATTTATTGGGATGAATGACAGTATTTGAAAGTATGAATCAAATCTTTTTTCTTTTTCCTCCCTAATTAGTCACGTCCAATTCTCCCCATTAGTTATTACCTTCCCGATCACATGACCACCACCAACCAAATAAGTGAAAGCATGTATACGCCTCCTCCGTGACATGCAGTGCTAGCGACTCGCCTCTTCAAACCGCTGTGCATGTGTATTTTGGTAATGGTCGAACACACTCGGAGGGACAGCACTATCTGCCCTCTCATACCAATGAGCTCACATGATTGGCTGGCGATCGCTGTGAGTAACAGGGAAGTGAGCATATACCATCACTCCCTGCGATGAGAGCTTGGCCAATTAGTGAATCTTGGTCACATCTGACTGTAGCATTAACCTGAATTCAAACCTGCGACCTATGGGTTAACAGTGACGCACCGGTATCGCTTATGACTCCATAATGGTGACCGATGAATAAATAGCTGGTTGTCGGGAATAAATTGCTGTACGCGCATGCTGGATGAAAGTTGGCTACTCTGTTAAGACCTTAAATATATAAGGACAATATTTAGATGTCTGGGGTCTTAAAAGGTGATGATGTTTTCAACTGACAAAGGATTGCTCCAATCCTCAGCATATATTTTCGAGGTGCTTTTAACAGTTGCTTAAAGATAATACATGACAATACATTTCTGTTTTCTCTCATTGGGTCACAGAGAATGTGCAGATATCATGACTAAGGGTACACGAAGGTGCATTGTGGTGTCCACCCTGGCGGAGGCTTCATTCTATGCTGATGGAGGTTATGATGATATCCTCTATGCGTATCCAGTAACCTCTGATAAGCTAAAGCGCTGTGCAGAGTTATCAGAGAGGCTTTCTTTATTCCAAGTCCTGGTGGATAACAGCTTGGGCCTAGAAGAGCTAAAGGCAAGACCACTTAAGCAGGAGAAAGTCTGGCATGTATGGATGAAACTGGACTGTGACAATGGTAGAGGTATGATGTAGAATAAGTCGAATATTTGTGTATGTTTTATGTATGTTTATTAAGCCCTGTATATTTACACTTTTAATGAAGTTGTGTTGAAATGTTTGAGCAAGCCAACCCGAGCGAAAATTTTTCCATCAAGAGTTTTAGAAAGGCTGATTTTCTTCCTGCCTACACGCATATGACATTGCTCATTTGCATTAGTGACACCTATAAATCTCTATAAAAGGTCATGTACAAAGATGAATTGAATTTCTCTTGATTCCAAAATCATCCCTTGGTATGAGTGTGAGTGTGAATGGTTGTGCAAGTGTGGCTCTGCGATGGCTTGGCGAGTCATCCAGGGTATACCCCACCCTCGCTCAAAGTCCGCTGAGATCCAGCCTCATTAGGACCATAATTAGGATTAAGTGGCTTAGACAATGAATGAATATACTTTGTCATGGTGATGTGATGGTGTGGGAAGTATAGCCAAATAATAATAACTGTAAACCCCACTTCTATTTAATTAACTAGTCAGTCAGTAAGTTCAATCAGACTTTATCTGACAGGTTACCTTTGTGTAACGTAATATGGGGTTGATACAGTGCTACTGTTTTTCTGAGGCTGACCATTGTTTTATATCGGCATTCTTTATATTCTGTGTATAGCTGGCATTCCTCACTCTAAGCCTGCTGCTCTGGAGTTAGCCAAGGAAATTTCAGAGTCAGAAGGGATGGACCTTACAGGAATCTATGCCCACTGTGGAAATACCTACAACTGTAAGGGGGAGGTGCAAATTAAAGCTGTCGCTCAAGAAACAACGAGTATCATGTTGCAGTTCATGGAGAAGTATGTTTACCATCTCATGCTTTTCAAAGAGTGTTCAAAGAGTGTAAAATAATGGTCATTTGAACTTATCCCTGAATTATGATAATATTATTGTCTTTCATGTGGTATGATGCCGTGTTTCCCCTGTCATATGTAACAGGCTAAAAGCTGCAGGAATCCATAATGTAAAATCTAGCATTGGTTCTACCCCTTCATGCAGCCACCCAGTTTCAGACATGGCTATGCTCAGTGAAGTCCATCCTGGAAACTATGTGTTTTATGGTCAGTTGTATAAGACATTATTCTCGGTTAAGCAGCCTCCACACAGGAAGCAAAAAATCACTCGACTCTCCTCGATAGGGAAATGAATGGCTTCACCTCAGAAGCGTCGTCAGATCTTTTGTCAAAGGAGCCCACTTGCATATTTCCCATTTTCCCATCACATTCCCCTAGTTACCTACAGTAGATCAGGGAGAATTGTAATCATCGTTTTATATATATATATATATATATATATATATATATATATATATACACACACACACACACACACACACACACACACAAGTGCTTCTCCGACGTAAAAACCTCTGCCAAATCAAACATGCGAATCAGATGATTCGCTGTGGCGACTCCCGAGAAAGGGAAAAAGCCGAAAGGAAGACAGACAGACAGACACTAGTCCTTCTCAAAAAATTAGCATATTGTGATGAAGTTCATTATTTTCTGTAATGTACTGATAAACATTAGACTTTCATATATTTTAAATTCATTACACACTACTGAAGTAGGTCAAGCCTTTTATTGTGTTCATATTAATCATTTTGGCAAAAAAAGTAAAGAAAAATCAAAAATCCCTATCTCAAAAAATTAGCATATTTCATCTGACCAATAAAAAAGTGTTTTTAATACAAAAAAAAGTCAACCTTCAAATAATTATGTTCAGTTATGCACTCAATACTTGGTCGGGAATCCTTTTGCAGAAATGACTGCTTCAATGCGGCGTGGCATGGAGCCAATCAGCCTGTGGCACTGCTGAGGTGTTACGGAGGCCCAGGATGCTTCGATAGCGGCCTTAAGATCATCCACAGTGTTGGGTCTGGTGTCTCTCAACTTTCTCTTCACAATATCCCACAGATTCTCTATGGGCTTCAGGTCAGGAGAGTTGGCAGGCCAATTGAGCCCAGTAATACCATGGTCAGTAAACCATTTAGCAGTGGTTTTGGCACTGTGAGCAGGTGCCAGGTCGTGCTGAAAAATGAAATCTTCATCTCCATAAAGCTTTTCAGCAGATGGAAGAATGAAGTGCTCCAAAATCTCCTGATAGCTAGCTGCATTGACCCTGCCCTTGATAAAACACAGTGGACCAGCACCAGCAGCTGACATGGCACACCAGACCATCACTGACTGTGGGTACTGGACACTGGACTTCAGGCATTTTGGCATTTCCTTGTCCCCAGTCTTCCTCCAGACTCTGGCACCTTGATTTCCGAATGACATGCAAAATTTGCTTTCATCCAAAAAAAGTACTTCGGACCACTGAGCAACAGTCCAGTGCTGCTTCTCTGTAGCCCAGGTCAGCCGCTTCTGCCGCTGTTTCTGGTTCAAAAGTGGCTTAACCTGGGGAATGTGGCACCTGTAGCCCAGTCCACTGCTTCCACAGGTCCCCCAAGGTCTGGAATCGGCCCTTCTCCACAATCTTCCTCAGGGTCCGGTCACCTCTTCTGGTTGTGCAGCGTTTTCTGCCACACTTTTTCCTTCCCACAGACGTCCCGCTGAGGTGCCTTGATCGAGCACTCTGGGAACAGCCGATTCGCTCAGAGATTTCTTTCTGTGTCTTACCCTCTTGCTTGAGGGTGTCAATGATGGCCTTCTGGACAGCAGTCAGGTCGGCAGTCTTACCCATGATTGTGGTTTTGAGTAATGAACCAGGCTGGGAGTTTTTAAAAGCCTCAGGAATCTTTTGCAGGTGTTTAGAGTTAATTGGTTGATTCAGATGATTAGGTTAATAGCTCGTTTACACTACCTGAACATGATATGCTAATTTTTTGAGATATGAATTTTGGGTTTTCATGAGCTGTATGACAAAATCATCAGAATTAAAACAATAAAAGACCTGAAATATTTCAGTTGGTGTGCAATGAATCTAAAATATATGAAAGTTTAATTTTTATCAGTACATTACAGAAAATAATGAACTTGATCACAATCTGCTAATTTTTTGAGAAGGACTAGTATATAAGTGCTGTAGATACCCAAAGGAAAGACAGAATCTCCTTGGACACAAATTTTGAGTATTGAGTTTCCAGTTATTATTCTTGGATTATTTTTTGTTTGAATTCATTAATCACACAGTGGTAATGAGCTCTTCTTCCTTGTTGATGTGAGGAAAACAGTTGAAATCATGTTCAGTTTATCGTCAAGGAAAATGTTTTGGGGAACTCAAACAATATGTTTTATACCTCCATTTCACCGGCGCGCAGCAGACTTGCAGAAGTAAAACCGTAGTCATCCTACAATGTTCCGAGTCATCCCGTCATCTTCTGTGTCCTTCCATACGATTCCAAAGGTATTCCTCCTCTTCCGTCAGGCCAAAATGTTTCGCGAACGTGCTTTTGAACATTTATTGGCGGAATCAGGAGTAAATCCTTTGATCTTTGCTGATTTTATGCCAGGTATTCCTCAGTCATGCCAGTCCGTGTAAAACGTGAATGTTCCGCCATCATTCCGCCTATTCCGAGATCATTCCGTGGGTCTTCCTTCTAAAAAGGAGTAGTACCGCGGTCGTTCTGCAAACGTTCCGTCCTTTCCGTGAACATTCCTGGAATTATTCAAAGGTCTTCCTTTGCTGTCTGCACTGGTTCTGAAGGTGATCCGAGCGCTTTTTCACATGTATTCCGACATTGTACCACAGTCTTTCCGTGTCCTTTCTGAACACTCTGTGATTGTTCCAAAGGTGTTCCGAAGGTGCAATTTTCCGTAGGATTTAGACCCATTTTCCGTGTAAACATGCCGACGCTCCTCCGTAGAATGTGTTCTACACCTTTCCGCCATGATCCTTGCATTCTGCGCTCCAGTCAAATGCGGATATTAGGTATGTGGCAGCATTTGTTAGTCAACAGTATCATTAAACTCTGATTGGGTATCGTTCAAACCGTGTTGTATCAATGCTCAGCTCAGTTCAAAATCACCTGTTTCACTGCTGTTTATTAACTTTGAATGTCACTTGTCACTCGTTGCTTCATGTGTGGACTCAGCTTTCGACATTTAGATTTAATATCGTTTTCAAGACTCTCTTTTCTATTCTTGTCTTTTTTTACTTTCTTGTCTCTGTTGTGTAGATGTGCAACAGTCCCTCATTGGATCCTGTAGACTTGAGAACATTGCTGTGCGGGTGCTGACGAGGGTAATTGGTCACTTCCCACATAGGAACCAGATCCTGGTCGACTGTGGGTGGGCCGCCTTGAGTAAAGATGGTGGAGGCCGTTTGTCAACAGGCTACGCAGTCATTGAGAACCATCCAGAGCTAAAGTAAGAAATAAAGTGAGAAATACTGTGATGGAAATTTGGATGCATTTGGCTTCTTAGCCTCAGAGAAGATGTAACATGAGACAAGGAGAACATGAGGAAACACGGCATGTTTTTTTCAAAATGTATTACTTTGCATTAATTAATTTTATTAACTGAATGATTAACATTATGCGTCACCTTGTGCACATGATCGGCAGTATTAATATATGCTACATAGGAATAGAACAATCTGATTGGTTCACTATATAGGGGATAAGGGTTATTATTATGCATTCAAAATATTTTCTCATTTCTGATTTGCAGAAAGCCATCATCTAATTCTTGGTGTTCTATCATGAGAAGATGTATTCCATCTTTGAGATTGGATTAACATTGAACAATTATGGTGCATAATCATCAAATGTGCAAATGTTCCCCCTCATAGTTATCATATAAGGTCTGTTATATGGGCTACAATACAGTAATTCAACACCGTGTCAAAACGTTTTATTTTCTGACTGATTATGCTCTTGTAAGCCATATCTGAGACTGAGTAGCAACAGCAGTTCTACCACCCTGCAGTGTCAATAGGGTGCAGCCTGTCTATCTTATTTTTTATTTTGGTTCCTCCTTTACCTTTCCTGTCAAAAAAGCAAAGAAAAAAAGTGTTCCACTTTCCTGTAAAGCAATGTTGGCCCATAATTCTCTGCAGAATTTGTGTATTTCAGCTACATTCAATTGCTTTTGTATGTGAATTTCCTGTTTCCGATCTGTCCGGTGCATCTCAGTAGGGTTTGAGTCAGGAATTTATTCCCAAATATTTATTCATTTATTTATTTACTATTTTGTATTGACCAAATAAAGGATAGTTAACACCCTGCATTGACTTGCTTAGTTCTGATGGCCTCTCTGATGCATTATAACTTTATCATGCTCTACTTTCATGGTTTCAGAATATATAAATACACTTATGATATCAACATAGGTGTTTTATTTTTATTGTTTTTGTTTGTTTGTTTTTTGATAGGTTGGTTTCAATGACCCAAGAACATGGCACAGTGGAACCTATCTCTGGAAAACTGGATTTCAGTCAGCTCCCTCTGGGCGCCATGTTGTCCCTTATCCCTTATCATGTGAGTTTCTGCTGCTTTGTATTCACTTAAAGTGTGTTTAATTTCATGAGAAATGTTTAGGTAGTACAGGTTAAGCACATGAGACAAATTCACTAATAGAAACAGTTCATTTCAATAATCAGTTTAAATACAGAATATTATTGATAATATATTCCATATAAACATTGTGCAATTGCCTTTGTTCAGTTAGTTTAGAGGTGGAGCTACTAAATGGTTTACTGGCCAAAGTGGCCAGACACAAACGGTTAAAAAACTTATAGCAATTATTGGTTGATGAATGATTAGTGAAATGGATTAATGATTTTGTTCTTTAAAAACAATTGGCCAATACTAGCATGGTGTTATTAATCAAATTTGACAGCAACAAAAATATAACACACACACACACACACACACACACACACACACACATCCGTGGTCAGACCCACCATCCAACTACAATTTATAGGATTTTTGACAAGACCAGGGGTCGGCAACCCACAGCTCTTTCATCCTTATACTGTGGCTCCGAGTGGTTTGGGAAAATTAATTACTAGGAAAAAAAAAAAAAAAAACGTGAAGTATTCACAGTAATTGAAATGTATTTTTTGTGTGTTATTTCTTTTATTATTATTTTAGTTCTAAATTAGAAGATTATTGTGATCATGATATATTAAAATAAGAATAAAATAAATGTAGTAGTATTTTATTGTTTTTCATCTCTCAAAATGAACGTCATACTCGTGGAAGCTGGTATACTCGCCAAAACGCCGTCCATTTGTTACAACTTTCAAACCCAGCAAGGCCAAGTATGGAGAAATGTAAGAAAAGAAAGATATCTGAAGAAAATAGAACATTCAATGATGCCTGAGTAGATTCAGTTGCATTTACCTCTAACGAGAGTAGCCTACCAGTATGTCTAATTTGTGGAGAAAAACTGGCTGGCAATCAACGGTCAAATGTTGCAAGACATTTCAACAATACACACAGAGCCTTTCCTGAAAAATATCCCAAGGGAGAAGAAAGAAAAAAGCTGTTTCGGAACTGATGCAGAAGGCTGATCTGACAAAAAAATCAATTCAAGAAGTGGGTAAAGTCTGCAAATTCAACTACATATGCAAGTTTTGTGACCACTCAGAAAATAGTCAGGCATGGGAATCCGTTCACAGAGGGCGATTATATGAAAGAATCATTCCTTAAGATTTCAGAATACCTATTCGTGGACTTGAAAAACAAGCAGAAAATTAGGGATATGCCTCTCTCAGCGAAGACTGTCAAAGAGAGAACCATAAAAATGGCAGAAAATATCACAAAACAGCAAATTAAAGACATCAATTCAGCTGCAGCATACTAAATCGCCTGTTATGAGTCCAAAGACAAAAATGACATTGAACAAATAGTGCTGTTCTGCTGATATGTGAATTCTGCTGGACCACAAGAAGAAATGGTTGAGCTGATACCACTAAAATGTCAGACACGTGGGGGGGGGGCATCTGTGAGGCTGTGCTTGATTGTGTGCGAGCCAAAGAAATTAAACCAACTCACCTAGTGTCAGTGGCTACCGACGGGGCACCAAGTATGGCTGGCACGCACAGGGGCTTTGTGGTCTTGCTGCAGATCTCAGTAGATAGAAAGCTGCTGACTTTTCCCTGCATCCTGCACCAAGAGGCATTGTGCATGCAAACATTTCCTTCAGAATAAGCAGAGGTCATGAATGTGGTCATTCAGATTATCAATAAAATAATGGCAAAAGGTTTAAATCACTGCCAGTTCCATTCGTCTCCGGATGAGGTGGAGAGCACACAAACTGATCTCCTGCTGGAGTGGTGCTGAAACGTTTTGCTGTATTTCTGGGAGAGATGAAAACTTTCATGAGCAGCAAAGGGCTCACTTTCCTGAGCTGGAACAGCCAGAGTGGCAGGAAAAGTTGCACTTCATGGTGGACATGACAGCGAACCTGAAAACGCTGACCACAGCTTTTCAGGGGAGAAGAGGCACAGCGCTACACGTGCTGGAGGAGATGTTAGCGTTTGAGCACAAACTGACAGTTTTAGCCAGAGATTTACAGAGAGGCACATGAAATGTGACTGCAATGCAGCCGTGAGGGAGGGGCAGAAACCAGTGTCTCTCCCTCACGCCGGTCCCAAGCCCGGATAAAAGCAGAGGGTTGCGTCAGGAAGGGCATCCGGCATAAAACAAATGCCAAATAAAATACGCGAATCACAAGAAAGGATGACATACCGGATCGGTCGAGGCCCGGGTTAACAACGACCGCCATCAGTGCCGTTAACCAACAGGGTGCTGGTGGAAATTGGACTACTGTTGGTCGAAGAAGGAGAGGCAGGAGGCGTGTCCGTCGGCAGAGAGAGAAGAGGAAAAGCATGAGTCTTGGACTGAAAGTAGGGACTTTGAAGAGAAGATGCAGCAAAGGATAGGGTGAGATGGAGGCAGATGATTCGCTGTGGCGACTCCTGAAGGGAAAAGCCGAAAGGAAAAGAAGACATGAAATGTGACTGCATTTGCAGGTGTAAGTCAACCTGAGCTGGAGCTGGAGCTGGCTGACATAACTGACAAAGACATGTGGGTGTCCAAATTCAAATGCTTGACAGAGGACCTTGAAGATGTTGCCCATCAGAAGGCCACTCTTGCTCAGAATCACAAATGGAGTGATATTGAGAACCTTCCAAGACCGGACAAACTTGTGTTTTGAAACATGGAATGCCAGCCCCGACACATACATGAACATAAAGAAATATGCCTTTGGAGTCCTGTCGATCTTCGGATCCACATATGTATGTGAGCAGCTCTTCTCCACCATGAACTACATTAAATACAAACATCGCTCACGCCTCACAGATGACGGCTTACAGTCTTGCGTATAGAGATTAAAGTACAGCCCCAATTTGCAGATGCTGTGCGCAGAGAGGTTCAGGAGCGGAAGTCCTATTAAACAGGTAAAATAAATATTTATGCAGATATTTTGCAAATAATTATTTTTCTTTGTTTTGTGACAGTTCTGTTTTTCACGATTTTTTTTATTTTTTTTTTAATTGAGGTTAAGGCTCCGCTACATGCTCTGAAAGCCCAAAGGCGATATAAGGATAACGGCTCACTGCATTTTATTTGCTTTTGTTTGCTACATGGATAATTTAAGTTCAGCTTTTTAATTCATTTTTCAAGAATTCAAAATGTTCAAAATGTGTTCATTACACAGAATAAAATGTAATCTTCGCTGTAGAACTTTGTGGATTTCATAAGCAACACACTATAGTTGTTCACACAAAGTGTAAAGGTAATAAAAAGCAATATATACAGTCATTACAATATATACTTCATTTTAGATAAGACCATCTTCAAAAGGGTAGTCAAAGCACTAATAAGTATATGGCTGGGGTGAACCCCAAATCATGAAAAGGACGTTGTTGGGGGGGGTTCAATTTTTTTTTCTTTTTAATAAATGTGGGGTTTTCTCGTTTTTTTATGTTAAAAAGTATTTGCGGCTCCCAGTGTTTTCTTTTCCGTGGAAACCGGGTTCAAATGCCGCTTTCGGGGTAAAGGTTGCCAACCCCTGGGCCAGAGACTGGTGATGAATTGAGTTAGTGTGTAAGCATGCCTGCAGCATGGATTGGTGAAAATTTAAGTATGTACAGAGTAAAAATCCAGACAGTCATGCTTTTTGCTGTTGTAAGAATTACGGGAATTAAGCAGGGCTCACATTTAAAGAGTTATATTATTTACTAGGAAGACCAAAGAGAAGATTTATGGATGTGGTGAAGGAGGACATGAAGGTAGTTGGAGTAAGAGTTGAAGATGCAGAGGATAGGGTGAGATGGAGGCAGATCATTTGCTGTGGCGACCCCTGAAGGGAACAGCCGAAAGGAAAAGAAGAAGAAGAAGACTCGCGTCCACAGAGAAATAAAATCACAGTAGTAATAGACTAACCTTTTATTTTCGGCATACCAATGAGGCAAGACACTTTTAATTCAGGCAACGACTCGTCTTGTGGGTTCATGTACACTGCCTAAAGTAGGGTCGAGCATAAAGGATGAAGATAAAAAATTGCTAATTGAGTAATCAAAATCATTGAAATAATAAGGTACAAAGAGGTAAACATAATAGAAAAGAAATACCTGTGTGCATCATACTTAGTTTCATTCATTTTATTTTTTCCATTAAGTTTACCTATTTGTACATTATTATCATTATTATTATTATTATTATTATTATTATTATTATTATTATTATTATTATTATTATTATTATTATCATTATTATTATTATCACTATTATTATTATTATTATCATTATTATTATTATTATTATTATTATCATTATTATTATTATCACTATTATTATTATTATTATCATTATTATTATTATTATTATAGTTCTCAACAAATTGTGCTTTTTTGATCTTTAAATTCACTTTTTAGAGGCAACTGTGGCCAGGTGGTCCGGTGCTGGATTACTGATCCCAGGGTCAGGGGTTCAAGCCCCACTATCAACAGGTTGTCACTGCTGTTCCCCTCGGGAAGCCAACTGCATTATCAAAGGCTGGCCATGTCTCTCATTGTCTATGGTGAGAGGCTTTAAAAAAAAAAAAAAAAACATTGCTGATTTTTATCAAGAGTACATGCAGAGCAATCAGCGTGTTTCTGCCCTGTGATGGCCTGATGAGCCAGCTATCACCACTGTTGGGTCACAAAGCCCTCACTGCGCAGCTGTATAAAAAATAGATAATTGCAAGTCACTCTGGATAAGAGCATCTGCAAAGTGCTGTTTTTTTTTTATTCCTTGGCTATACTGCAATTTTAATATTGCCTTGGATGTTTACACACCATGTTAGTGTACATTTATTTTGTTTTATAGATATGTGACAAGGGTGAGCCAGTTTTTATATCTGACCGAATTAGGACGTAGGGCATTATGCCACAGCATCGGATCAAAAGTATTCGCGAAATAGTTTCAATGCATGAATTTTAGAAGCAAACACAAAAAGTCAAATAATGAATTAAAACATTTACCGTTGACCAAACGTCATGAAACTTTAACCATAGATGTGCATGTTATTCTACTTCCAGTATGACGTCACAGTTTTGTTGTCTGCCAAATAGGTCAGAGCAGACGAACCAAAACAAACAATGGGTCGCAGATTGACGGAGATTGACAGTGCCATGAAACAATTGATGATAGATCTAAAGAAACAAGGCACGGATGAACTATTGATCAACACTGGAAAAATGTTATATTCAGTGATGAATCTCAAGTAGTCATTGGTGAAAATAATCGTGTATTTGTGTGGCGATCAGCAAATGATGGTAAGCCAAGTATGCTTTTACCGACCTGAGTGCATGTGTGTTCCGAGCCAGCGGAAGTTGTCTGTTATGGTGTGGGGTTGTATCACTTGGTACGTTGTGTGGACTTTGTGCCAGGTCAATGGTAACATAAGTGCTGTCAAATACATTGACATCCTGGAAAACAATCTGTGGCCACTTTGAGCCCGTCATTTCACGGACAGACTGTACAGGTACCAATGACAATGCCCCCATCCAACGGGCTCGTATTACAGAGGAGTACAAAATTCTAAACAATATTCATGGCATACTATGGCCGGCCCAGTCTCCCGATCTCAACATCATAGAAAATATTTGGCTGAAAATCAAGCATTCACTGAAAAACAGAGCCGCGAACATAAAAAACACAAGATGAACTGTTTCATGAAATTCACACCATCTGGACAAATATCACATTAGATTACGTGAGGAATCTATATTCATCCATTCAGAGACAAATCCTGGCCTGTATTCAAAGTAAAGGACAGCTGACAGCTTGAGGTAGGAATTTTAATGATTTAGGTCATAATTACTCAATTGAAAATGCAAGTCGATTGTTTGTTTACGGCCGCCATCTTGGAAAATCGCGAATACTTTTGATTGCTGGAGCTTTGTACAAATGTAGATATAAGGCATTAAAGACTGCATTTCAATACAAAAAGTAATTATGTTAGCGGTGGCTTAATATTTAACTGTCTGTCTGTCTTCCTTTCGGCTTTTTCCCTTTCACTCGGGAGTCGCCACAGCGAATCATCTGATTCGCACGTTTGATTTGGCAGAGGTTTTTACGTCGGATGCCCTTCCTGTCACAACCCTTTTTAGCAAGGGACAGAAACACGCTGACCACTTTGCAGCTCCTCTTTTACGAAAGTCAGCAATGGTTCTTTTACATGCCTCTCATCATAGACGGTGAGAGACATGGCCCGCCTTTGATAACCCAGTTAGCTGCACTGGGGGGGGACAGTGACAATCTTGTGGAGAGTGGGACTCGAACCCCCAACCTTTGGATCAGCGATCCAGCGCCAAAACAATGCTAATCCCAAGAAGCAAGGTGGCGGCCACTTGGGGAAGCCCTTGACATAAACTGCTGAAAAGAGGCAAGTGAGTCCTTAGTGCCTATTAGAACAACAGAAATTGTAAAAGGTTCCCCGGGTGAGGCCAACAAAGAACCCATAAAAATACTCAAACTTAGCTTTACTTCTTTCTTTTCCTTTCGGCTTTTTCCCTTTTCTCGGGAGTCGCCACAGCGAATCATCTGATTCGCACATTTGATTTAGCATAGATTTTTATGTCGGATGCCCTTCCTGTCACAACCCATTTTAGCAAGGGACAGAAACATGCTGACGACTTTGCAGCTCCTCTTTACGAAAGTCAGCAATGGTTCTTTTACATCAACCTCTCACCATAGACAGTGAGAGACATGGCCCGCCTTTGATAACCCAGTTAGCCGCACTGAGGGGACAGTGACAACCTTGTGGGGACTCGAATCCCCAACTTTAGGATCAGCGATCCTGCGCCCTATACACTAGACCACCACTGCCCCCTAGCTTTACTTCATCTTCTTCTTTTCCTTTCGGCTGTTCCCTTCAGGGGTCGCCACAGCAAATGATCTGCCTCCATCTCTCCCTATCCTCTGCATCTTCTACTCTTACTCCAACGACCTTCATGTCCGCCTTCACTGCATCCATAAATCTTCTCTTTGGTCTTCCTCTGGGCCTTTTGCCTGGTGGTTCCAACCTCAGCATCCTACGACCAATATACTCACTATCCCTCCTCTGTACATGTCCAAACCATCTCAATCTAGCCTCTCTGACTTTGTCTCCAAAACATCTAACATGTGCTGTCCCTCTGATGTACTCATTTCTGATCCTATCCATCCTCGTTACTCCCAAAGAGAACCTCAACATTTTCATCTCTGCTACCTCCAACTCTGCCTCCTGTCTTTTCCCCAGGGCCACTGTCTCTAAACCATACAACATTGCTGGCCTCATCACCGTCTTGTACACTTTTCCCTTCATTCTTGCCGATACTCTCCTATCACACATCACACCGGACACTTTTCTCCATCCATTCCAACCTGCCTGCACGCGCTTCTTCACCTCTTTTCCACACTCTCCATTGCTCTGGATTGTTGAGCCTAAGTACTTAAAATCCTCCACCTTCTTTATCTCTGCCCCCTGTAACCTCAAAGTTCCTCTTGGGTCCTTGTCGTTCACACACATGTATTCTGTCTTACTAAGACTAACCTTCAATCCCCTCCTTTCCAGGGCATACCTCCACCTCTCTAGATTTTCCTCCACTTGGTCTCTGCTCTCACTACAGATCACAATGTCATCTGCAAACATCATAGTCCATGGAGATTCTTGTCTAACCTCATCTGTTAGCCTGTCCATCACCATAGCAAACAAGAAGGGGCTGAGAGCTGACCCTTGATGTAGTCCCACCTCCACCTTGAACTCTTCTGTCACACCGACAGCACACCTCACCACTGTCTTACATCTATCATACATGTCCTGCACCACTCTAACATACTTCTCTGTCACTCCAGACTTCCTCATACAATACCACAGTTCTTCTCTCGGCACCCTGTCATATGCTTTCTCCAGATCCACAAAGGCACAATGCAGCTCCTTCTGACCTTCTCTGTACTTCTCTATTAACATCCTCAAAGCAAACACTGCATCTGTGGTGCTCTTTCTTGGCATGAAACCAAACTGTTGTTCACAAATGCTGACCTCTGCCCTTAGTCTTGCTTCCACTATTCTTTCCCATAGCTTCATTGTATGGCTCATCAACTTTATCCCTCTGTAGTTGCCACAACTCTGTACATCGCCCTTGTTCTTAAAAATGGGCACAAGCACACTTCTCCTCCATTCCTCTGGCATCTGCTCACTTTCTAAGACCTTGTTGAATATTCTTGTCAGAAAATCTACTGCTACCTCCCCTAGCCACTTCCATACCTCAACTGGTATGTCATCAGGGCCAACTGCCTTTCCACTCTTCATCCTCTTCAATGCCCTCCTCACTTCTCCCTTACTAATCTTTGCTACTTCCTGCTCCTCAACGGTCACCCCTTCTACTCTTTTTCTCTCTCATTTTCCTCATTCATCAGCTCTTCAAAGTACTCTTTCCATCTTCCCAGCACACTTCTGTCATCAGTCAATACATTTCCCTCTCTGTCCTTTATCACTCTAACTTGCTGCACGTCTTTCCCATCTCTATTTCTCTGCTGTGCTAACCTGTATAGATCATTTTCTCCCTCCTTACTGTTCAACCTATCATACAAGTCATCATACGCCCTCTGTTTGGCCTTTGACACTGCTACCTTCGCCTTACGCTGTGTCTCCCTGTACTCCTGTTTACTCTCTTCGGTCCTCTCAATGTCCCACTTCTTCTTGGCTAACCTCTTCTTTTGTACACACTCCTGCACTTCCTCATTCCACCACCAAGTTTCCTTATCTACTTTCCTTCCAGAGGACACACCAAATACTCTCCTACCGGTCTCCCTGATCACATTGGCTGTGGTTGTCCAGTCCTCTGGAAGCACTTCCTGACTACCCAAAGCCTGTTTCAACTCCTCCTTGAAGACAACACGACACTCTTCCTTTTTCAGCTTCCACCACTTTGTCTTCTGCTCTACCTTTGCCTTTTCACCTTTCTCACCATCAGTGTCATCCTGCACACCACCATCCTATGCTGTTTGGCAACACTCTCACCCACTACTACTTTGCAGTCACTGACTTCCTTCAAATTACCTCGCCTACACAAGATGTAGTCTACCTGTGTGCTCTTACCTCCGCTTTCATAAGTCACCCTATGCTTCTGTTTCTTCTGGAAGAAAGTATTCACCACAGCCATTTCCATCCTTTTGCAAAATCGATCAACATCTGTCCTTCTGTGTTCCTGTCCTGGATACCAAACCTGCCCATCACTTCCTCGTCCCCTCTGTTGCCTGCACCAACATGTCCATTGAAGTCTGCTCCAATGACCACTCTTTCACCTCTGGGGGTACTCTGCATCACTTCATCTAACTCACTCCAGAATCTCTCCTTCTCTTCTAGCTTACATCCTGCCTGTGGGGCATAAGCACTAACAACATTGACTATCACGCCTTCAATTTCTAACTTGAGACTCATCACTCTGTCTGACACTCTTTTCACTTCTAGAACATTCCTGACAAACCCCTCCTTCAAGATGACTCCTACTCCATTTCTCTTCCCATCCACACCATTATAAAACAGTTTAAACCCTGCTCCTAAGCTTTTAGCCTTTCTACCTTTCCACCTTGTCTCCTGAACACACAGTATGTCCACCTTCCTCCTCTGCATCATGTCAGCCAGCTCCCTATCTTTTCCTTGCATAGTTCCAACATTCAAAGTCCCTACTCTCAGTCCGAGGCTCACGCATTTCCTCTTCTCTCTCTGCCTACGGACACGCCTCCCGCCTCTCCTTCTTCTCCCTAGCTTTACTTCATCATACATCTTAAAATCACAAAGATGGCAGTGAAGTTCATAATGACGAAAAATATCCACTGTAGAAATGTAATGCACACTCATTACCAGTCATGGTTGCTGTTTCAGAATTATCAGTACATATAAAAGAATCGAGTATTGTTCTTGATGAAGATCTGTGCTGTCCGAGTGCCCTTCTTGAATAAACTGCTGTCATTTAATAATAGATTAGTTAAGCTTCATCTTTTTTATATCAAGAAGAATCTCTTATTTTCAGTTGACTCCTTTTCTAAATGTTAGTCTTGAGTCAGTGTTTTCCATTTTTTGCCTCATAGTGTTTTTATGTAGTCACACACTTCAGCCTAATTAGCTGGGCTCAGCAGACTTATTTTATCAGAGATTTCTTAGGAGGATACACAGCACATAGTATTTATGTGACGGTAAAATTATTAAAACCCTGGGATGTTTGGTTGTTTATATAAAGGTGCTTAGTATAATAGATGGGTGACTATTATTATAAAATATTCTAAAGACATTTCTTTTTGCATGTGTGATTTTAATTGTTCACCAAAGAGGAAATGTTTACTAAAGACACTAATATTGTACATTTATTGTGATATTACAGGCTTGTGCTACAGCTTTGATGCATCCAGTATATGTTGTCCATTCCAAAGGAAAGATTGTAGACACCTGGACACCCACGCGGGGATGGTGACCAGCAATAAAAAAAAAAGGCTTAGGACTACCCAGTAATGATCCTGCTATTAAAAGTGGTATAAGTGGCTTAGTAAATATTACATATTTTAATATTGCAAAAACTTTATTGATTATTGAAGTACAAACAATTCTCTATTAATACAATTGTACATTACTGCTATTATATGTTATGTTATACAAACTATTTTATCTATTAAGTGGCTGATTTCAGAGAATTTTTTTCTTTTCATTCTTTAAACAAGCTTTCCATTTAAAATACAATTATAGGATGAAAACAGTGATCTTTGTTTCAACGGCAAGTATTTTACCGCCAAGCACACTACTACACACCTACATTATATGGCAAAAGTATGTTGACATCTGAATTTCAAGCCAAGATGTGAATCTTAGTTCAGCTGTTCCCATAATATTGTCAGAACTGTGAATCAAACTCAGGACCTTGCAGTGAGGCGGACGTGCTAATCACTACGCCACCATGGCGCCGGCCAAAATTTACCGTTCATGATTCCATCCACCTTGACGAAAGAACTGATGTTGCCACTACCATGTCTCACAGTGAGGATGGTATTCTTTCATTTATGTACAGTATTGCTTTTTCCACCAGACATTCCTTTTGGAATTATGGCCAAAAAGTTTAGTCTTTGACTTAACAAGGCTCTAATCTTTGGACTGGATAAGCCCCATAAACCCTTTAAAAATGATAAAAGTACACCAATTTTATATGAAATATGTGTTAAAAGTAAAAGAAAATTATTTATTAAACCATTAAACCATTTTATTAACATATTTATCTTTTAAACCATTATTAAACATTTTTATTAACACACACACACACACACACACCTCTCTCTCTCTCTCTCTCTCCCTCTATCTCTCTCTCGCGCGCGCGTGCTGCGGGCCACGCCCACAAGACGTGAATTCAAAGCGCATTCCCTGCTTGACAAACTCAACTTTAATTTGATTCCTTGAGGGATCGGAATTTCAGACGAGCACATTTATTAAACATTTACTGAATTGAAACAACTTAAAAAACTAAACTAAAGACTGAAGCTTCCTTCTGTCTCTATCTGGGAGGCCAACGGGGCAGGATGTTGAGAGACAGCCAATGAGAGAGCAACTCGCGCGTCGATTGGTGTGTTTGAATTTTGAATTTCTTTTCGTAAGAGTGAGTTGTTTCGTATCTCGGGGACAGAAACTCAGGAAAATGGCCTTCGTAACCCGGGGATTTGGTACACAGGGGTCTTTGTAAGTTGGGGGCTGACTGTGTATGTATACAGAGGTATGAAAAAAGTATCTGAACCTTTTGGAATTTCTCACATTTCTGCATGAAATCACCATCAAATGTGATCTGATCTTTGTCAAAATCACACAGATGAAAAAAAAGTGTCTGCTTTAACTAAAACCACCCAAACATTTATAGGTTTTCATATTTTAATGAGGATAGCATGCAAACAATGACAGAAGGGGGAGGAATAAGTAACTGAACCGTCTGCCTAAGGAGAATTAAATAGCAATTGAAACCAATTTTTACCAAACAATTTAAGTGAGATGAGTGCCCAATCACTGATGAGTGGCTTAAAGCTGGCCTGCCCACTATAAAACACACACCTGGTAAGAATTGTCTTGATGACAAACATTGTCTGATGTGCACCATGGCTCGCTCAAAAGAGCAGTCTGAAGACCTGCTTCTCTCCCAAGGAGTGGCCGTATACCAATGATTACACCAAGAATTCATATATATATATATATATATACACACACTAGTCCTTCTCAAAAAATTAGCATATTGTGATAAAGTTCATTATTTTCTGTAATGTACTGATAAAAATTAAACTTTCATATATTTTAGATTCATTGCACACCAACTGAAATATTTCAGGTCTATTATTGTTGTAATACTGATGATTTTGGTATACAGCTCATGAAAACCCAAAATTCCTATCTCAAAAAATTAGCATATTTCATCCAACCAATAAAAAAAAGTGTTTTTAATACAAAAAAGTCAACCTTCAAATTATTATGTTCAGTTATGCACTCAATACTTGGTCGGGAATCCTTTTGCAGAAATGACTGCTTCAATGCGGGCGTGGCATGGAGGCAATCAGCCTGTGGCACTGCTGAGGTGTTATGGAGGCCCAGGATGCTTTGATAGCGGCCTTAAGCTCATCCACGGTGTTGGGTCTGGTGTCTCTCAACTTTCTCTCCACAATATCCCACAGATTCTCTATGGGCTTCAGGTCAGGAGAGTTGGCAGGCCAATTGCGCTCAGTAATACCATGGTCAGTAAACCATTTAGCAATGGTTTTGGCACTGTGAGCAGGTGCCAGGTCGTGCTGAAAAATGAAATCTTCATCTCCATAAAGCTTTTCAGCAGATGGAAGCATGAAGTGCTCCAAAATCTCCTGATAGCTATCTGCATTGACCCCGCCCTTGATAAAACACAGTGGACCAACACCAGCAGCTGACATGGCACCCCAGACCATCACTGACTGTGGGTACTTGACACTGGACTTCAGGCATTTTGGCATTTCCTTGTCCCAGTCTTGCTCCAGACTCTGGCACCTTGATTTCCGAATGACATGCAAAATTTGCTTTCATCCGAAAAAAGTACTTTGGACCACTGAGCAACAGTCCAGTGCTGCTTCTCTGTATTCCAGGTCAGGCGCTTCTGCCGCTGTTTCTGCTTCAAAAGTGGCTTAACCTGGGGAATGTGGCACCTGTAGCCCGTCCACTGCTTCCACAGATCTCCCAAGGTCTGGAATCGGCCCTTCTCCACAATCTTCCTCAGGGTCCGGTCACCTCTTCTGGTTGTGCAGCGTTTTCTGCCACACTTTTTCCTTCCCACAGACGTCCCACTGAGGTGCCTTGATCGAGCACTCTGGGAACAGCCTATTCGCTCAGAGATTTCTTTCTGTGTCTTACCCTCTTGCTTGAGGGTGTCAATGATGGCCTTCTGGACAGCAGTCAGGTCGGCAGTCTTACCCATGATTGTGGTTTTGAGTAATGAACCAGGCTGGGAGTTTTTAAAAGCCTCAGGAATCTTTTGCAGGTGTTTAGAGTTAATTGGTTGATTCAGATGATTAGGTTAATAGCTCGTTTACACTACCTGAACATGATATGCTCATTTTTTGAGATAGGAATTTTGGGTTTTCATGAGCTGTATGCCAAAATCATCAGTATTAAAACAATAAAAGACCTGAAATATTTCAGTTGGTGTGCAATGAATCCAAAATATATGAAAGTTTAATTTTTATCAGTACATTACAGAAAATAATGAACTTAATCACAATATGCTAATTTTTTGAGAAGGATTAGTGTATATATATATATATATATATATATATATATATATATATATATATATATATATATACACACACACACACACACACACACACACACACAGTGGTAGCTCGACTTACAAGTGTCCCTAATAACGAATTTTCCATTATATGAGCTTCGTATTGTCTCAGTAAGACAGAACACATGTGTGAATGAGAAGGACCCAAGAGGAACGGTGAGGTTACAGGGAGCAGAGATAAAGAAGGTGGAGGATTTTAAGTACTTAGGCTCAACAATCCAGAGCAATGGAGAGTGTGGAAAAGAGGTGAAGAAGCCGTGCGCAGGTAGGCTAGAAATGTTTGAGAAAAGTGTCCAGTGTAATGTGTGATAGGAGGATAAGATAAGATAAGACTTTATTATCCCGGGGGAAATTTTGGTTACATCGTATAATTACAACGTACGCTACCTAGGTTGTTCAAGGAGTCAAGTTACAAACAGAAAAGAAGACTCAAATCAACAACACACAAACTGCTATAAAATAAATAAATAAAAATTCTATATTTAAAATGACCTTACACAGACCCAGTGAACAATATAATAATAATAATAATAATAATAATAATAATAATAATAATAAATGTAATTAAAAAGTTATAATAATAATAATAATAATAATACAATAAGTAAATCAATAGATAACCGTAAAAAATGGAATTGCACTAAATCATGTTATATTATATTATGTTATATTATAATTATATTTATATTTATATTGCACTACTTATGCCCATTGTTGGAAAAAAATAAACAGTTCTCTGGGTAAACAAAATGGCCACAACTTCAAAGTTAGATGTTCTCCATTCTCAGAGCAATGTTTATAGATAATCTACAATCACCAGGTTTATTTAACGAGAATCCGCCGTTCTTCCGCCACGGGCCTTGTTGCTAGCCATTGCGCTCCGGTCCTCTCTGAAAGCCGTGTAAGCCGGCTGGTGTAGTCGCCTCGTTCGGTGTACTCTCCTCGAGCCATGCTTCACAGAAACACAGCATGGAGCAGTCCTGTAGATCCCTCTGTGGTGCAATCCGAGCATAAAGCTTGCCCATCTTGTTTCACAGAGACTGAAAATTTTCAAGCAATATGACCAGGAGTGCTACCCTTTCACTGCTAACCAAGCATCGGAGTCATCGTTCAGCCAATCCCCACCTGCCGCATCTCCGCCTGGGTTTATTGTTATCCGGGGTGCGGCTAGCGTTGAGCTGCGCTATTAGCTCAGGATAGGAGAAGAGCGTGCTCAGTTCTAAATGTCCAAAAGGACTGCTCTCATAGCTGTAGTAAATGTCGCACGGTCATAGACGAGCATAGTGCAAAAAACAAACAAACAAAAACAGCATACAAAACAAATCAAAACAAACAAACAATTTGACTCCTGGAACTCTGCGACGTCACCCTCTAAAGAGCGCCATCTTGGATCATGTGTGGATATCGGCAAGAATGAAAGGAAAAGTGTACAAGACCATGATGAGGCCAGCAATGTTGTATGGTTTAGAAACAGTGACACTGAGGAAAAGACAGGAGGCAGAGCTGGAGGTAACAGAGATGAAAATGTTCAAGTTCTTTTTGGGAGTAATAAGGACGTATAGGATCAGGAATGAGTACATCAGAGGAACAGCACATGTAAGTTGTTTTGGAGACAAAGTCAGAGAAGCTAGATTGAGATCGTTTGGACCAATGTTCGCTCTAAACTACGTGCTTGCACAATCGTGCACTGCTGACACATTCTCAGCACACAAGAAAATCTATGTAGCGCATAAAGTAAAATTCAACAGAAACGTATTCATTAATATCTAGTCTTCTTCTTTTCTTTTTTCTTTTCAGCTGTCCCCTTCAGGGGTCGCCACAGCAAATCATCTGCCTCCATCTCATCCTGTCCTCTGTATCTTCTTATCTTACGCCAATGACCTTCATGTCCTCTTTCACCACATCCATGAATCTCTTCTTTGGTTTTCCTCTAGGCCTTTTGCCTGGCAGTTCCAACCTCAGCATCCTACTACCAATATATTCACTATTCCTTCTTTGTACATGTCCAAACCATCTCAATCTAATATTAATATCTAATATTAATCTTATATTTAATATCTAATCTATCTTAATCTAATATTAGACCTAATCTAATTCATTAGACCAATAATATTGTTTTCTGTACCATTTTGTAATGTGACAGCTGTCCAGCCAATGATATGATACGGTTCACTTACGCGACGCGGCAAATCATACCATTGATAGTGCCTGCATATGTGCCCTGCCAATATGTGCCATGCAGTTAGCTAGCTAACAACAGAGTTAAGAGATGCAAATGCTAACCCCTTATCATGGCAAAATGAACAGGCAGTGACACACACACTCACCAAGCCAAAGTAAAAAAGAAATGTGCTTCTTTTAAGATGGAATGGCTGTCGGAGTGTGTGTACAAGTAGAAGAACAAGCAGTGAAACTGGGTGAGATTCTTTCTTTTAACTATTGTTATTATTCAATCCAGAGCAATGGAGAGTGTATATAATAAGAGTGGTTTACTCAATCAAAAGCCTTAGAGGTATCAATTAAAACATAAGAATTTTGCCTCTGGTGGCCTGGTGGTATGACAGTGTTAGATCACTGATCCCCAGGTTGTGGTTTAAGCCCCACTCTCAATGAGTTGCCACTGTCCCCCCCAATGCGGCTAACTGGGTTATCAAAGTTTTTTACATATCGCTCACTGTCTATGGTGAGACACATGTAAAACAACCATTGCTTTAAAAAGTAAGGTGCATAACCGTCGGTGTGTTTCTACCCTGGCGAGTTGTCCACGGTGTACTCTTCCCTCGCCCAGAGTCGGCTGAGATAGGCGCTAGCCTTCCCGTGACACTAATTTGGATTAAACAGTTCAGTAAATGAATGGAATTCTGCCTCAATTAAATTTTAAACTGTCTCTTTCATGGCATAAATACACATATCATGCTTAGTCTTACAACCAAATTGGTTGTCTGTGGTAGTAAATTATGTAACACATATGATCCAAAAGTGTCAATAATATGGCAAAAGTCCATGTCCCATTCATTTAGTCATCCTTCATTCATCGTTCATTCATTTTATGAAAACCTTAATACTAATTAGGGTTGCGGAGAGGAAGGTGGCCATCTAAGCCAACTCTAGGCGAGGGCAGATTACACCCTGGGCATTTTGCCAGATGGTCCTTGGGCAGAAACATGTTGATGGCTATGCAGCTCATCTTGACAAAATTCTGCAATGGTTCTTTTACATGAACCTCTCACCATAGACAGTGAGAGACATGGTTGGCCTTTGATAACCCAGTTAGCTGCTCTGGGAGGACAGTACTGACAAATGTTGATAGTGAGTCTGACCTTGGATGACCTAGTCACCCCATAACCTACCACTGGGCCGTCGCTGATGATGATACAGGTAAATGTATCAAGAAACTAGTAAAGCAAATAACAAAAAGAGCTTCAACATTTGGGCCATCAACATTTAAGATGTTCCTTTGTTATTTGGCCTGAGCCGCTTGCTTTACCATCAGGAAGCTGTAAAAACCTCATTGGTTGTGATTCTTAATGTATCCTATTTGCAATAATTCGTTGTATAGCGATCACTCATAACACAGTTAAATAGCGTAGAGTAATGTTTCCTCCACAGCTCAGCTATATTATTTTCTGCACGAGCTCCCTCTGTAGTGCATATTACAGATATATTGCTCCATTTCAAAGCTTTCACTTCCTTCCAAAACTCATTTACATTGTCACATAAACACTTTTAAGCCACAGAGTATCTCCTTAGAAATTGTTCATGTTTAGAAACATAACAATGCACATTTACAGCATACCTAGAATTAGCAAGCTTTTGCATTCCAGAAGTCTCCTGTCTGGGCTTACAGAACCTACTAAAACCAAAGCCTTGTAAGCCTCCTAAGCTTCTGCACCTACTTCTCCATTCTGCCATAATGTTGTCTGTCCTTTCATTTTTCTTTAAGTTGTATAAACAAATTAACCTCAACCCAATTGAACACTTCAAGGATGATCTGAAACATCAAATGAGCATTAAAGGCCTTCCTTGCCAAATGAATCACATATAGGCATGATGGTCAGGTGTCATATACTTTTAGCCATGCGGTATATTACATGCAAACATGCAAGTATGTAAATGTAAATGGTTATGGATGCAGCAGGTTGTTTAAAAATACAAATGAAGAAAAGGTGAAATAAAATAACATTATACATCAGTCACGAGTACAAGACACATTCTGCCTTGTAGTATATTGTACTGTATATGAAGAGAGTCACATCCCCTAAAACTGTGATCTTGTTTAAGGCTCTAGCTATGTGTGCTTTAATTATTTTCCCAAAATAAACTGTATGTATGATTTGGGACAGCTCTTTAGGATTGGGTCAAGGCGCGGGAGAGCGCTGACCAATCAGATGGCATTACCTTCTAGGTTTACCAATAGTAGCGCTGTGCGCACAAACTCTGTTATAACTGAATCGGTTCAATTAATTGAATCGATTCTTTAGAGCACATTTCATTTAAATGAACCGAGTTGTGTGATTTATTGAGTCGGAGTGAGCATGCAGAAGCAGTGTGTTTGGATCTACGTTTGGAGTGATCCTCGCTGTGGAACCCGCATGCTCTGGATTCAATGAGCAGAGTGCGGAGAGGAGTCGATTCTTTCGGACTCCTTCAAGATCCGGTTCTGCGAGGCTGCGCAGGAGAGGACGGAGGGGTGGGGGGGGGGGTTTGCTGGATGTCAACAGTAGAAGATTGTCATATCTTGCCAGTGATGCGCTCGCATTGATGAAGCGGCTTGCAGTGGCGCGTGCTCGGTAATGTCACGCGTGGATGCGCGTGCTGAGCTGGTGCTGAGCTGGTGCTGGGGACTTGCGTGACAACGTTCCGGAGTGGATGCGCAGTGCAGATTGGTCCGGTGCACGGAAAGCTCCGAAATAAAATCAAGCCCTCTTCCTAAGAGCTTCCCCCTGCAGCATCCCAACGGTAGGTATCAATCATAACACTGCAATATAAGGGCATTAATAGTCATGTGTGCGTCACGTGCTTCTTGGGGTGCTGCGGATGACGTGATTTACATTACAGAACACCTATTACAAATAAGTAGCTCCTAGTTGTTTCTATTTTCTGTACATGACAGAAGCCAAGCATGATAACACCACACACCGACCTGTAGCATGAGCATCCCAAACCCGGTCATTTGTCACGATCCTCATCTTTCTTAATAATAAAGCAGTGGGTACTAAAAGGACCATGGTGATGTTTTTATTCTCACACACACACACACACACACACACACACACACACACACACACACACACACACACACACACACGTGTGAGGCTGCAGGCATCTACACTGCAGACCCTCTGAGATGCACACAGTGTCCTAGAGATAATAATAAAAGACACAGAGATCAACATCTGGTTTCAGCTGTGTATTGTGAGAACATAATGTTCCATCACACTGTACTGCTCTACATGCATCCTATTTGCCCACCAATTCTTTCTGTTGGGCTACACAAGCAGCTTTCTTCTGAAACACAATCCAGCCGCCTGCTGATACCAAGCAACATTAGGGCAGAATGCACATAAGCTGGATAATTTAACAGGATTGAGCGATTACAGGCACCTTTCTGTTAAATTCAACACAGTGGAGCGTCCACGCAATGCTTTCTACATCAGCCTGTTTTTAAGTACAGTAAGAGATTTAAATCTAAGTGCTTGTATCGTAGCAATCCGGTTTAAATGTGTGCATAAGCATTGCTTTACAGCACAGCTGGAAAGTCTGTTCTGGACTGACCTATCCACTGCTTAATTCTTACATTTATTCCAGTGTACTTCAGAGATTTCTCTACAATTCATTCTTTCTGACATCTCTCCTCCATACTGAGCTCTTTATAGCCATGTATAGTCTAAAATAGTTTAGACCTTGTGCTAAGTCCCCATTTAAGGGACTGTATACACTTAATTATCTGGCACAGTAGCTTGTAAGCTTCTTATCAGGTTGGAGGGGTTACAGAGCAGGATCTTCAGCCTATTACAATCACAATGTAATGTAGTATGTTTAGTTTTGCCTTCAGGTAAAATTAGAGTGTCTCCACTGAAGGACTTAATTGAGTCTTATTCTTTTAAAAGTTTGTACAAAGTAGTTGCAATGCCTCTGAATTGAAATACAATTGAAGATGCATGTAGTGTCCAGTGCCTTGGTATTATAGATTTAGTGGACACTGTGGATTTCCAAGGTTAAGCTTATAATCCAAATTACATGCCAAATTATCACACAGCTAAGGATTGTTAAAAACATAGTGACCACAAGTTAGGGATACAGTTTGAACACTACACGAAGGCTACTAAACAGAAAACAAAAGCTTAATTATCTGGTCTTGTAGCTTCAGTGTATTATTATAATAATAATAATAATAATAATAATAATAATAATAATAATAATAAACTTTGGGAGGAAGGCAAATTGCCTGTAAAAAGTGAGACAGTGTGTTGGTAAGTTACATAAAAGTCAAAGGTGATTTTGCCTCAGAGCTGAAGGCATCATATTTTCAGGTTGTCTGGCTATGCATCCATATGTCAGTATATATGTCGGCGTCAATTTTGTAAACAAAATAATCTCAAGAAAACTTTAAGGTTTGCACAAATGCCCAGTTTTGGATGCAGGCTCATGTGGGCCATTCTTGTGCAAAAATACATCCCCCCCCCAGGCGGTAGTTCTAATATTAGTACTAATTTGGTCCAACAAGGAAAACGTTATTTTTTTTGTTTTTTTTTATTTATTTTTTTTTACTAAATGCCAATAAAAACTACAAATAAATATTAAATGTACATATACCGTATTCGACGTAATAAGCACCCTGCTCCAATAAGCACCCCATTGTTCTTGATCTTACGTTTAATAACAATCTTACGTCTAATAAATGACATTTATGTTGATTGGCTTGATTTTACTTCCGGGAAAATGTTTCAAGAAATATTCGAAAGGAAAAGAAGACCGGGAGGGAAAAGTAAAGGGGTCTTTTAATATATATATATATATATATATATTTCTGTCTTCCTTTCGGCTTTTTACCTTTTACTCAGGAGTCGCCACAGCGAATCATTTGACTCGCACTTATGATTTGGCAGAGGTTTTTACGTCGGATGGCCTTCCTGTCACAACCATTTTTAGCAAGGGACAGAAACACGCTGACGACTTTGCAGCTCCTCTTTACGAATGTCAGCAATGGTTCTTTTACATCAACCTCTCACCATAGACAGTGAGAGACATGGCCCGCCTTTGATAACCCAGTTAGCCGCACTGGGGGGGACAGTGACAACCTTGTGGAGAGTGGGACTCGAACCCCCAACCTTGGGATCAGCGATCCAGCGCCCTATACCACTAGACCACCACTGCCCCTAAAAAAAATACATATACATAATATGTATGTATGTATGTATGTATGTATGTATGTATGTATGTATGTATGTATGTATGTATGTATGTATGTGTGTGTGTGTGTGTGTGTGTGTGTGTGTGTGTGTGTGTATGTATGTATGTATGTATGTATGTATGTATGTATGGTTTTCTGTTTATATTCAGTTTTCAAGTAAGTAGTTTGGTTGGCCACAAAATGAATAACACATAAACAAATAAATTTAATAAACAATGTCTGTTGAAGTTATAGTCCACTCAGAATCAGAATACTTTATTAACTCCAGAGGAAATTGTGTTAGTAACTACTTTTGAACAAAAAAAGAAAAAGAAGTACAAGAAAAAGGATATAGTAAGTGGGAAAAGAGAGTGAGAGGTATCGGAAGGGCAGGAGCAACTGCAGTAGGCTGCACGCTGGACAATGCCCGGGATGGTATCACAGTTTCTGGGAGAACTGATGATTGATGATCTTCACAAGAATAAATAAACCATTGAGTTGTGCACATATATAAATATAGCTTTAAAATTATTGACAATATATAAATATATTCGGTTCTGGCCCCTCCCACAAATCAAGATAATCAGCGAGTTCTGTACCCGGAAGTACTCGAACTTAATCCGTTGCAGACAGCTGTTCGGATTCTGATTTGTTCGAATTCGGAATCTGCTTTTCCCATTACAAATAATGTAAATGGTCTTAATCCATTTCGTCATCTTTTTAACAGAAGTTAATGGTACCATAACTCATAACATAGGTCCACAAATTAAGTGAAAAAGTTATTGAATACAGCACACTATATTATGGTCTGTGTTGTGAGAGACTCTTTAACTTTTCTGTTTTTTATTTTAGTGTGTTATGGTCTGTGTTGTGAGAGACTCTGGTTTTGGAGGCTCTAACTCTCTGTCTTTCTGCACGTTGTAACGGGCGTGGTTGCCACACGCTGATGGAGTGCTAACCACACACTCGATTCCACTTAGTAATCACAGGGCTTCTATAACATTGACTACAATGTCCCCGTGCTCTAGTGCCCTCCCTGTGAATAATAAAGCTCATCCGTTTTCCGTTTATAGAAGCCCTGTGATTGCTAAGTGGAATGAGGTGTGTGTGTTTAGCACTCCACCCGTGTGTGGCAGCCACACCCCCTACAACGTGCAGAAAGATAGAGAATTAGAGCCACCAAAGCCAGAGTCTCTCACAAAAGAGACCATAACACACTAAAATAAAACCCACAGTACAGTTAAAGCATAAGAACAATAAAGATAAGGATTTTAACCTTTGTGGTGGTGAACAGTTTGCATACGTAAATGTTGGAGAGGGAGAGAGGCAGGGCATCCCCTTCCATAACAGAGAGGGAGAGGGGAGTCAGATCCTCTTCCATAACAGCTTCAAGTGAATCAGCCAAAGGTGTTTTTTTCTCTTGGTACTTGCTTTGGCATGGGTGACTCTTCTTCAGGATGTCCCGTTCTGTTCTTGAAGAATATTTCTAACGTGGCTTGTTTCTGCCTTTTCAAAACCTTACGAAAGTGGCTCTTGACCTCTGAATTGTTCGTTCAACCTCTAAAGTGTTAGAGTACCAAGGTACCACTGTATACACATATATACACACACACACGCACACACACACACACACACACACACACACACACACACACACACACACACACAGTCTGCCCCCTACTTACGAGATTAATCCGTTTCAGAGTTTTTCTCGTAACGCGGGAGTTTCGTAAGTAGGGTGCGCATTTTACATGTAAAACGCCTGATTCGTTCCAAGGCTCTCATTAAATGTTTATTGCGGCGCTGCGGGCCACGCCCACAAGCAGGACACCAGAGCATTTTAAGACGTGGAATTCAAAGCGCATTCCCTGCTTGACAGATCGGAGGTCCAAACTCAACTTTAACTTCATTCCTTGAGGGATTGGAGGTCCAGATGAACCGCGTTTTGCTCACATGTGCCACATTTATTAAACATTTACTGAATTACACAACTTAAAAAACTAAACTAAAAACTAGAGTTAAGCCTCCTTTCATCTCTGACTCTGTAGGCAGTCTGTCTCTCTCTCTCTCTCTCTCTCTCTCTCTCTCTCACACACACACACACACACACACACACACACACACACACACACACACACACACACACACACACACACACACAACTCAGGCCACACCCACACGCAACGCACAGCTGGTGGTGTTTTATCAAGGGCAGGGCCGATGCAGGTAGCCATCAGGAGATTTTGGAGCACTTCATGCTTCCATCTGCTGAAAAGCTTTATGGAGATGAAGATTTCATTTTTCAGCACGACCTGGCACCTGCTCACAGTGCCAAAACCACTGCTAAATGGTTTACTGACCATGGTATTACTGTGCTCAATTGGCCTGCCAACTCTCCTGACCTGAACCCCATAGAGAATCTGTGGGATATTGTGAAGAGAAGGTTGAGAGACACCAGACCCAACACTGTGGATGAGCTTAAGGCCGCTATTGAAGCATCCTGGGCCTCCATAACACCTCAGCAGTGCCACAGGCTGATTACCTCCATGCCTCGCCGCACTGAAGCAGTCATTTCTGCAAAAGGATTCCCAACCAAGTATTGAGTGCATAACTGAACATGATTATTTGAAGGTTGACTTTTTTTGGATTAAAACCCCTTTTTTATTGGTCGGATGAAATATGCTAATTTTTTGAGATAGGGATTTTTGGTTTTTCTTTACTTTTTTGCCAAAATGATCAATATTAAAACAATAAAAGGCATTTTGTGTAATGAATCTAAAATATATGAAAGTCTAATGTTTATCAGTACATTACAGAAAATAATGAACTTTATCACAATATGCTAATTTTTTGAGAAGGACTAGTATATACAGTAGGCCCTTGACATTCGCGGGGGTTCGGTTCTGAGCCCTCCCGCGAATCGAGATAATCCGCGAGTTCTGTCCCCGGAAGTAAAACCCCATGTATCACGTCACATGCGCGAATGAGCAGTCAGAAGTAAAATACTATGTATCTATTACATGCATTAAAATATGCTACTTAAACACATTCTATAGACAGTCTTACTCATTAATACAGTATTAATGTAGTAAAATATAGTAATGATTAAGAAAAACTTCAATTTTTCCTGTTATTTTTGATTGATGAAAAAATATAAAAATACAGCATATACTACTGTAAATAACTCGTTTAAAAGTCTTTTTCAATTATTATTCCAGTACAGTCTGTCTTCCTTTCGGCTTTTTCCCTTTTACTCGGGAGTCGCCACAGCGAATCATCTGATTCACACGTTTGATTTGGCAGAGGTTTTTACGTCGGATGCCCTTCCTGTCACAACCCTTTTTAGCAAGGGATAGAAACACACTGACGACTTTGCAGCTACTCTTTACGAAAGTCAGCAATGGTTCTTTTTCATGCCTCACACCATAGACAGTGAGAGACATGGCCCGCCTTTGATAACCCAGTTAGCTGCATTGGGGGGCACAGTGACAACCTTGTGGAGAGTGGGACTCGAACCCCCAACCTTTGGATCAGCGATCCAGCGCCCTATACCACTAGACCACCACTGCCCCACAGTACCGAAGTTAATTCTTAGAATGTTTGTGCGTGAGATTTTTTGTTCTGTAGCATGTTTAACAAATGATACCAAAAGGATAAACTTTATTACGCTTCATGTCCTTTTACATTGAACTTGGAGTGACGTCTTGGAGTGACGGCTCCAAGATGGCGCTGCCTAGAGGGCAACATCGCAGAGTTCTCAAAGTCAAATTGTTTCTTTGTTCGTTTTAATTTGTTTTATTTGTTTGTTCATGTTTTGCACTAACAACTTCTATCGTCAGCTATGCTATGGGAGCTCAATGCTAACCACCCAGGCGGGGTTCTCAAAGGCTTGGTTAGCACTTCCGGCCATACTTCTTGAAAATGTTCAGTCCCTGCAAAACAAGATGGACGAGCTTCATGCTCAGATTGCTGCGCAGAGGGATCTACAGGACTGTGTTTCTGTGAAACATGGCTCAAGGAGAGTACACCCGATGAGGCGATTATACCAGCCAGCTACACGGCCTTCATCCTCTGCAATCCCAAGCGCCAGAGTCGTCGTTCGGCCCCTTCCTGCCTGGGCTTCTTGTTAGCTGGGGCTCACATTGAGCTGCCTACCATAGCATATTAGCTCTGCTAATAGCATATTAGCTCTGCTTAGTTATACCCACTCGAAGATTTGCCGATCTTATAGCTGTAGTAGAGTCGAACGGTCGTAGACGAACATAGTGCAAAACATGAACGAACAAACAAAAAAATAAAACAAATTTAAAAAAAAATACGAACAAAGAAACAATTTGACTCTGAGAACTCTGCGACTTCGCTCTCTGGGCAGCGCCATCTTGGAGACGTCACTCCAAGTTCAATGTAAACGGACATGAAGAGTACTGTAATAAAGTTTATCCTTTTGTTAAACATGCTACAGAACATAAAATCTCACGCATAAACATGAACGTAGGTACTGTACTGGAATAATAATTGAAAAGACTTTAATACAACAGTTGAGAGAAAACCGTCATTTCTCAGGAGAAATTTCTTCAGAAGAGACATCCTGTGTTTTCTATCGCTTAGCCAGAGAAGATGCATAGCATTTGAGTGGTATCATAGAGATTAACTGGTAATTCAACCACACACAAAAAAGAGGCTCATTGACAACTTGTTCGCGAATGAGGAAAAAGGGGCGGGATATCAGCGCAACCAATCAGGAGAAAGGAAGACAGCCATTGGCTGAATTTGAATCACGTGCCGGTTGCTCGGTAGTCAGCGAATACTCAAACTGTGGGTGCATTCACTGGGGAATGTCTATAATGTTCATCAGTAACAACACATTTGATTGTTCCGCCGTGCTTTAAAAAACAGGAAAATATTTTGTTATGTTCTCTTGGTAAATGTCCAACAAGATGAACCATTAAAAACTGCTACAGCAAAACTATTGGATGCTCTGAATGAATGGAGCGATGAGCCAGATATGGATCTATCAGAAAGTGATGACTGGTATTTTTCACCAGATTCTCTTGCTGACTAACTCCATACATTCCTGGCCATGTGCTTTTCAATGTGCCACATGCTAAAGTTTACCTTTGTGTTGATTGGTTAAAGGTGCCATGTGCTAACTGACATTCATGCTGATTGGCTCCATTTTACATGGGGGGGGTTGTATTTAAAGGAACAGGACTGGTAGGGGAAAATTAAAGGGTCTTTGTTTTTAAATGATGCAGTTTTCTGTTTATTTTCAACTTTCATGTAAGTAATTTGGTTCATACCACATCATGAATAACACAAATACCACTAAAACTCTTTTATTGTTCTGTTATTATTCATGTTTTCTACCTCTATGGTAATGTACACTTACCGTTCCACTCTGCTGTTAATCATTTTAATAAGCGCCCACCCACTCCAATTTTTAAGCGCTTTGGGTGCTTATCACATCAATTACGGTATATATACTTGATGCTCGTTGCGTAACTGAGAGGAGGATTGCCAAGACCATGATCCTTTGAAATTCTTTGTGTTACCTATAAAAGTCCAGTGTGATATCTGTCCTTCTCATTCTTGTTTTCTGGTGTAGCTAAGGAAATGGATTTACTTAAACAAAACTATAATATGCAATTTTAAGCCTGAGGGTGTTCTTTATTGGTGTTGTTATTGTTGTAGTTTCTCAGTACAGAGGCAATTATTTTAAAAAGGGCCATTCACTTCCCAGACATATTTAATGAATTTCAGTGTTATGTCTTTGAAATACAATGGAATCAACTATTATGGTTTTTTTTCAAACCCTTTGCTTTTGCCTTTAGACCAGTGCTTCTTAAATAGTGGGGTTGGGGGGGGTATGTCCATGTACCCATAACATGCTTTCATGGAATAGTGTATGAGGAATTAAGCAGAATTGCCTCTCCACTCCACTCGGTGGCAGTGGCGCTCTCATTGTCACACTGGATTGATGTAGCGGTTTTTTTGCATGAGAAAATGATATAAAGTGCAGTAAACAACCCCTCAAACAACACGGAAAAATTTCTAACAGGAAGAAAGAGAAAGGTGGAGCGAGACGTAGATATTAAGACATAAATAAGTTGAATGAGTTTAAATAAGTTAAATGAGTTTAAATACGGATGTACAGTACTGCCCTCCCAAGCCAGACCGCAGTATCTGCAAAATCATGAAACTGAGGACTTGGGGGTCGCATGCCTTTTTGCAGATACTGCACATTGTCATAGGCATTTTCTCAGTATCTAGAGGTCTTTCATAGTTAATATTTATATCACTAGGTGGAGCTGATTGCACTTAGTCAGAAAAACATAAAAGGCCAATTTGGCTAAAATTGCAGATACTGCGGTCTGGCTTGGGAGGGAAGAGTAGGCCCTCGTTATTCGCGGGGGTTTGGTTCCAGCCCCTCCTGCGAATGAAGATAATCCGCGAGTTCTCTACCTGGAAGTAAAACCCCATGTATCATATTACATGCGTGAATGACCAACCGGAAGTAAAATACTATGTATCTATTGCATACGCTAAAATATGCTTCTTAAACACATTCTATAGCTAGTCTTACTCATTAATACAGTATTAATGTAGTAAAGTGCAGTAATGATTAAGAAAAACTTTGATAATAAAATATAAACATTATACAGTATATATATATATATATATATATATATATATATATATATATATATATATATATAAAATGCAGCCATGAAGGGGGGCACAAACCAATGTCCACCCTCACGCTGGTCCCAAGCCCGGATAAATGCAGAGGGTTGCGTCTGGAAGGGCATCCGGCGTAAAACCAGTGCCACATAAAACATGCGAGTCAAAACTAAGAAATCCATACCAGATCGGTCGAGGCCCGGGTTAACAACGACTGCCATCAGTGCTGTTAACCAACAGGGTGCTGGTGGAAATTGGAATACTGTTGGCCGAAGACGTGGCTGTCTACCGATCACTACCTGGTGGTGAGTTGGCTTTGGTGGTGGGGGAGGCTGCCTTCCAAGCCCAAGCAGGTAATCAGGGTCTGCTGGGAATGTTTGGCGGAGTCCCCTGTTCGAGAGGCCTTTAACTCCCACCTCCGGCAGAGCTACAACCACGTCCCGGAGGAGGCGGTGGACATGGAATCTGAATGGGCCATGTTTCATGCCTCCATTGCTGAGGCGGCAGCCCATAGCTGTTGTTGATGAGTGGGGGCATTCTAGTGTTGTTGAGTGCTGAGCACTAGACTGTCTGGTAACACGTCCCGCTGGTTTAGGCTGAGATAGTAGGGCATTTAGTTTGGCAGGGGCTTCTTTGTAGTACATACGGTGGAGCAGTGTTAGTGCTCCCACATTTCTATGTTGTTCCAGAGGCTAAATTTGCATTGAATCCAGGTCACCTGGCTTAGGTCCTATTATTTTGATAGCTCTTCTTTGTATGGTATCAAGCCATGATAGTGATGTAGGAGAGGCACCCATGCACACCGATAAGGCATATTCCATTCTGGACCTCACCATACTCTTCTATATCATAGCTCTCTGGTCAGGATTCAGGTACATGGATACTCTTCTTAGGATTCCCCAGCGACAGCCAGCATCTTTAGCCATCTTTTTCACGATGTGGGTCCATGTGAGGTCCTTGTGTATGGTAATGCCAAGTAACTCCACTTCATCCACCTTTGCTAGGATGGCGTCCATGAAATGAAGGTTGGGGTGGTTCCCTTCTGCATCTTTCAATCGACTAACTGTGCACTTTGCTGCTCCGAAGAGGACATCCCATTTAGTTGCCCATTTCTGGATTTCATGCAGGTCTTCATTTAAGCTTTTTGCTGCTGTGGCTCTGTGTTTCCTATCTTTAATGATGCTTAGGAGTCATCTGCATATAGGATAGCTTTGTTCTTAAGTATGTCAGTAAGATCGTCAATGTAAATGATGAATAGTAATGGGCCCAGTATTGACCCCTGGGGTACACCCACCAGCATTGATTGGCTTAGCACTTGAGGTGGTGCCGTTTAAGGTCACCTTAAGAACTTCTGTCAGTTAGGTAATCCTTTATCCATCTCATCAGTGTGCCTTTTATACCAATGGCTTCTAGTTTTGCAATTAAGCCTTTATGCCAGACACGATCAAAGGCCCTGCTTATGTCCAGGCAAATTAATCTACCTTCTTGCTGCTTGTGTAATGCATTCTGCAGGTTCTGTGCAACATTTGTCAGTGCATCTACAGTTGAATAGCCTGCTCTGAAGCCAAATTGATTGTCTGATATTCGCCGGTGCTTGCATATGTATTTCCACAGGGCTTTGTTCATGAGACTCTCCATCACTTTACTAATAATGCTCAGGAGAGAAACCCCCTTCTGTCATTGTTTGCATGCTATCCTCATTAAAATATAAAAACCTATAAATGTTTGGGTGGTTTTAGTTAAAGCAGACACTGTTTTTTCATCTGTGTGATTTTGACAAAGATCAGATCACATTTGATGGTGATTTTAAACAGAAATGTTAGAAATTCCAAAAGGTTCAGATACTTTTTCATACCACTGGACCTTCATGTCCTCCTTCACCACATCCATAAATCTCCTCTTTGGTCTTCCTCTCGGCCTTCTGCCTGGTAGTTCCAACCTCAGCATCTTACTCCCAATATATTCACGATACCTTCTCTGTTTCTCTGTACATGTCCAAACTTTTGTGGTCTGTGCTAGTTGGCGGCGTTTAACTATCCTGTCTCTCCGGCGCATGGCTGTTACCCGCAAGCGAAATCCAGAGAGCGCACCTGAATTCACTCAGCCATCAGCGAGCCATAAAGAGGAGCGGCACGCTCCCCTCCAGCGTCAGTAGATTGTTCCCTCCATGCGATTTCGTCTCCCCCGTAATCTCTCTGACTCCTGATTCCCAGCTTCGTGCTGGATCAGTTTCCCACGTTGATATTCTCCCAGTGATTTTGGTTTCCATGTTTTCTTTTCCCCTCACCGCTATGGTGATCTCAACTTTCCCCTACTCCAATGCTTCCCCTGTGCTCAATAAAAGTCATTGTTTCGTCATACTTGGTCTCCTGCATTTTTGAGTCCGACTGATATGCTCCTGGCATCACAGAATCTTCTGACCAGAAACATGGACCCAGCGGAGACCGCCCAACTCCAGCAGGCATTATCCCACCAGGGACTCCTCATGCAACAACACGACTCCACCCTGCACCAAATTGTGGACAGCCTCCAAAGAATAACCATGAGCATAATGCAGCTTGGCAGAAGGATGGACGCCATCGCCTCCCAACTCACCGCCACTCCCCCTTCACTCTCCACTTAAGTGGCAACGCCAGCCTTACTCCCCATGCACCAAGAGCTGCTCATCCCCACGCCAGCTAGGTATTTGGGCACGATCGGCTCATGTGCACAATTCCTCCAACAGTGTTTGCTCATCTTCAGCCAGCAGCGGGTCTCATACACCACCGACCAAACCAAGACCACTTTTGTTATGAGCCTACGCACAGAGCAAGCCCCAGAGTTATGCTCGCACTTTGACCAGTTCATGCTGGAAAAGAAAAGTGTCTTCGACCATCCAGCAAAAGCGGAGGAGGCGAGCAGTCAGCTACTGCGAATCAAGCAAGGCTCGCAGTCAGTGTCGGAGTATGCGATCAGATTCTCATCCGGCCCTCATCGTCCCCGGTAGGTGCTGGGTTTTTCTTTGTAGAGAAAAAGGACAAAACCCTGAGAACCTGCATTGATTACACGGGCCTGAACAGCATCACTATAAAGAATATGTACCCACTCCCTCTCATAGATTCGGCCTTCACCCCTCTCCACAATGCAACCGTCTTTTCTAAGTTGGACCTGAGAAACGCCTACCACTTAGTCTGGATTCAGGAGAGGGACAAGTGAAAGACAGGCTTTAACATGCCACTGGGTCACTTCGAATATCTGGTCATGCCGTTCGGTCGAACCAACGCCCCGGCGGTTTGCCAAGCCCTGGTCAACAACATGCTCAGAGACATGTTGAACCGCTTCGTATTGGTTTACCTAGACAACATCCTGATCTTCTCGAAGGACCACAACGAGCATCTCCGTCATGTAAGAATGGTTTTAATGAGGCTCCTAGAGAACAGGTTATTTGTCAAAGCCGAGAAGTGCAAGTTCCATGTCTCCTCAGTCTTGTTCCAAGGGTTCATCATTGAAAAGGGGTGGATAAGACCCGATCTGACGAAGGTGAAGGCGGTGGCGGAATGGCCGGCTCCAGGGACGTGGAAAAAGCTGCAGAGGTTCCTGGGGTTTGCTAACTTCTATCGACGGTTTGTGCGATACTATGGCCGCCTAGCAGCCCCCCCTCACACAGTTGACATCACCCAAAGCACCTTTACAGTGGTCCCCTAGTGCCCAGCGGAGTTTGACAGACTGAAGGCGAAATTCGTTAATGCACGGGTACTGATCCATCCGGACCCTTCGCTGCAGTTCGTGGTGGAGGTGGACACCCAGGACTCGGGGGTGGGGGTGGTCCTCTCCCAGCACTCTCCAACTGTTCAAAAATTAAACCTTCTTCTCCCGTCGCTTGTCCCCGGCGGAATGAAACTATGATGTTGGGAACTGTGAGCTGCTGGCGGTGGCCTTGACGCTCCAGGAGTGGTGGCACTGGCTGGAAGGGGCAGCCCACCCCTTCGTGGTCTGGATCAACCTTAAGAACATATCTTATCTCCGTATGGCCAAGAGGTTGAACTCCTGTCAGGCACGATGGTCCCTCTTCCTGGGAAGATTCAATTTTACGCTGACGTACCGCCCCGGCTCCCAGAATACCAAACCAGATGCTCTCTCCAGGCAGTTCTCCCCGGGGGAAGACACCACCACGGAGACCATCCTCTTGTGTACTTGGAGCCGCTTGATGGGAGGTTGAATGTCTAGTTCAGAATGCCCAGCATGGGGAACCAGAGCCTGTCGGGTGCCTCCAAGATAGGTTATATGTTCCCCTGCCGGCCAGAACTCCAGTGCTCCTGTGGGCTCACTCATCTAAATTGGCCTGCCACCCCGGAGCCCACCGAACTCTCTTCCTACTCCAACAACGCTTCTGGTGGGCAATTATAACAGCCGACACCGAGGAGTTCGTTGGAGCTTGTGCCACGTGTGCCCGGAGCAGGTCTTCCTATCATGCACTCACGGGCCTCCTCCAACCCTTACCCATTCCTCATCGCCCCTAGTCGCACATCGCGGTGGATATTGTTATGAGGTTACCTCCATCCGAGGGCAACACGGTCATCCTGACGGTAGTAGACCGTTTCTCCAAGGCCTCGTCGCCCTACCCAAACTCCCCTTGGCAATGGAAACAACTGGTCTCCTGGTCCAATCCCCCAGGACGTTGTTTCGGATCGGGTCCCCAGTTTGCATCTTGAGTTTGGAAGGCGTACTGCAACACCCTGGGAGTCTCCTGCAGTCTGACCTCCGGCTACCACCTTCAATCTAACGGGCAGGCAGAGCAAACAAATCAGAGTCTCGGATCCTCCCTGCACTGCATCACCTCCCACCTTCCAGCCTCCTGGTCCACACACCTGCCATGAATACTCACACAACTCCCTGGTCTGTGCCACCACAGGGATGTCCCCCTTCATGGTAATCAATGGTTTCCACCCTCCACTGTTTCCCAGCCAAGAGGTTGAAGTGGCAGTTCCATCTGTCCAGGCACATTTCCGCAGAGCACGCTGGGTCTGGAGAGAAGCCTGTGCCGCCCTGGAACAGACAGCAGCCCGAAATCAGAGAATTTGCCAATCGCCACCAGACTCCGGCACCTCCCTACACTGTCGGGCAACGAGTTTGGCTCTCCTTCCAGGACTTGCCCCTGCAAGTCGACTCGAAGAAATTGTCTCCCAGGTACATCGTCATCATCAGGCTCTATGTCACTGAAGAAATCATAAACCCCAGTGCTGTCCGACTCAAGCTCCCAGCCTCGGTCAAAGTGCACAGGTATTCCATGTATCCCTGATAAAGCCCGTGGTGGAAAGCTCCCTCCACCTCCTACCGACCCCCATCACCTCCGGGTGGTTGATGGACGTCCAGCTTACACAGTGATTCGCATCCTCGATGTGCGTAGGGGGTGGGTTCCAGTACCTGGCGGACTGGGAGGGGTATGGGCCTGAGGAATGTTCTTGGATTCCTCATTCCATAATCCTGGACCAGGACTTGTTGACGGAGTTCTATCGTCAGTTCCTGGACAAGCCTGGTCAGGCGCCATATGGCAACTGCAAATGCAAGCGCAACAAGTTCATCTTTACGCTTGTGGGAACAACCGGGAAGACCCCTACGTATACAATACGCTCGAAGGTCAAGGACTTTCCATAAATTGAACGTATCAATAGTGCAGTTCTCATCCACATCAAGGTTTATTTCCACCATATTGGTAGCTTGTATGGTAGTCGCGATCCCATGATGCCGTGCGCGAGCCGAGAAGCGAATTTAGTCTATTCAATGTAACTTACTGCTTCCAAATGCAGTACTACAAAAATAAGTTTGCTGTGAAGCAAAACTCACAACCCTTTCCAAAAATCCCTTTTTCTTTGCGCACCATCAACATCACTTTTTTTGTGACGCCTCTTGTCATGGCTAAGTACTGTAAGTCTGTACAGCCTATGAATACAGGAAAAGAGATGCTGCTGGTCTTGAGTTTCAGCCTTGCCAGGACATTTATGTGTTGAGTATGCATGTTCTTGCCATTCTTACATGGGTTTTTTCTGGGTGCTTTGGTTTCCTCCAACAGTCCAGAGACATTTGGCACATAAGGTTAAATGGATTTTCTTCTTAAATGAATCTCAAAGTCAGCCATGGAAAGGCTTATGTCAATATTAGTGATCAGGGGGAATTTGGAGTAGTTTTTAGTTGTAATTGAATCCACATTCAGATTGTGTTTCCACATAGACACCTCCGACAGTTTGTGGGAATTACAAATAATTTATTCATTACTCATTGCATCACATACTTTGTATGAAAATTACCATTACATGAATCATTCTCTGGCTAATGTCAAATAAAATCATCTGGATTCCACACCGTATAACCAGTTACGATGAAGCCGTTTGCATTTTTCTCTGATCGTCTCAGATTGCCTGATCAACAATTGCTGGATCAGCAGATAGCATGATGAAGAATCCGAGTCTGACTTTCCTTCGTATATTGGACTGAAACGTGAGTAGGTGAGGTGAGGTCTATCCTTCCTGAATGTTTCTTGAAATAAAGTGCTGTCTAATTTTTATTGTCAAGTTCTTACTATTATAAATTCTAAGGAGAACATTTCTGTAAGCAATGTTCCATGGTTTATTTTTTATTACTGATAGCACTTTGTTTAAGGTGGGCCATGCTCTGTCCAGAACGAGGGGTGGTGGAGGAATGGCTCTCAGAATTCAAGGTGAGAATTTGTTAGATCTTACAGTGGTATAGCTGGGAATTGAGGATGACAGAAGGGTACAGTGGAGCCATAACTATACAGTACAGTCGGCCCCCAACTTATGAAACCCCCTGGGTATGAAGTTACGAAAAATATTTTTCTAAGTTTTTGTCCCCGGGATACGAAAACAACCCCTCTTACGAAAAGAAATTCAAAATTCAAACACCCCAATCAAATTTTACGCGATGCGCGAGTTGCTCTCTCATTGGCTGTCTCTCAACATCCTGCTCCGCTGGCCTCCCATTGGCTAGAAGGGATGACGCAGAACCAGAAGGGGACCTTAAAGCGGAAATACAGTGAGGACCTTGGATCTTTCAAACAGGTACTATAATTCCGCTTTAAATAAAACATCCCATCTATGTGTGTGTGTGTGTGTGTGTGTGTGTGTGTGTGTGTGTGTGTGTGTGTGTGTGTGTGTGTGTGTGTGTGTGTGTGAGATAGAGAGAGAGAGAGAGAGAGTGTGTGTGTGTGTGTGTGTGTGTGTGCGCATGCGCGTGTGTGCGTGTGACACAGAGAGAGAGAAGGAAGCTTAACTGTTTAGTTTTTAGCCTATTTTTTTAAGTTGTTTAATTCAGTAAATGTTTAATAAATGTGGTGCATTTGAGCTCACCTGGAATTCCGATCTCTCAAGGAATCAAGTTAAAGTTGAGTTTGGACCTCCAATCTGTCAAGCAGGGAATGTGCTTTGAATTCCACATCTTGTAAGCTTGGCCCGCAGCGCTACAATAAACATTTAATGTGTATACAATACACATTTAATGAGTCTGTGTGTGTGAGTGAGAGAGAGAGAGAGAGAGAGAGAGAGGTGTGTGTGTGTGTGTGTATGTGTGCGTGTGTGTGTGTGTGTGTGTGTATTAATAAAAAATGTTGAATTATGGTTTAATTAATAAATATATTAATAAAATGGTTTAATATGTTAATAAAATGTTTAAATGGTTTAATAAATAATTTTCTTTTACTTTTAACACATATTTCATACAAAATTTGTGTACTTTTATAATTTTTAAAGGGTCTTTGGAGCCTTGGAACGAATCAGGCATTTAACATGTAAAATGCGACCCCTACTGACCAAACTCCCGCATTAAGAAAAAGGCGCTGGAACGGATTAATTTCGTAAGTTGAGGCCGACTGCACAGGGTGACAATTTTGTAAACATCATCATCCCTGACACTACTATGGCCAGGGGTCTGGAAGTATATTGAGTTCGGATTCAATTTTTCAATTAGTGTCAATTATATGGACGATATTGAGTTATGAATTCAATCTGCTAGTTGAGCTTTCTTTGTGGAATTGAGTGCTTGAATTGAAGGCAACTCGACTCTTTTTTGGTTTTTGTAGATATTTCACCCAGATATTTAACATCAAGTGCAGTCCAGCTGATAGCTTAAATGCAGACCTCAGAGCTGTTAATAAAACCTGTCAACCTTTACATTTTTGTGTGGGCCCAATAGTGGCAGCTTGGAGGTGGTGAGGCTTGAACCTTATCAGATCAGTAATCCAGAGCCTTAACCACTGAGCCACCACATGCAAGTCACTAAGGTTACCTGTGCCAAGGTGTTAATCTTTTGCAAGTCGTTGCCTCCCCATCAATATGTGCACTGAGGTTGAATGTTGTCGTAAGTCACCATTTCTGTTCAATATCAGTGTTTTAAAGCAGTCTTGCAAACCATTTAGGGGCAGTTTTATCATGTGACTCAACTCAAAGGGTTGTTTCATGGAATTTGTCTAGAATGAACATAAAAACAGGCCAACTAGCATCAATGATTAGTTTAGTATGATCTACAACCACTTATGTTTTTTATTGTAGTGACGTACCCACTAATTGTATGATGGGGATTATCCTAGTAGTAGAGCAGCCGATGAGAGTGTGTGATTGTTCTTATCCAATGGATCTGGGTAGAATAATTAGTGATGTTTGTACCAGTTTAGCAGTTATTTGTGTAAGTGGGAATTGTGCATCACACTAAAGAGTGCCTGAATGTTATATGAGGCTATCTGTCTAAAAGTTTATTTTCCATTCATTCATTTTCTGAATTTTTTAATTCTAGTTAGGGACACGGGGAGGTTGGCACCCATCTCAATCGACTCTGGGTGTGGATAGAGTTCACCCTAGACAAGCCATCACAGGGCAGAAACATCTTGACATCTTGGCAGATACATCAACACTCTTGATGAAAATCAGCAATGGTTCTTTTATATGCTTTCCACTATAGACAGTGAGAGACATAGCCAGCTTTTGATAACCCAGTTGAAAGCACTGGGGGGACATCAATGGAAGCCCGGTGATGGTGGGGTTTGATCCCCCGACCTTGGGATCAGTAGAAGGAAGGAATTTTGCAAGGAAGTGCGGAAACTGGTCTCACAGACTTGCAGACAATTATGCATAACACCAACAAGAGTCTATTTTTGCTAAGGGGGTTACTAGTTTCTGAGGTCAAGTGTGTACTTATTTTCCCCTCAGAATCTTACATCTATTAATAATTTTAAGTAGATGAAGAAGAAGTTTGTTTCCTTGTGGTTTTGTTTATTACCCTATCTGTAAGCATTCTATTAAAGGTTGACATATTTACATTTTTAAGTAGTGATGTGAAAGAGAAGAAAAACATTCCTTGGGATATGTGTAATTTTACATGCATGAATATATACAATGATAATATGTTATTTTCTTAATTGTTCATACACTCACATTAGCATGTGTTCATCATTGAGTTCCTTTTTCCTTTATAGACATTACCTGATGATCTGATCCCTGGCTATACGTGCTGCCTGCATCTGAAGAAAGGTCTGGTCCCTGCTCTATATACTGTCATACAGGAGCAGCCCAGCAGTGAGGTAAAGGTCATGCCAACCAGGTTACTGGATATAACCTTCAGATTCTTAGTTTTGTTTTAATTTTTTATATTTTTTTAATGTCAGTGCTGTGAAAGTTATGCCAAAATTACTGGAAAATATGAACACATACATCAGACATCAGGGCAGAGACATGAACTATCATCATGCCCTAGCTTTAGAAACAAAAGAAGTCAGAGTCCACAGTGACAGGCAAGGGCAAGGGCCTTCCATGGAAAAAGACAGAGAAAGTGGTTAAAAAAACACTGGTAGTATAAGTTAGAGTTTAAAGTAATCTAACTAGAAACAGTGCATAAAAGCCCTGTGGATGGGCCCAGGATCATCACTGAATATCTCACGTGACACATTGGCAGGATATGGTTCTTGTGCCTGAAATCACTCACTATTTACTGTATAGTGCCCTGTAGCAATGCAGTGACAGTAATCAAATTACTAGTGGTTTAGTGAATAGCACGTTTGCCTTACAGCAAGAAGGTCCTGGGTTTGATTCCTGGGCTTGGTGAGAGTGTTTCTGTGTGGTGTTTGCATGTTTTCCCCTGTGCTTCTGTGGGCCTCCTCCAGGTAAACAGTCCAAAGACATGCAAATTAGGCCAACTGGCTGTTCCAAATTGCCTGTTGGTGCGAGTGTGAAAAGTTGTGTATTTGGTGGTCCTGCAATGGTCTGGCTTGTTCAGGGTGTACCCTACCTTCACATGACGTTGGGTGAGATAGGCTCTGTCCTCTCTGTCATTCTATTTGAATTAAGCAGTTTGGAAAATGAGTGAGTGAGCGAGGCAGACGTGTTTCTTATGGATTCACCTGCTCAGCTGATATTGAGCCCATCATGTTTTCAGTTCAGTTCATTTTCTGTAACCGCTTAAATCCGAATTAGGGTCGCGGGGAGGCTGTCGCCCATCCCAGCCAACTTCGGGCGAGGGCAGAGTACACCCTGGACAGCTCGCCAGGCCATCGCAGGGCAGAAACACGCTGACGGCTTTGCAGCCTACTCTTGTCGAAAGTCAGCAATGGTTCTTTTACATGCCTCACACCATAGACAGTGAGAGACATGGCCAGCCTTTGATAACCCAGTTAGCTGTACTGGGGATCATCATGTTGTAATTGTGTTAACTTGTGTTGTACTAACATAATTAATGGCTCCAGAGACTAATGTCTGAAAGCATTACAGAAGATTATGCTATATAATAACAACAATAATAATAATAATAATAATAATAATAATAATAATAATAATAATGGATTTGTAAAGCGCCTATTTCCAAAACAATTTGCTCAACGGTGCTTAAGAGAAGGGAAGGATGTTAATAGAGAAGTACAGAGAAGGTCAGAGGGAGCTACATTGTGCCTTTGTGGATCTGGAAAAAGCATATGACAGGGTGCCAAGAGAAGAACTGTGGTATTGCATGAGAAAGTCTGGAGTGGCAGAGAAGTATGTTAGAGTGGTGCAGCACATGTATGAGAGATGTAAGACAGTGGTGAGGTGTGCTGTCGGTGTGACACAAGAGTTCAAGGTGGAGGTGGGACTGCATCAAGGGTCAGCTCTGAGCCCCTTCTTGTTTGCTATGGTGATGGACAGGCTGACAGACGAGGTGAGACAAGAATCTCCATGGACTATGATGTTTGCAGATGACATTGTGATCTGTAGTGAGAGCAGAGAACAAGTGCAGGAAAATCTAGAGAGGTGGAGGTATGCCCTGGAAAGGAGAGGAATGAAGGTTAGCCTCAGAAAATCAGAATGTGTGTGAATGAGAAGGACCCAGGAGGAACGGTGATGTTACAGGGAGCAGAGATAACGAAGGTGGAGGATTTTAAGTACTTAGCCTCAACAATCCAGAGCAATGGAGAGTGTGGAAAAGAGGTGAAGAAGCGTGTGCAGGCAGGCTGGAATGGTTGGAGAAAAGTGTCCGGTGTGATGTGCGATAGGAGAGTGTCAGCAAGAATGAAGGGAAAAGTGTACAAGACGGTGGTGAGGCCAGCGATGTTGTATGGCTTAGAAACAGTGGCGCTGAGAAAAAGGCAGGAGGTAGAGCTGGAGGTAGCGGAGATGAAAATGTTGAGGTTCTCTCTGGGAGTAACAAGGATGGATAGGATCAGAAATGAGTATATCAGAGGGACAGCCCACGTAAGATGTTTTGGAGACAAAGTCAGAGAGGCTAGATTGAGATGGTTTGGACCTGTACAGAGGAGGGATAGTGAGTATATTGGCAGTAGGATGCTGAGGTTTGAACTACCAGGCAGAAGGCCTCGAGGAAGACCAAAGAAGAGATTTATGGATGTGGTGATGGAAGACATGAAGGTCGTTGGAGTCAGAAAAGAAGATGCGGAGGACAGGGTGAGGTGGAGGCGGATGATTTGCTGTGGCGACCCCTGAAGGGAGCAGCCGAAAGTAAAAGAAGAAGAAGAAGAAGAAGGTGCTTAAGAGAAGGGAAAAGTCTGAGAGTCTACGAGAGGGAAAGTATGAACATATGTGTTTTGAGGGCTTTCTTGAAAGAGTATTTACAGGAGATTTCTCTGAGAGAGATAGGGAGGCTGTTCCAGAGGAGTGGAGCTGCAGCTGAGAAGGCTCTGTCGCCCATACTGGTCCTGGTGGTGGGCTTGAAGAGGAGAAGAGAATTGCTCGAGCGGAGAGATCTGCTGGGGGAGTGGAGATGTACGAGGTTCTTCAGATAAGGGAAGTCGCTATCGTAGATGCAGCTGTGTGTCAGAAGAAGGAGCTTGAAGTTTATCCTGTAGGAGACAGGAAGCCAGTGAAGCTACTGAAGTATGGGACTGATGCTCCTGTACCGTGGAACACGTGCGACAACTCGGGAAGCAGAATTTTGAATTCTTTGGAGATTAGAGAGTAGTTGTCCGGGAATGTTGAAGTAGAGTGAGTTGCAGTAATCCAGTTTGGAGAGAATAAGACTTGACATGAACAGCTTAGTGGTATCATGGTTGAAGAGATGACGTATTTTGCTGATGTTGTAGATTTGGAAATAGCAGGATTTGAAAAGAGCACAGATTTGTTGTTGAGGAGACATCTTGTTATTGAAGAGCACGCCAAGATTTCTCACTGTTTCTGTTGACTCAATCATGTCTTCGCCAATTTCAAGTGAAAGAGATGGTGGCAGTTTGAGGAGTTGTTGTCTTGATCCAGTGGTTAAAAACTCTGTCTTGCTATCATTTAGTCTAAGTTGGATGTCATCCATGTCCTTAGTTCTGCAGTACAGTCTTGGATCTTGAAAGTGCAGTTCAACAGATAGGTAAAGCTGATTATCATCAGCATAAAGGTGGAAAACTCTGCCTATGCCGGTCCTAAGCCCGGATGCAAAAAGAGGAAGGTTGGCCTTGGAGTGCAGATGCCAGGGCCGTAAAAAACAAACACGGTTGAAATCTATGGCTTGCAGCAATCACTTAATCTCATGCCGGCTCGAACGTCGCCTGGTCAAACAAGGTCCGCATCCCCAACTGTGGAACCAGGGTTGGGTAGAAAAATATGCCCCTGGAACAAACCCTATTAAGACTGCAAAAGAGACCTTCAAGCTTGCCACGTGGAATGTCCGCACTCTTAATAGCCCAGGAAACCTGGACCTCCTAAAACATGAGATCAAACCTTACAACTGTGATTTCTTAGGCTTGGCAGAAACACACTGGCCAGGCAAAGGTGAGATGAACAACTGCGAAATCATCTGGTCCGGCGAAGAAAATGTTCGCAGAAGAGGAGTCGGCTTCATTCTCAGTAAGAAAGCTAGGAGCGCCCTGATTGGCTACAATCCCATTAGCCCACGTATCATAACAGCCAGAATCAAAGGCCAACTGAGCAACATTACAGTCATCCAAGTATACGCCCCCACTGCGGAATGCCCCGATGAGCAAATCCAACAATTTTACCAACAACTAGAGGACACGCTTCATCTGTGCCCTAAAAAAGATATGCACGTCATCATGGGAGATTGGAACGCCAAAATCGGCACTGACAACACAGGCTTTGAACAAGCAATGGGCAAACATGGATATGGAGACCAGAACGATCGTGGTCTCATGCTTCTTGAATTCGCTATTAAAAACAAACTCTACATCTGCAACTCTCTCTTCCAACAGAAAGACCGTAGAAAATGGACCTGGACGTCACCCGCTGGAACTCATCACAATATGATCGATATGATCCTCATCGATAAATGCTGGAAAACAGCCAGAAACTGTAGAACTTACCAAGGCGCTGACATCTCTTCCGACCACAGCCTTGTTATATGCAAGATACGGATTAAGTTCAAGATCAATGCCAAACATAGGATCAAACCCAAAAGAGACATCCCTAGTCTCAATAACCCTAATACACGCACAAATTTCCAAGATGCACTAGAAGAAAAATTATCTAACATAGATCAGGATATCACCAACATAAACCAGTATGCATCCAACATCTACGCAGCCATCAACAGCACCATTGAAGAAATCATCCCAATCACACGCAAACCACGGAAAACCTGGATCACAAATGCAACTCTCAAACTAGCAGATAGGAAACGACAAATAAAAAATAGCATCTCCCATTCTAATAACAACTGAAACAAATACCGCAAACTGTGCAACGAAGTCAGAAGAGCATCAAGGAAGGATAAAGAGAACTGGCTTAAACAGCAATGCAGCCTGATCAAACATAGTGCTTGCCAAAACCAAAGCCGAGCAACTTATAAACTAATCAAAGACCTCAACAGGAAATATCAACCCAGACAGGGGACCATCAAAGACCAAAATGGCCAGATCTTACAGACCAAAGAACAAATTCTCAAAAGATGGAATCTTACTGTGAATCTCTCTACAAGTTCAGCAACACTGATCAGTCACGCGCGAACGGACTTAATGCTATCTCGCCATCTATTGACGATATTAACGACCCAATCCTGATGGGTGAAATTACCAATGCAATCAAACAACTCAAACACAACAAGAGTCCAGGTACTGATGGCATCGTAGGAGAGATTATCCAAGCTGGAGGAGATAACCTGGCGATGCACATCCACAAACTCTACAGTGCTGCCTGGGAAGCAGAGAAAATCCCTGAAGAATGGTCCAAAGCCATCGTGGTTACCATACCCAAAAAAGGTGACCTCTCCCAATGCAGCAACTACCACACACTGTTGCTGATTAACCACATGTGTAAATGCCTCCTAATTATCATCCACAACAGACTCAGAGCTAGAATTGCACCTTGCTGAACAACAGGCTGGATTCAGGCAGGGCAGGAGCACTGTCCAACAAAATCTTTATCCTGAGGCTCCTAGCTAAAAAAGCCCACAGAAAGAACATTACCATCTAAAACTGTTTCATTGACTTCCAAAAAGCTTTTGACACTATTGACCACAAAACGATCTGGGCGGTCCTTAAATCCTCTGGAGTTGAACCCAAGCTCATCCGCATGCTTGCCAGCATTTATCAGAGCTCCAGATCAGCAGTGCGTATCGGCAATGACATGGGCGACTGGTTCAAACAAGAGATAGGTTCACGACAAGGAGACCCCATCTCTCCAATCATTTTCATCACGTACCTGGAAGCCAGCGATAGTGGCATTGTAGTCTCAGGCATCAACATTAACAATCTCCGCTTCGCTGATGACATCAACCTACTGGATTTTGACACCCCCAGCCTCCAAAGAAACACCGATATGTTTAACACCGAGGGTAGAAGAATAGGGCTGCTGATAAATGTTAACAAAACCAAATCTATGGCCTTTGGGAGTAATGTTGATATCGAGCTTAAAATCGATGACTCAAATGTTGAATGCATTAAAGAATTTGAATACTTCGGAAGCCTGTTCACCACTGACAACGATATCAGTAAAGAAATCAGAAGACGCATCGGCAAAGCCTATGGTACCATGGGCAGATTTAACAGTATATGGAATAGCAGAATAATCAGCATCAACACCAAGCTCCAAATTCTGAGAACCTGCATATTCAGCATCCTCCTTTATGCGGCAGAGAAAGATTTATCAGTGAACTTTAAGCTGTGTTTTATGCCATGTTCTTTCGGCAGATCAACATTTCTTCTTCATTTCACATATTTCATCAGTATACCATCCAGTGTTTGGGCGGATGACGACAGTGCGGGTTTTCAGAGGTGCATGGTTGTCCATGATCTTCTCCAGAGTCTGATCAAACATTTGCACATTCTCATCGACTGTCTGTGCTTCAGAGACTCGGTCAATCAAGTCAGAGGTTAAGATGTCAGTAGTAAAATCACTAAAATTAATGTTTCTTGTTTTCCGATTTGAAAGAGACTTGCGTTGAGGATTCGGTTTACTGAAATCGAGGGTTGATTTCACAACATAATTGTCAGAAATACCTTCATCAGACACTACAACTGTCTTGATCAAATCACAGTCGGTATGTCCCGATCTGTGAGTCACATTGCACACATGTTGCTTCAATGAGAAGGTTTCAACTAGATCCATAAAAACTTTGGAGTTTGTAATTGATTCCATGTGGAAATTAAAGTCACTCATGATGACAAGTTTACCTTTCTCTGGTAACACTCTCTCCAGTAGATCAGAGAAGCCATTGAGAAATTCACTGATTGTATGATTTTTTTTCTTGGAAGGAGGGGGCCTGTAAATAAGCAGACATCTCAGTGTTTCACTGCCAATGGTACAAATAGAATAGATGTGTTCAAATGAGCAGAATTGTTTTGATCGCAGTCTCCTCATTTTGAGAGCAGATTTAAATATAAATGCTACTCTGCCTCCACGCCGTCCAGATCTGTTCAGACTGATGATGTCATCGTTGGAGGGAACAAGTTCTGCAAGAACTGATGAATCGTTGTTGGTTAGCCATGTCTCCGTAATAGCAAACACGTCAGGGTCATTATCAAGGATAAAGTCATTCAAAATGAGAGCTTTGTTTCTTACAGATTGACAGTTCAAGTGAAAAATGGAGAAATCACCAGCCTTGCTTTTATGTTGAGCGAGCTGTTTAAGTTGTTTCTGTAACTGTTTCATTCTCCCAGCTTTACAACCCCTTCTTGTTTTTTCCTCTTATAGTAACGTATTTCTTTCTTTCTTCCTTTCGGCTTTTTCCCGTTCTCTGGAGTCACCACAGCGAATCATCTGACTCACACATTTGATTTGGCAGAGGTTTTTACGTCAGATGCCCTTCCTGTCACAACCCTTTTAGCAAGGGACAGAAACACTCTGACGGCTTTGCAGCTCCTCTTTACGAAAGTCAGCAATGGTTCTTTTACATGAACCTCTCACCATAGACAGTGAGAGACATGGCCTGCCTTTGATAACTCACTTCACTGCACTGGGGGCACAGTGACAACCCTGTGGGGACTCGAACCCCCAACCTTAGGATCAGCGATCCTACGCCCTATCCACTAGACCACCACTGCCCCCTCTTGTTGTAATGTATATCACCACGTATTACAGGTGGCTACAAGGTGCTGGGTGCTTGCTTCATAGACAATACAAAGTCTCTGTTATACACAATAGGCTGATTGCCTGCCTTTGTCTCTTGTCCTACTTGCACACCCATAGCTTGGGTACTGACTGAACGGCTGGTTGTTGATGTGAGGAGTCCACAAAAACTTTGAAAAAGTGTCAATAAAATCAACATTCTTGCATCTAGTAAGATAATTCCATTCTAGAAATCACCAGTAAGTACTCCTACAATAGTATGCCAAATTCCAGGTTGATCTTCAAAGTATAAACAGGGAAAATCAGAGAAAAACTGAGAGAGCAATGACATGCAGCCTCACAGCATGACAGTCACCGGTTGAATATATCATACAATGGATCAGTGCTTTCCCGTCCTTGATCAGTTCTTTGATGAACTTGTCGGTGTTGTCCAGCTCCAGTTCGTGGGACTCCAGTCTGTCTCGGAACTGAGGACTGTCCAAGCAACAGTCTCTGAACTCGAGTGCCCCACTGTGCACCAGCACCAGCCCTCTCCGTTTAATTCCTGGGATAGTGTGTAGGGGTAGAGAACTTGGATATGATGAAGTTTTAGGTTATTTATTGCTATATTGGGAAGTCTTTTATTGTTTTTGTAATTTGATCTTAAGGGCGGCACACTGACATAGCGGTGAGGATGTCCACCTCACAGCAAGAGGGCCTGAGTTCGATTCCCAGCTCGGGCATTTCTGTGTGGCGTTTGCATGTTCTCCCTGTGCTTGTGTGGGTTTCCTCCGGGTGTTTCAGTTTCCGACCACAGTCCAAAAACATGCACAGTAGGTTTATTAACTGTTCCAAATCACCCCTCGGTGGTTGTGTAAGTGTTGAATTTATTATCTTAATTAGGATTAAGCAGTTCAGAAAATGAATGAATGATGAATTTGGTCTTAGAGCCATTATTCACACTTTACATCAGCACTATTGTATTAATACCGGGGCTATATATTAAGCATGGAAGCTTGGTTTTTGTTTAATCAGCATTGAATTAGGCAACAATGTTTGGTACATTTTTGGGAAAAAATATAAGTACAGTCGGCCCTCTACTTATGAAATTAACCTGTTCCAGTGCCTTTTTCATAGCCTGGAGTTTTCGTAAGTAGAAGTGCATTTTACATGTAAAACGCGAGATTCATTCCAAGACTACACTATAAACCCTTTAAAAATTATAAAAGTACACCAATTTTGTATGAAATATGTATGAAATATGTGTTAAAAGTAAAAGAAAATTATTTGCCTTTTTTTAAATCTCTCGAACCACCCATGCGACGCTTTGAAGTCCGGGGGTTGCTGTTCTGAAGAACCCTCACCCCCACCCCCACCCTCCCTCACGAGGTCCTTAAATATGGCGGGTTGCTTTTTCCGAAACAATCGCCTCCGTTACTGTATCTCCGCTTTTAATGCCTCCTTCCGCTTCAATATCGTTCCGAAATAATTGCCTCCATCACTGTATCTCTGCTATTAAGGTTTTCTTCTGCTTCAATATCGTCGCGATTGTAGAGGGGTTTCGGCCATACTTCTATGCGATTTCACTCACCGCATCCCACTTTCGTGTTTTTTTTTTTTTTTATTATCTCGTGCTTCACTTTGATTGATAACGGAGCCCGCTTCTTCTTTTTGGTGTCACCGGGAATCACTTTCTTGGGGTCCATGATGGATCACGAAATATAACGCTGCAATGATCACTCTCAAAAAACTCACAAGCCAACATTCCTGTTCAACTCTCCTTCACGCGTGTGACAAACAGGAAGTATGGGTACAGGAAGTATAGGTACAGTTCGGCTCCTTCCTGGCCAATGGAGGCCAGCGGGGCGAGATGTTGGGAGACAGCCAATGAGAGAGCAACTCGCACATTGTTTGAATTTTTGAATAGTCCGTTTGGCGCTTTTCATGAGAAGAGGTTGTTTCGTATACAGAGGGCGAAAATTTAGGAAAATGTTTTTCGTAACCTGGATTTTTCGTATTCAGAGGTTTTCGTAAGTAGAGGGCCGACTGTACTATAGTCATTTTTGTATGGTTACTTTGGTGGTTATCTTAATGGGATGTATTATAGTGTAATCTCTGACTTTTCTCTCACTCACTAATTCGCTTGCCCATTTTCTCAACTACTAAGTCCCATTATTTGGGTCGCAGGGATGCTGAAGCCCATTCCGGCTTACATCAGGTGAAGTTTGATACACGTCGAACAGCTTGCCAGACCAAAGCAAGACTAACATGTAAAACCACCCATACTCATCAAGGTGAAGTCTGTAACAGCCAATAAGCCTGATGTGCATGTCTTTGAAGTGTGGGAGGAAACTGGCGTACCCAGAAGAAACCCACAGAAGCACAAGTTGACCATGCAATCTCCACACAGAAATGCCCAAGCCCAGATTTTGAGCCCTGGATGTCTACTTTGAAGCAGATGTGCTAACTACTATGCCAGCGCACCACCCTGTCATTTTTCATTAAGGGTAAATTGATAGTATTGATGAAGCTGCTTGTACAACAGGCTTCTCCAAACCTTTCTTCAGGCTTTATCTCCATCCAAAATCTAACACACCTCTTTCATCAAGAAAGAACAAGATCAAGAATGCCAAAGTAGTAATGAAATGATCAGGTATGCATGATTACTGTTGGAAATAAGTCTTCATGAAGCTCTCCAGGAATAGGGTTGGAAACTACGAGCAGAGTGTATAAAGTGCAATACATGTAATAAATACAGCTGTGTTATTCATCTATGGTCAGATGTCCAAAAGAACAAAATTGGTCATGCTGTCTTGTTGGGAGGGATGGCATACTTGCTCTCTCCCCTATCAATCATAGCGACCACCAGCCAGTCATGCGTATCTGTGAGGTCATTCATGAAAAAGTGATTGGCTCATTTTTTCAACTGTGTGTTATACCTCCCTGCATGCAGCATGAGCAGTAGCTCAAGAAGATGAATTGGTTGGGTGTACATGTCTCAGAGGAAGCAGTGTGGAAGTGATCATATTACAGGGAAAACCAAAAGGGTGCATGGAAATTGGCGAAAACTAAATTGAGGGTGAAAATGTCACTCACTCATTTGCCAAATCGCTTAATTCTATTACAGTCGTGGGGAGGCTGGAGCCTCTCTCCTGATACTGGGTGGAGCATCTCATCTGACACTGGGTGAAGGCGAGGTATACCCTGAACTTAACAGCTTTTTAACCACGCTCCTTTTTAAATTCTTCTGATGTTTGTCCATCAGCCTGTATTTTTCCACAGCTTTTGGCTCCAGTGTGTCATCAACTCTTTGAACTGTACCGGAGCACAGAGGTGGGACTACGTCGCTTCACACTGCAGTTTTTACCAGAGCTGATCTGGGCATATCTACACCATACTGCCAGCAGAGAGCGCCACCGCAATGGCTGTGTAGAGGCTCTATTGCTTGGAATTTATAACCTGGTGAATCATCCAACTCAAATGTTACATGTAAAAGGGCTTAAAATGATGATACAACAGATTCTGATCACCTCACCTTATTTTTGTAGGAGATTGTGGACAGCAAGGGAAACAGCAAGCTTTTGTCCTTCACCATCCCCTCCCTATCGAAACCTTCTATATACCATGAGGTAAGATGTCACACCAGTGAAGCTGTCTTTTAAATCAATGACTAAAATAATTTAAGGGCACCGTTTGTCATTTTTGTTAACTGTAAACACAAACTCTTGCACTAGTTCATACACCCTGACAGCTGTCACTAACTTGTGAGATCTGAAACACACCTGATAAATTTGTCATCTGTGACTACTGTAAAAATGCAGAATAGAATTAAAAAAAGTAATACTAATTCATTAAACCACTTTATCCTTTATTATGGTTGTGGTGAGACAGGAGCCTATCCTAGCCAACTCTTGGCGAAAGCGGAGTGCACCCTGAGCAGATTGTAAGATCATCGCAAAGCCAACACACACACACACACACACACACACACACACACACACACACACACACACAATCATTTACACTGACATTCACATCTATGGGTAATTTGGAACAGCTAATTTCCCTAATGTGCATGCCTTTTGATTTGTGGGAGGAAACCAGGGTACCCAGAAGAAACCCACAGTCAAAACATACAAACACAGAAACATCCTCGCTGAGTCCAGGAGCCAGAACCCAAGACTTTTTTGCTGTGAGGAGGAAGTGCTAACTGCAAGGCTGCCATGCCATCACACAGAGAAATGATCATTCTTAAATATTTAAATGAGATTTCATTCATTGACGGATTCATTCATTCATTCATTTTCTGAACCACTTAATCCTAATTAGGGTTGCAGGGAGGCTAGCGCCCATCTCAGCCGACCCTGGGCATGGGCGGGGTACACTCTGGATAGATCGCCAGAATATTGCAGTAAATGAGAATTCAGTACAATGTACTTGTCTAAAAGATTATTATGAGAGTGTAATGAGATGTGAAAAAATATTTTGTTTTTACCATTTAATTTCTTCCAGTATGGATCTGTATTTCCAGCCACTACGAGAGTGTATATTGGTAAAAATAAAAGGGAACATGTCAAAGACACATGTGAAGTCACATAAGAAGTCATTTTGTATGCCACTGCTGTCTCTATGGTCGCTTAATTTACTTCAGTGTTTAGTTTTAGAAAAGTTTAGATAAAGTAATAGCTCTCCTGGCTTGTCCATTGTATGATAATACAAATATATATATATATATATATATATATATATATATATATATATATATATATATATATAAGTACTAAATATAGTATGTCCTGTGTGTCTGTTGTAGCCCTCCAGTCTGGGCACCATGGCTCTGACAGAGGGAGCTCTGAGCCAACATGACCTGATCAGAGTGGTATATAGTGGCCTGTTGCCCCAGAGAGAGACTTTTACTTCACAAAACAGGTATAATATGAAAATATTCTAATATTATATACATGTTTTGTTTAATTCAATATTTCCTGCATGGAAAAAGTAGTCTAGATTCCTGTTGGTGTTTGTCATGTTTCCCATAATGGAAAGACTTTTACAACCCAAATCAGAAAAAGTTGGGACAGTGTGGAAAAAATACAAATAAAAAAAAAAAGCAGTAATTAATAAATTTCCCTTAACTTGTATTTCATTGCAGACTGTATGAACATAAGGTAATTCATGTTTTGTCCAATCTACATCTATCTATTCTTTCCATTCAGACTTGCAACACATTCCAAAAGTTGGAGCATTACAGCATTTACCAATTTGTACTGCTCCCTTTCTCACTTAAAACATGTTTATGGATTGAAGGAACCAAGTGAATTAGTGTTGCAGGTGTTAGTTGTTCCATTTTTCCCGCAAACAACTTTTTAGGTGTATAACAATACGGGGTCTTCGCTGATACATTTTGCGTTTCAAAATGCACCAAACAGATTAGAGTTTCAAGCAGGCCAGTCAAGCATCCGCACAGAGATGAAATGTTGAGGTCAGAGATGAAAATGTTGAGGTCAGAGATAAAATGTTGAGGTCAGAGATGAAAATATTGAGGTTCTCTTTGGGGGCTGGATAGGATCAGGAATGAGTACATCAGAGGGACAGCACATGTAAGAGGTTTTGGAGACAAAGTCAGAGAGGCTAGATTGAGATGGTTTGGATGTGTACAGAGGAAGGATAGTGAATACAGGGATCCCTCACTTTCCGCGGTTAATGGGGACCGAGACACACCCGCGACTGCCGATTTCCACGAAGTAGGATCAGTGAAATGCAGCTGTGAGGGGGACACAAACCAGTGTCCACCCTCACGCCGGTCCAAAGCCCGGATAAATGCAGAGGGTTGCGTCAGGAAGGGCATCCAGCGTAAACCCAATGCCACAAATAATATGTGAGTCAAAACTAAGAAATACATACTGGATCGGTCGAGGCCCAGGTTAACAACAACCGCCAAGAGGGTTCAGTTCAGTTCATTTTCTGTAACTGCTTAATCCTAATTAGGGTCATGGGGAGGCTGGCGCCCATCCCAGCCAACTTCAGGCGAGGGCAGAGTACACCCTGGACAGCTCGCCAGGCCATCGCAGGGTGGAAACATGCTGACGGCTTTGCAGCCTACTCTTGTCGAAAGTCAGAAATGGTTCTTTTACATGCCTCACACCATAGACAGTGAGAGACATGGCCCGCATTTGATAACCCAGTTAGCTGCACTGGGGAGGACAGTGACAACCTTGTGGAGAGTGTGACTCGAACCCCCAACCTTTGGATCAGCGATCCAGTGCCCTATGCCACTAGACCACCACTGCCCCCCGCCAACAGGGTGCTAGTGGAAATTGGACTACTGTTGGTCGAAGAAGGAGAGGCGGGAAGCGTGTCCTTAGGCAGAGAGAGAAGAGAAAAGGCATGAGTGTAGGACTGAGAGTAGGGACTTTGAATGTTGGAACTATGATAGGAAAAGGTAGAGAGCTGGCTGACATGATGCAGAGGAGCAAGGTGGACATACTGTGTGTTCAGAAGATAGAAGAGGAGCATAAGAAGATAGAAGAGGAACATAGGGTGACTTATAAAAGCTGAGGTAGGAGCACACAGGTAGACTACATCTTGTGTATGCGATGTCATTTGAAAGACTGCCAAGTAGTAGTGGGTGAAAGTGTTGCCAAACAGCATAGGATGGTGGTGTGTAGATGACACTGATGGTGAGGAAGGTGAAGAAGGCAAAGCCAGGGCAGAAGACAAAGTGGTAGAAGCTGAACAAGGAAGAGTGTCATGTTGTCTTCATGGAGGATTTGAAACAGGCCTTGGGTGGTCAGGAAGTGCTTCCAGATAGCTGGACAACTACAGCTAATGTGATCAGGGAGACAGGTAGAAGAATACTTGGTGTGTCATCTGGAACGAAAGTAGATAAGGAGACTTGGTGGTGGAATGAGGAAGTGCAGGAGTGTGTACAAAGGAGGAGGCTAGCTAAGAAGAAGTGGGACATTGAGAGGACCAAAGAGAGTAAACAGGAGTTCAGGGAGACCCAGCATAAGGTGAAAGTAGCGGTGTCAAAGACCAAACAGAGGGCGTATGCTGTTGGCACAGCAGAGAAATAGAGATGAGAAGGACGTGCAGTAAGTAAGAGTGATTAAGGACAGAGTGGGAAACGTATTGGCTGATGACAGAATGTGCTGGGAAGATGGAAAGAGTACTTTGAAGACCTGATGAATGAGGAAAATGAGAGATAAAAAAGAGTAGAAGAGGTGACCGTTGAGGACCTAGAAGTAGCAAAGATTAGTAAGGTGAGGTGAGGAGGGCATTGAAGAGGATGAAGAGTGGAAAGGCAGGTGGTCCTGATGACATACCAGTGGCGGTATGGAAGTGTCTAGGAGAGGTAGCAGTAGATTTTCTGACAACATTCAACAAGGTCTTAGAGAGTGAGAGGATGCCGGAGGAATGGAGGAGAAGTGTGCTGGTGCCCATTTTTAAGAACAAGGGAGACATGCAGAGTCGTGGCAACTACAGAGGGATAAAGTTGATGAGCCATACGATGACATTATGGGAAAGAATAGTGGAAGCTAGACTAAGTGCAAAGGTCAGCATTTGTGAACAATAGTTTGGTTTCACGCCAAGAAAGGACACCACAGATGCAGTGTTTGCTTTGAGGATGTTAATAGAGAAGTACAGAGAAGGTCAGAAGGAGCTGCATCAGGAGAAAGCATATGACAGGGTGTCGATGGAGAAACGGTGGTATTGCATGAGGAAGTCTGGACTGACAGAGAAGTATGTTAAAGTGGTACAGGACATGTATGAGAGCTGTAAGACTGGTGAGGCATGCTGTTGGTGTGACAGAAGAGTTCAAGGTGGAGTTGGGACTGCATCAAGGGTCAGCTCTGAGCCCCTTCTTGTTCGCTATGGTGATGGACAGGCAGACAGACAAGGTGAGACAAGATTCCCCATAGACTATGATGTTTCCAGATGACATTATGATCTGTAGTGAGAGCAGAGAACAAGTGCAGGAAAATCTAGAGAGGTGGAGGTATGCCCTGGAAAGGAGAGGAATGAAGGTTAGTCTCAGTAAAACAGAATACATGTGTGTGAACGACAAGGACCCAAGAGGAACGGTGATGTTACAGGGAGCAGACATAAAGAAGGTGGAGGATTTTAAGTACTTATGCTCAACAATCCAGAGCAATGGACAGTGTGGAAAAGAGGTGAAGAAGCGTGTGCAGGCAGGTTGGAATGTTTGGAGAAAAGTATTTGGTGTGATGTGCGATAGGAAGGTATCGGCAAGAATGAAAGGAAAAGTTTACAAGACGGTGATGAGGCCAGCGATGTTGTATGGTTTAGAGACAGTGGCCCTGGGGAAAAGACAGGAAGCTGAGTTGAAGGTAGTAGAGATGAAAATGTTGAGGTTCTCTTTGGGAGTAACGAGGATGGATAGGCTCAAGAATGAGTACATCAGAGGGACAGCACATGTAAGAGGTTTTGGAAACAAAGTCAGAGAGGCTAGATTGAGATGGTTTGGACATGTACAGAGGAGGGATAGTGAGTATATTGGTAGTAGGATGCTGAGGTTGGAACTACCAGGCAGAGGCAGGTCTAGAGGAAGACCAAAGAGAAGATTTATGGATGTGGTGAAGGAAGACATGAAGGTACAGTACAGACGCTCCCCGACTTACGTTCATCCGTTTGGTTTTTTTTCGATTTTACGGGGGTTTTTTTCCAAAAAAAAAAAAGTCAAATTTTGAGTTTAGACATACAGTACCTACATAGTTCGCTGACGTAATGGTAATGACGCAATGATGCTGCATCCATTGTTTACAAAAGACAGACTGAGTGCCCCTCCTTCTCAGTTCAGTTACAATATATATATATATATATATATATATATATATATATATATATATATATATATATATATATATATATATACACACAAAAATAAAAGGACAGGACAAAGACTTTCTATTGAAACTCCATTTATCACTACAGATCTGTTTCGAGGGGTGGTGAAACCATCCTCTCTCTTCAGGTGATTATAGAAGAATTATTCTTATATATATATATATATATATATATATATATATATATATATATGTACACTCCTTTTGGTATTGAGCGCTTCACATATTGTAAGCTTGATTGGCTGTTTTAAGCTTAATGTAAAGTGATTCGGTACAAATAAGTGACTTATTTGAAATTAATGTTGATATTATGTGATATATTTGTTATTATTTTACAATGTTATGTTTATAATAATTGAGTTAGGGTTGTTTTATGAGATACAGGAATGGTATTTATGGATGTATAGTACAGTGTGAGCGTCATACGTCATACATCACTGTAACAACTTACGTTCGACCGTCCGGAACCAATTAAAATGTAAGTCGAGGAGCTTCTGTATGTGGTTTTGCATTGTCTTGCTGAAGTAAGCATGGGGTGTGAAGCTAGAAAAGATGGCACCTTGAAGTGGCATTTGTTCCTCAAAAAAATCCAGAAAATCTTAGCATTAATGGTGCCATCACAGAAGTGCAGGTTACCTTTGCCGAAGGCACTGACACAACCCTGTACCATGACAGACCCTGGCTTTTGAACTTGTAGCTGGTAACAGTATGGATGATCCATTCCCTCTTCAGTTTGCAGCACTCAGCATCCATTTCTTCATAAAATGACTTCATAAATGGATTCATCTGACCACAGTACACATTTCCACTGATGGACCGTTCCAGATGCCTCAGAGTCCAGAGAACTTGATGCTGCTTCTAGACACTATTTATGTAGGGCTTCCTTTTGGCACCATACAGTGTAAACTGAGGGCAGTGGTGGCTGGGTGGTAAGGTGCTGGATTACTGATCCTAAGGTTGGGAGTTCAAGCATCACTGTCGATGGTTGTCACTGCTGTCCCCCAGTGCAGCTAACTCAATCAGAGCCCGGCCATCCCTCTCACTGTCTATGGTGTGAGGCATGTAAAAGAACCATTTTGAACCAAGACTTTTGACAAGAGTAGCTGCATAGCCGTCAGCGTGTTTCTGCCCTGTGATGGCCTGGCGAGCTGTCCAGGATGTACTCTAACCTTGCCCTGAGTCAGCTGAGATGGGCAACAGCCTCCCTGTGACCCTAATTAGGATTAAGTGATTCAGAAAATTTCTTGATGTAACTACGCACTGTAGTGCGTGAGAGTGATTTCCCGAAGTAGTTCAGAGCCCATGCAGTAATGTCACTTATTGGCGAATGACAATGTTGAATGCAATGCAGTCCGAGGGCTCAGAGATCAAAGCCATTCAGTTTAGTCTTGCAGTCTTGCCCTTTGCTGCTTTTGTACCAAATCATAAATACAATCACCTGTTGGCATCACTACTTTCAAAGCTCATCATTGTTTGCTCATTATATCTCATTATTACCCCTAAATTGCCCCATCCCAGCTTTTTTGGGCATGTGTTGCAAGCGTGAATGACGACAATGGATGTTTATTTACAAATCAAGAAGCTGACCAGACTCAACATGAATTATATTGTGTTCATACAGTCTGCAATGAAATACATGTGTTTATATGTGAGTTATTATTTAATGACAACTCTTTTGCCAACATTTTTAGACAATTCATCATTCAGCTGACGAACCACTTAATCTCACTGGGAGATTCAATTTTACATGCACGTCCAGGGGTAGTCTAAAAGAGATAATTAGCCTAATGTCTTTAGACTGTGGAAGGAAACTGGTGTACCCAGAGAAAACCCACCCAAGCACAGGAAAAACAAGTAAACCCAACACTGAAAATCCCTTACCGAGTTTGGGACTCAAACTCAGGACCATTTTGCAGTAGGGTGGATGTGCTAACCATTATGCCTCTGTGCCACTGTGCTTCATGCCTAGTTGTGAAATATCCAGTCAAATGATCCCATGTCTTCCTGCTAATGGGTGAACCTACCGTGAACAAGCCCAGTAGAAAGAGGCGGGTTTTATAAGGGCTGCCAAGGGGAAGAATTCCCAGATTACCGATCCTAAGATTACTGTTTTACTTAAAAAGGAAAGATGGCTCTAATATGTGAGAGGTTGTTAATACTGCAAGAATTAACACATCACTGCTTGTATTTAAGTATATCATAATAAAGAAAGAAAGTTACATCATCTTTTAAAAGATTAGCTCATTTTTATTAATTAAAAGGTTAAAATACCTCTTGATTTGGCAGGGTTGTCAAACCTCATCCCTCAACGCAGGATTTGCATTTGAGCTTCCACTTTGGCTCCCATCTGGATAATGAGTCCGATAAATTTTATCCTTCAGCATTTAAGGAAAGTCTGTCTGTTGGATAATGGTTTCTGTTTTTTTATAATTAACTTTGATATAGAATATCTGTAAAGCAATTCAGCATGTAGTGTTAAAAGAATGTGGGTTTGCACCCTTTTACTTGATTCAAATAAGATAGTAGTAGTAAATCAGGTTGCTGTTAGAAATTGCTGTGCAAACCCACATTCTTTTCACACTACACAATTATACAATTATAAACATAAGATGATGTATTTGAATTGTCCCAAGATGGAACTTTGGGGGGACTACAGTATTTGATTCAGTGACATCAATGACATTCTTGAATCTCAGGTGCATAATTGTTTTAGAACAGGGGTCACCAACATGGTGCCTGCAGGCACCAAGCCGCCCACAAAGACCACATGAGTATCCCCTGGCCGGTTCTAAAAATGGATCACTGTGGCTCCACTTACCAGTGAGCTGCATCTAATTTTTTTTTGTGGGTATTGTTTTTTAAATCACACTTGCATTTGGTGTAAAATTAAAAATGACAGTACAGTGGTACCTTGACTTACGAGTATCTTTTATAACGAATTTTCCATGATACTAGCTTTGATCCCACCAAAAATCTGCCCCTTCCAACAAACAAAATTTTGATTTACGAGCTCTGCTGGGGAAATGGCTTTTCCTGGCCGATTGGCCTCGTATTCTTTTGCGTGTATTCCTCCTCACTCCGAGAATGCCTTGTGCAGTGCTTCTCAATTATTTTCTGTGATTCCCCCTATAGGAAGAAAAAAAACATTTCATGCCCCACCCAACACCCCGTACACAACTATAAATTGTGCATGGGTGGCGCGGCCCACTATTTGAGAAGCACTGGACTTGTGGGAGCTTACCACGAGCCTTTCCTTGCTGGCATTCATCGTGTGGACATGCACAAAATTCTCCTCCTCCTTCTCTGTTACGCACCTCATGCCTGCCCACATGACATCTTCGCACCCACGTGACATCTTTGCCACAGTTGATGATTGGAGGGGTTAGTTGATTTATTGTTTGTTGTTTTATTATTTTTTCAATTAATTATTATTAATGTTAATGCACATTTATTATTATTTTTTTATTATTATCATCATTATCATTATTATTATTGTTAAATATTTCTTGTTTTTACATGTTTATCTTTAATATATTAGGGCAAATATACGTTTGTGTCAGGTTATATGAGTTTGGGAGAGGGTTGGAACAGATTAATTGGTTTCCTATTATTTCCTATGGGAATTTTTGCTTTATCTAACGAACATTTTGATTCACGAGCTCGCCCTCAAAAAGGATTAATTTCGTGTGTTAAAAAAAACTTTAAAATTTTTATATTCAAATTATATGAGAGCTAGTTGGTCTTAATGGTTGCTTTTTGGGATTTTTTTTTTTTTTACCAGTTTCATTAAAAAAGACTGCTGTTTTTAACTCACTGACTTGTTCCGCTCATAGTGCGCTGCTCGTTGAGTAGTTAGTATGATAGCCTGTGTGGCAGGCTAGAGGGCGTAGTGAAGGTGAGGAGGTGATTTACCCCCAAAACATGTCAGAAAAGAGAAAGGATGTCCACAGTGGGTGGGATGAAGAGTTCCTTTTTTCCCCCACTGTGAAAGATTCCTGTGTGTTACATTTGCAGGGGAGTTGGCGGGTGGCCTAGCAACGGCAAAGTAGCATAATGTTGAGGGACATTTCAAAATGTGTCATGTAAGCTACTATGCTAACTACTAGTTCTAGCTTTCAGTGTCTTATAGATGAATATCATTAATTATTACCAATAACATATAATTAAAGTTAAATAGAGCGAGTTTACTATTTCGGAAGTGTGTATAAAATTGGTAGCTCTCCACATTAATTGGTACCCAAGAATTAGCTCTCAGTTTCAAAAGGTTGGTGACCTCTGTTTTAGAACATACTACAGAGGTACACAAAAGTAAACTAAATAAAGTTTTTATTTTTACACATTTTAAACATTATAATGACAGGTCAGGTGAGCAGTGCAGTAGTTATTGCTGTCTTTTTAAAATCTTAAAGTACTACACAGAAACAGAAGGAAAAGCAAACTAAGCCAAGATTATTGTGTGTGTGGGGAGGGGGTTTAAATATATATTTTAATATTTTACTCTAAAGACAGTGTAAGGTTAGGTGATCTCTGCATGCTGTGACCATAAGCACTGTGTAGCTAGTGATTTTTAAAATCTTCGTATTTTTTGAACCATAAGGCACACTTAAAAGCCTTTAATCTTCAAAAAATTTTGATGACACACGTTATAATCCGGTGCACCTTATGTGTCAATAAAGCCGATGAAGCCATCAGACTGACACTGTCAAAATTCAAGTTAAGCAAACTAATTCAGCACTTCCCATCATTCTGGTGGATTATCCAAAGAGCTCCAACCACTAGATATGGGTGTCAGCTGGTCATAAGTTACAGGGATCCAGGCTTTATGTCCAAATACCAGAATTACTGCTATCGTAGTCAGGTGAGTCACTGAGTAATATATGAGTGGTTTTCATTTGGATACAAGCATTATTCACTCAGGATAACATTTTGTAATCCCGATAGCAGACTAATCAAATTGTGCAATTACCGTGTCCCCCCAGTGCAGTTAACTGGGTTATCAAAGGCCGGCCATGTCTCTCACTGTCTATGGTGAGAGGTTCATGTAAAAGAACCATTGCTGACTTTTGTAAAGAGTAGGCTGCAAAGCCGTCAGCGTGTTTCTGTCCTTTGCTAAAAGGGTTGTGACAAGAAGGGCATCCGACGTAAAAACCCATGCCAAATCAAATGTGCAAATCAGATGATTCGCTGTGGCGACTCTCGAGAATGGGAAAAAGCCAAAAAGAAAAGAAGAAAGAAGAGATAATATGCATTGTGTATTATATACACATAGTGTACAGTACTTTGTTAAGAACACATGTTCCTGCTTCTCCCACGAATGCCTATTTCATTCATGCACTAATCCAGTTAGCCATGCAGAGGACAGGGTGAGATGGAGGCGGATGATTTGCTGTGGCGACCCCTGAAGGGAGCAGCCGAAAGGAAAAGAAGAAGAAGAAGAAGCACTAATCCAGTTAGCCAATTATGTTGCGTGCATGAATGAAAAGGTATAGAGAGTGATTAATCAAATATAATGGTTTTATATGTTTGTTTGTTTGTTTGTTTGTTTGTTTGTTTTACAGGTTTGAAGTTCTGTCTTTCCTTATGCTCTGCTACAACTCTGCTGTGGTCTACATGCCAGCATCCTCCCATCAGTCAGTCTGCAGAATGAGCTCGCGGTAATACTGAATACTATCCCAATAATTCTTTATCATTTATATCTTCCTCTTCCCTGTTTCTTCTTCTCTCTCTCTCTCTCTCTCTCTCTCTCTCTCTCTCTCTCTCCCTCTCTCTCTCTCTGTCAGGCAGTAAAGGGCTTGACAGGGAATAAATTAATGATAATAAATTGATTACGTATAACGAGTAAAGGCCACAGTTACCTTAACTGTGCATAAATAATTAAGACCTTCATGATTTTAGCAACAAACAACTTAATTCCTGAGTCTTACTTAGTGATTGCATATACCTCCAGTACTTTTGTTTCCCTTGGGTATTACATTTCCCTTTCGGTTCTCTTTTATTTGCTTAGACTGTGTGTATGTGGTTACCCACGTCAGCAGCAGAAGCTGTGGCGGGAATCATGTGACCGTGTGTGTCTGGATTCGGAGTTCATGGTACAGATGCTGACTGCAGTTTATCATGCTATGTAAGTTTAATGAGCCCTATTTAATTGACATTGAAGGGTTTTATCATTAAGCACCCGTTGCTCAGTCAAAATGAAATGCCTGCCATATAAATCAGTAAATAGCCTTTTAAATATACACAAATTCCTTTAGGACGATGGCAAAGATCTTCATATAACAAAAAAGGGGGAACAGTATTAAACAATACATTAAATACTATATATTATTAAGGTGGCGTGGTTGTTTGCACATATAGATAGATAGATAGATAGATACAGCTCACTGCAAGAGTGCTGGCCTCAGACGTTTCACTGTAGAGTTTGCATGTTATTCCTGTACCATTCCTCCAGTTACTGTAGTTCCCTCTCACAGACTAAAGATATGCACATCAGGTTAAGTGGCTGTATAAAATCCCCGAGGCATTAATGTGAGTGTGAAAGGTTGTTTGTTGTTTTTTAGAGGGTGTGTGCACGTATGCACGTGTGTGTGTGTGTGTGTGTGTGTGTGTGTGTGTGTGTGTGTGTGTGTGTGTGTGTGTGTGTGTGTGTGTGTGTGTGGCGTGTGTGTGTGTGTGTGTGTGTGTGTTTGTCTGTTGGCTTTTTGATGGTCTAGTGACCTGTTTAAGGTGTTTCCTGCCTTTGCCGAATCATTTGGAAAATCAGTGAGTGAGTAAATGATATTAAGTAACAACATGCTATTATCATTATAGCGTCATGGTCTGGATTGTATTTTAATTACAATATTGCTATTAAGATTGGTAAAATCTTCTGGATGTATACAACTCTTGATTGAAGTCAGCCAAGATTGGCCTCAGCTGCCCCGTGACCCCTGATAGATATATGGTATACAGGGGATTGCAGAAATATTCATACACCTTGAATTTTACCACATTTTGTAAATAAATGTATTTTATTGGGATATTATGTGATGGACCAGCACAGTGTGGTGTATATTTGGAAAGAGGAAGGAAAATGGTACACAATTTTTCCCCAGAAAATCTGAAAAGTCTGGCATGCATTTACATTCAACCTCCTTTACGTTAATACTTCTAAATAAATTTCAGTGGAACCGGTTGCCTTCAGAAATCATCTAAGTAGTGAGTTGAGTCCACGTGAGTGTAATCTAATCTTAGTATAAATGCAACTGTTTTGTGAAGGCCTCAGATATTTATGAGAGAACATTGGTGAACAAACAGCATATTTAAACTAGTCACCAGTCAGGTCAGGGATAAAGTTGTGAAGTTTAAAGCAGGATTGGGTGCTAAAAAAACATATCCATGACTTTGAGCATCTCCTGGAACACTTCAGTCAATCATCTAAAAATGGTAAATGAATGGTACAACTGCTAACCTACCATGACATGGCTCTCCATATAAACTGACAGGCCAGGCAAGATTGATCAGAGAATTGTCCAAGAGGCACATGGTAACTCTGGAGGAGCTGCAGAGATCCACAGTTTGGGGGGGGGTTGAATTTTTCCATAGGTAAACTATGGAAGTTGTGCACTCCACAAATCTGGCCTTGAAAACACAGTAGCAATAAGAAAGCCATTGTTGAAAGAAAGCCTTATGAAATTCTGTTTACACTTTACTACAATCTGTGTGGGGGATAGCAAATATGTGGAAGAAAGTGCTCTGCTCAGATGAAACCAAAAGTTACATATTGGTCTCATCTGATCAGAGCACTTTTTTCCACATGATTGCTGTCCCTCACACCGGTCCCAAGCCCGGACAAATACAGAGTGTTGCGACAGGAAGGGCAGCTGGCGCAAAAACTTTTGCCAGAATACAAAATGCAAACCATAAAGACAAATTTCATACCAGATCGGTCAAGGCCTGGGTTAACAACGACAGCCATCAGTGCTGTTAACCAACAGGGTGCTGGTGGAAATTGGATTACTGTTGGTCGAAGAAGGAGAGGTCGAAGAAGAAGTGGGAGGCGTGTTCATAGGCAGAGAGAGAAGAGGAAAAGCATGAGTCTAGGACTGAAAGTAGGGACTTTGAATGTTGGAACGATGACAGGAAAAGGTAGAGAGCTGGCTGACATGATGCAGAGGAGGAAGGTGGATATGCTGTGTGTTCAGGAGACCAGGTGGAAAGGTAGCAAGGCTAGAAGCTTAGGAGCGGGTTTAAGCTGTTTTATCATGGTGTGGATGGGAAGAGAAATGGAGTAGGAGTCATCTTGAAGGAGGGGTTTGTCAGGAATGTTCTAGAAGTGAAAATAGTGTGAGACAGAGTGATGAGTCTCAAGTTGAAATTGAAGTTGTGATGTTGTTGTCAATGTTGTTAGTGCTTATGCCCCACAGGCAGGATGTGAGCTAGAAGAGAAGGAGAGATTCTGGAGTGAGTTAGATGAAGTGATGCAGAGTACCCCCAGAGGTGAAAGAGTGGTCATTGGTGCAGACTTCAATGGACATGTTGGTGCAGGCAACAGAGGGGACGAAGAAGTGATGGGCATGTTTGGTATCCAAGACAGGAACACAGAAGGACAGATGTTGATAGATTTTGCAAAATGGATGGAAATGGCTGTCGTGAATACTTTTTTCCAGAAGAGACAGGAGCATAGGGTGACTTATAAAAGTGGAGCTAGGAGCACACAGGTAGACTACATCTTGTGTAGATGATGTAATTTGAAGGAAGTCAGTGACTGCAAAGTAGTAGTGGGTGAGAGTGTTGCCAAACAGTATAGGATGGTGGTGTGCAGGATGATGCTGATGGTAAGAAAGGTGAAGAAGGCAAAGCCGGAGCAGAAGACAAAGTGGTGGAAGCTGAAAAAGGAAGAGTGTCGTGTTGTCCTCAAGGAGGAGTTGAAACAAGTTTTAGGTGGCCAGGAAGTGCTTCCAGATGACTGGACATCGACAGCTAATGTGATCAGGGAGATAGGTAGGAGAGTAATTGGTGTGTCCTCTGGAAGGACAGTAGATAAGGAGACTTGGTGGTGGAATGAGGAAGTGCAGGAGTGTGTACAAAAGAAGAGGTTAGCTAAGAAGAAATGGTATATAGAGAGGACCAAAGAGAGGAAACAGGAGTACAGGGAGACACAGCGTAAGGCAAAAGTAGCGGTGTCAAAGGCCAAATAGAGGGTGTATGATGACTTGTATGCTAGGTTGGACAGTAAGGAGGGAGAAAATGATTTATACAAGTTGGCACAGCAGAGAAATAGAGATGGGAAGGACGTGCAGCAAGTTAGAGTGATTATGGATGGGATGGGAAATGTATTGACTGATGACACAAGTGTGCTGGGAAGATGGAAAGAGTACTTTGAAGAGCTGATGAATGAGGAAAATGAGAGAGAAAAGAATAGAAGAGGTGACTGTTGAGGACCAGGAATTAGTAAAGATTAGTAAGGGAGGAGTGAGGAGGGCACTGAAGAGGATGAAGAGTGGAAAGGCAGTTGGTCATAATGACATACCGGTGGAGGTATGGAAGTGTCGAGGAGAGGTAGCAGTAGATTTCCTGACAGGAACATTCAACAAGGTCTTAGAGAGTGAGAGGATGCCGGAGGAATGGAGGAGAAGTGTGCTTGTGCCCATTTTTCAGAACAAGGGAGATGTGCAGAGTTGTGGCAACTACAGAGGGATAAAGTTGATGAGCCATACAATTAAATTATGGGAAAGAATAGTGGAATCTAGACTAAGGGCAGAGGTCAGAATTTGTGAACAGCAGTTTGGTTTCATGCCAAGAAAGAGCACCACAGATGCAGTGTTTGCTTTGAGGATGTTAATAGAGAAGTACAGAGAAGGTCAGAAGGAGCTGCATTGTGCCTTTGTGGATCTGGAGAAAGCATATGACAGGGTGCCGAGAGAGGAACTGTGGTATTGCATGAGGAAGTCTGGAGTGGCAGAGAAGTATGTTAGAGTGGTGCAGGACATGTATGAGAGATGTAAGACAGTGGTGAGGTGTGCTGTCAGTGTGACAGAAGAGTTCAAGGTGGAGATGGGACTGCATCAAGGGTCAGCTCTGAGCCCCTTCTTGTTTGCTATGGTGATGGATAGGCTGACAGACAAGGTTAGACAAGAATCTGCATGGACTATGATGTTTGCAGATGACATTGTGATCTGTAGTGAGAGCAGATAACGAGTGGAGTAAAATCTAGAGAGGTGTATGCCTTGGAAAGGAGAGGAATGAAGTTTAGCCTCAGTAAAACAGAATACATGTGTGTGAACGACAAGGACCCAAGAGGAATGGTGAGGTTACAGGGAGCAGAGATAAAAAAGGTGGAGGATTTTAAGTACTTAGGCTCAACAATCCAGAGCAATGGAGGGTGTGGAAAAGAGGTGAAGAAGCGTATGCAGACAGATTGGAATGGTTGGAGAAAAGTGTCCGGTGTGATGTGTGATAGAAAGGTACCGGCAAGAATGAAAGGAAAAGTGTACAAGACGGTGTTGAGGCCAGTGATGTTGTATGGTTTAGAAACAGTGGCGCTGAGGAAAAGACAGGAGGCAGAGCTGGAGGTAGCAGAGATGAAAATGTTGAGGTTCTTTTTGGGAGTTACGAGGATGGATAGGATTAGGAATGAGCACATCAGAGGGACAGCACATGTAAGACGTTTTGGAGACAAAGTCAGAGAGGCTAGATTGAGATGGTTTGGACATATACAGAGGAGGGATAGTGAGTATATTGGTAATAGGATGCTGAGGTTGGAACTACCAGGCAGAAGGCTGAGAGGAAGACCAAAGAGAATATTTATGGATGTGGTGAAGGAGGACATGAAGGTAGTTGGAGTAAGATGCAGAGAATAGGGTGAGATAGAGGAGGATGGTTTGCTGTGGCGACTCCTGAAAGGGAAAAGCCGAAAGGAAAAGAAGAAGAACATCACCCTGAAATCATGGTGATGGAAGCAGCAGGGATAGGAAATCTGGTCAGAGTTCATTGGAAGAGGGATGGAGCCAAATACTGGGCAATCTTGGAAGAAAACCTGTTACAATCCCCCAAAAGACTCTAAACTAGAATAAAAGTTCACCTTTCAGCCGGTTGATTACCCTAAACACACAGCCAGAGCTACAATAGAAGGGTCTGCATCAAGGAATATTCATTTACTAGAATGGCCTGATCAGTCTAGTCCTATATACAATTGAGAATCAATGTCAACACTTGAAATTTGTGGTTCACATTTCATAGAATTGCAGCTGTGAAATTGTTCACAGAATTTCATCTGTAATTGCAGACAATGGTGATATTGAATTAGGGGGTGAGGGGCATTTTATTCTGTCTATGAAGTGAAAGATTAGTTTGCTTCCTAACATATTCACCACTATGATTAATTAGCGAATTATACTAAGGTTATGTGTCTTTTTTGCAGCTATAATGGCCAGTGGGAACTTGGAAGAGAAGCTTTGGAGGACATCTTGTATAGAGCACAACTAGAACTTTACGCCAAGCCATTACTTGTAACCATCATTTTTCCACCTTTCAAAAACTTTTTTCAAAAACATGATGGCAGTGAAATACAGATCTGTGTGTTTTTCCACAAAAAGCACATAGAAATATATTACAAACTTTGTATCAAAAACAGTGTATCTATAGTTGTAGGTTTAGTGAGGTAAAATAAAGCTTATGAACTGTTTTAGGTGGCAAATGCTATGAGAGGATCCCTTCCATCTCGACCACCAGAGGGCACACATAATCTTCTAGAGGTTGAAGCCACACCCACAAACAAACGGGTCTCTCAGACAGCCATCACTGCTGCTTCCATTCGCAGACTCCGCTGGAAACGAGAGGGTACAAACTCCCATACATACATGTACACTTATGAGAATGAATACAGAAGAGTGAAAGGTGGCATGTTGTATTTACATTATTTTCATTATTTTTATTCTTCCCTTGATTTATTTTTCTCTGTTAAAATCATATTACTGTAATGCATTGCAAAGCTGTAGTGAATTTCCACAATTATAAATTCAGTTTCTTGGGAGACAAGAGCATTCATTTTACAGTTGCAGATTTCTGTTTTATGTTTGGCAAATGCTCACTCTCTTTATCTCAGGCTGCTTTGATTTCTCAACCTCAACCGACTTCTATTCCTCCATGGCACCAAGTCAGTTCTCTCCCATGAAAAAAACACCCAGTCCAGTGCCCCGTGGATGGAGAAATACCACCATCCGTCGAATAAAGCGAGGGGGTATGCAGCGCTGATGAATCAGTAGAATCCTGCTACTGAATCGTCATGGTTAATAGTTGATTAATTACTGTGTATTTAATATAGAATATGGCTACCGATGCAACCCATAGACCCTAAAATACATGGTGCATCCCAAAACCCTTAAATTGCATCCTTGTTTCCCTCATGTACGTCTCACCCATGTGCTTTGGTACCTCCCACCAAAGCACCAAAGAAGCCTTGTGAGACACAGAGAAACAATGTGAAGAGCATGGATTCAATAAAAATTTGTTTTAAGAGAAATGAGCAATGGAGCAGTGTCTGCTTCTGATGATGGTGATACAGCCGACACAGCGTGAAAGAGTCTGGCATCATGTAAGGGACAGGTTATTAATACACCTCTTCCAGGAAGGCTGCTCTTGTGTATCCTCACTTAGCAGTAATTGATCCACACTCTTCAAAACATAAATAAGAGAATAAAATAAGAGTCTAGAAGAACTTCAAGCACAAATTCGGGAGGAAGAAGGGACAGATAAGGCTTTTTGAGATGTACCAACAGAAATACCCTCAGATTTGGACAGTTTGTTGCTCATCAAGCTATCTAAAGGTTTGTCAGAAAACAAATATAATGAACTTTTTTTTTTTGTTTATCAAAGAGACTGGTGCAGCTCAGAAATCAATATTTTAGGTGAACCGAACTTGGAAATTAGTTACATTTCCTACCTTTAAAATTGTATTATCCAAAACATTATCACAAACTTGAGTCAAACCTAAAAATTAGCTTGACGAGCCAGAACTCATGCAGTACTTCACAGTACCAGAACATGAATGCTATCCAGAGCAGTGTCTCTTTCCTGTTCATTGCTTTCTCTTTAGTAACTCTCCGTTGATTTCGAACTTCATTTACTGTAGAATAAGGGAGATTAACAAAAAGACAAACAGTAACGAGGAAAGAAGAGCTCTAAGACTTGTGATATACTTCAACTATTTTAAATACACATTCATATACAAATTATAGCTGTATCTCATATCCATCGTCCGTTATGCACATTGCCAGAAGTTAAAGATATGTGCATACAAGAAGGACTTCGCATGTGACTGATAGGGGCAATATCCAGAAATTATAAGGTTATGGCAGTTGGCACATAATCAGCAACAACAAAAAGTTCATCATTTTATTTCATTAAATGTTTCAAACTTGTTTTTTTTTTTTGTTTATGGGGATCATGAGTAGGTTGGAGCCTATGCAACCGACACTGAGTGAAGGCGGGCTTCATCACAGTCAGTTGCTTACAGTCAGTTCATCACAGTAAATCTCAACACACTTACATTAACATCTAGGGACAATTTGTAACAGCCAATTAGCCTAATTTGCACAATGCAGCCATGAGGTGGGGGGGCACTAACCAGTGTCTCTCCCCCTCATGCCGGTCCCAAGCCCGGACAAATGCAGAGGGTTGTGTCAGGAAGGGCATCCGACGTAAAACCAATGCCAATTATTGATGATGCAAATCAAAAGTATTACCTCCATACCGGATCGGTTGAGGCCCGGGTTAACAACGACCGCCATCAGTGCTGTCAATCAACAGGGTGCTGATGGAAATTGGACTACTGTTGGTCGAAGACGTCGAAGAAGGAGAGGTGGGAGGCGTGTCCGTAGGCAGAGAGAGAAGAGGAAAGGCATGAGTCTAGGACTGAGAGTGGGGACTTTGAATGTTGGAACTATGCACAGAAAAGGTAGAGAGCTGGTTGACATGATGCAGAGGAGGAAGGTGGACATACTGTGTGTTCAGGAGACCAGGTGGAAAGGTAGCAAAGCTAGAAGCTTAGGAGCAGGGTTTAAGCTATTTTATCACGGTGTGGATGGGAAGAGAAATGGAGTCGGCGTCATCTTGAAGGAGGAGTTTGTCAGGAATGTTCTAAAAGTGAAAAGAGTGTCAGACAGAGTGATGAATCTCAAGTTAGAAATTGAAGGTGTAATGCTCAATGTTGTTAGTGCTTATGCCCCACAGGCAGGATGTGAGCTAGAAGAGAAGGAGAGATTCTGGAGTGACTTAGATGAAGTGATGCAGAGTACTCCCAGAGGTGAAAGAGTGGTCATAGGTGCAGACTTCAATGGACATGTTGGGGCAGGCAACAGAGGGGACGAGGAAGTGATGGGCAGGTTTGGTATCCAGGACAGGAACGCAGAAGGACAGATGTTGATAGATTTTGCAAAAAGGATGGAAATGGCTGTGGTGAATACTTTCTTTGAGAAGAAACAGGAGCATAGGGTGACTTATGAAAGCGGAGGTAGGCGCACACAGGTAGACTACATCTTGTGTAGGCGATGTAATTTGAAGGAAGTCAGTGACTGCAAAGTCATCGTGGGTGAGAGTGTTGCCAAACAGCATAGGATGGTGGTGTGCAGGATGACTCTGATGGTGAGAAAGGTGAAAAGGCAAAGGCAGAGCAGAAGACAAAGTGGTGGAAGCTGAAAAGGAAGAGTGTCGTGTTGTCTTCAAGGAGGAGTTGAAACAGGCTTTGGGTGGCCAGGAAGTGCTTCCAAATGACTGGACAACCACAGCAAATGTGATCAGGGACACAGGTAGGAGAGTACTTGGTGTGTCCTCTGGAAGGAAAGTAGATAAGGAGACTTGGTGGTGGAATGAGGAAGTGCAGGAGTGTGTACAAAGGAAAAGGTTAGCCAAGAAGAAGTGGGACATTGAGAGGACCGAAGAGAGTAAACAGGAGTACAGGGAGACACAGCGTAAGGCGAAAGTAGCAGTGGCTAAGGCCAAACAGAGGGCGTATGATGACTTGTATGATAGGTTGGATAGTAAAGAGGGAGAAAATGATCTATACAGGTTGGCACAGCAGAGAAATAGAGATGGGAAGGACGTGCAGCAAGTTAGATTGATAAAGGACAGAGAGGGAAATGTATTGACTGATGACAGAAGTGTGCTGGGAAGATGGAAAGAGTACTTTGAAGAGCTGATGAATGAGGAAAATGAGAGAGAAAAAGAGTAGAAGAGGTAACCATTGAGGAGCAGGATGTAGCAAAGATCAGTAAGGGTGAAGTGAGAAGGGCATTGAAGAGGATGAAGAATGGAAAGGCAGTTGGTCCTGATGATATACCTGTGGAGGTATGGAAGTGTCTAGGAGAGGTAGCAGTAGATTTTCTGACAAGAACATTCAACAAGGTACTAGAGAGTGAGCAGATGCCGGAGGAGTGGAGAAGTGTGCTGGTGCCCATTTTTAAGAACAAGGGAGACGTGCAGAGTTGCAGCAACTACAGAGGGATAAAGTTGATGAGCCATACGATGAAGTTATGGGAAAGAATAGTGGAAGCTAGACTAAGGGCAGAGGTCAGCATTTGTGAACAACAGTTTGGATTCATGCCAAGAAAGAGCACCACAGATGCAATGTTTGCCTTGAGGATGTTAATAGAGAAGTACAGAGAAGGTCAGAGGGAGCTACATTGTGCCTTTGTGGATCTGGAAAAAGCATATGACAGGGTGCCAAGAGAAGAACTGTGGTATTGCATGAGGAAGTCTGGAGTGGCAGAGAAGTATGTTAGAGTGGTGCAGGACATGTATGAGAGATGTAAGACAGTGGTGAGGTGTGCTGTCGGTGTGACCGAGGAATTCAAGGTGGAGGTGGGACTGCATCAAGGGTCAGCTCTGAGCCCCTTCTTGTTTGCTATGGTGATGGACAGGCTGACAGACGAGGTGAGACAAGAATCTCCATGGACTATGATGTTTGCAGATGACATCGTGATCTGTAGTGAGAGCAGAGAACAAGTGCAGGAAAATCTAGAGAGGTGGAGGTATGCCCTGGAAAGGAGAGGAATGAAGGTTAGCCTCAGAAAATCAGAATACAGGTGTGTGAATGAGAAGGACCCAGGAGGAACGGTGATGTTACAGGGAGCAGAGATAACGAAGGTGGAGGATTTTAAGTACTTAGGCTCAACAATCCAGAGCAATGGAGAGTGTGGAAAAGAGGTGAAGAAGCGTGTGCAGGCAGGCTGGAATGGTTGGAGAAAAGTATCCGGTGTGATGTGCGATAGGAGAGTGTCAGCAAGAATGAAGGGAAAAGTGTACAAGATGGTGGTGAGGCCAGCGATGTTGTATGGCTTAGAAACAGTGGCGCTGAGGAAAAGGCAGGAGGCAGAGCTGGAGGTAGCGGAGATGAAAATGTTGAGGTTCTCCTGGGAGTAACGAGGATGGATAGGATCAGAAATGAGTATATCAGAGGGACAGCCCACGTAAGATGTTTTGGAGACAAAGTCAGAGAGGCTAGATTGAGATGGTTTGGACATGTACAGAGGAGGGATAGTGAGTATATTGGCAGTAGGATGCTGAGGTTGGAACTACCAGGCAGAAGGCCTCGAGGAAGACCGAAGAAGAGATTTATGGATGTGGTGAAGGAAGACATGAAGGTCGTTGGAGTCAGAAAAGAAGATGCGGAGGACAGGGTGAGGTGGAGGCGGATGATTTGCTGTGGCGACCCCTGAAGGGAGCAGCCGAAAGTAAAAGAAGAAGAAGAATTAGCCTAATTTGCACATCTTTGGATTGTGGGTAGAAACCAAAGTTTCTGCAGGGAACCCATCTAAACTCAAGAGGAAAATGCAACTGCCATACAGAAATGCCATCGCTCAGGCATAGGACTCCAACCCAAGACCTTCTTGCTGTGAGGTGGGTGTGCTAACCACTACCCTACTGTGCCATAAAATAGATTCTAGTTAAAGAATTGTTGTGTGACAAAGTCTGCCCTCTTATGGAATCTTTCAGTAACACATATAATTCATAGGTAAGTTGTCCACATGAACATGTGGTTATAAAGCAAGTGTATGTAACTTCAGCTGAAAATATCTTACTAATTAAAGAGCAAACCTTCTAGCTGATGACTCATGTGCATTAAAATCGGTCATTATTGGGCATCAGTTACCAGAGACTCAGAATGTCTGCTTCTCCTATTATAAGACGCCCTTGTTATTATCCAAGATTTATATTAGTGGATCACATAGTAAGTGCAAAACAGCTAATTCATTTATTTACTGAAATGCTTTATCCTAATGAGGTTGCGGGGAGGCTGGAGCCAATCTCAGCCGACTGGGCAAAGGCTGAGTACACCCAAGATAGCTTGCCAGGCCAGCACAGGGCAGAAACACACTGACAGCCTACCCTTGATGAAAGTCAGCAATTGTGATTGTTATGAACTTTCAGCTGGACCCAGAAATGCAAGAGACAGTGTGAGATGACACAGAGCCCATTTATTACTCAAAGGGGAAGCACTCAAGCAGGAGGCAAACACGGTAACTGATGGTGACGAAAAGAAACACAATAAACATTCTATCTATCTATCTGCAGCCATAGTCCATGTTTGAACCGTAGGCGTCTTCCTTTGCCATGCCTGGCTTTCATAGGGAGACTATAGGCTATAACCTTGAGGGATGCCACATCGCATCAAGTAGTTTTTTCTCAGAGAGAAACACGCTGACGACTTTGCAGCATATGCTTTACGAAAGTCAGCAATGGTTCTTTTACATGCCTCTCATCATAAACGGTGAGAGACATGGCCCACCTTTGATAACCCAGTTAGCTGCACTGGGGGGACAGTGACAACTTTGTGGAGAGTTGTACTCGAACCCCCAACCTTAGGATCAGCGATCCAGCACCCTATACCACCAGGCCACCACTGCCCCACAAGAAACATTAAGCACTGGGAACTAAGGCATGGGTAACTGGTTGAGCATGGAGCTGGAACCAGGAGCCAAAGAGAGCACAGGAAAGCAGACACATGATGCGAGACAATCTTCTGGCACCGAGGTGAATGCGCTGCTTGTCTTTATGGCATAGATGATTCAGGAGTGGGATCAGGTGTGCGCGCTGCAATCAGCCCACGTAGGTCAACCACGCCCCTTCACTGGAGCTTTCAGCGCTGGAGAGAAACAGTTAGAAGAGCTGCCACATTCAAAGTCCCCCCAAACACAGACCATAATAGTACACCCCCCCCAAGGGACGCCACCTGGCATTCAACGAGACTTATCTGGGAACTTGCTGTAGAAATCAGACAGCAGGTCAGGATCAGGGATCAAGGGACCCACGACCATTCCTCGGGACCATAATCTTCTAAGTACACCAGGTACTGGTAGCCACAACCTTGCCTGCGGACATCAAGTATGCAGTTGACCAAGTATGCCGGGTGTCACCGGGTGATGATTGGCGATTCGCTAGTTCCTGGCTGCTGACCTCTCCAGGGCAGCACAAGCCTCCTTCCAGACCTGGTGTGCTCGGCGGAAGTGGGCCGAGACTAATGGGACAGCCACTTCGATCTCCTAATTGGGAAACAGAGGAGGTTGAAACCCGTTGATCACCATGACATACCCATGGCAGCGCAGACCAGGGAGTATTCTAGGCTCTGAGTACAGACGCTCCCCGACTTACGTTTGTTCGTTTTACATTTTTTCGATTTTACGTTTGTTTGTTTTTGTTTTTTTTTTAATTTGTCAAATTTTTAGTTTAGATGTACCTACAGAGAACGCTGATGTAATGACACAATGACACTGCGTCCATTGTTTACAAATGACAGACTGAACGTGCCCCTCCTTCTTCCCACTTCAGTTATATAAATATATATATATATATATATATATATATATATATATATATATATATATATATATATATATATATATATATATATATATATACAAAGTGCGTGGGGCAGTGGTGGTCTAGTGGTATAGGGCACTGGATCGTTGATCCAAAGGTTGGGGGTTCGAGTCCCACTCTCCACAAGGTTGTCACTGCCCCAACCCCCAGTACAGCTAACTGGGTTATCAAAGGCGGGCCATGTCTCTCACTGTTTATGGTGAGAGGCATGTAAAAGAACCATTGCTGACTTTCGTAAAGAGTAGGCTGCAAAGTCGTCAGTGTGTTTCTGTCCCTTGCTAAAAGGGTTGTGACAGGAAGGGCATCCGACGTAAAAACCTCTGCCAAATCAAATGTGCGAATCAGATGATTTGCTGTGGCGACTCCTGAGTAAAAGGGGAAAAGCCGAAAGGAAGACAGACATACAAAGTGCAGGAAAATCTAGAGAGGTGGAGGTATGCCATGGAAAGGAGGGGAATGAAGGTTAGCCTCAGTAAAACAGAATACATGTGTGTGAATGACAAGGACCCATAAACATACATCGGACTCGCAGAAAACACTTTGAAAACCAGATACAGGAACCACATCGCATCCTTCCGCAACGAAAAAAGTAGAAACTCCACCGAACTCAGCAAGCACATCTGGACACTCAAAGACACGAACATTGATCACCAGATCTCATGGAGAATTTTATCATCACACCCCACATACAACAGCTCAAACAAAAGATGCAATTTATGCCTCAGGGAGAAGTCCCTCATTATATACAGACCCGAACTGTCTTCATTAAATAAAAGAAACGAACTCGTAACTTCATGCCGACACAGGAAAAAATCCTTATTATGCAACACACCCCCTTAAGTACACTAAGTATTTGATTGTATCAATCTGTATCTAAACATTATATATACTTGTGTATGTGTGTGTGTGTATGTGTTTACGCACGTGAACGTACGTGTACATATATATGTAGATATGTGTATGTATATGTACTATATATATATATATATATATATATATATATGTGTATGTATGTGTATGTATATATATATATATATATGTGTGTATGTATATATATATATATATATGTATATATATATATATGTATATGCGTGTATGTAAGTGTGTATGTGTGGATACCTACATGTGTATATATATATATATATATATATATATATGTGTGTGTGTGTGTGTGTACATATATGAGTCCACGGGCATGAAAAAAAAAAAATTGTATGTACATATATGCATGTATCGATACCAATATTTAAAAGAACCCACCCCCGAATACATAATGAACACCACCCCATCTAGAGGACGCCATGTTCATCAACATAGTACTGCCCCCAGCACTTTGTAATCATTCTTCTATAATCACCTGAAGAGAGAGGATGGTTTCACCACCCCTCGAAACAGATCTGTAGTGATAAATGGAGTTTCAATAGAAAGTCTTTGTCCTGTCCTTTTATTTTTGTTATTTGCTCTACCAAAAAGTATTGAGCACTCTCCTACAGAAGGATCTACTCAGAAAATCCTCTCTCTCTCTCTCTCTCTCTCTCTATATATATATATATATATATATATATATATATATATATATATATATATATATATATGTATATATGTGTGTATATATTGGAGTATATTGGTCGTAGGATGCTGAGGTTGGAACTACCAGGCAAAAGGCCCAGAGGAAGACCAAAGAGAAGATTTATGGATGCGGTGAAGGCGGACATGAAGGTCGTTGGAGTAAGAGTAGAAGATGCAGAGGATAGGGAGAGATGGAGGCAGATCATTTGCTGTGGCGACCCCTGAAGGGAACAGCCGAAAGGAAAAGAAGAAGAAGTATATATGTGTGTATGTATATATATATATATATATATATATATATATATATAATGCAGCCGTGAGGGGGGGGGCACAAACCAGTGTCTCTCCCTCACGCCGGTCCCAAGCCCGGATAAATGCAGAGGGTTGCGTCAGGAAGGGCATCCGGCGTAAAACAAATGCCAAATAAACTATGCGAATCACAAGAAAGAATGACATACCGGATCGGTCGAGGCCTGGGTTAACAACGACCGCCATCAGTGCCGTCTACCAACAGGGTGCTGATGGAAATTGGACTACTGTTGGTCGAAGACGTCGAAGAAGGAGAGGCGGGAGGCGCGTCCGTTGCCAGAGAGAGAAGAGGAAAGGCATGAGTCTAGGACTGAAAGTAGGGACTTTGAATATTGGAACTATGACAGGAAAAGGTAGAGAGCTGGCTGACATGATGCAGAGGAGGAAGGTGGACATACTGTGTGTTCAGGAGACCAGGTGGAAAGGTCGCAAGGCTAGAAGCATAGGAGCAGGGTTTAAGCTGTTTTATCACGGTGTGGATGGGAAGAGAAATGGAGTCGGAGTCATCTTGAAGGAGGAGTTTGCCAGGAATGTTCTAGAAGTGAAAAGAGTGTCAGACAGAGTGATGAGTCTCAAGTTAGAAATTAAAGGTGTGATGGTCAATGTTGTTAGTGCTTATGCCCCACAGACAGGATGTGAGCGAGAAGAGAAGGAGAGATTCTGGAGGGAGTTAGATGAAGTGATGCAGAGTACCCCAGAGGTGAAAGAGTGGTCATTGGGGCAGACTTCAATGGACATGTTGGTGCAGGAAACAGAGGGGACGAGGAAGTGATGGGTAGGTTTGGTATCCAGGACAGGAACGCATGAAGGACAGATGTTGGTAGATTTTGCAAAAAGGATGGAAATGGCTGTGGTGAATACTTTCTTCCAGAAGAGAGAGGAGCATAGGGTGACTTATAAAAGTGGAGGTAGGAGCACACAGGTAGACTACATCTTGTGCAGGCGATGTAATTTAAAGGAAGTCAGTGACTGCAAAGTAGTAGCGGGTGAGAGTGTTGCCAAACAGCATAGGATGGTGGTGTGCAGGATGATGCTGATGGTGAGGAAGGCGAAGAAGGCAAAGGCAGAGCAGAAGACAAAGTGGTGGAAGTTGAAAAAGGAAGAGTGTCGGGTTGTCTTCAAGGAGGAGTTGAAACAGGCTTTGGGTGGTCAGGAAGTGCTTCCAGATGACTGGACAACTACAGCGAATGTGATCAGGGAGACGGGTAGGAGAATACTTGGTGTGTCATCTGGAAGGAAAGTAGATAAGGAGACTTGGTGGTGGAATGAGGAAGTGCAGGAGTGTGTACAAAGGAAGAGATTAGCTAAGAAGAAGTGGGACATTGACAAAACCGAAGAGAGTAAACAGGAGTACAGGGAGACACAGCGTAAGGCAAAGGTAGCAGTGTCAAAGGCCAAACAGAGCGCGTTTGATGACTTGTATGCTCGGTTGGAAAGTAAGGAGGAGAAAATGATTTATACAGGTTGGCACAGCAGAGAAATAGAGATGGGAAGGACGTGCAGCAAGTTAGATTGATAAAGGACAGACAGGGAAATGTACTGACTGATGACAGAAGCGTGCTGGGAAGATGGAAAGAGTACTTTGAAGAGCTGATGAATCAGGAAAATGAGAGAGAAAAAGAGTAGAAGAGGTGACTGTTGAGGACCAGGAAGTAGCAAAGATTAGTAAGGGTGAAGTGAGGAGGGCATTGAAGAGGATGAAGAATGGAAAGGCAGTTGGTCCTGATGACATACCGGTGGAGGTATGGAAGTGTCTAGGAGAGGTAGCAGTAGATTTTCTGACAAGATCATTTAACAAGGTCTTAGAGAGCGAGAGGATGCCAGAGGAATGGAGGAGAAGTGTGCTGGTGCCCATTTTTAAGAACAAGGGAGACGTGCAGAGTTGTGGCAACTACAGAGGGATAAAGTTGATGAGCCATACGATGAAGTTATGGGAAAGAATAGTGGAAGCTAGACTAAGGGCAGAAGTCAGCATTTGTGAACAACAGTTTGGTTTCATGCCCAGAAAGAGCACCACAGAAGCAGTGTTTGCCTTGAGGACGTTAATGGAGAAGTACAGAGAAGGTCAGACGGAGCTGCATTGTGCCTTTGTGGATCTGGAGAAAGCATATGACAGGGTGCCGAGAGAAGAACTGTGGTATTGCATGAGGAAGTCTGGAGTGGCAGAGAAGTATGTTAGAGTGGTGCAGGACATGTATGAGAGATGTAAGACAGTGGTGAGGTGTGCTGTTGGTGTGACAGAAGAGTTCAAGGTGGAGGTGGGACTGCATCAAGGGTCAGCTCTCAGCCCTTCTTGTTTGCTATGGTGATGGACAGGCTGACAGACGAGGTTAGACAAGATTCCCCATGGACTATGATGTTTGCAGATGACATTGTAATCTGTAGTGAGAGCAGAGAACAAGTGCAGGAAAATCTAGAGAGCTGGAGGTATGCCCTGGAAAGGAGGGGAATGAAGATTAGCCTCAGTAAGACAGAATACATGTGCATGAATGACAAGGACCAAAGAGGAACGGTGAGATTACAGGGAGCAGAGATAAGAAAGGTGGAGGATTTTAAGTACTTAGGCTCAACAATCCAGAGCAATGGAGAGTGTGGAAAAGAGGTCAAGAAGCGTGTGCAGGCAGGTTGGAATGGTTGGAGAAAAGTGTCCGGTGTGATGTGTGATAGGAGGGTATCGGCAAAAATGAAAGGAAAAGTGTACAAGACGGTGTTGAGGCCAACGATGCTGTATGGGTTAGAAACAGTGGCCCTGGGGAAAAGACAGGAGGCAGAGTTGGAGGTAGCAGAGATGAAAATGTTGAGGTTCTCTTTGGGAGTAACGAGGATGGATAGGATTAGGAATGAGCACGTCAGAGGGACAGCACATGTAAGACGTTTTGGAGACAAAGTCAGAGAGGCTAGATTGAGATGGTTTGGACATGTACAGAGGAGGGATAGTGAGTATATTGGTAATAGGATGCTGAGGCTGGAACTACCAGGCAAAAGGCCTAGAGGAAGACCAAAGAGACGATTCATGGATGTGGTAAAGGAGGACATGAAGGTCGTTGGTGGAAGAGAAGAAGATGCAAAGGATAGGGTGAGATGGAGGCAGATGATTCGCTGTGGCGACCCCTGAAGGGAAAAGCCGAAAGGAAAAGAAGAAGAAGAAGAAGATATATATATATATATATCAGTTTACCAGTTATATAGCGTGTTACTCTTGTGTTAAGACGTCGTCTCTGTGATCGTTGTGTTTACACTGTTTTGTGGACTTTTGTAAGCCTCAGCAAATATGGTTGGTCAGAAGTGTAAGCCTACTATCTTTGGTGCAAGTCTCATACACAGAGATGAATTAACTGTCTGCTCGGATCGGCACAATCTAATGCATACTCAGTTAAGCAAAGAGAGTTGTAAAATGAATGAAAACCCTAATCCACAAATTACAGAACAAATACAGATATTTATGACCTTTTAGCAAAATCCTCAGAGTGTATACTTATTTTTAGATTAATATTCATTTGGATTTGTACTTGTTCTTTGTATGCATCTACTGAATAAAGTTTACTTACTTACTTACTTACACAACAGGGCCAGTGGTAGTCTAGTGGTACAGGGCACTGGATTGCTGATCCAAAGGTTGGGGGTTCGAGTCTCACTCTCCACAAGGTTGTCACTGGCCCCCCCAGTGCAGCTAACTGGTTTATCAAAGGCCGGCCATGTCTCTCACTGTCTATGGTGAGAGGCATGTAAAAGAACCATTGCTGACTTTTGTAAAGAGTAGGCTGCAAAGCCGTCAGCGTGTTTCCGCCCTGCGATGGCCTGGCGAGCTGTCCAGGATATACTCTGCCCCCGTCCGAAGTTGGCTGGGACCGCGACCCAAATTAGGATTAAGCGGTTACAGAAAATGAATTGAACTGAACTTACACAAAAGAAAGAACTCTCCGCTCTGCTGGGATTCACATCAGTGCAGGCTGTGTTCTCAACGAGTTCAACGGCACCCTTGTGCACTTCAAAGACCGGAAGTCCGTATAACCCACAGCAAGTACACTACTTTCAGAAGTACACTACTTTCGGTATTGAGGGCCTCAGATTTTAAGCGTTGATTGGCTGTTTTAAGCTTCATGTAAAGTGACTCGGTATAAATAAGTGACTTATTTGAAATTAATGTTGATATTATTTGATATATTTGATACTATTTTACAATGTTATGTTTATAATAATTGATTTAATGGTGTTTTATGAGATAAGGTCATGGTATTTATGGATGTATAGTACAGTATGAGCATCATACGTCACACGTCATACGTCGCTGTAACAACTTACATTCACTTTCAACTTATGTTCGGCTGTCCGGAACCAATTAAAAACGTAAGTCGGGGACCGTCTGTACAGTATGAACGTCATACATCACTGGAACATACAGTAACAACTTAGGTTCATTTTCAACTTACGTTCAGCCGTCTGGAACCAAACAAAAATGTAAGTCGGGGAGCGTCTGTCGTTCGCTCCACTTGGCCGTTGGATTGTGATTGGTCACCGGAGGTCAGGCTGCTGGAAACTCCAAGGGTATCACAAAACAACTTCCATACAAACTGGGGGCCTTGGTCAGAAACAATGTCCTGGGGGATCCCATGAAGGCAAAACATGTGTTGGACCAGTAGATCAGCTGTCTCTATTGCCGATGTGAGCTTGGGTTGGGGGACAAAATGGACTGCCTTTGAGAAACAGTTCACTATGATCAAGATGACAGTGTTGCCTTTGGACAGAGGTAACCCAGTGACGAAGTCCACAGCAATGTGCGACCAGGGGCGATGAGGTATGGGCAAGGGTTGGAGGAGACCTGCTGATGCACGGTGGGAGGACCTGTTCACAAGCTCCGACGAACTCCCTGGTGTCGACTGTTATGTTTGGCCACCAGAAACATTGTCGGAGGAGGAAAAGGGTCCAGTGGACTCCAGGATGACAGGCCAATTTGGACGCATGTCCCCACTGGAGCATTGGAGGTCTGGCCAAGGGAGGAACATATAATTGTCTCTGAACGTGCCGCTTGTCTTTATGGTTTTATGGGATCAGGTGTGTGCGCTGCAATCAGCCCACGTAGGTCAGCCACACCCCTCCACCAGAGCCTGCAGTGCTGGGGAGAAACAATTAGAAGAGCCGCCACATTCAAAGTCCCCCAGCAGACCATAACAAGCAATGGTTCTTTTATATTACCATAGACAGTGAGGGACATGGCAAGCCTTTACTAACCCAATTCGCTGCACTTGGGAGGACAGTGGCAACCTGTTGAGAGTGGGGCTTGAGCCCCCAACCTTGGGATCAGTGGTCCAGCACCTTACCATTAGGCCACCACTGCCCTGCAGAACAGCTATTATATGATATTTTTAGAATTACCTGGATTATCATGAATACCACATCTCTTCTGGTTTTGCTTCCACAAGCAATTTACTTTTTCACATTCCATAACATTGCAATAATGTGATGTGATAAGTCTACAGTTTATCATCAAAGTGGTACAATTTACAATACAACACAGTTTAGAACCAGAGCGTATTGTTTGAGGTAGAATTGGGTTCAGCTTCCTAGTACTCATGTACTGTAGCACCTGATAAAACTTTATAGTTCCGTTTTCTCTTTTCTCCTATGCCCTCTTAGTATCATCATCATATCTTATCCCAGTAGGGTAGTGTAGCAATTGGTCTCTTCCGGAGAACATTAACCGGGACACAGGAACGCTTGCTACTTGTCCCCAGAAACACGCTGACGGCTTTGCAGCCTACTCTTTTTACGAACGTCAGCAATGGTTCTTTTACATGCCTCTCATCATAGTCAGTGAGAGACATGACTCGCCTTTGATAACCCAGTTAACTGCACTGGGGGTCCCTGTTAGTATATTATACACTCAGTGGACATCGAAACCAATACTACACCGTGATTGATCATTTAATACTTCAATCACTTGTTGCGTCGTAGTAGTTTTGATGACCACTGAGTCTCAACATTACAAATTCCACTTTGATTTTTTCTTGAGTTAGCCCATAATATCCATAAACACTGAGGTCTTGCCTCACAGCAAGAGAGTCTTAGGTTTGAGTCCCCGACTCACTGTGCAGTTTACATATTATTCCTATGCTTGGGTTTCCTCCTGTTACTCTGGTTTTCTTTTTACAATCCAAATGTACTGGTATCTTCATTTACAGTTGGCTGGTGCAAGCAAAACAGGCCCAAACCCTGATACTACCAACACCATGTTTCAAAGACCAGCTAAAGTACTGGAAATCATTTTGCTTTCTCTGAACATCTAGAAACACTTTTCATGCACACAATAGTTGTTTGTTATTCTCTTGATTGTGGACTCATAAATATTGAATCCTTATACTCATGAATATTAACATTAGGCAATGTAATAGTTGGTTTTAGTTAATTACACTTACCCTAAGCGCTTTGTGACTTCAAAGCCTCTTGCTATTGGGGTGATCTATATTTGCCAGTGACGGTGCATTTCACACCTAGGCCTTCAGTCGTGCTCCGTCTGAATCAATCCAACCCTCAATAACTATTTTATGGCTATAAAACTTTTACTGCAGCTACAGCTGCGACACACAAAAAAATCATCAATAATAACCTCATAAAATTGCAATTTTATTTAGGAATATAGCCACATTTTACTCACCAAAAATACTTTTTATTTGTACACAAAATCCATCCTCCTTTCTTTCCTTCAAATCTAACAAACCGCTCATTGACACCTGTGGCCGTTACATAACGTAGAACCAGTGCGAGCTGCGCTGCGTTACTCGTTACTCCTCCCCATCACTTCAGCAATAGCAGTGATCAGGTCGTTTTGTATTTTGCCACTTTATTAGTGGACAGGTGGTAATGTAAATCCGTGTTGCTCTCGATAATGACAGAAAGAAGCTCCACATAGTTTCCTTTGTTTTTGGATCCAGCGCTTTCATCGTGTCCCCGAAATGAAAGTTCCTGCTTGCCCAAAAACAAATGACACAGTCTATCAGTCTTTTTAAGATTTCTCTATTTTTCTTTACCTTTGCGTTGTTAAGCTCCATTTCCCTGCGCACTTGCTCGCTCAGCTGTAGATACAATTTTCAGTGTTCCTCGGAGCCTGTGAGCCAGGTGTACCGCTCGTAGTTAGTGGACTGAAAATGGCGGACAAATCCTTTTCCCGGTTGTCACAGGCTTGCTAGCTTCGGAGTTGCCTGACCTTTCTTAACGATGTCCAGCTTTTCTTGAAAAGTCCGTCTTGAAAATGGCTTTGACAGTAAATCTGCAACCAAATCCATTTCTTCTCCTCCTTCAGCCATTGTGGGACAAAACCGCAATTAAATCAACACAACAATATATTTGCTTGTGCAGCTCACTACAGATGCAGTTTGCTAGCTCTGGCTAGTACACTCTCTCACTATCCAATCATAGGGTGTGAAAACGCTGACGTTTCCATACGCCTGCTAGAAGGCCTTGGTGTCGCCGACTCTAAATCTGATTGGTTAAAGCAACGGTTTCCCCAACACTTATTTTATGCTATAGGGCCCGCAGAACTGATTATGGAGGCCTCCAGGTAGATTTCTGACCCTGGCAACAAATAATGGCTGAAATGTGATTGGTTAAATTCTTAAATATGAAAACACACATCTGGAAGCAGCGCAACCAGGGGAAAAGCAATGAAAGGAAGCTGACAATTTGGAATTATATAATAAGTATTCATGAACAAAATATATTTAACAATCTGTGATTCAGATATTTTTAGGCCAGCAGATATTTGCCAGCAACTTTTGGAAATGGTAACAAAGATCTTGAATTTCAAAACTCTTCAGAGCTAAAACCTACTCACAACTAACTTTAATTTCACCTTCAAATGAATTGCTAATCCTAGAGGTTTTCAAATCTTTACCACTTAGTGGTATGTAATATTGCATAATTTCCTAAATAAATAAAAAATGACTATTATTATTATTAGTCTATTATCTTTGTCATTTTATTTCATTGGGATCTCTTTATCTTTATGATTTGTATTAAAATCTGAATCTCAATGCCACAGTACTTTGTTTTTTATGTTCGAGAGCATGCTTGTGTTAATGCATGTAATGGGATTGTGTATGTATTGTAGAAGTGCCCGGTTTGATTTTATTCGTATATTTACATCTGATTTGTTAGTTTTAATATCTAAATGCTGTTAATGAAAATATTTAGGCACTGCTTAAAGGTGTAACTCCAAAAATGTTTGAATTTGTTTTGAGTAGAGAAACAGGCATAATATGAGTTAATGCCTTTTCAGTGGTATTTGAAAAAGTTGTTTTTCCTCAAGTAGAAAACCAATTGAATAAACAAGAAAATTTTCCTGCAAAGTACAAGTGCAGTCAGTGCTGACGGTGGTGGTGCACACGTGTTGGGTTGTCTGCGTGGGTGCGTGAGCACAGACAAGATAATAAAAGCCAGCTAATGGCTTTACAATATTTACATACGTATGGGGGTCCACTATTCATGCCATTAACTTTATATGAAGTGTTGGGTTCCAGTGTTATTTTCACCATTTCGCAGTCTCACATGAATGAAACGGCAGTTTTTCAAACTGGATATTGCAATCTATCAAATAGCTTTCATAAAATGTTAGTAAACCCTATAATAATGAAAATATGTATATGAACATCTGTATATTTCACTTTAAGCACTACCAAATCATAGCTAGAGATTAACTTTGAGGTGTATATTAAATAACAATGCCCTTACTTCTTACCTTCATATTATTTGTCCTCTCTGCACACCAGAAGCTGATGGTGGAAGCTGTGGTGAGGACTCATTTGACCCAGATGAGGGGTTTTCCTCTGGTGCTTCAAGTTGTAGCCAACCCAGCAGTATGAAGAGGAACCGGGTTACAGGAATGCGTCTGTCCCAAGACCCAGGAGTGTGGCAAAGAGAGCGCACATCTGTCGAGACTAGAGTTGCTTCGTGCAGACACCACAACCACCATTCACCACCTCCAGCCATCACGCTGCGTACTGCTGAGAGCAGCAGAAGCCCAAGTCCCAGCATGGCCAGGAGATTCTTGGACCCACATTTCCTGCCCCCATTTAAAGATCCTCCAGTCAGAACTGCCAGCACATCTTCCAGTAAATCCCTGGACTGCCCAGGCTTTAATAGCTCATCAGGGCCCACAGATAGTTTGTCATTTGGAAGCCTGGGTGCAGATAGGGCTCATTGTTTGTCAGCTATTAGCCTGCAGGAAATGCAACTAAGGCATGCATCAAGAAGCCAAGATCTGCTGTCACCTGGAAGTCCATTTTCCTCTGTGAGCCCTCTATCCAAACAGTCTCGCTCATCCAGTTTTAATATGCAGATTATATCACAAGTGTAGACGTGTGTGTGTGTGTGTGTGTGTGTGTGTGTGTGTGTGTGTGTGTGTGTGTGTGTGTGTGTGTGTTTGACTGATATATCATGCATGTGTATGAGCATGTCTTTGTATATGTTAAATGGTAGGAGCTTTTGTGCATATTAATGAGATTGTGTGTGTGTGTGTGTGTGTGTGTGTGTGTGTGTGTGTGTGTGTGTGTGTGTGTGTGTGTGAGTGTGTGTGTGTGTGTGTGTGTGTGTGTGTGTGTGTGTGTGTGTGTGTGCGCGCGCATGTTTGTAGACATAAAATAAAGAATCGACACCATTATGCATTGTATAAATTTTGCAGAATAAATTAGTTTTCTGTATTGTTCTTCCCTTTGTGCACCTGTGCTCCAGATTTGTATATCATGTGCCATAACATGTATGAAGAGGAAAAACACGTCAAAACCCTGCTGTATATTCACAACATTCTGAAAAACTGACAATCATGACTCAAATGATGAGTGGCCTGACAATGCATGATCCAAAGAATCAAATGTGTGAAACTTCCAGAAGGCATTAAAGAAGCTTCTTGAATGTCAATGCTGTAAATGGTATAGACTTGAACTTGAGCCTGCTTGTGTTGTCTGCTCTACTGATCTATTCAGCGCAATTTGCAGAACAATTAAGATAATCCACAGACAAAGCTATATTGTGTTATGAATCATATAGATCATATTTGAAGTGAGTTTATATCACAGAAATATGTACATTTATGTAAATGAACACTGTAAGATAGAAAGAGTTATATGATGTGAAGTTATGTCTATATTGTTGTACAGAGTTGAAGATTTATCTGTTCAGTGGTAAATAAATACGTTGTGTTGACCAGTGAATTTTATTTTCTTTTTTTAAAGATTATTGTTAAACAGAGCCCCCAGTGCACCTAACTAGGTTATCAAAGGCCGGCCATTTCTCTCACTGTCTATGGTGTGAGGCATGTAAAAGAACCATTGCTGACTTTTGACATGACTAGGCTGCATAGCTGTCAGCATGTTTCTGCCCTGCGATGGCCTGGCGAGCTGTCCAGGGTGTACTCTGCCCTCGCCCCGAGTCGGCTGGGATGGGCGCCCGCCTCTAACTGCATGATAAACAGACCCACCAGAATGGGGAAAATGTTACTTATAATGATAGTGGTATCGGTGGTATTAGTGTGCTAGAAGAAGTGACAGATGCATAATCATGTTGAAATATTGGAAAATATATCAATTGCTGTGATTTGTAGCATATGCATATTAGTAAATATAAGTATTTTTTTACCAAGTGCATCACACAGACATTGTAGGCTACTGTTATTTATACCATATAGTGGCAGATTAAAGTTCCTCCCAGTGCAGCTAACTGGGTTATCAAAGGCGGGCCATGTCTCTCACTCTCTATTTTGTCAGGCATGTAAAAGAACCATTGCTGACTTTCGTAAAGAGTAGGCTGCAAAGTTGTCAGCGTGTTTCTGTCCCTTGCTAAAAAAAAAAAGGGTTGTGACAGGAAGGGCATCCGACGTAAAAATCTTTGCCAAATCAAACGTGCGAATCATATGATTCGCTGTTGCGACTCCCAAGTAAAAGGGAAAAAGCCGAAAGGAAGACAGACAGACAGTAGCAGACTAAAGTTCATTCACCGTGTTTTTAAGCTTGTTTTCCTGTGACACAAGCCAAACATTATTCAGTGTTAATTTATCATTTTCTGAAATATGAAATTAAATTGTGCCCTATAGAGTTCCTACAATCAGTCATTATAATACTTATTCTGGTTCAGTTCAGCTCACAGAATTCAGGATTAATTTGGTGGTATGTGCGATTTTCTTTCAATATTACATTTTTGTTCATGCCAAATTTTGGACTCATTGGAAATGAAAAAAGTTTTGCATAAACAATACTACAGATTTTGAAATCAATCAAAATGGAGTCAGTGAAGACATGAAAATTCTCAGAATGAGACTCAAATCCTTCCTTGCTACAAAAATCTATCTGCCCTTTCTGATTGCAACTTACAACAGCCTAATTAAAATTATGACAACAGCAGTTAAAACTAACAAAGTCATTACATTTGTGAACCTAATTCGGGTTCGCATGGAGGTTAGTGCCCATCCTAGCTGACTCCAGGCGAGGATATCCAGGACGGTGTGCCAGGCCATTATATAATAATAATAATAATAATAATAATAATAATAATAATAATAATAGAGCAGCAGTGGCCTGGAGGTAAAATGCTGGATCACTTATCCTAAATTTGGGTGTTGGGGGCGCAGCCAACTGGGTTATCAAAGGCCAGCCATGTCTCTTACTGTCTATGGTGTGAGGCATGTAAAAGAACCATTGCTGGCTTTCATAAAGAGTGGGCTGTATTGCCTTCAGCATGTTTTTGCCCTGCGATGGCCTGGTGAGCTGTCCAGGGTGTACTCTGCCCTCGACCAGAGTCAGCTGAGATGGACGCCAGTGACCCCACGACCCTAATTAGGATGAAGTGGTTCAGAAAATTAATGAATGAATAAATAATAATAATAATAATCATCATCATCATAAAAAGCAGAATCACCGAGGATCACCCTCTCCTGAAAAGCAATCATATTTATCATCATTGTATCCATTGCATTCTACACTAATTGACTTAGATCAATTAACCTGTGATCACCTATAATCATCCTGATCTGTTTAACACAAAAACAGACCTTTCCAGTGCATGGAAACGTAACAGAAATAAAAAAAATTAACTATGAATGGCATGGCATTTTCAAAAGATCCCAGGGATGAAATGGATAACATTTATCAAAAAAATAAATTCAAAGGTTCATCAGTGCCTAGGGCACAGGTGGGCAAACTACAGCCCGCAGGCCACAACTGCTCGTTGATTTTTTTAATCCGGCCTGCCGAAGATTGATTGGTACAGAATTCATGTTTGATGTGAATGACTGATTGATTGCATTCATTTGACTTTCACCTGTAATGACAACATTTCAATGCCAGTGGCACATTAGGCACAGTCAGTTGATTTTGCGGAGCCCAAGCCACTTCCTGTTATCACTCTTCTACTGCACAGAGCCCATCTGCAGCAATGTCAGAGAAAAGAAAAGTCGAGAGTGAGTGCCGGGTAGTTCATAAGGAATGGACACCTAGATACTTTTTACTGAAGTCCGCTCAAAGGCTGTATATCTTATTTGCAAAGAAGCCATTTCGGTTTTAAAAGAGTACAACATCAGCCGCCACTTTTCCACCAAGCATGCTAATCACGCCAATAACCTGTCACCGCAAGAATGTCCGGCTACTGTTGATGGGTTGCTCGCAAGCTTGCAGGCTCAGTAAAACAACCTCATCCGAGCAACTTCTATCTGAGAATCAAGCATGAGGATATATGCATAATTCAGCAGGAAGGACAGTGTAAATCCATGGTGCAGCTCAACCACATAATGAAGCCAGTTGTGAAATTCGTTAGGTTTATCCAAGCAATGGGACTTCACCATCGTCAGTTTATTCATTTTTCTGAAGAATCTGCTGCTAATCACAGGGACTTGCTTTACCTTCTAATGTTTGCTGGTTCAGTTTGGGGAAATTATGTTAGCGAGTGTGTGGCTCAAACAGGAGATTATTTCATTTTTGGAGCTACTTGAGAACACTGAGAATGTTCCTGAGCTGAAAGACACTGGCTGTGATTTCGCTTTTACTGTGGACAAACTGACCCACATGAACGAGCTAAATGTGAAGCTACAAGGGAATAAACAGTTTGTGAATGAAATGCAAAGAAATGTCAAAGCCTTCAAAACCAGGCTAGTCTTATTTTCAAAGCACATCTCAGACAAGTCATTCACTCATTTCCCCCACACTAGCCACGTTAAAAGTGGCCCTGCAACATGTGAACAAATCCAGGAATGCACTGGATGACCTGAATGAAGATTTCTGCAGTCAGCTCTGTGATTTTGGAGAAATTGACAGGGCACTTCAGCTGGTGCCAGGTCCCTTCTCACAAGACCCATGGGAGTTGCAGTTGGATCTGAATGATCTCCAATGTGACATAATGCTAAAGGAAAAGTTCAACTCCCGTCCATGTTACTCCCTTAAACTGGATGAGTACATAAATGCTTCATTAAGTGCAGCAAAATTTCCAAACATCCAGAAGATGGCACAGAGGTGGTGTTGGTTGGCTCTACATATGTGTGTGCACAGACTTTTAGTGTGATGAACACCAACAAAGCACTCCACAAATCCCAAGTGAGTGATGAACATCTCAAATCTGTTCTGAGAATCACAACAGAATTACCACCAGACTTAAATGCGCTGGCAGAAATGGGTGATCAACAACATTGTTCCCACTAAAAGGTATGTGAATATTTTAATGCCTTTTTTCTCTTTATGTTTGATATGTACTTTTTAAAAATACATTTTTTAAATCATATCTTGTGTTGACCAGGCCCATTTATCAAATTTTAAAAGTCAATGTGGCCCTCGAGCCAAAAAGTTTGCCCACCTCTGGCCTTTTTTTTTTTTCAAGCCTCCATCAGTATTTAAGAACTATGGAGCTGCGCTCTGGCTGATATCCCGGCTGGTGACACTCTCCAGTGCACAGGGCCTGGGTAGGAAGTATGGGGGATATGAGTTTCCTCTTTGTTCTTCCATCCTGTTTAGTGGAACAGCTTTATTTCAAAAGGCTCCCAGAAGTAATAAGCACTTTCCAATTTATGATTATAGACTGTACTGTGCCCCTAGGCCATTGGTAGGAGTTCGCTGAGGCAGTTTGTTCACAGCAACGTTCTGGCAACTCCTACAGGCACTGGAACCCAATGATAGACGGTGCAAGAAACCATATGGCAGCTTTGAAGCACTTAGAGGAATTTTTGGAAAAGAGTGGTCATTGTGTGCATGGGGCAACTATATATTAAATACTCCAGAAATGTGGCTTGTATGGGAGGATTGCAAGAGAAAAGCCATACACAATTGAGCTTTGACAAAATACACCAGATGAAAAAAGTTGTTTTGGTCAGTTAAGGTCAGTCGAACTATTATTAGGGTCGAGTGAAAATTTAAAAATTAAATTTTTGATTATTTCTACTGGTACCCATTTGTACTGCTGGGTGAATGGAGGCACGCTTGTGGTTGGGATCTTTGCATTTTGGGGTCTAGCAGGGATTTCAACCCATCACCCTGGCCACTATGCCACCCCCTCACACACACTTTTTTGATGTGTGTCTTCATTTCAGGCTACAGAGCAACAAACTGTGACTATTTTGAAAGGCATGCTTCTATTTTGTACCAATTGTAGAATTCGTCATACAAAAATTTTTGAAGAATGTTTCTATTCGCCTGTGTTATGGTGATTAAATAAAATGTTCAGATGAAAGAAGAGTACTGTAGAATGAAATTTTATGTCTTTTTAAACCATAGAACATCTAAAATATTTTGTACCAACATGAGGACAGTGCAGAGCAGAACAAGGCCACGGAGTAAATGGACTACTGCCTTTGATAAGACAGTATTTGTACTGTTCACTTTATATACAATTTAATATCACTGTGTATAGCAGGTGATGTCCAGTGACCATTACCAATGAGGCTGTGGAAGGCCTTAATGGACTTTGACTACAAAACTTTATTATAAAGCAACAGCGGGAAATATAATACTGTGCAGAATCCCGTTTCACTTCATTGACCTCAAAAAGATTTATATCACAACCTACCCTAATCTACCTTTCAGAAGTTTTACAGTGGATATATGTTTACCCAGATTATTACGCATTGTTCATCCTACTCTGTGATGGCCTGGCGAGCTGTCCATGGTGTACTCTGCCCTTGCCTGGAGTTGGTTGGGATGGGTGCCAGCCTCCCCGAGACCCCAATTAGGATTAAGCAGTTACAGAAAAATTAATGAATGAAATAAATGAATGTTGATCGTACTAAGACATTTCAGTACAAACCATAGAATACATTAAAATATTTAGAATGCACATTGACCACATGTTTTCACTCTTTCACTGAGATCCTACACCATTACAAAACAGAAATCATCTGCACATTTGAAATGTTCAGCAGCAAGATTGCTTTGACTGCTACGTGTCATGTAGCAATGTAACAATTTGTGGGGGTTTTGTATATTTCTGAGTACACCACCTCTGCTTGGCATGGTGCCCAAAAATGAAGCCCCTGAAGCACCCACCTTTTACATCAATTTATTCTCTATTTAATTGTATAGCTCTATATGTGGCAAAACACTACACCTCAGAGTGTGCCACTGAGCTCGGGATTTTTCAATAAAACATTTTAAAAGTCTCATAGATTTTAATCTCAAATGTCTTAGTTTTCTGTTAAACTCATCTTGCTTTTACACTGTGCACATTTCCAGATACCAATTCATTTACTGGTCCCTGTTGCCTGCTACATACATACATACATATATCCTCTTCAGCTTCATTTAGGCAGTTATGCCTGTGAGCCGATCTGTGGGTTTTCCGTTTGGTACTCTGAATTGTATTTGTCGCTGGAGGTGGTATATGGTGTGTTGCATTGAGCGGCACTAAAGGGGCTTATCTTATCAGTTAAGTACATCTTATCAGCCCACATTCTGTCAAGCCATGCCTTGAAACTGTTAACAGATGGTGCACTCACAACATTTTCTGGGAGCTTGTTCCATAGCTTAACCACTCTTTGACTGAAAAAACGTTTTCTTGTATTCATCCTACAGTACTTGGTTGGAAGATGGTACTTGTGTCCTCTTGTGATGTGGTTCTCAGCTGGAGGGATGAGATCCGTAGCGTCTCTGTACATATTGTGAGTGTACTTACAGGTCTCGATCATGTCCCTTCTCAGTCTCCGGTATTGCAGGCTTGGGATACTGTACATACTTTTCTCAGTTTGTCTTCATATCCAAGGTCTTTTGTTTCAGGTATCAACTTTGTCATTCTAAGCTGTACTTGTTCTAGGAGGTTCTTGTCTTTCTGCAGTCTTGGTGACCAGGCCACGTTGCAGTACTCTACGTGGGGTCTCACTAAAGCTGTATACAGTAGCCTAAGAGATTCTGAGTCCTGATTCTGAGTTGGTAAGAACGTCTTATAAGTCATGATAGTGTTATAGATCTTAAAGATAGTGTTATCCTGTTAGCCTTATTCACTTGTTTCTCAATGTGTTGTGAAAACTTAAGCTCTGGGTCTCCTAAATCTTTCTCAAGACTTGCCTCCTCAGAATTCTGGTCCCTGACTGCCATGGTGTATTTCTACTTCGGGTTGTTCCTTGCTATATGAAGTAATTTACATTAGTCTGTGTTGAAACGGAGTTGCCACATGACTGCCCATGTTGTAAGATGGTTGTTATCTCTTTGCAGGATCTCCTTGCTTATGTATTGATCAATCTTTCTATATAGCTTTGGATCCACAAACATCTCAGTAGGTGAAACTGTGGAATCAGGGAGATCATTAATAAATACAACAAACAGGGAAGGTCCAAGGACACTACCCTGTGGTACACCACTTGTCACCTTTCCCCATGTGGAGCTTGATTCATTCACCTTCACACACTGTCTTCTGTCATTGAGGAATACTGATACCCATCTGTGGACTTTACCTTTGATACAAGCCTGACAGCTTGGATAGAAGTCGCTGAAGCGGGACTGTATCGAAGGCCTTTGCAAAGTCAAGGTAGATGCTGTCTGTTGGTACTCCGTCATCAATCGCCAGTGTCCAGTCATCAAGGACTTTAAGTAGAATAGTCGTACAAGATTTGCCATGTACAAATCTGTGTTGGTGCATTGAGAGAAGTTTATTGTCTTCTATATGTCTCATGATACGATCTCTTATAAGCGATTCCAAACGTTTGCAGATTATACTTGTTAAGCTGACTGGTCGGTACTGGTGGTTTCTCTCTATGCCCTTTCTTGAAAATAAGAATGATACATGCATCTTTCCAGCTTTGAGGAACATGGGACTCTTCCATGGATTGTTTGTAGATAATACATAGTAGTTCTGCTACAACATCTTACAAAGTGTATATTTCCCTCTGAACTGAACTGACTTTAGAATCCACGTGTAAAATAATCTCTTCTTTGACTGTATTCATATATTGTTTACACTTTTCTTCAATCAAATTGTCCATCTTCACTGCAGAAATCACAGCCGCATCACACTCTGTACAATACCAATGCATCTTGGAAGTAGGTTTGGATAAAACAACATACTCATCCTCTTCAAGTTTGGAACATTTGAAGAATAACCACAAATTACATCTTTCACACTCAATAACTCTATCACTAACTTGTGTAAAAACCTTGGTGCATAATTTACATGTTAGAGATTCATCAGTCATAGCACCACCATAAATGGTTATCTTCCCTTGATTGTTTGTTTTAGATTTTGCTTTTCCAGGGTTTTTATCTTTTAGATTAGGCATACTCACCCATAATGTTGTCTTGGGCACTCTAATACAGGGATCCCTCACTTTCCGCGATTAATTGGGACCGAGATCCCTACGCGACCATCGAAATCCCCAAAGTAGGATCACCACACCCACACTGATGTATACATACATGTATATCTGTATAGCAGGGGTCACCAACATGGTGCCCGCGGGCACCAGGTCACCCACAAGGACAACATGAGTCGCCCACGAGCCTGTTCAGGGGTCGGGAACCTATAGCTTGCGAGCAAGACGTGGCTCTTTTGATGACTGTATCTGGCTCTCAGATAAATCAGGTGGAAGTACAGAGAAGGTCAGACGGAGCTGCATTGTGCCTTTGTGGATCTGGAGAAAGCATATGACAGGATGCCAAGAGAGGAACTGTGGTATTACATGAGGAAGTCTGAAGTGGCAGAGAAGTATGTTAGAGTGGTGCAGGACATGTCTGAGAGATGTGAGACAGTGGTGAGGTGTGCTGTTGGTGTGACAGAAGAGTTCAAGGTGGAGTTGGGACCGCATTAAGGGTCAGTTCTGAGCCCCTTCTTGTTTGCTATGGTGATGGACAGGCTGACAGACGAGGTTAGACAAGATTCCCCATGGACTATGATTGAGATGGTTATTCTCTCGTCTATGTAACAGCATACTGGTGAATGTGGAGAAATATCACACACACCCACTCCACTTGTTTACAGGTTGCTACAGAAATGGGCGCAATTTCCTCAGAAAACAACATGGCGCCGGCTCAGTGATTTGACCAGTCGGCGTTACCAATTTGTCACGTGTTTTACATGGCATGGAATATGATTGGCTGTTTGCCTTGCGTCACTGGCAGGGGACACGGCGGGATTTTCAGACGTTGGAGCTTCATGCTGCGTTCGTTTTATGTGGGTTTGACATTAGTTGTTCTTCCACAAGGTTACAGTTTTTAGTTGCGGAGACGTGTTTGACAGTCTGGACGTGCTTTTGAAAAAAAAAAAAAAAAAAAAGAAAAGGCACTGAAAACAAACATACGAGCAAACCCAAAATTATATCGCTCATCAGAATCAGGTCAAGCTAAGCTAAGTAGCGGCTAGTCAGGGAGCTAATTTGTTTCGCCATTAGGTGTTGTAGACAGGAGGTAGTGTCTGTGGTTTTATATTAAAGGATTCTGAGTTTAATTCTAACTGTTATTTGGATTCAGTGCGAGTATTTTAGTTTATTATTATCAGACCGAATGGACAGCCAGCACCACCGCTACCACTTTGACTCCTCCAACTCTAATCAAGGAAGAGAGAACAAACCACAGCGGAAAAAGGTCTTCGGTGGAGCTGGACATAGCCCATGCACGACTTGGGGAAACGAAGATGCGGAGAAAAAGCCCAAGTTTGTAAGTGGACCATGTTTTAAGATAAAACAAAACTGACTATACGCTACAGAAAACTGCAAATGTCTCTGAACCTCATTATGTGTGAAGGTATTCATAGGCAACGTCTTTAACACCTGTTAATAGTATTAGTAATACATTTTAATGGTTGTTCTGGTATCACATTACACTATATTGCCTGTATAATGTGTACCTTGTCAGAAGGTATTGATTGATTTTCGGTAATACCACGATTGTGACTAAGTTCTCATTTGCGCATGCGCGCACGCCATATCCGTTCCTCTTGAAACACTTTGTTCGGTAGGCCCTTGACAATTCGCGGTTTTGCACCCACTGTTTGAGTATTTGCTGACTACCGAGCAACCAGCACGTGATTCAAATTCAGCCAATGGCTGTCCTTTCTCCTGATTGGTTGAGCTGATGTCCCGCTCCTTTCCCCTCATTCGCGCACAAGTTGTCAATGAGCCTCTTTTTTTGTGTTTTAATTACCAGTTAAGTTCTATGATACCACTCAAACGCTGTGAGTCGCTTCTGAAGAAATAAGACTTTCTCTGAACTGTTGTATTAAAACCTTTTTCAATTATTATTCCAGTACAGTACCTAAGTTCATGCTTGTGCATGAGATTTTATGTTCTGTAGCATGTTTAACAAACGATACCAAAAGGATAAACTTTATTACAGTACTCTTCATGTCCTTTTACATTAAAGTTGGAGTGCCGTCTCCAAGATGGCGCTGCCCAGAGGGCGACATCGTGGCGTTCTCAGAGTCAAATTGTTTCTTTGTCCGTTTTAATTTGTTGTTTTGTTTGTTCATGTTTTCCACGACTGGTCGACTCAACTACAGCTATAAGATCGGAGTATCTTCGGGTGTGTTTCACTAAGCACGCTCAACTGGGCTTGTTGTTAGCCATGGTGCAGCTAGCAGAGCTAATTTACTATGGTAGGCAGCTCAATGTGAGCCGCACCCCAGCAAACAAGAAGCCCAGATGGGAAGGGGCTGAACATGAAGGCCATGCAGCCAGCTGGTGCAATCGCCTCATTGGATCTACTGTCCTCGAGCCATGTTTCATAGAAACACAGTCCTGTAGATCACTCTGTGCTGCAATCTGAGCATGAAGCTCGTCCATCTTGTTTCGCAGGGACCGAACATTTTCAAGCAGTATGGCCGGAAATGCTAACCAAGCTTCTGAGAACTTCGCCTGGGCAGAGTGGGCTCCCATAGCATAGCAGCTCACGATAGTTGTTGCGTGCTTAGTTGCCCGAAGCTGCTCTGAGCTGTACTAGGGTCGACTGGTCATAGATGAGCATAGTGCAAAACATGAACAAACAAATAAATTAAAATTAACAAAAACAATTTGACTCTGAGAACTCTGCCGTTGCCCTCAAGGCAGCGCCATTTTGGAGACGTCCCTCCAAGTTCACTGTAAAAGGACATGAAGCGTAATAAAGTTAATCCTTTTGGTATCATTTGTTAAACATGCTACAGAACATAAAATCTCACGCACAAACATTTACAGAATTAACTTGGGTACTGTAACTGGAATAATAATTGAAAAAGACTTTAATGACTGCTTTACAACAGTATATGCTGTATAATGTTTATATTTTATCAATAAAAATAAGAGTAAAAAGTGAAAAGTTTTTCTTAATCATTACTGCATTAATACTGTATTAATCAGTAAGACTGTCCATAGAATGTGTTTAAGAAGCATATTTTAGTGCATGTAATAGACACAGTATTTTACTTCCGGCTGCTCATTTATGCATGTGACGTGATACATGGGGTTTTACTTCGGAGTCCAGAACTCGCGGATTATCTCGATTCACGGGAGGGCTCGGAACCGAACCCCCACGAATGTCGAGGGCCTACTGTATTGAGGTTTTGCATGTGACGTCACAGGGTCACGTAACTTATGTTTATGTGCCATATTGGACGGCATGATCCGGACGGCGCTTGCTCATTCAACATTGCTAAACATTTTAAAATAAGTAATAGTGGTTCGACATTACCCAATGTGGTGATGTTTGTCAGTTACTAACTTCCCCGGAGTGATACAAAATAACCAGCGAGTATGGTTATATCTTGTCGCGCTGTTGGTTGTGCAAATAGACAGAGTAGTAAGCCTGCACTGTCATTTTATATTCAGCACTGCACTTTCCTTTCCAAACCTTCAGTGCTGAGTAGAAGTCAAAAGACTCCATAGAGCCACCTTCCAGGCTTACCACATCACGTCATCCACTCTATCAGGAGATAGTCTGTTTCTCAATGCAGTTTTAATTATGTTCTGAGAGCTGAAGCCCCTTTCAGTCATACGTGTGAACAGAAGTAGTAAGTGCCAAACCAGCGAGAACCAGCAGGTTGGGGAAGTCTTCCTTTCCTGGTGGTACATGTTTATTAGTTTCCATAACTCGGACATGTTTTTCCTAGGATACCCCTCATGCAAAACAACTTATTTCAAAGCTGCCCATTCAGCTTTGGTCACATCTAGATCAATGAGAGGAGAAGCATCTGCAACCATGATGGTTCCCTTTTCATCTTTGTATTCATGCTTCTGAGACGGCCCAGAGTGAGTTGTTAGAATTTCTAGTTTGTCACTGCCCCATTCAGCTCTTTCACTGGCATTCAGAAAAGACAATGGCCTCAAGCCCAGAATTGAAAATGCTTCCATAATGTTTCCATCTCTGGATTAAAACCTAGCTTCAAGATTCTCCATAATGTTGGAGATGAATTTGGTCCTGATCATATCAATGTCATTATGACCACTTACGAAATGGTTGTTTTTGAATATGAGCTGCCCATCTTCATTGACTTGGAGGTCTTGTTGCAGTTTCTGGACATAGAGCTCAGGGTTGACACCAGCTTTAATTTTCTCTAGATGCTCATTGCATTGCTTGAGTTGGACCTGAATCATGCAGACATCTAGGTCAGTCTTCTGAAATTCCAGACACAGTCTGTTGGTGACAGGCAGTATGTCATCATGGGTATGTGGTAGCAATAAAGTTATACTGTGGAATCTTCTTCAAGAATCCTTTTGCCTTTGCATTACTCTCTTTTTCCCTGTTGAAATATGTGATGAGGGAGTCTAGAATGCGGAAGATGCAGCTGTGACTGCACTATAGGTTGCCATCCATCTCACCTCACAAACTGCCCTCACTTTCAGCTGAGGTTCATCAAGTACAGCCTGGATCTCTCAGTGCACCTGTGCGAACAGCAGAACCTTTGAAGTAATAAGAGTGATGCAAGTATCTCCTGATACTTTGTCAGATAATGCACTCCCTGAGCAGCCTGAGCAGTCACAAGTGCTAGTCGGTGGGCAACACAGTGGTAGTTGACTAGCATTGGATTTTCTCGCATCAGGAGACCTGTAACTCCTCCTTTCTGACTGGTCATGACAGTAGCACCATCACTGCCTGGTGCCATAACAGAATCGGACACATTAAGTCCTTTCTCCATTAAAATTTCTTTCAGGGTCTCTGTGATCACTAGTGCTGTGCCATTGCTGACTTTCATGTTTGCAAGAAAGTGAACAGAAGCAGGAAATGTCTCTTGATCCAGGGATCTTGTGTAAACTACAAGCTGCTTCTTCACACTGATATCTGTGCTTTCATCACTGATCAATGGAGACTTCAGCAGTTTACTGTCTAAATTTTTCCTGATAGTAGTTGCCAATGATTGTAGCAGGTCATTTGCTCAGGTCTCAGACTTGTAGGTAGTGGCCTAACTAACATTCAGCTTGTCTACATGCGGACAGTCCAGGTTGACCAGCAGATTCATTAGAGTTGTATATTTATGCATTGGCAAATTCTCTTTTGCAAGCCAGTAAACTACTTTTAAGCAAACAATAATGGCAGCTTCTTTTTCTGACCATAGTTTGACTACAGCCTTGTCTAAATTGCCTCTCATTGCCTATGCAGTTACTGCTGCTTGATGATCTGATCCATCTGCATGGCATTTCATTGTTGATGTTCAAAAATTGCTGGTCCCTACAGTCAGTGCATTTTTCTTTTTGTGCTTAATGCACAAACTGACTACAAACATACATGTGCACTTAATGTTGTGGCAGCATATGGACGAATAAACATGAGGGTGTGATGTGATGCAATGTAGGCCAGTTACAATAATGTTGAATGAATACAAAGTCCCCCAACTCCTGGCTACACCTTGGACAGCTCCCCAGGCCAACACTCATACAACCATTCATATACGCACTTACACAAATGGGAATTTCTTATCAGCCAATTAACCTACTTTGCATGTTTTTGGACTGTGGGAGAAAACTAGAGTACCTGGATGAAACATCGGAGCTGAGAATCAAACTCGGGACCTTGCTGGGAGGTTTGCATGCTAACCACCCAATAACTTTTCATACTCTCTAAAACAAGGTGTGGGATGAGTGATGTAATAGTTAGGCTGCTGACTCATGATCCAGAGCTTGTAGATTCATATCTCTGTGTGGTCCCTGGCAAGTTCTTAAGCACAAGTGTGTCTTTGTCTACCCACTAGTATAAATACTGGGAAGGTAACCAGTAATTTACTATTGTCCCATTCAGGAGGAGATGAACCATGATTTGCTTTATGCGATAGAAACTGGGTAAGCTCTTTCCGTGATGAGCTTGTGTGTAATGAGGCCAAAGAAAACCATAATACATTCAATGTTGGCAGCACAATGGTGTAGAGGTCAGCACGTCCGCCTCACGGCAAGAAGATCCTTGTTTCAGTTCCCCATCTTTCAGCGTTTTTGTTCCTCACTTGACATCAGAGAATGAAGTCATGTACATAGCTGCCAACTAGTACATAAAAGTACTAAAACTTTGTTTTCTTGGGTCTGAGTATGGAAATCCATTTTTGGGATAGATAATACATATTCGAATAATAATGCTGGATATTTCGCGAAAAATAAACAAACCATAAACTTTTGCTACGAAGAATGAGAATGAGAAAATGTATGAGCCACTCAGTACCGTCCCTTGCTAAATTTAGCAACTGTGTATGGACACTGTGCATGTGTATGGACACTGTGCATGCCAGAAGTTGGGCCATACCATTTACGTACCATTTACTCAGGGTGTCATTGAAAATGGCATTTACTACAGACACTGTCATGAACACAGGAAGCTATAACGTTAGAAGTATCTATCCCTTTTATAGGTATCGATTATCGATCGACATAATTATGTCGGCAATATTCCGATTGTCAGTGACATACCTAGTTTGAAGGTGTCTCTTATGCATTGTTTGAAGGTGTCTCTTATGCATCTAATCAGTTCAAACAGGTGTCATTCATACTGTTAACGAGTGGGGGCAGAAATAATGTTTGTTTTCTAGCTGCCCAAAACTGATTGGCCTCCTATTTTCACAAATAAATTGTTTATAAATCATAATGTGATTTCCTGGATTTTTTTTTTTTTTTTTTAATTCTGTCTCTCAAGCTTGATGTGTACCTATAATGAAAATTATAAACCTCTTATCTTTTTAAAGGGGTGAACTTGCACATTTTTACATTGCCCAATACTTATTGGCCCCACTGTATGTTCCATCTTTGTCCGACTGAGAACCATGGCCTTGGACTTGGAGAAGCTGATTTTCATCCTGGCCACTTTGCACTCGAGTGTGAATCGCTCCAATGAGAACTGGAGGTCCCTGCTTGATGAAGACAAAAGGACAACACCATCCTCAAAAAGCAGAGACGAGATAAGATGACCACCAAACCAGAAACCCTCAATGCCTCGGCTGTAGCTAGAAATTCTGTCTAGAAAAATTATGAAGAGAATCGGTGCGGAATGACAGCCTTGGTGGATTCCAATCCTCAACGGAAACGAATTCGACCTGTTGTTCCTAATACGGACCAAACTCTGGCTCCGGTGATCGAGCGAACGAATGGCCCATAGCAACAGGGTTGGAACTGCATACTCCTGGAGCACGCCCCACAAGATGGCCCGAGTGACATGGTCAAAAGCCTTCTCCAAATCCACAAAACACATGTGAACAGATTGGGCAAACTCCCATGCCCTCGCCATGATCCTGTAGAGCGTATAGAGTTGGTCAAGAGTGCCACAGCCAGGATGAAAACCACATCACTCCTCCTGGTTTGACTATCGGTTGGATCATCTCCAGTATCTCTGCATAGACTTTCCCTGGTAGGGTGAGGAGTGTGATCCCACGATAATTGGAACACACCTGCTGGTGTGTGTGAATGAGGACCCAAGGGGAACGGTCGGGTTACAGGGAGCAGAGATAACGAAGGTGGAGGATTTTAAGTACTTATGCTCAACAATTCAGAGCAATGGAGAGTGTGGCAAAGACCTGAAGAAGCGTGTGCAGGCAGGTTGGAATGGTTGGAGAAAAGTGTCTGGTGTGATGTGCGATAGGAGAGTATCGGCAAGAATGAAAAGTGTACAAGACAGTGTTGAAGCCAGCGATGTTGTATGGTTTAGAAACAGTGGCCCTGGGGAAAAGCCAGGAGGCAGAGCTGGAGGGAGCAGAGATGAAAATGTTGGTATTCTCTGGGAGTAACGAGGATGGATAGGATCAGGAATGAGCACCTCAGAGGGACAGCACAAGTAAGATGTTTTGGAGACAGTCAGAGAGGCTAGATTGAGATGGTTTGGACATGTACAGAGGAGGGATAGTGAGTATATTGGTAGTAGGATGCTGAGGTTGGAACTACCAGGCAAAAGGCTCCGAGGAAGACCAAAGAGAAGATTTATAGATGTGGTGAAGGAGGACATGAAGGTAGTTGGTGTAAGAGAAGATGCAGAGGATTGGGTGAGATAAAGGCAGATGATTCGCTGAGTAGTGACCACTGAAGGGAACAGCTGAAAGGAAAAGAAGTTGTGTATTGGTAGTCAGATGCTGAGGTAGGAACTACCTGGCAGAAGGCCTAGAGGAAGACCAAAGAGATTTATGGACGTGGTGAAGAAAGACATGAAAGTCGTTGGCGTAAGAGAAGATGCAGAGATTAGGGTGAGATGGAGGCGGATGATTTGCTTTGGCGACCCCTGAAGGGAACAGCCAAAAGGAAAAGGAGACCCGCTGGTCCTCTTTTTTTAAAAGGAGGACTACCACCCTAGTTTGCCAATCCAGAAGTACGGCCCATGATGACCACACGATGTTGCAGAGACGTGTCAACCAAGACAGTCCTACAACATCCAGAGTCTTGAGATATTCAGGGCTGATGTCATCCATGCCCGGAGCCCGACTACAGAAGAGCTTTTTGACTACCTCAGTGACCTCAGCTCCAGTGATAGGCAGACCCCCGCCCAAACTCCCATGGTCTTCCTCCTCCACAGAGGTCATGTTGGTGGGATTGAGGAGGTTCTCAAGGTATTCCTTCCACCTCCCGACAACATCCCTAATCGAGGTGAGCAGCTCCCTACTTGCACTGTAAAGTGTTTATGGAGAACTGCTTTCCCCTCCTGAGGTGCCGGATGGTGGTCCAGAACCTTTTTGAGGCCAACCAATAATCATTCTCCAGGCCCTCATCAAACCTCTCCCACAGCCGAGATTTTGCATCTCGGACAGCTTCCGCTGTAGCACAGTTGGCCTGCTGGTACCTGTATGCTGCCTCGGGGGTCCCACAGACCAATCTGACCCGATAGACCTCTTCTTTCAGCTGGATGGCCCCCTTCAATACAGGTGTCCGTCACCGGGTCCGGGGTTACCGCCACGTTAAGCTCTGTTGACCTTCTGTCCACAGCTATGGACTGCTGCCTCAGCAATGGAGGCATGAAATATGGACCATGTTGATTCCATGTCACCCGCTTCCTTTGGCACGTGGTTGTAGCTCTGCCAGAGATGGGAGTTAAAGGCCTCTTGGATAGGAGACTCTAACTATATGCTTGGGCTTGTTAGTTCTGGAGGTAGGCCTCCTCTGCCATCGGAGCCAGCTCACCACCAGGTGGTGATCGGTTGACAGCTCAGCTCCTCTCTTCACCCAAGTGTCCAGAACATGCGGCCGCAAGTCCAGTGACATGACTACCAGGTCGATCATCAAACTGCCTTGGGTGTTCTGGCGCAGAGGGCAGTGACAACCCTGTGGGGACTTGAACCCCCAACCTTAAGATCAGCGATCCAGCGCCCTATCCACTAGGCCATCACTGCCCCGATCGCCTGGTTATCATCAGTGTTTAATATTCATTGGCTGGGGGAGTGATTGGTGTTTGGTTTGAGACCAAATATGGCAGGTAGCAGTAGTTGGGCTTTTCTCACCAACGTGAGGTGATATCGTTATAGAGCATCACAGACAAATTCAGTAGGCCCTCGAAGATAATCTGCGAGTTCTGTACCTGGAAGTAAAACCCCATGTATCATATTACATGCGCGAATGAGCAACCGGAAGTAAAATACTGTGTATCTATTACATGCGCTAAAATATGCTTCTGAAACACATTCTATAGACAGTCTTACTCATTAGTACAGTATTAATGTAGTAAAATGCAGTCATGATTAAGAAAAACTTCAATTTTTACTGTTATATTTATTGATGAGAAAATATAAACATTATATAACACATACTGTTGTAAAGCACGAGTATTAAAATCTTTTTCAATTATTATTCCAGTACAGTACCCGGGGCAGTGGTGGTATAGGGCGCTGGATCGCTGATCCAAAGGTTGGGGGTTTGAGTCCCACTCTCCACAAGGTTGTCACTGTCCCCCCCCAGTGCCACTAACTGGGTTATCAAAGGCGGGCCATGTCTTTCACTGTCTATGGTGAGAGGCATGTAAAAGAAATATTGCTGTCTTTTGTAAAGAGTAGGCTGCAAAGTCATCAGCGTGTTTCTGTCCCTTGATAAAACGGGTTGTGACAGGAAGGGCATCCGACGTAAAAACCTCTGCCAAATCAAACGTGCGAATCAGATGATTCACTGTGGCGACTCCCGAGTAAAAGGGTAAAAAGCCGAAAGGAAGACAGACAGACATTTCAGTACAGTACCCAAGTTAATTCTGAGAATGTTTGTGTGCGAGATCTTATGTTGTGTAATGTTTAACAAACGATACCAAAAGGATAAACTTTATTACACTTTGTCCTTTTACATTGAACATGATGTCTCCAAGGTGGCGCTGCCTAGAGGGCGACGTGGCGGAGTTATCAGAGTCAAATTGTTCCTTTGTTTGTTCCAATTTTTTTATTTGTTTGTTCATGTTTTGCACTATGCTCGTCTATGACGGGTGGACCCAACTACAGCTATGTGATCGGAGTCTTCGAGAGTTTAGAACTGAGCACTCTCAACTCCTATCCTGTGCTAATATGCTATGGTAGCTCAATGCTAGCCGCACCCCGGCTAACAATAAGCCCAGATGGGAAGGGGCCTAACGGGATGAAGGCCATGTAGCCGGCTGGTGCAATCGCTACGTCGGGTGTACTCTCCTCGGACCATGTTTCACAGAATCACAGCATGGAGCAGACCTGTAGATTCCTCTGCGCTGCAATCCGAGCATGAATCTCGTCCATCTTGTTTCGCAGGGACTGAACGTTTTCAAGCAGTTTGACCGGAACTGCTAACCTTCCATTTCTAACCAAGTGCTGGAGACTCTGAGACTCCGCCTGGGCTTATGCTAGCCGCACCCCGGCTAACAATATCAGCTCAGGATAGGAGTTGAGCGTGTTCAGTTCTAAACACCTGAAGACTCCGATCTCATAGCTGTAGTAGGGTCGACTGGTCATTGATGAGCACATGGTGCAAAACATGAAAGAATAAAACAAATTAAAACGAACAAAGAAACAAATTGACTCTGAGAACTCCGCGACAGCGCCCTCAAGGCAGCACCATCTTGGAGACATCACATTCGATGTACATGAAGCGTAATCAATTTTATCATTTTGGTATCGTTTGTTAAATGTGCGATAGAACATAAAATCTCGCGCACAAACATTCTAAACATGAACTTAGATACTGTACTGGAATAATAATTGAAAAAGACATTTCAGATGATTATTCTTCTTCAGGCACTTCAGAGGAAACTGTTGTCATTTCAGAAGAGACATCCAATGTTTTGTATCGCTTAGCCAGAGAAGACGCACAACGTTTGAGTGGCATCTTCGAGCTTAACTGGTAATTAAAACACTAAAAAAAGAGGCTCATTGACAACTTGCGTGCGAATGAGGAAAAAGGGGTGTTCCATCATTTCAACTTATCAGCAGGAAGGAGGACAGCCATTGGCTGAATTTGAGTGACGTGTCAGTTGCTTGGCAGTCCACGAATACTCAAACTGTGAGTGCAAAACTGCGAATAGTCAAGGGCATATTGTATCTGAATGTGACCTGTAATGTTAAAAGAGGTTGAGATGGACAATCTGGAACAGAGACTGAAACTGCACCTTTTAAGGATGTAATCCTGTCTGAATAGGTCTTTAGTTTTTTTTTTCGTGCTGAGCGTCATGCGTGTCTTCAAGTTGTGTTAAAGGAAAAATGATGGATTTAAAATTGTGAGGGGTGGGGGGGTGGGTCTGAACTTTTCTCCACAAACTGCTGGTGGTTTGTTTGCTGCACTGATAGACTGAGGAGGTGATTGTGATTAAATCAAAGGATAAAGCCGATAAAGGTAAAGAGGACGAATCCACTTCCTTGCATGTGATAGCAATATTGCCCTGGTGACATAGTTTATATACATGGGCAGTTTTACAGTCAGGGAACACATGTCACAGGGACAAAAAAAAAAAATCAACTTCAAATTCGTATTTGTTCGCTGAGCTCATCTGTTAGTACAAGGCCTTCTAGACTGTCATTTGAAATTTCTTGGCTTAACAGTTATCTGTTGTGAAAGCACATGGGTTGGAGCTCTCATTTCATGAAGGATCCCCCCCCCATTAATATTAAAGAGGGGAGAAAACGAGGCGCGTATGATGATTCACAAATATTCATGTAAACGGTGCTTGGCCAGTATGGCGAATTGTGTTTTAGGTATAGAATGCAAAGTGAAAAACAAATGTCACTTGCCATCTATCAATGCAGTCATTGGGGTGTTCAATGTTTCATGGTCGTAAAGGAGTGTTATGGGTATTGGTTCTCTGTGACTTGTTCCAGCATCACTTGTGTGAAAACACGAGATAACCTTGTCAACCCTCACCTGTCTCATTTCAATGGCATTTGCCGCATCATCTGTCTTTCTGCCTCAAGCTTAAGCAAATTTCTTTTTCATGCTATAAAAACTAATCTTGCACAGTTGATTTTTATAGTTTTCATAAAATGCTTTTGGGACTAAGCAATTTTGCCATTTAAGAACTGAATGGTGTTGAGTGAGGGGTCCCCCCCATCAATGATGCAGAGAATGAATTCACTTTAAATACCGAACAAAAAGGAGTATCGTGTTCATGCACATTCCTGAGGTTTTTCTTAATTTCCCCATTCACACTTTGCACACAGAAGAAATATATATTTTTTGCTGAGACTTGCAGGTTTCTTAACTTTAGATCTTCTTTCTTCTTTTCCTTTCGGCTTTTCCCTTCAGGGGTCGCCACAGCGAATCATCTGCCTCCATCTCACCCTATCCTTTGCATCTTCTTCTCTTACACCAACGACCTTCATGTCCTCCTTCACCACATCCATGAATCGTCTCTACTGATGTACAATAGACTGGCCATATTTTTGTGGTCCCAAAATTGAACACCATTCATGTGATTGGCATGTATGTCCTCACATAGAACTGCCTCACCTGTGAATGTGTATCAGAGTTGCATGGAATTCAGATGAGAATTTGCTTGTTCTGGAGGTCACACTGATGGAGTGCAAGTTTGGTAATTTGATTCAGTATGATAATAATTCCTACCAGTTTTTGACTCTTCGACATTTGACAATGTTTGCGTCCTTACTAGTAGTTGGAAAGAAATTGCAGATATATTGGGATGAAATATATTTTTGGCGCAATTCTGTTTTATTTGAATCACACACACACACAATTCATGTCTCTGAATTAAGAGTGCATTTTCCCCTCTAATTATTCTGCCCTTGAATCCCTTTGATTCACCTTGATGACATCATAAGTATATCGGAAAAGCAAGTAAAGGGTGTCTTAATGGTGACCCTCTCCTCAAAAGCATGTTTACTTGAATATTTAATGCTTAATTTTAATACCTAACTGTCACTTCTCTCCCCATTATTGTATTACAAGTGTGGTGGGGGCACTGAGCACTAGGTGGCACTTTTAAACCATATAACAGATAGTAAGAGTGGAGAGACTTCATTTCAATAGAAAGGACCATTTTGATCCTGCTTTCATAACCACATCATTTCAGCACTGGGATGCCTTCACGAAATTCCACCCTTAATTCTGCTCTCCATGTGAGTCGGACGCACCGCATGCTGCTTTTGTAGTAATGCAATATAATGATGATTGTGTGCTGTTTGTTTTCCAGCCCAAAAGGATTAAAGGCCACACAACACATGTTCATCGTCTTTTGCAATTTTAAAAACCCACTTTTACATAGATGCAAGAACAATAAAAACACATTTCCAAAACTGTTAAGATTTACTTATGTCCTTTTGATATGAGGTGTCCAAGTGTCAGTCTTGTTTTGTTGTAGGTTTCTCCCCCCCCCCCCCTTTCTTTTCCAAACAAGGGCCATCATGTACATTTTAACATGGACGGGTTGTAATATGAATCTTACTTGCACCGACTACTGAGCACAGTTGTTTAACTCACCCCCAATCGATATTAATCATATGTTAGGGCTTTAAGAACCTCAAAAAAGCTCAAACAAGACGCTTTGGATAATTTCAGACTGCTCTGTTGAGCAGATGAAGTGTAGTTACAAGAGCAGGTGTTTGAATTTGTTGGCCGACATTTAGGGGTCCTCTTCGGAATGCTTTGTCCATGTAGAAATGGAAAGCATCCCCATCTGTTTGCAATAAGAGATTGAAACTGAGAGAGAACGAAAGAGCACAGGGGATAAAGGAAAATGGATTTAGTGCAACCCACAATATGGTGCCGACTGGGGAACATAACATGGTGAGGGTCAGCCAAATGGGAGGCATAACCACCAATTATGGTGCTAGATTGATTCCTCGTTCATGGACAAGTAAGGAGTTGCTCAGGTGAAAGGAAAATCGAATGAGGAGCTCAGAAAGGGGAAAAACAACTTGTATCCTGCGTTTATTGCTGGCCTTGGACATCTGGAGCGGAAACAACTGGATGATTCCACTGACAACCCTCATTCTCTCGTTATTTCAGCACTGCCTCTCAACTTTGTGGTGAAGTTTATGAATTATCTATCAGTTCAGGTACCTTGAACTCTGCAGTGGATTAAACTTTCCAAACATTTGCTATTTTTGACCCCAGATCGAGAGCTTGTTTGTTTGGAGGAGGATGAGCAAAGACATGGAACAGATAAAACCTGCTTTTAGAAACTGAGAGAGGGTATTTGGGCTAGAAGAGGTGAGGGGTTGAAATGGAAGCTGTTCTTTCTTGCCTCATTGGTAGGCAATGCAACAGTGTGGTGCTTATTGAACAGAACCAATTCAGGAGAAGCAATTACAGGAGCTGCCAGCAATAGCCATGGTTTATCACAACATGTCCGACCGCCCTAATGGCACAGTTAACATTTGAGCACTCAACAAAATGAGAAGATCAGACTTTCCAAATGACGTAAAACAAAATAATGCCGGAGATGCCAAGTGGCACTATCAAGGTCACCGCAGTTGGGTCCAATTGACTCTTATTCTCTCTTCAGCAATATGTGTGGTTTCTTTGTGATAAAAGGTACTTTTCTTATTTAGCTTCTGTCGCTCAGGATCCAAAGTAACTACATCTGCAGTTCCTGGTTTCAATGGGTCATTGCCCCGAGCTGCCACGGTTTCTTACTGGTGTGAAGGCATTTTGACAACCCTTGTCATGTACTATGAATTCCGTGTGCCTTTTTAATGTATCGTTATCCTTCTGTCATGATCAATAAGATGTCAGAGTTCCATACATGCATGTTGTGGCAATAATGTGCCGCTGAGACGCACTTGCAGAAACCCTACTCTGAAATACAGCATTGTACGGCTCGATTACTAACAACTATAATCTTTGTGTTTAATGCAGATAGTGGTGGTTTAACTTTGTTGATACCTGTCACTGTTTCAGATGGTTTCCATCGTTACAATATGTCCATTATACTAATTAAGCCTTAAACATTTATTTTAAGGTTTTTGAGCGGTTTGATACACCTGGCGAATTCCGTCTGTCTGTCGCCAGATGTTTGCCTTCTGAAAGCAAAATAACATAGCAGTACTTTTTATCAACACAAGTTAGTTTAATTGCACCCCCCCCACACATTGCCCAGCTTCCTCAGTTTGACCACGTTACATTCAGAAAAAGGCAACTAAAGAGTTTTTGAGCAAAAAAATCCAATAAACTACTATGGCAAAGAAGCTCTGTCTGAAAGCCTTGTCATTTTGTTCTGTTCCTGAGAGTCGTCGGAAGTGAACTTTGTAAAAACCTCAAGCTTTTAAAGTCTTTCAGGTCAGTAGGGGAACCTTTTTAGCTGTTCAAGAAACAAGGGGGCAAGTCGACATGTGAAAATGGGTGTTGTTGCTGTCTGCTCAAAATAAATTGTGCTTTGAGGAGGATTCTGTAGTTGTTGCCATCGTTTCGTTTCAGTATTTACAGAATTGTTTTGGGAATTTGTTTCATTATTTGCCGTCTGTTTTGAAAAAAATTATCTTAAGCTTTTTAAGAGGGCTTGATTAAACAATGATGGCGATGATTGATTTTAAAGTTGAATGGGAAAACTAAATTAAAAAAAGTTTATTAATGGGCAATACAGATTGGAACATGTATTTAAAAAACAAAACATGGAACTCTTGACTTGTGTGATTTGCATTCAGTGAACAGTTTTACATTTTAAAAGCTACAGTGTTAAACAAAGCATCACACGGCAATGTGTAGGAGCAATGTAAATACATTAGCCTAGCGCTTTTTTTTTTTTACCTGTGGACCATAATTCATTAGTGAGTGTCTTATTAACTCTAACAAGGATTTTAAGATGAGATCGGTATAGCAGAAAATCTTAGCGACGTTTTTTGTATGTTGTATCTTTCATGAAATTGTGGGACCATTCATCTTCAGTATCTTCTTCAACAGGGCCAGAGTGGACATTGAGAACACTGGGCATGAGGTGTAATACATTAATTCCCCTTTAAACCCCTAAATTACAGATCAAAGTCTACACTCTTGGTGCATCCCTTGAGAACTCAAATTTATCGTGGTGACAAGGTTAAAAGAACTGTCATTCTGTCCAAATACTTGTGGACATTTCTACAACGCAGTTTGAATATTATAATTGAGCTCCATACAGTCATCCCTTCCCACTTCGTGATTTGAGCACCACGGTCTTGGTACATCGCGGCATATAAAAAAAAAAAAATCATGAAAAATTCAAAATTTGCGCTGAAACTCTCATGGAAGCAAGCGGAAGGCAGGGACCCAAGGCAGGCTGCGTCCATTGTTTACAAACAACAGACTGAAGTGCCCCTCCTCCCCAGTTCAGGCAGGGACCGCCCACTCAACTCAATCTCGCAAGCTGATGGGCTTAGACGCGTGACGCTGTTGCCTCGCTCATTCCCGTGGGATTTTTTTGTGATTTTTGTGATCTTAGTGTTTGTGAACGTCCTGCACCGCGGAGAAGAGCTATTGTCCGAGGTGAGTACAGTAGGCCCTGGACTATTCAAGGTTTTGCACTCAAGGTTTGAGTACACGTGGTCTGCCCAGGAACCGGCACATGATTCAAATTCAGCCAATGGCTGTCCTCCTTTCTGCTGATTGGTTGAGCTGTTGTCCCGCCCCTTTTTACTCATTCGCACACAAGTCGTCAATGAGCCTCTTTTTTGTGTTTTAATTACCAGTTATGCTCTATGATACCACTCAAACACTGTCTTCTCTGGCTAAGCGATAGAAAACGCTGGATGTCTCTTCTGAAGAAATAAGACTTTCTCTGAACTGTTGTATTAAACATTATCTTATCTTTTTCTAAGTTCATATTTATGCGTGAGATTTTATGAGCTCTCAAAGGCTTGGTTAGCACTTCCGGCCGTACTACTTGAAAATGTTCAGTGCCTGCGAAAAAAGATGGATGAGCTTCATGCTCAGATTGCAGCACAGAGGGATCGACAGGACTTTGTTTCTGTGAAACATGGCTCGAGGAGAGTACACCCGATAAGGCGATTATACCAGCCGGCCACACGGCCTTCATCCCCATGCTATCCCAAGCTCCAGAGTTGTCGTTCGGCCCCTTCCCGCCTTGGCTTGTTAGCTGGGATGCGGCTCGCTGCCTACCACAGCACGTTAGCTCTGCTTAGTTATACACTGCTAAGTGAAAACTAAGCACGCTCAACTTGGCTTGTTCGCCGGGATGCGGCTCCAGAGCATACTAGCTCTGCAAGCCACATCCCGGCTAACAAAGAAGCCATCTTTTTTCGCAGGGACTGAACATTTTCAAGTAGTATGGCCGGAAGTGCTAACCAAGCCTCTCAGAGCTCCGCCTTGACCTAGCCGCTAACCGCTAGCATTGAGCTCCTAAACCAAGCATGCTATCCAAGCGCCGGAGAAACTCAAAACTCTGCCTGGGCATAGCACAGCGGCTCAAGATACAAGTTATTGCCAGAAGCTGTTCATGCTGTAGTAGGGTCGACCGATCATAGACGAGCATAGTGCAAACCATGAACAAAGAAATAATTTGACTCTGAGAACTCCACAAGGTTGCCCTCGAGGCAGCGCCATCTTGGACCCGTCACTCCAAGTTCAATGTTAAAGGACATGAAGCATAATAAAGTTTATCCTTTTGGTATCATTTGTTAAACATGTGACTGAAAATAGAATGTTTGTGCGTGAGATTTTAAGAAATAACTGAGGTACTGTAATAATAATTGAAAAAGACTTTAAAACGAGTGCTTTACAACAGTATAAGCTGTATAATGTTTATATATTTTATTACTAAATATCACAGGACAAAATTAAAAAGTTTTTCTTAATCATGCCTACATTTTACTACAATAATACTGGATTAATGAGCAAGACTGTCTGTAGAATGTGTTTTAAGAAGCATATTTTAGCGCACACAATAGATACATAGTATTTTACTGCCGGCTGCTCATTCGCGCATGTGACTTCATACAGGGGTTTCACTTCCGCGTACATAGCTAGCGGATTATCTCGATTCGTGGGAGGGCTCGGAACCGTACCCCCGCGAATGTCAAGGGCCTACTGTACAGTACTTAAAGTATTTATATATGAATACATTGCAGGATTTACATATGCATATAACTGTGTAGCGCTTAATACACACTTCGTTATATTGTATAGACGCGAAAACATATAGAAATGAGACAACATGGTCGAAATGAGGGGCGTTCCTATTTCGCGGTTTTTCGAATATCGCGGCCAGGTCTGGTCTACATTATCTGAGAATGAATAAAATAAGTTGTCTCATTTCTATATGTTTTCACGTCTATACAATATCAAGAAGTGTATATTAAACGTTAGTTATGTAAATACTGTAATGTATTAATATTTAAATAGAATTTATATATAAATAGTTTAAGTACTGTATGCACCTCTGACCATAGCTCTTTTCCGCGGTGCAGGACGTTCACAAACACTAAGATCACAAAAAATCCCGCGGGAATGTGCGAGGCAACAGCGTCACGCGTCAAAGCCAATCAGCTTGCGAGATTGAGTTGAATGGGTGGTCCCTGCCTGAACTGGGGAGGAGGGGCACTTCAGTCTGTCGTTTGTAAACAATGGATGCAGCCTGCCTTGGGTCCCTGCCTTCTGCTTGCTTACATGAGTTTCAGCGTGAATTTTGAATTTTTATGAATATTTTTATTTTATTTTATTTATTAAAATACTGTGATGCTTATTTGAATAATAAATCGACTCCGCCATCCCACACTGTTTCCTGCATTCTGGGTGCAGCTGAAAGTTCGTGTGTGTATGTGTGTTTCCACTGTTATTGGGACAGGGATACCTACGCGAAATCTGCGAAGTAGGCTCACCCCCAACGACCCCTGACTGACATAGATTAGATCAGTAAATACATATACAATGCTTATAAGAACAATTAAACATTAAAAAGTAATGTATAAGTTGTAAATAAAATATAAATACACACACATACAGACATGCCTGCGTGCACACTTAGATGTGCACCTCACAACAATGTAACTAGTTTTGATGGGAGATTTTGGGTTGTTTTTTTTGTTTCGTGTTGGTTTAGGGTTTTTTTTAGTTTTTTTTTTTTTTTTTTTTTTGCATAATTGGCCAATTGGTCCCATGCACTCCCAGCCATAGACGGCTCTGTGCATTAAACCAGATCAGAACTTGCAATTTCCAAGTTAAGTAGGAACGTGCCTTTTCGACGCGCCACGCTGGAGCCGAGTGAGCCAAATAAATGGTGGGAAAAATACATTGTGTGCCACTTTTGCCTTCACTGAGAACACTCGGCTCTTGTAGCTTAATTTTTTCTTATGTAACTTTCTGTAAACTTATACATGTGAGCATTTTCTCAGCTCCGATTTTTATTTTTTTTTTATTAAATTTTTTTTGCAGTGCCTAAATATTGGTCACATTACAAATATGAACTCGGGTGTGCTCAGTCTATTTTGGATGCTTGGTAATTTGTAAAAATGTAGAATCATTGAGGAATCACAAGAGTGCCAAAGGACAAGCCAAAATAAAGGAGTTTTCGGTAAGGTGTTTTGCCAGGAATGGGCAATCCTTCCAGATGTGGTTTGTTCATGACTCTGCAGCTGTAAATGAATTTCAGTTCCTGAAAATGAGCTCCAGTGTTGCTGGCAAAGAATGTGTTGTTTTAAGGATGGTCTTTGTCCTTTCTATTTAATAGCCGCTAGCCCTGTTGATCATTATTTTGATACATAGACTCTTTTTGCGGCTGTACTGATACCCTTGCTTTCATCTGTGACCTGATCATGGTCCATAGAGATGCTATGTCAGCCCTGTCAATTCGTTCAGACTGACAGCGTCACACCTTGGGATGCAAGATTAGATGTTGGGCTATAGCCAGTGGACCTGACAAATGCTGGTACGCTGACAAGCAGGTGCAGAATGCATAAGAGATAATTTGGGGATATCGGACACCTGTCTGTTCTGTTTACTTGCTCAGCATTGTGTTTGGATCTTTCTGGCTCGAATATTTCTTTGTCATTTTTTGTATAGAAAATAACATTTTCTACCCCTTCCACCCCAATAATGAAGCGATGCATGTAACACGTTACTCAACCCACAGTGCACCAGACAGGCTGTGTTTTCAAACAATTCTTAACCATCCCTGTGGTTTTGATGATGCAATTTCATTCTGTATTCCCTCTTCTGTTTCACTTTATTGTGGTCAACAATGGAAACCATTTTCCTTGAGAGCTACACCTTGGCCTAACTGTGGCAAACGACTAAGTAGCTAGATGTTACAGCAGAAATAAATCCATTTAAGAGCGAGCTGTGAAGCCTGCTTTGGAAATAAAATGTGAAATGAATGGAGAGCTGTGCTCACGACTGTCCAGTAGAGCGCCAGTGCTGGCGGCAGCATTCTGTGGCGCTGCATGGTTAAGGAGAGGACTTTAAACTGAAACTTTTTGTGTGGTGGTAAAGAAAGATTATAGCCAGCGAAAACAGATGAGACGATACTTGGCATTTGGTCAGTGAGGAAAAAAAATTAACTTCCTGTCAGTTCTACTTTTTGTCTATCCATTCTGTGTTCCCATTTCTCCATCAGGGTTACAGGGGAAGCGGACACCAATCCCAGCTCGCTTTGGGTAAAGGGCAGATTACACCTTGAACAGCTTGCCATTCACTATGGAGATAAACAACTGTTCACAGGCGTGTTCACATCTATGAGAAATTCAGAGGAGCCAGCTGACCGAATGTGAACCCCTCACTTTGTAAAAAAATGTTTAGTTTGGATTTAATGTTAAATTAAATATTATTGACCAAGTTTATTTAAAAATACAATGGGCGACGACATCTCAAAGAACTGTGGTAGTAGGCGGGATTAGTCAGAATTCCTTATGAGCAGGCAGGAGTTGGATGAGAAAGCCAGTCACACACTTCTCTCAGCTGTTACATGTGAAATACAGTATAGGTATCTGATTCCTCACTTATTGAGGTTTTGCAGTCACTTGACCCCAATACCTTCATGCGCCATCTTGGACGGCAAGCGTGATCCAGAACACACACACGATTCACTAAGCATGGCTTCAATAACAACTGATAATGACAGCGAAAGCAAAATATGCGAGCGTGTCGAAGGCAACAGCAATGACACTAATATTGTCAGACGTTGTCAGTCATCTGACAGGTGACCACAAAGCGAGGTATCTGAGTAAAATAAAGCAGCTGGGGATTGCTGATCCATATCTAATGCCGCAGTCTATGTTGAGGAATGTGTTAGAATGCGACCATTCTTCCCTTCCTGCTTTTTCCTACTTGGATCTTGGTACATATCTTGTGATCATATCTTATGGCCCATCTCCATTTACCGGCAAAGAGTGAAAAGCTTTCAAATCAATGGAAGCTTACAAGTATTTCGTTGCCGGATTTGTAAGCTGTATGCAACAATGGGAGCCAGGAAGAGAGACGACCACCTCATAACGGCTAAGGTGCGTGTTCTATCCCCAAATAGACCTACACAAACAAGCGCTTATGCAATAATACATTACAATTATCACTGCTTATAATGGTTGCATAAATTCACATATTTTATATAAGCCGATACAGTTTTTTTTTTTCTTCCTTTCCTTTCGGCTTTTCCCTTTCTCGGGAGTCACTACAGCGAATCATCTGATTCACACACTTAATTTGGCAGAGGGTTTTACGTTGGATGCCCTTCCTGTCACAACCCTTGAGCAAGGGACAGAAACACGCTAACGGCTTTGCAGCACCGCTTTACGAAAGTCAGCAATGATTCTTCTACATGCCTCTCACCATAGACAGTGAGAGACATGGCCCGCCTTTCATAACCCAGTTAGCTGCACTGGGGGGACAGTGACGACCCTGTGGGGACTCGGACCCCTAACCTTAGGATCAGCGATCCTGCGCCCTATCCACTAGACCACCACTGCCCCTCTATAAGCCTATAATGTGTGTGTGTGTGTGTATTTTTATATATGTATGTGTGTGTGTGTGTGTGTGTGTGTGTATATATATATATATATATATATAGAGGATTTTCTGAGTAGATCCTTCCGTAGGAGAGTGCTCAATACTTTTTGGTAGAGCAAATAACAAAAATAAAAGGACAGGACAAAGACTTTCTATTGAAACTCCATTTACCACTACAGATCTGTTTCGAGGGGTGGTGAAACCATCCTCTCTCTTCAGGTGATTATAGAAGAATCAGAAGAATTCTTCTATAATCACCTGAAGAGAGAGGATGGTTTCACCACCCCTCAAAACGGATCTGTAGTGATAAATGGAGTTTCAATAGAAAGTCTTTGTCCTGTCCTTTTATTGTTATTTGCTCTACCAAAAAGTATTGAGCACTCTCCTACGGAAGGATCAGAAAATCCCCTGTGTGTGTGTACGTATGTGTATATATATATATATATATATATATATATATATATATATAAATAATATACACACACATATATATATATATATATATATAAATAATATACACACATATATATATATATATATATATATATATAAATAATATACACACATATATATATATATATATGTATATATGTGTGTGTATATATATATATATATATATATATATATATATATATATATAAATAATATACACACACATATATATATATATATATATATATATATATATATATATACACACATATATATATATATATATATATATATGTGTGTGTATATTATTTATATATATATATATATATATATATGTGTGTATATTATTTATATATATATATATATATATATATATATGTGTGTATATTATTTATATATATATATATATATATATATGTGTGTATATTATTTATATATATATATATATATATATATATATATATATATATATATATATATATATATATATATATATGTATATATGTGTATATATATATATATATATATATGTATATATATACACACACATACATACATGTATGTGTATATATATATATATATATATATATATATATATATATATATATATATATATATATATGTGTGTGTGTGTATATAATAATAAAAAAAAAATTTATAGCATCGATTTTATTTTTACCGGATGCTACCTCAATGACAATAGCCACCCTAGGCCCTATATAATAATGTATATTGACCGGTTATAAATTGTTCGCTGCATATTCGACTGTATTCTGGAGGGTTCCAGTCTTTCCGAGTGACTGCTGTGATCCACTTGGCTTTTCTCTCTGGTTTAGATGGAAAACGATAAAATGACAGTGGAGGTTTACTCCTCTGTCTATTTGCACAGCCAACAGCACAACACGATATAACCATACTCGCTGATTATTTTGTATCACTTCGGGGAAGTTAGTAACCGACAAACAACATCCAGTTGGGTAATGCTGAACCACTATTACTTATTTTAAAATGTTTAGCAGTATTGAATGAGCGAGCGCATTGGCTTTATTCTGCTAAACAATAATTTGGGTTCAGAGGTAGTAAAATTTTTAATTAATGATAATGTAATTAAAGACAAATGACTGAGGCAGAAGATACTGCTTTAAAACAAATACCCCATTTGCTGTCCTCAGTGTTTTTCTGTGTGGTTTGTACAAATATAGATGAATTAAGCTTGGATGTTGGAAATGCCAAATTACATTTTTTTTAATTGTTTTGGATTTTGCAAAATGACATGATCATTAATCTACTGAAGATTAGTAATGTTAGAAGAGAGACAAACACTGTCGCATGCAACTGTATAGTAGATCATGCTTGAAAGCTGAAGTCGACCTGAGCACACAACACAATAAGCATCAAATTACAATTAAATGATCAAATATCTAAATTAACATGAACATGCAGGTGAAATTTGTATTTTCTATGATGGACTTGGCTCATATCTCTCTGTGCAAACTTTGAGTAAAACAAACATGCTTTAAGGAATTTCTCTAGCATAGGCAGCATATACAGAAAGATTTATCATTTATATTTTAAGACATCCTTGTATGAAATGATTGTCGAACGTCATGAAAGACAGCAGATATCAATGCATTAGATTTACTGTAACATTCTCAACCACTTTCTTTTGCTTGTAATCCACTGAAGTCGTCAGTGTTTTATTTTGATTGCCAATACGTTCGTCTGTTTTTGACAACGCATCAGTTATCTGATGTAATTAAAGATGAAAGCAACATTGCAGTATTCTGTTCATCTATACCACACTGCCTACATTCCCTATTTATTTCAGTGATGTATTTTTCTGCCTGAAACAAAATTACTAACATCAATATCCAGCTTCCATCTTGTTTCCGAACTGACATACAGTAATCATGAAACCTACACTTGCTTGCTTGAACAGGCGTCATCTGTTGTAGAAATATTCTTCTCGGCTCTCATTCAAGATTCAATAGTCTTTATTGTCATTATGTTCATACAAAACAAAATTTTGTATGAGGCTCTGAGCTTTAAAAGGTGAAAACTAGACAATATACTAATTAAGGCTGTCTCACAGAATATAAATAAGTAATTCTGTACAGTAACCTTGCTGTAAAAATGAATGAAAACGGAACACTGGAAATAGACAATATGTACATGTATTTAACATAAGCTTTTGAACTGGTTTTGCTCACTGTGGAGATGGGATCTTCTTCTTTTCCTTTTGGCTTTTCCCCTTTTCAGGGTTCGCCACAGTGAATCATCTGATTCGCACATTCGATTTGGCATAGGTTTTTACGTCGGATGCCCTTCCTGTCACAACCCTTTGGCAAGGGACAGAACCACACTGACGACTTGGCAGCCTACTCTTTACGAAGGTCAGCAATGGTTATTTTACATGCCTCACACCATGGACAGTGAGAGACATGGCCCACCTTTGATAACCCAGTTAGCTGCACTGGGGGACAGTGACAACCCTGTGGGGACTCAAACCCCCAACCCTAGGATCAGCGATCCTGCACCCTATCCACTAGACCATCACTACCCCACTGTGGAGATGGGATCATTGCAACTATTTTCATAAATCTTGTTTATCAGCCAAATCTGGCGAGCAGTCAGGTTTTTGAAATTCAACCATCAAAACCAGGTCAATTTTTCTGCTTTTGAGCTTCTGACCATTTAATCTGAGTGAACAGTTCGTGTGGATAAACGTGTAAAACATGCTTACAGAGCCAGGTTGCTCATGTATCTGTATAATATGTACTAACTCTGGATGACCGTACTTGACACTCTGCAGGTTCACCTGACCAGTCTGTCATGGTAAGATGATAAAATTAAACTTGAGGTTGATTTTTGTTTGATTTTTCTTCCTGTATAGTACAAAATAAATAGTTTAGTACAAAAAAAAGTTATTCACTTCAGGCTTGGTGGATATCAATCACTGTGTGTTTTGAGGAATGTTTTTAATTATTAATCAAATATGACTTTTACTGTTTGAAACTCATGACATTGTGGCCCATTCCTTGTGATTTGTGAACTGTACCATATTATACAATTTACAGACATGAATAGGACAGGAACGTGTCTGGCCATTGCTTTTATGCAGTAAAGTCGAGTATTTTGCTGATTCATTGTACACCCCACAATGCATCTTCAAGACACAGCTGTAGTTGATTCTACTTATCGACTTGTGATCAAATCACCCAGAATGTGGTGGCAGGTGTTTGCAGGGTGGTTGCGACTTGTGCTGCAACAACAAATTGATAAAAATTGATTATTAAAAGTGTTGGCAACAAATCTTGTTATTGATAAGTCTGTAGATTACTGCACACGTCAGCCATGACAGACGAGTGTCACTCAGTATGGAGTTGAACGGACATGTCATATGTGCGCCTCATATTTTTCGTCTTCATAAACATTACAAAATGTAGTTCAGTCGACTGCCAGTGGCACTGGGATGGTGGGAGTGTTCGACCGAAATCTTAGAAGTTGGGATTTTAAACTCCATGGTCCCCAAAAATGTGTTGAATGCAGGCTTTGTAAAAGAGAGATGGCTCGGCACGGGAGCGCTACAGTGACTCAGGAGCATCTTCAAAGAAAACATGTAGGAATTATTGTTGAGGAAGCTGCCCATCAGCAGGGCTAAGTGACTATAGAATTCAAAATTTATTCTGTTTTGAAGAGGAAAATATAAATACAGTAAAACCTCCGCTGACGAACGCTTAAGCTCACGAACTTTTCGCCTCAAGAACATTAAATTTGCGAGCATATAGTCTCTGCTGACGAACTAGTTTTCGGCGGACGAATCAGACCACGCGGTCGAACAGCGCCACGGTGGCGGCCACGAGAAGCTGACGCACGCTCATGGCGTCACAGTTCGTCAACCCCTTTCTTTGAGTGCGGAAGTGGTTTGTGTTTGCTAGACATTTTGGACCATATTGAGTGTACTTTTGCTATTATGGGACCGAAAAAGACCCCACCACAGGCGGAGATCATTGAAAAACACGAACGAGGTGTGCGTTTGTGTGACTCAGCGTCCCAGTACCAGTACGCTAAGTCTACCATTGCTCCCATCCTTAAGAACAAGGAAGCTATTAAGGGTGCGTGTGTGGCTAAGGGTGTTTCCAAACAGTAGACGTTTCCAAACACTCCTTCCAAACAGTAAGTCCCTCCCACTCCATTCCATCAAGCCATCAACTACCATCACAAAGGTAAATAAAACGACTTTATTATACAGTACAGTTTATTTCTTTAATTACAATACAATAGCACATTTATTATACATAAAATAAGGTATATTTTTGTGGAGTTTTAAGGCTTATTTAGTAGAAAATTGTTTTATGGGGACCTGGGAACGGATTATTCTCATTTTAATGGTTTCTTATGGGAAATAAACGTTCGGAAGACGAACTTTTCGCCTTACACACACTTTCTGGGAACCAATTATGTTCGTGAGCTGAGGTATCACTGTATGATAGTTTATTACAAAAGCTCACGATGCAATGAATTGGCTCATTTCGCCATTTCCGTACATTGAGACATAACCTCGGCATCCGAACTGGGCAGCATATGTTGTACTAAGAGTAGTAATACACAAGCGTGTTTGCTTGTCACATGATCGAAAGTAGGTCCGGCAAGGCAAGATGGCAGCAGTCATGTTCAGAGCGAGGTTGTTTAACCTGATATTTCAGTTGGTGTGCAATGAATCTAAAATATATGAAAGTTTAATTTTTGAGTATATTACAGAAAATAATGAACTTGATCACAATATGCAAATTTTTTGACGTGTGTGTGTGTACGTACGTGTGTGTGTGTACGTACGTGTGTGTGTGTACGTACGTGTGTGTGTGTACGTACGTGTGTGTGTAATGCGTGCGTGTGTGTAATGCGTGCGTGTGTGTGTGTGTGCGACGCGTGTGTGTAATGCGTGCGTGTGTGTCACGCACGTGTGTGTGTGTGACGCGTGTGTACGACGCGTGCGTGTGTGTACGTGACGACGTGCGTGTGTGTACGCGTGCGTGTGTGCACGCGTGCGTGTGTGTACGCGACGCGTGTGTGCACGTGACGCGTGTGTGTATGCGCACGGTGTGTAATGCGTGTGTGCACGTGCGTGTGTGTAACGCACGTGCGTGTGCACGTGCGTGCACGACGCGTGCACGTGCATGCGTGTGCGTGTGTGCACGCGTGTGTGCACGTGCGTCGCAGGTGTAATGCGCGACGTGCGTGTGTGTGTGCGTGCGACGCGTGCGTGCACGCACGTGCGTGTGTGTGTACGCGACGCGTGCGTGTGTGTGCACGCGACGCGTGTGTGTGCGTGCGACGCGTGTATGCGTCGACGTGTGACGCGTGCGTGCGCGACGTGTGTGTAATGCGCGTGCGTGTACGCACGCGACGCGTGTAATGCGACGCGACGCGTGTGTAACGCGACGCGCAGTGTACGCGACGACGCGCACGTGTGTACGCGACGCGCGTGTGCACGCGTGCGTGCGACGCGACGCTGCGTGTGTAATGTGCACGACGCGTGTGTAATGCGACGCGACGCGTGTGTATGCGCGACGCGTGCGTGTGTACGCACGCACGCGTGCGTGTGTAATGCGTGCGTGCGTGCGTGTATGCGACGTGACGTGCGTGTAATGCGCGACGATGCGTGTGTATGCGCGACGTGCGTGTGTAATGACGCGACGTGCGTGTGCACGCGACGCAGGTGTACGCACGCGTGCGTGTACGCGATGCGACGTGTGCACGCGACGCGTGCGTGTGTGCACGCGACGTGCGTGTGTGTACGCGTCGCGTGCACGTGTGTGCGTGATGCGTGTGTATGCACGCGTGTGTAATGCGATGCGTGTGTACGCGTGCGTGTAATGCATGCGTGTACGCACGCGGTGTGTACGACGCGTGTGCACGCACGTGTGTGTATGCGTGCGTGTGCACGTGTGTGTACGTACGTGTGTGTACGTACGTGTGTGTGTGTGTGTACGTACGTGTGTGTGTGTGTACGTACGTGTGTGTGTGTGTACGTCCGTGTGCGTCCGCGTGCGTGCGTGTGCTTGCTGCACGTCTTTCCCATCTCTATTTCTCTGCTGTGCTAACCTGTTTAAATCATTTTCTCCCTCCTTACTGTCCAACCTATCATACAAGTCATCCTACGCCCTCTGTTTGGCCTTTGACACCGCTACCTTTGCCTTATGCTGTGTCTCCCTGCACTCCTGTTTAATCTCTTCGGTCCTCTCTGTGTCCCACTTCTTCTTAGCGAACCTCTTCTTTTGTACACACTTCCTCATTCCACACCACCAAGTTTCCTTATCTACTTTCCTTCCAGAGGACACACCAAGTACTCTCCTACCGGTCTCCCTGATCACATTGGCTGTGGTTGTCCAGTCATCTGGAAGCACTTCCTGACCACTCAAAGCCTGTTTCAACTCCTCCTTGAAGACAACCCGACACTCTTCCTTTTTCAGCTTCCACCACTTTGTCTTCTGCTCTGCCTTTGCCTTTTTCACTTTTCCCACCATCAGAGTCATCCTGCACACCACCATCCTATGCTGTTTGGCAACACTCTCACCCACTATGACTTTGCAGTCACAGACTTCCTTCAAACCGCATCGTCCGCACAAGATGTAGTCTACCTGTGTGCTCTTACCTCCGCTTTCATAAGTCACCCTATGCTCCTGTTTCTTCTTGAAGAAAGTATTCACCACAGCTATTTCCATCCTTTTTGCAAAATCGATCAACATCTGTCCTTCTGTGTTCCTTTCCTTGATACCAAACCTGCCCATCACTTCCTCGTCCCCTCTGTTTCCTGCACCAACATGTCCATTGAATTCTGCTCCAATGACCACTCTTTCACCTCTGGGGGTACTCTGCATCACTTCATCTACGTCACTCCAGAATCTCTCCTTCTCTTCTCGCTCACATCCTGCCTGTGGGGCATAAGCACTAACAACATTGACCATCACGCCTTCAATTTCTAACTTGAGACTCATCACTCTGTCTGACACTCTTTTCACATCTAGAACATTCCTGACAAACTCCTCCTTCAAGATGACTCCTACTCCATTTCTCTTCCCATCCCCACCCCATGATAAAATAGCTTAAACCCTGCTCCTAAGCTTTTAGCTTTGCTACCTTTCCACCTGGTCTCCTGAACACGCAGTTATGTCCACCTTCCTCCTCTGCATCATGTCAGCCAGCTCCCTATCTTTTCCTTGCATAGTTCCAACATTCAAAGTCCCTACTCTCAGTCCTAGGCTCACGCATTTCCTCTTCTCTCTCTGCCTACGGACACGCCTCCCGCCTCTCCTTCTTCGATGTCTTCGACCAACAGTAGTCCAATTTCCATCAGCACCCTGTTGGTTGACAGCACTGATGGTGGTTGTTGTCAACCCGGGCCTTGACCGATCCGGTATGAGTTTTGTTTTGACCATTTGCATTTTTAATGTGGCAGAAGTTTTACACCGGATGCCCTTCCTGTCGCAGTCCTCTGCATTTATCCAGGCTTGGGACCGGCATAAGGGGGAGAGACACTGGTTCGTAACCCCCCCCCCACCCCCCCCGCGCGCGCCTCATGGCTGCATTATTTTTATTTATATATAGATATTATTATATATATATATATATATATATATATATATATATATATAAATAAATAAAAATAAATAATAGACACCTCTTCAACATCAAAGTCTTCATCAACACAGCTAGCATCATCAGTTTGTTCATCTGTAAAAGGAATTAAACATTTCAGTATTATTCAGGTCTTGACCAATTTTCATACAAAACTAAACAACCCATGATCCAGCATGTCCAGTCTTGACAAGATGACACACAAATCAAATAATAATAATAAAAAAAAAATATTCCATAATCAAATTTTGCATGCAGAGAAAAATACTCACCGGCGAAATAATATTCGAAAACGCCAAGCATTCCGGCATCTTCAAAGCCCAAATCTCGCGTCGACTTTAACATCTATACTAATTCTGCTAGACATCACAGATGACATTTCACTCTCTTTTCCCAGAAATTGTGTGTTATCAATTTTATATAGAAACTTGATGACTTTTCTGGCCTTTATCTCAAAAGTGGTCTGTGTCACAAAAGCCTACTTTTGGTGGAGTGCCGTGTGTGTGTGTATACATCTCGCGCTTCAATTTTTGCGGCTTTATTGCATCTCCCCACCCCCCAATAAATATTCATCAGATTAAAACTTTAAGGAAGAATCGGGGGGAAAAAGTTAACAAAATTCTTCAAAAACAAGGCCAATTATGCAAAAAAAAAATCCCCAAAAAACCCAACCCAAAACCTGCCATCAAAATTAGTTACACATTTTGTGAGGTGCGCATCCGAGCGTGTGCACATGTATCTGCATGCGTGCGCCTGTCTGTGTGAATTTATATATTTTTTTTACATCTTATGCGTTATTTTTAATATTTAATTGTTGATATAAGAATTTACAGCGTTGAACGTGTACAGTGGAGCCTCGGTACTCGAACTTAATCCGTTCCAGACTGCTGTTTGGATTCTGATTTGTTCGGATTTCCAATCTGCTTTTCCCATTTACAAATAATGTAATCTTAAGGTCTTAATCTTTATAGCCGGTGATTAAATGGAATCAGGTGTGTTTGTTTTGCACTTCACTCTGTGTGTGGCAGCCATGCCCCTCTCCAACACGCCACTCTTTTGAGAGACCATAAAAATTCCACAGTGCAGATAAAGCATAAGAACAATAAAGATAAGAATTTTAATATTTGTGGTTGTGAGCAGTTGGCATACATAAATGTTCGAGAGGATGAGAAGAGCAGGATTCCCTTCCATGACAGCTTCAGGTAAATCTGCCAAAGGTGTTTTTTTCTAATTAATTAATTTACCCCCCCCCCCCACCTTGCTACAGCTTTGCATGGATGGCTCTTCAGGATGTTCCTTTCCTTTATTAAAGAATATTTCTAACTTGGCTTGTTTTTGTTTTCTTTTCAAAATCTGACGGAATTGGCTCATGACTTCAGAGTTAGTGTTCACAGCACTGCTCGCGCTTTAGCTTAGCTTACATACATTCTCTTCAGCTTGGTTTAGGTGGTTAAGCCGATCTGTGGGTTTTCTGTTCGTTACTCTAAATTGTATTTGTCACTTGAGGTGGTATATGGCGTTACTATTTTTCTCTAGTTTTATGAGTACTCGCCAGAGAAATGGGGGGGAAAAACATTTTTAATATTTTAATAATTTTAATATTTTAATTTTAATATTTTTAATAAAAATATACGATTTCACTTCAGCAAGTAATAGTTGAATACTTGTCTTAATGGTTGATGCAAAAATCCGAATTTTGATTAAAAAAAATGACTACTTTAACTTTTGTGGCCATTTTCTCGAAAGTAGTCCGTGCGACAAGCGCCTACATTTGGTGGAGCGCTGCACATATTCCAAGTTTTGATAGTTTCAATTATGTTCCAAGATTATGATGCCAAAATGTTATGTTTTTTCATTATTTTGTCCTCCCCCTGTATATGTGTATCTGTATATGTGTATATACAGTCGGCCCCCAACTTACGAAGTCCCCTGGGTACGAAATTCCCAGATTATGAAGATCATTTGCCGAAGTTTCTGTCCTCGGAATACGAAAACAACCCCCACTAAGGAAAAGAAATTCAGACACGCCAATCAAAATTTCACACGACGCACGAGTTGCTCTCTTATTGGCTGTCTCTCAACATGCCGCCCCGCTGGCCTCCCAGGTCGGGACAGAAGGAAGCTTTAGTTTTTAGTTTAGTTTTTTAAGTTGTTTAATTCGGTAAATGTTAATAAATGTGGACGCATTTGAGCTCATCTGGAATTCTGATCCCTCAAGGAATCAAGTTAAAGTGGAGTTTTTCAAGCAGGGAATGTGCTTTGAATTCCACGACTTGTGGGTGTGGCCCGCAGCGCACGCGAGAGAGACAGGGGTGTGTGTGCGTGTGTGCGTGTATGTTAATAAAAAAAATGTTTAATAATAGTTTAATTAATAAATATGTTAATCTTCTTCTTTTCCTTTCGGCTGTTCCCTTCAGGGGTCGCCACAGCAAATGATCTGCCTCCATTTCACCCTATCCACTGTATCTTCTACTCTTAGTCCAACAACCTTCATGTCCACCTTCACCACATCCATCAAGCTTCTCTTTGGTCTTCCTCTGGGCCTTCTGCCTGGTAGTTCCAACCTCAGCATCCTACTACCAATATTTCTCACTATCCCTCCTCTGCACATGTCCAAACCATCTTAATCTGGCCTCTCTGACTTTGTCTACAAAATGTCTTACATGTGCTGTCCCTCTGATGTGCTCATTCCTGATCCTATCCATCCTCGTTACTCCCAAAGAGAATCTCAACATTTTCATCTCTGCTACCGCCAGCTCTGACTCCTGTCTTTTCCCCAGGGCCACTGTCTCTATACCATACAACATCGCTGGCCTCATCAGTCTTGTACTCTTTTCCCTTCATTCTTGCCGATACTCTCCTATCACACATCACACCGGACACTTTTCTCCATCCATTCCAACCTGCCTGCACGTGCTTCTTCACCTATTTTCCACACTCTCCATTGCTCTGGATTGTTGAGCCTAAGTACTTAAAATCCTCCACCTTCTTTATCTCTGCCCCCTGTAACCTCAAAGTTCCTCTTGGGTCCTTGTCGTTCACACATTTGTATTCTGTCTAACTGACACTAACCTTCATTCCCCTCCTTTCCAGGGCACACCTCCACCTCTCTAGATTTTCCTGCACTTGTTCTCTGCTGTCAATACCGATCACAATGTCATCTGCAAACATCATATTCCATGGAGATTCTTGTCTAACCTTGTCTGTCAGCCTTTCCATCACCAGAGCAAACAAGAAGGGGGCTGAGAGCTGACCCTTGATGCAGACCCACCCACCTCCACCTTGAACTCTTCTGTCACACCGACAGCACACCTCACCACTGTCTCACATCTCTCATACATGTCCTGCACCACTCTAACATACTTCTGTCACTCCAGACTTTCTCATGCAATACCACAGTTCTTCTCTTGGCACCCTGTCATATGCTTTCTCCAGATCCACAAAGGCACAATGCAGCTCCCTCTGTACTTCTCTATTAACATCCTCAAAGCGAACATTGCATCTGTGGTGTTCTTTCTTGGAATGAAACCAAACTGTTGTTCACAAATGCTGACCTCTGCCCTTAGTCTAGCTTCCACTATTCTTTCCCATAACTTCATCGTATGGCTCATCAACTTTATCCCTCTTTAGTTGCCACAATTCTGTACATCTCCCTTGTTCTTAAAAATGGGCACAAGCACACTTTTCCTCCATTCCTCCGGCATCTGCTCACTTTCTCAGAACTTGTTGAATATTCTTGTCAGAAAATCTACTGCTACCTCCCCGGGACACTTCCATACCTCAACTGGTATGTCATCAGGACCAACTGTCTTTCCACTCTTCATCCTCTTCAATGCCCTCCTCCCTTTGCTACTTCCTGGTCCTCGACGGTCACCCCCTTCTACTCCCTTTTTTTTTTTTCCCCACCCTCTCTCATTCATCAGCTCTTCAAAGTACTCTTTCCATCTTTCCAGCACACTTCTGTCATCAGTCAATACGTTTCTCTGTCCGCCCTTGATCACTCTAACTTGCTGCACGTCTTTCCCATCTCTATTTCTCTGCTGTGCTAACCTGTATAAATCATTTTTACCCTCCTTACTGTCCAACCTATCATACAAGTCGTCATACGCACTCTGTTTGGCCTTTTATATATATATATATATATATATATATATATATATATATATATATATATATATATATATATATATATACACACACATATATATATACACATACATACATATACACAGACACGCACGCACGTGTCTGTGTATATATTAGATTTTTTTGACTATAATATTGGTAGATATGTTGAACTATGACAAATGATTAGATACACTCAGTTACTTGCATATGGCCTGGCAATTTGAAAACAAATGGTCTATTTTTGAATATAGAAATAAAAAAAAAAAATCTTTATGCTCTTTCCAATGAAACAGTTAATTGAAAAAATAATCAACAGAAGCACCGGTTATTAAAATAAGAGTTGCATCCTTGGCTGCTACATTGTTACTGATTTGCAGTGTTTAATTCGCATTAGAAAAAATAAATCAGATTGTGCTCAAGGTGCTCTGCAGGCATTTGTTCTCGACCCTCTGTCCTTTATTTATATTTCCCTTCTGGGTTCTATCATCCATCCGAAAGGTTTAGTTTCTTGTCTACATTACACGCATCAGTAATCTTGGAAAAATACTGTGGTATTTGAGAACTGACTAAACCTTTCAGATCAGTCCTGCAAATTTTGTGGATGTTGATGGAAGTATTTGTGTAATTATTCACATTTTTTCACAATTATTTACTGATGCCTGAATGAACAAAATCACATTGATCCACGTATCCCTGTCTTCCTGAAATCTTGTCGCGTCAGGTATGGTAGTCTGACAGCTGTTAATAGGTTGTCCAGAGGTCAGTTGTCATGCTGCTACTCCAATCTTGACGTCCGAGGTCAAGACAGTCAGTGACAGGTGGGCGTGATTTGAGCTTAATGGACTACAGTTGAAATAATGAGCGATTCGCAGAGGTGCTGTCGCATTGACTTTAATGTCCTCACCTCACAAAGGGCCAATTGAAGAATCTGTTTGGCATTCATATGCCCGCATCTTTGTGCTGACTCTCCTCCTTCCTATGTCTTCAAATCTTAATGCCCTTGGTTCACCTCATTAATTTGAGCAGGTCTCACGTTGCAGCTATTTTCCTTTTGCTGAAAACAGTCATGGAATTGGCTGTAATTGAAAGATATGTTATCAATGTGTAATTAAAGAGCGAGAAAAGAGATTACTGGCATAGCCGAACTGGCTCTCTAAACTTTTCAGCATGTTGACATAGTCCCTGCTTGCAATTGAGAATTCTGAGTTGCTATGTGATCCTCATTCATTATGCCATCATGCTACTGTAATCAAATGTGTTTCTTGACACTTAGATATCATCAATACTTGTTTGCACATGGTGAGAGTGCTGGACATGTATAATAAGTTCATAAATACTACGTATATACATAATGTAAGTTTGCAGTATTTTTGGGAAGGGTTGAAAACTGTGAAACAAAGGCTGTTCGATTGCATTTCATTTTTTTTCTTTTTTTAGATTTAAGCTTTCAGTTTCAAGCCTTTCTAGAATTACTGTACATTTTGTCAACATGTTTTTCAGTCAAAAAATATTCTACAAAACTAGTTTGGCACTCTTTCTATTGGCACAAACTGTTCAGTTCTGGAAAGAATAACAGCATTGAGGAACTTCATGAATTAACAAGCCTTCTGCAAGTGTCTCCAACTCGGACAGACATGAACATTTCAGGTCTAGGCAGAAATATTTCCCTTTTAATTGCAGACTGCATGGATTTTTTTTCAACAGTTAAATTTAAGAGTTAGTTGCAGCCTACACCCTAATTTAGTCATATTCAATTCCCACCCATCAAGCTACGACCAACACTAACCAGGGAGGGGTGAAAGCATGCACACGTCCCTTCTGTGACATGCAACACTCGCCACCTGCCCCTTTTCAAACCGTTACATGTGCACATTTGTTTGCGGTCGAACACACTCCGAGGGAAGCTCGGAGGGCCCCCCCCCACCCCAGTACGAATGCACTCACTGGCGCTCGCTGTAGGTAACAGAAAAGCAAGCGTAAGCCGTACGTCCCCTGTAAGAGCTTGGCCAATTAGCTCTCCTGAACTATCGCTGGAGTTTACCATCCGAGTGTCGGAAAGGAGCAACATCAACATCTGGCCGCATGTCGTGCATAATGGTGAAATGCGATGTCAGTATAGAGCAGGGGTTGGCAACTCGCGGCTCTTTCACCTATGTGATGCGGCTCTGTGGCTTTTAAAAATAATGAATGTTTATTTTACGGTGCCCGACGGGTGCAAACGTGCTACATACAGTGTACAAAAACCGCTGCATCACCAAAAACCAATTGCAAAAAGAAAATGCCGTTTATTTACTCACATCAGAAGCACTCTGTGCTTTCAGAGGAAGTGCGTTAAACCAGCTTTCACCTGAATGATGGGAGAATCTGCCTAAGGCAGAGGTTTGCAACGGTCAGGTACCCACAGGTACCCAGCCGGTAACCTTGTAAAAAATGCTCTTTGAGGGTTAAAAATTACAAAGATGAAAATTAAGTCATGGGTTGTCTTATTTTCCTTTCGGCTGTTCCCTTCAGGTCGCCACAGCAAATGATCTGCCTCCATCTCACCCTCTTCTTTGCATTTTCTCAGCTTCCTCCAACTACCTTCATGTCCTCCTTCACCACATCGGGTGTGGGCGGATATTTATTTGGTGCGGGCGGGGTGATTTTGTGTGTTCTTGTGGACATGGCTATCGTGATATTAATCCGCTACATTGAGTGTTATATACTAGGCTACCCTCGTATATAACACTCGCAATGTAGATGATTAATATAGTCAGAGCGATTGGCTTTAATAAGTGTCTTATGTGTAATATAAAATGTGTTTATCTTAAACAAGTTAAAGTCTAAATTGGGGGTCCTGCGTGTCTTTGCTAAAATACTTATATATGTTTGCTGTATCTACTCGCTGGTACACATTGGTGAGTCGTGGCTTTTGATAGTTTCACACCTAGATGCAATATGTTTAAGGACACATGTACTTCACTTTAAGGTAATAGTGGTGTGAGACCTGGTGGTATTGTACGATGCTTTCGGGTGTTGCGCAAGCACAGGGGAGTGTTGCATCCCATAGAAAACAGTAGAAAGGACTGGAGTTGTGCAATCCAACTGAGGGGAGGATCAACACAGACATGTCTGGGCTTGCCTGGGCTTGTTCAGGCTGGTACCAGAGAGAAAACAACTTGTTGGGGAGACCAGGACCACTTGGTTTGTGATACAGTATAGCTATCAAGGACTGAGGAGAAGCAGCAGCATTTTGAATCTGTAAGGGTTCTTGATGAATTCTAGGGCTGAACTGTCCTTCAATCAGGTGAGGACTTTTTGCTTTGCTATCCTGGATATCTGTTAGAACGACTCAAGAGTGGATCCACGAAGGATTGCTAGAGGATTGTCCATTTTGGTTGGCTGCATCCCCTCAAGAGTGGTTTTTGTCACCAGAAGTGACTTTCTCAAGGATAAATATCAAGAACTTGGTGTGTTATGAGGAGATCCACTGAATGGCAGTATGGACATGCACATGCATAAATTGCAGTTCTTCATTTGCAGGATAAGATAAGATACAGCTTTATTAATCTCACAATGGAGAAATTCACTGTTGCAGGCTCTTGAGGTACCATCAGTAGGGGGTGCAAGAATAGATACATATACAAACATACACACATACATATTATACAAGTAAATAAATAAATAAATAGATACATAAATAGTATAAAGTAATATACAATAAAAAAGAAAAGAAGGGAACAACTTTGTAGACTGGCCTATCTTCAAGTGTACATGTATCTGAGGGCAAAGTAGATTACCAATAGAGTTTAGTGAGATCAATCCCCCACAGTGAACTCTGTTGTGCTCACGCCCAGAGTAGTTAGTTCTTATAACAAATGGTACCTGTGCACAACATAATAACTGTATCATATCTTGTTTAATGGCTAATTACTTAGATTATTTAAAGTGAGCCACCTTGTTTGTTGGTCATTTACTTGGTAATTCTGTATGGGTTCTTTTGATATTCTTTGGTATTTTCCATTGGTAAGAATTTAAGAGGGCCACGTAACAGAGTCTGTGCTTTTGATCTGCTGTGTTGTGGAGGGAGCATGCCACCAGACCGTTATGCACAATGAGTGTTCTCGTCTTCCCAGTAGCAACGCAGTGAGCGAGAGAGATTTTTCCGCTGCCGAGTTTTCTAATCCAGGAATGGAAATCACAGCCGAAGTTAGAGACAGTGGATGAGATTTAGTTTACGCACAGCAGTCTTGGAATTAAATAACTCTCCTCCCAGTGACAAAATAAGACATGAACACACTCCCCTCTGTGACATGCAATGCGAGCCACACCACCTCTTTTTGAATTGAAGCACGTATGCATTTGGGGGCAGTCGAACACTCTGAGGGAAAGCGCTATCCGCCCCATCGTACAAATGAACTGACACTCATGATTCGCTGTCGATCCTTGTAGGTGACCGGGAAGTGATCATATTCTGTCCCTTCCCTCTCGTGAGAGCTCAGCCAATTAGCTCCCGTGGATTCATGGCCGTGGATGGCTGTGGCATTGAACCGGATTCGAAGGTCGACATATTCTTAAACCTTTGTGATTGTGTGGATAGCCTTATCACAACACATGGTGTAAACTGCAGTTCTTATATCTCTGCATTAGAAAGATACATATCTCAGACATTTCTCAGGCATGTGATTCTTCTGCGAAATCGCGGAATTCCGATTTTCATTAGCTCAGTTTAAAAAAAAAAAAAAAAAGGACCGAATGTGTCAAAATAACCTTTTCCGCTTTTATTCCGTTCTGAGTTTTGCATAAAACTTGAGGTGGGAATGGACGGAAAAAGAAACTGTAGCATTTGTAGATAAAAAGGTGACGATCTTGTTCAGTGACTTCTTCCGCAAAAATGATCGACCTGGGAAGGCGTTGTGTACGTGGTGTAACGACACTATCGACTACGGTGGAAGGGGTTTTAAGGCGTTTGACAGCCACGCGAAAAGCAATAAATATGTAAAAAAAACCCTGGAATTAAGGAAAACAAATTATTCAATTGCCGGAACGTTTGGTGTTCAAGCGAAGATTCCAGAACCCTACGGACTTAATCCTTTGTTTGCCGTTAGACCAGAACCTTCTGTGCAAAGAAAAGACCCAGTGAAACAACCAGTTTCTGTCGCCGATCGAGCAGTTGATTTTGAGGTATGTTTAAGAATTTTCTTGTCCAGTTTCCGATTATATTTTTTTAATTATTGTAAATGCATGCATGTTTTAGGCGTAGGACGTTCACGTGTTTACTCTCTGACCTGAATCAAATGAGTCCACTCTATGGTCACTGAACCATTTTTCTGCTTTTAGAATAAATAAATTATTGCCGCATTAACTCACCAGTTTTTCGGAATTAACTTATGTGAATAGGCATTGTTATTCAGTGTTTCTAAACTTAAGTGGGAGTGTGTGCTCGTGTACTTAGCTCATCAATATTGGAAATGTAAAACTCTGAATCTGAGACTTGACCAAAAACGCCTCAGCATCCAGAAGGACAGTTCAGGCTGCACAAAAGGAAGCAAGAAAGTGCCATGCTAAAGCATGAAAGATAAAGAAAACTTGTCATATATAGCATGTCACGTGTATAGTTTGTTTCCAGATTGTGTTTAAAGACAATGACTGTTGATCATAGTGTTGTGAGGCAGGACATATCTATGAGTGTGACTATTTGATTTGTGACTGTGACACTTTGATTAGTGTTGGAATCCCACATGATAAACCCACAAGTTGAGGCACAGTATGTATATGGAGATTAGAAATAGAACGTTCTAGATCTCTTTCAGTTTCATGAAAAAGCATTTTCCCCCTTCTGAAATGCTTAAAACCTCGGAGCTTCGCATTTTGATTAAAACATTTTATTCAAACATGAACTGGATTGGGCACAAGTTATCCAACTTAATAAAGCCCTCTCCAGGTAGTTACAGTAATTATATTACAAAATATACAGCAAGATGCGGACAAGGGAAGGATATATACAAAAGAATTAAAGGAATCATTTAGTATTATTACAAATAAATATTTGTACACATTTGAAAACATTCTGGTTTTTTCTAAGAGAATAATCTGCATTGCCATTTAAAATGAGATTATCGATTGGTGCTCTTTGATGGACAATGTGCTCTAAAGTTTTTAACATTTGTTCACGTTGAAAATGATATAAGGGACATTCTAGAAAATAGTGAAAAACATTCTCACACTTGTGGCCACACTGACAGCGTGCATCATCCTTTACATTAATTCTAAATAAATCATAAGTGAACTCGACATGTATCTTAATCTTGTGTGTAAAATATTTAACTGCCTTTTCCCGTATGAAAAATATACCGGTGCACATTTTGGTTTAAGACAAATCGCTGATCTAAATGAAACTACAGAATTGCTGTCTCTGGTTCCTAGTGGAGTATCATTCCACAATTTAACTGTTGATGGAAAAAATGAAAGTGTTGAATATTTTAATCGTGTCGGAGGTATACTGTAATCATGGCTATTTCTGAATGGATAGTTCATTCTGTTCGCTCGTACTGGAGGTCGTAGATCACAGAGAAAAGTTGGAGTAAGACGTTTGTGTATCTATAAAATAACATTAATTTACGGACACACCTTCTTTCAGACAGCAATTCCCAGCCTGTTTCAAAATAGTGATTGAGAAGAAGCGTATCTTGGCAGTCCAGTAACAATACGGGCAGCTTCAAGTTGTAACTTTTCTAATCTGTTGGCTTGTTCAATCGAACACCCGTCCCATACCTCACATGTATACTCAAAGTTTGGTCTAATAAATACCGTATAAATTTTGGACAGTGTCGCTCTATTTAATAGAAATTTTAACTTTCGAACTGAGCCTATCATTCTGGAAGTCTTAACAATATTTTCAATATGAAAGTGCCATCTCCCATTTGATGAAAAACATAAACCCAAATGTTTGAGATTCCACTGCTTTCACTTCACAGCCGTCAAAATACAAATTAATATCTTGATTATTCTGCATAGTGAATAGCATAGTTTCAGTTTTTTCTGGGTTATATGAAATTAACCAATCCTTTGCCCAATTGCATAGAAGTTCTAAACTTTCATTCATAAGCTGTTTCATTAATTGCTTTTCTTTTGACAATGTTCCTAATGAAGTATCGTCAGCGAAAAGCCAAATTAAACAATTTAATTTATCTGTAATCTCACTTACATAAACAGTGAAAAGGACCTAAAACTGACCTCTGAGGTACTCCGGCTTTTAACACCAAAGGTTTAGATAACGAGCCATGAACAAAAACTGATTGACTGCGACCACTTGGATAATTATTAAACCAATCAAGTAGTTTTCCACAAACTCCATACTTTAGTTTGTGCATAAGCCCCATGTGCCAAACTCTATCAAATGCTTTAGAGACATCACAAAAAAAAACATACAATAGTAATCTTTATCAAGTGATGTGCAAATCTGGTTATAAATTTCAACAAGTTGTTGTACAGTAGAGTGACCTCTCCTGAATCCACATTGATATCTATATACCAAATCATTTGCCACAAAATAATTAAAAACATGTTTGAAAACCACCCTTTCAAACCGCTTTCCAACACAGCTTATCAGTGAAATCGGGCGATAATTTGATCAATAGTTATCACCCTTCTTGTATAGCGGCATAACATTTGTGTATTTCCATTCACTAGGATATACTGATAAGTTAAGTGACGTGTTAAATATCATACACAACACTGGGCTTATAGACTCAACAGTATATCTCAAATAACTGATGACTAATCTGATCTGGTCCAGCAGCTTTCTTAAGAGGTAGACATTTAATTATGTCGGATATCTCATTAACTTCGATCTTAATATTATCTATAACAGTATTAGTGCGTCTATCAAAATTTGGAAGAGATTTATTGTCTGCACCATTCAGATTGGTTACAGACTCAAAATATTCAACATATTAGCTTTATCTATGTCTGTAAATGCTGATGGACATTCATCAGAAACACTTCTTTTTAGAGCTGGACTTGTAGAAGCGGAACCTGACGTCTTGATTAAACTACATAACATTTTCCAATATGATGATCTATTCTCTCCATACAACTCGAAAATAAATTCATCAAGATGAGAGTAGAATTGTTCTTTAGCATAATATTTCATGTTATTAACTTTATTTCGCTGCTTTTTGTATTTACTAATATCAAAGTCCTTCTGTGTTCTTTTTGCCTTTTTCCGTAGTCGATCCCGCTTTCTACTTTCACGTCTAATATTTGAGTCATACCATGGTTTGTCATTAGGTCTTATCATAACTATTCTATAAGGGATACATTGTTTTGTGTAATCATTAAAATGGTCATAAAATGTACAACAAACGTCATCAACGTTGCAACAGACACTAAACAATGACAACCAATCTGTATCATTAATAAGTATGTTTAGTTTCTCATAGTCACCATCTTTATAACACCAGACCTTTCTGGAATATGCAACCTTTGTTGAGACATGCACATCTATGCTAACAAATGTACCTTTGTGATCACTTATAGTTCTGTCAAAATCAATCACACCACTTTCTACAACATCAACTTCATCACTGACTATAACTGGATCTAGCAACGTGCTGGTTGTCCTGGTAACCCTGGTAGGTTCTGTTATAATATTACGTAAATTGTTTCTAGTTAAAGTATCTTATGTTTTAGATTTGATAGAGATAATAAATTTTCATTCATTCAAATCACCAACAATATCAACTTTATTTGAGATATCTAAATCACCTTCCATACTAATATCAGATCTACCCCAGAAGTTGTCCATATTGCTTTCTGGTCTGTAAACTGTACACAAGATGAGTGGTTTTTGAGGAAAAAATATTTTAACCCATATTGACTCATCAAATATATTCTCCAGGTCAGGAAGTCTCTGAAAGCTGAGGTTTTTAGAAATATACATCACCCCACCCCCGAATGAATTTCTGTCTCTACGTATCGGAACATGAAAGTTTTCCCAAACTAAGATTTCATGATCTATATTGCATCTAAATGGGTTTCTGTAAAACATGTCATATTCAGATACAAACTCTGATAGATAACACTGCTTATTACGAATGCTTCGTGCATTCAGGTGAAAGATAGACAGCTTCGCGTTACTGTATTAATGAGTAAGACTATATAGAATATGTTTAAGAAGCATATTTTAGCATATGTAATATATGCCCCCTTATGCTGGTCCCAAGCCCTTAGGGGCAGTGGTGGTCTAGTGGTATAAGGGCGCTGGATCGCTGATCCAAAGGTTGGGGGTTCAAGTCCCACTCTCCACAAGGTTGTCACTGTCCCCCCCCCAGTGCAGCTAACTGGGTTATCAAAGGCGGGCCATGTCTCTCACTGTCTATGGTGAGAGGCATGTAAAAAAAAAAAACCCATTGCTGACTTTCGACAAGAGTAGGCTGCAAAGTCGTCAGCGTGTTTCTGTCCCTTGTGAAAAAGGGTTGTGACAGGAAGGGCATCCGACGTAAAAACCTCTGCCAAATCAAACGTGCGAATCAGATGATTCGCTGTGGCGACTCCCGAGAAAGGGAAAAAGCCGAAAGGAAGACAGACAGACAGACATGCTGGTCCCAAGCCCGGATAAATGCAGAGGGTTGTGACAGGAAGGGCATCCGGCGTAAAACTTCTGCCACATTTCTCATGCAAATGATCAAAACAAAATTCATAACGGATCGGTCGAGGCCTGGGTTAACAATGACCGCCATCAGTGCTGTCAACCAACAGGGTGCTGATGGAAATTGGACTACGGTTGGTCGAAGAAGGAGAGGCGGGAGGCGTGTCCGTAGGCAGAAAGAGAAGAGGAAATGCGTGAGCCTAGGACTGAGAGTAGGGACTTTGAATATTGTAACTATGCAAGGAAAAGATGGAGAGCTGGCTGAAATGATGCAGAGGAGGAAGGTGGAAATAATGTGTGTTCAGGAGACCAGGTGGAAAGGTAGCAAGGCTAGAAGCTTAGGAGCAGGGTTTAAGCTGTTTTATCACGGTGTGGAAGAAGAGAAATGGAGTAGGAGTCACAGGACAGATGTTGATCGATTTTACAAAAAGAATGGAAATGGCTGTGGTGAATTTTTTTTCAAGAAGAAACAGGAGCATAGGGTGACTTATAAAAGTGGAGATAAGAGCACACAGGTAGACTACATCTTGTGTAGGCGATGTAATTTGAAGGACGTCAGTGACTGCAAAGTAGTAATGGGTGAGAGTGTTGCACACCACCATCCTTTGCTGTTTGGCAGGATGACGCTGATGGTAAGAAAGGTGAAGAAGGCAAAGGAGGAGCAGAAGACAAAGTGGTGGAAGCTGAAAAAGGAGGAGTGTCGGGTTGTCTTCAAGGAGGAGTTCAAAACAGGCTTTGGGTAGTCAGGAAGTGCTTCCAGATGACTGGACAACCACAGCCAATGTGATCAGGGACATGGGTAGGAGAGTAATTGGTGTGTCCTCTGGAAGGAAAGTAGATAAGGAAACTTGGTGGTGGAATGAGGAAGTGCAGGAGTGTGTACAAAAGAAGAGGTTAGCTAAGAAGAAATGGGACGAAGAGAGGAAACAGGAGTACAGGGAGACACAGCGTAAGGCGAAGGTAGCGGTGTCAAAGGCCAAACAGAGGGCGTATGATGACTTGTATGCTCGGTTGGAAAGTAAAGAGAGAGAAAATGATTTTATACAGGTTGGCACAGCAGAGAAATAGAGATGGGAAGGATGTGCAGCAAGTTAGATTGATAAAGGACAGAGAGGGAACTGTATTGACTCATGACAGAAGTGTGCTGGGAAGATGGAAAGAATACTTTGAAGAGTTGATAAATGAGGCAGGAAAAAAAAAAAGAGTAGAAAAGGTGACCGTTGAGGACCAGGAAGTCGCAAAGATTAGTAAGGGTGAAGTGAGGAGGGCATTGAAGAGGATGAAGAGTGGAAAGGCAGTTGGTCCTGATGACATACCGGTGGAGGTATGGAAGTGTCTAGGAGAGGTAGCAGTAGATTTTCTGACAAGAATATTCAACAAGGTCTTAGAAAGTGAGCAGATGCCGGAGGAATGGAGGAAAAGTGTGCTTGTGCCCATTTTTAAGAACAAGGGAGAGTTGTGGCAACGACAGAGGGATAAAGTTGATGAGCCATCCAATGAAGTTATGGGAAAGGATAGTGGAAGCTAGACTAAGGGCAGAGGTCAGCATTTGTGAACAACAGTTTGGTGTCATGCCAAGAAAGAGCACCACAGATGCAGTGTTTGCTTTGAGGATGTTAATAGAGAAGTCCAGAGAAGGTCAGAGGGAGCTGCATTGTGCCTTTGTGGATCTGGAGAAAGCATATGACAGGGTGCCAAGATAAGAACTGTGGTATTGTATGAGGAAGTCTGGAGTCACAGAAGTATGTTAGAGTGGTGCAGGACATGTATGAGAGATGTAAGACCGTGGTGAGATGTGCTGTTGGTGTGACAGAAGAGTTCAAGGTGGAGGTGGGACTGCATCAAGGGTCAGCTCTCGGCCCCCTTATTGTTTGCTATGGTGATGGACAGGCTGACAGACAAGGTTAGACAAGAATCTCCATGGACTATGGTGTTTGCAGATGACATTGTGATCTCTAGTGAGAGCAGAGAACAAGTGCAGGAAAATCTAGAGAGGTGGAGGTATGCCCTGGAAAGGAGGGGAATGAAGCTTAGCCTCAGCAGGACAGAATACATGTGTGTAAAAGGACCCAAGAAGAACGGTGAGGTTACAGGGGGCAGAGATAAAGAAAGAAAGGTGGAGGATTTTAAGTACTTCGGCTCAACAATCCAGAGCAATGGAGAGTGTGGAAAAGAGGTGAAGAAGCGTGTGCAGGCAGGTTGGAATGGTTGGAGAAAAGTGTCCGGTGTGATCGGAAGGTATCGGCAAGAATGAAAGGAAAAGTGTACAAGATGGTGTTGAGGCCAGCGATGTTGTATGGTTTAGAAACAGTGGCACTGGGGAAAAGACAGGAGTCAGAGTTGGAGGTAGCAGAGATGAAAATGTTGAGGTTCTCTTTGGGAGTAACGAGGATGGATAGGATCAGAAATGAGTACATCAGTGGGACAGCACATGTTAGAGGTTTTGGAGACAAAGTCAGAGACGCTAGATTGAGATGGTTTGGACATGTACAGAGGACGGATAGTGAGTACATTGGTCGTAGGATGCTGAGGTTGGAACTACCAGGCAGAAGGCCCAGAGGAAGACCAAAGAGGAGCTTTATGGATGCAGTCAAGGTGGACATGAAGGTCGTTGGAGTAAGAGTAGAAGATGCAGAGGATAGGGTGAGATGGAGGCAGATCATTTGCTGTGGCGACCCCTGAAGGGAACAGCCGAAAGGAAAAGAAGATTTTTGCATATGTAATATCATACATCGGGTTTTGAAACCCCGTCAATAACTTGCGGATTTTCATGATCCGCAGGAAAGGCCGTAACCGAACTACGGATCTGACACACTGCCTGACATGGGGGGGCCAGTATTGGGTTGGATTTTTCCGGACCTCCCACAAATGCTAGTGTACCGGCCCGAATCTCGCTCACCGCTGCGTGATTCCCATTATTTTAAGAATTTTGTTCGTGTTTTTTTTTTTTATATAACTTTTCTCTCACTCTTGCATGCCCAGCAATCATTTCTCTCTTTTGAATGTACTTGTTTTGAATGGTAATGGATGACAAAGATTGTATGCGAATACTCTGTATACATTACTGCCTCTGAAATACCTACGACCAAAAAAATAAAAAGTATGATTTCAGAGCTTACTCAGGATACAACTTGGACACGTGCTGCACAATTTTTACGAAAAGGCATAAATATTTAAATTTTTCTTTTTGTACAGAGCACAACCATCTGCTTCACTTCAAACTGCCATTTCAAAATGATGATTCTCCTGCTGGATGTTGAATTGTGGTATGCAGTTATGTAGTGTAGTGCGTTTGCAGACTCCAGTAATTCATCCAAGTGCTATTCGACACCTGTTTAGTGCTTATGGAGTATTCTGGCATTGTGGTATGTCTTTTTGTCTACTTATCACATGACTCTATGCATGTTTTGTTTTGATGCATCCAAACAGAGTTAACATGTGCAACCAGATATTTTTAACCTCTTGGAAACAGGGCATGTTTTCTTAATTCCTGAAGCCTGATGGGGATTTTTATTATTATTATTATTTATTTTTTTTATTATTGGTATTTTTCAGGTGTGAATTGTGTGTATTGTTGGTTTGATAGAGCTGCTGATGTACCAGTTAAATTGTGAGGTAAGGATAGATGTACTAGTGATGGACGGATGAAATGATGCACTGACATATTTTAATATAGCAAAAAAAAAAAATTCTTTTGCAAGATGTAATTTAAATCCATTTCCCTTCCTGAGGTGAGGACAGTGAAGTCCCAATACTTGCTATGGATCAGTATTTGTGGATTTGCTTTTACAGACGATATAGTGACTAGTTTTGAGATGCAGCGCGCGGCCGACAGAGCTTTTGAGTAATGTATTTAAAGTGTACATTTCGGGTAATGTGTTTAAAGCGAAATTACAGTACCTGTTTGAAAGATCAGAGGTCCTGATTCAATATTAACTTGCTTCCTTGCGAGATCGGCGGTCTTGTCCCACGGAGCACTTTCATGGCTCCATCTTCAATATTGTGCCAAAATAATTGCCTCCGTCACTGTATTTCCACTTTAAGGTGTTGTTCTGCTTCAATATCGTCCCGTTGTAGAGGCTTTTTGGCCATACTCCTGTGCAATTTGGCTCAACTGCATCCCACTTTCGTATTTATTAATGTCCTGCGTCACTTCGATTGATAACGGAGCACGCTTCTTCTTTTCGGTGTCACCGGGAATCACTTTCTTGGGGTCCATGATGGATCACTAAATATAACACTGCGATGATCAATCTGAAAACAAGCCAACAGTCCTGTTCAACTCTCCTTCACGCGTGTGACAAACAGGAAGTATGGGTACAGTTTAGCTCCCTCCAGGCCAGCAGGGCGGGATGTTGGGAGACAGCCAATGAGAGCAACTTACGCATTGTTTGAATTTTTGAATGTTGCGTTTTTGGCGCTTTTTGTAAAAAGAGGTTGTTTTTGTAAGAAGAGGACGAAAATTTAGGATAATGTTTTTCGTAATTTAGATTTTTCATCAGTTTCCTGATGTCTTACTCTGCATTTCTTAAGAAAACACGAACATTAACGAGAACAAACAATTATTACCAGAAATTGAACGTCTTTCAAGCTGGCATCCTGCAATTTAGACACTTGACATATTAAACTTCTGAGGGTCTCTGAGACATGGATGATTATCTTGCATGCTTTGATATATAAATTAAAATGCATTGGATGTTGAATGTTTCACACACTAACTGCCATACTTGGCATTTGACAAATTTTGACTCTGAAAATATAGCAGTTTGATGCATTTACTTTGACAGAGATGACCTTTCATTTAAGATTATGATGATAGATGACTGATTGCTGTGACCCAATAAACACGTGTAATTATTAATAATGCATGCCAATGAAACAGGCTAATGTTGCTAATTACAGTGATAAGTTCTGTTAATTAGACAGGTGCTGTGATAGAATGGTAAAAGTGGATGGGGAATAAGCGAATGTGGTTCAGCATACTATATTTACATTTATTCCTTAAGTTTTTTTTTTTAAATGTAATTCTGCGCTCAATAAGGCTGCTGCGGTGCCCAGCTCGTTTCTGTGCCCTCACTTTCTGCTCCCACATGTTTTACTTGGAAAAAGACAACTAGCCGACACCCACAGAGAGAAGTGATGCCCAGAATGACAATACAGCAATGAGTAGAGCAGTTTATTGCTGCTTTTAAATTTCACTGCCACATATTATTTTAAATGACTATCAAAGTCTAAATAATGGGCTACTATGTACGATAGATAAGCTGAGATATTGTGACCACTCACAGCTGTATGCTGAATAACATTGATTATCTTCTAACAGGATAATTTATTTGGTTCGCACTCACTCACTGTGTAGTGAATGCACAAGAAACGGGTAAGTGGAAGACTGGAGTGATTTTTGACATGACCGAAATCGTCGTTGGACCACTGGGTCCAAGCATTTGCAAAACAAGGATTGTGGGGTTGTACGAATGTTCACTTAGTTTGCTATGTAGCTGAAGATGGTTCGTGTCCACCATGGATCCCTGTTCACTGGTGAAGTGTCTACAGTTGATATGCGGCATCAGAGGAACATCTGGTCTCTGAGGTAAATATCAAAAAAGCGCGCTCACTGTACGCTTGGGAAAATGTTGAACCGCTCCTGTTTCTCGAAGTTTTGGTGGACACTGAACTTGTTTGAGGTAGAATTTATTTTTCCCTTGCTTGTAATTTTCCATGATGATAAAGGCCTATAAAAAAGGACTAAAGCATTTCAGCTGTGTAGTCTGAGCTATTTGTTGGCACCTGGAATTGTAGAAACTCTGCTGAACTGTGGATTTTGAAATCATTCTGAAACAATGCACAATAAACGTTGAGGGAAAGAAACAGCAGGCTTCAGGTTTTCTGTAATCTTTTTACAAAACACTTGTTGAATGGTCATATGGCTGATATTTTCACTGCTTTTCTCAGAAAGTGTTTAAATGGAGTAACTTGTGCTCACACTGTTTCGACTTTGCTCTCTTTCAGTTGAAAGTCAAACATTCTGTTTCGGAAATGGCATTCAGTTTTTAACTGATTCATTCTATAGTTGTCTAATAACAACTTAATCACACGTGCATTGATTATATTTCAGACCAGGATCTCAAAACATTCTCTGTTTGGCATGACAGAAGTGAGGAACACTGAGTTCAACACTCCCAAGACTCATTAGTTCAAGCCTGGAGAGTGCAATATTTTTCACATTATGTTGACTTTTCAGTTATAAAGAGTAAAAATTTAGTTTTATTGAATGAGTTTTGGTTATCAGTGGTAAATTTGAGGTTTTTCAGGACAGTAAACCCTTCACGGTGGAGGAGTGTCTGGTAATCAGTTCCACTGAGAAATAGCAATCATGAAAAAGTAATAAAAATTGCTGTATTATGTATACTGTACAATGAGTTAATCAATAGAGATTAGAAAACAAATGTTTAATTCTAGTTACGTGATCAGGCTGTTTAATATGGACCTTTCAACATTGTACTAAACCGTAATGGTTGAAACAGTAATCAGTTCAGATATGAACCCTGAAATAATACTTGTTTGAACTGTGGTACTGTCCCAACTATCCGCTTTGTGTCATTGCTGTAGAACCATGTTATGCCATTTTGTTCTCTCCGTATTCTACAAGCCTTTTGCACACTTATTATTACTCTACCTGGATGTTCAGAACCCAGGTCACGTTCAGATGAAGCACACGTATACTACTGCAATACTGGGATTAACCAGAGCCTTTTTGTTTTGTACCTCTGGACCCTGCTGCTTGGCTTTATGATGGATCCAATGAATAAGGTGGAGCCGGACTATGAATAGATCAAACTTGCCTTAGAGATGAAAAATAAATTATTTTTAGTCACAATATTTACATGCAGAATAAACAACTTGCATTATTATATCTACTGTCAGTGGTGTTTTGATGGAAGTAATTTAACCAGCATTTGTGTATCAGTTTCACTGTGGACAAAATCCTAATCACACCCATGCTTGGATTCTCACCCAATTTGTTCAGGGCACTATCCTGTCTGAGTCCTCAAGATGATCTGATTTTAGAAATGTCAGGGCAAGGTCACAAAGTTTTTTTGGAGGTTTCCCATGTTAAATTGAAACTGCTTACCTCAGAATTCAAATGACAGTCCTGTCGGGGGGATAACTGTTCTGTGTATACTGTCTCTCTTGTGCCGGCTGTGCTGTTGTTGGTTTACTCTAATGAAGTTCAGTATGAATGTCATTTTGTACAGAGCTGAGCCCACCTGGGTTTCTAATGAGCTGTTGACCACTAAGCGCTTTTAATAGACGAATGCATTGAAATAGAGCCATTGTAAGGGACACCATTGCAGAGGGTGTTTAATGATCCACACTGTGTGTGTTTGTGTTTATGGAAATGCAAAGAGACCCAAATGCTCGTTATGATGATCTCAGAATCTTGTTTTGGTACATGTGATGGATGCATCACCACCCTTACATAGAGGGCAACATCCAACAAACCTGTTCTCCCTTCATGGTGGCTGCATGGATATAATTATTTATTAACGCAAGCTGTGAAAACATTATTTTTCTCCTTATTGATATAAATGCAGGAGGGCCCCTGTGAAGCATCAGTGGAATCAGTGATCAGCTCTGGATCAGTGGAATGCCGAACTGTCGGTGGGCAGTCTTCTAAGGGCCGAGGTGAGGCGGACCCAGGTTTAGATGTTTGGATGCGTTGATCCCATTAGCAACCCTGAATTCATTCTCCATCTTTGCACAATTTTTTTTTTTTTTTTTTTTTTTTTTTTTTTAAAATGAGCACCTCCAACAGTCTGACACTGAAATTTACCGACGGATCTTGTTTTTCTTCTTTGTGTTTACTATGCAGCGACATCTCAATGTTCCCTATGGTTTTGCAATCGATTGCGTTAGATTATTTTGGCTGACTTACTCGCCATTAATGGGATCTCGCTTTCTAGCTGTGTCAGATTTCTGAATAATCAGACGGAATCTCAAACTACCAGAACAGCCACCAATTGATATCGGTTCCGTGGAAAGTACAAAAAGCCACATAGGGCTTCGGCTCTGCACAACATTGCTGTTTTTTCTTTGACAGCTGTGAAGATTTCTTTGCAATTCACCTCCAATTTGAATATTTCAGATATTGGGTGGTAATGATTTTTTTTTTTTTTTTTTTTTTTTTTTTTTTTTTGCATGAGATGTGTGGGTTTTGCTGATGGTGAGGTTGTGAAAGCATCAATAAGATATTGAATAAGACCGAGGTGAGCGGTAGATCACTGGGGATGTCCGAACAGTTGCCTTTGTTTAAAAGGTAATTTCAAAAACGTGACTCTTCTGACCTGGTGCATCCTGTTGTACAGCCTTTTGGACCTTTTGGCTTCATGTTGTGCCTTCAATTTGAGTCTAGAATTGCCTTTGGCCATACAGCAAGTGTGGAGCTATCACATTTTCGATATCAAAAACTAAAACGACTTGATTCTGTTATTCACGCCTGAACATGACGCATTCATTCGCAGTACTGGCTGTCCGGAATTGAATTTTCCCCACGTCTAGATAAACACGTTTAGTTTTGTATATTTATTAACACACATTTATCATGAGAATGGCAGCATCAAATAGATCATTTGCAGTCAAGGCAAACAAAAATATCTCCTTTTTGTCCATGCTCTGCCTGTTTGATTTCCTTTTTGCTCTTACATGGAATGCAAATATTACTCTGCCAGACCACATAGAAGATCTGCCATCTGTATTCATCCTTGTGAATTTAAAGCAAGTGTTCATTGATTTCAAAGCTAATTAAGAGCTGTGATGTTTTGAACTAATTCAAGGCAACTATTTGGTGTATGTGTTTGTACTACACATGAATGGTGTAGTCTTATCAAACTTACAAACTTGGAGTAATGGTTGAATCAAATGGTGAGAAAAAACTTGTTCTGAATTTTTTTTTAGAAATTCAAGAAAAAGCTATAGAAATTCAAGAAAAAGCTATGCAGTATGGTCTTCGTTTTTCATGGACAAAAAAAAGCACTTAAGTTTGATTTTCAAAAGATCTCATGGAGCGAAAATGGAAAAATACTGTAATTCATGATGTCTTTTCAATTTGAATTTGTGTTCCTGTAAATTACTGTATTTTCCAGACTATAAGTTGCACTTTTTCATACTTTGGCTGAAGGTGCGACCTATAGTCCAGAGCAACTTGTATGTGAAATTACATATGCAGGGATCCCTCACTTTCCGTGGTTAATTGGGACCGTGATCCCCGCGCGACCACCAAATTCTGCGAAGTTGGATTCTCCCCAACACCCCGACTGATGTACATGTATGTGTGTATCATCTTTTCCTTTCGGCTGTTCCCTTCAGGGGTCGCCACAGCAAACCATCCGCCTCCATCTCGCTCTGTCCTCTGCATCTTCTCTTACTCCAATGACCATGTCTTCCTTCACCACATCCATAAATCTCTTCTTTGGTCTTCCTCTAGGCCTTCTGCCTGGTAGTTCCAACCTCAGCATCCTACTGCCAATATACTCACTACCAGCTCTGCATCCTGCCGTTCCCTCAGCGCCACTATTTCTAGGCCATACAACATCGCTGGTCTTACCACCGTCTTGTACACTTGTCCTTTCATTCTTGCTGACACTCTCCTATCGCACATCACACCAGACACCATTCTCCAACCATTCCTGCACAGTGCAGTTCCCTCTGTACTTCTCTATTAACATCCTCAAAGGCTCATCAACTTTATCCCTCTGCAGTTGCCACAACTCTGTACATCTCCCTTGTTCTTAAAAATAAGCACAAGCACACTTCTCCATTCCTCAGGCATCTGCTCACTTTCTAAGACCTTGTTGAATGTTAATGTCAGAAAATGTACTGCTATCTCTCCTAGACACTTCCATACCTCCACAGGTATATCATCAGGACCAACTGCCTTTCCATTTTTCATCCTCTTCAGTGCCCTCCTCACTTCACCCTTACGAATCTTTGCTGCTTCCTGCTCCTCAATGGTCACCTCTTCTACTCTTTTTTTTTTCTCTCTCATTTTCCTCATTCATCAGCTCTTCAAAGTACTCTTTCCATCTTCCCTGCACACTTCTGTCATCAATCAATACATTTCCCTCTCTTTTATCAGTCTTACTTGCGGCACGTCCTTCACATCTCTATTTCTCTGCTGTGCTAATCTGTATAAATCATTTTCTCCCTCCTTACTGTCCAACCTATCATACTAGTCATAATACGCCCTCTGTTTGGCCTTAGCCACTTCTACTTTCGATTTACGCTGTGTCTCCCTGTACTCTTGTTTACTCTCTTCGGTCCTCTCAATGTCCCACTTCTTCTTAGCTAACCTCTTCTTTTGTACACACTCCAGCACTTCCTCATTCCACCACCAAGTCTCCTTATCTATTAGTACTTTCCTTACAGAGGGCACACCAAGCACTTCCTGACCAACCAAAGCCTGTTTCAACTCCTACTTGAAGACAACCTGACACTCTTCCTTTTTCAACTTCCACCACTTTGTCTTCTGCTCTGCCGTTGCCTTCACCTTCCTCACCATCAGCGTCATCCTGCACACCACCATCCTATGCTGTTTGGCAACACTCTCACCCACTACTACTTTGCAGTCACTGACTTCCTTCAAATCACATCGCCTACACAAGATGTAGTCTACCTCTGTGCTCTTTTCTCCGCTTTTATAAGTCGCCCTATGCTCCTGTTTCTTCTTGAAGAAAGTATTCACGGCAGCCATTTCCATCCTTTTTGCAAAATCGATCAACATCTGTCCTTCTGTGTTCCTGTCCTGGATACCAAACCGGCCCGTTAGTTCCTCATCCCCTCTGTTGCCTGCACCAACATGTCCATTGAAGTCTGCACCAATGACCACTCTTTCACCTCTTGGGGAACTCTGCATCACTTCATCCAACTCACTCCAGAATCTCTCCTCTTTTAGCTCACATCCTGTCTGTGGGGCATAAGCACTAACAACATTGGACATCACACCTTCAATATCTAACTTGAGACTCAACACTCTGTCTGATACTCTTTTCACTTCTAGAACATTCCTGACAAACTCCTCCTTCAAGATGACTCCCACTCCATTTCTCTTCCCATCCACACCATGATAAAACAGCTTAAACCCTGCTCCTAAGGTTTTAGCTTTGCTACCTTTCCACCTGGTCTCCTGAACACACAGTATGTCCACCTTCCTCCTCTGCGTCATCAGCCAGCTTTCTATTTTTTCCTTGTATAGTTCCAACATTCAAAGCTCCTCTCTCTCTGCCTACGGACAGGCCTCCCCACCTCTCCTTCTCCGACGTCTTCAACCAACAGTAGTCCAATTTCCATCAGCACCCTGTTGGTTGACAGCACTGATGGCGGTCGTTGTTAACCCGGGCCTCGACCGATCCGGTATGAGTTTAGTCTTTCTGGTTTGTATTTTGGCAAAAATTTTATGCCGGATGCCCTTCCTGTCGCAACCCTCTGCATTTCTCCAAGTTTGGGACCGGCATAAGGGGGAGAGACACTGGTTAGTGCCCCCCCTCCACCTCATGGCTGCATTACATGCATGTTTATTTATTGGTATGTGTGTATAATATCAATAAATACAGATGCAATAAATGCTTATAATAACAAACATTCAAAAATAATGCATAAGACTCAAATAAAATATAAATTCACACACACAAGTGCACGCACGCAGATGTTTTTAGTTGTTTTTCGTTTTGTTGAGGTGGGGTTTTTTTTTTCTTGCGCATAATTGGCCTTGTTCGGCATTTTCCTATTCCTTAATTACCTTATTTTTTAAGTCGATATATATGTGTTTGTGTATATATATATATATATATATATATATATATATATATAATATAATGTGTGTGTGTGTGTGTGTATATATATATATATATATATATATATATATATATATATAATGTGTGTGTGTGTGTGTGTATATATATATATATATATATATATATATATATATATATAATTGATGTATATATAATATATATATAATAATAATAATATATAAACCCATGATGGACTGAGGCCGCATGAATTGAAGCACGAAGTAGCAAGAGATTCTGAAATTCTGTTTATAATTATCGGACATAGTTTCACATGTTGGTTATTTTTACACTCACAACCACAAGAGGGCACTCTAGGCTTGGGGACCAGTACATGCTCATCCACCACTGAAGAAATGGCCCTCAAAAGAAAATGCTATTCTATGGATTACAAGCTGCAAGAAGTGAAATATGCAGCAGAAAATGGGAATCGAGCAGCAGAAAGAAAGTTTGGAGTGAACGAGAAACTTCTGTGGGACTGCAGAAAAGCGTAGATTATTATGACTGCACTGAAGCAAACAAAGCTTAAAGCGAGAGGGTTACTGCTTCATGCAACACAACCACCTCTCTATTAGAGCGAGGGCCACGTCACAAAAATTGACGGCAGATTTCCAAGCCAAGGTAGACAGTTTCCATGAGTTTGTGACTTATAGTCCAGTGCAACTTATGTATATATGTATGTGTATGTATGTATGTGTATATATAAATATATATATATATTCTTCTTCTTCTTCTTTTACTTTCGGCTGCTCCCTTCAGGGGTCGCCACAGCAAATCATCCGCCTCCACCTCACCCTGTCCTCCGCATCTTCTTTTCTGACTCCAACGACCTTCATGTCTTCCTTCACCACATCCATAAATCTCTTCTTTGGTCTTCCTCGAGGCCTTCTGCCTGGTAGTTCCAACCTCAGCATCCTACTGCCAATATACTCACTATCCCTCCTCTGTACATGTCCAAACCATCTCAATCTAGCCTCTCTGACTTTGTCTCCAAAACATCTTACGTGGGCTGTCCCTCTGATATACTCATTTCTGATCCTATCTATCCTCGTTACTCCCAGGGAGAACCTCAACATTTTCATCTCCGCTACCTCCAGCTCTGCCTCCTGCCTTTTCCTCAGCGCCACTGTTTCTAAGCCATACAACATCGCTGGCCTCACCACCATCTTGTACACTTTTCCCTTCATTCTTGCTGACACTCTCCTATCGCACATCACACCGGATACTTTTCTCCAACCATTCCAGCCTGCCTGCACACGCTTCTTCACCTCTTTTCCACACTCTCCATTGCTCTGGATTGTTGAGCCTAAGTACTTAAAATCCTCCACCTTCGTTATCTCTGCTCCCTGTAACATCACCGTTCCTCCTGGGTCCTTCTCATTCACACACATGTATTCTGATTTTCTGAGGCTAACCTTCATTCCTCTCCTTTCCAGGGCATACCTCCACCTCTCTAGATTTTCCTGCACTTGTTCTCTGCTCTCACTACAGATCACGATGTCATCTGCAAACATCATAGTCCATGGAGATTCTTGTCTCACCTCGTCTGTCAGCCTGTCCATCACCATAGCAAACAAGAAGGGGCTCAGAGCTGACCCTTGATGCAGTCCCACCTCCACCTTGAATTAAATCGGTCACACCGACAGCACACCTCACCACTGTCTTACATCTCTCATACATGTCCTGCACCACTCTAACATACTTCTCTGCCACTCCAGACTTCCTCATGCAATACCACAGTTCTTCTCTTGGCACCCTGTCATATGCTTTTTCCAGATCCACAAAGGCACAATGTACCTCCCTCTGACCTTCTCTGTACTTCTCTATTAACATCCTCAAGGCAAACATTGCATCTGTGGTGCTCTTTCTTGGCATGAAACCAAACTGTTGTTCACAAATGCTGACCTCTGCCCTTAGTCTAGCTTCCACTATTCTTTCCCATAACTTCATCGTATGGCTCATCAACTTTATCCCTCTGTAGTTGCTGCAACTCTGCACGTCTCCCTTGTTCTTAAAAATGGGCACCAGCACACTTCTCCTCCACTCCGCCGGCATCTGCTCACTCTCTAGTACCGTGTTGAATGTTCTTGTCAGAAAATCTACTGCTACCTCTCCTAGACACTTCCATACCTCCACAGGTATATCATCAGGACCAACTGCCTTTCCATTCTTCATCCTCTTCAATGCCCTTCTCACTTCACCCTTACTGATCTTTGCTACATCCTGCTCCTCAATGGTTACCTCTTCTACTCTTTTTTCTCTCTCAATTTCCTCATTCATCAGCTCTTCAAAGTACTCTTTCCATCTTCCCAGCACATTTCTGTCATTAGTCAATACAGTTCCCTCTCTGTCCTTTATCAATCTAACTTGCTGCACGTCCTTCCCATCTCTATTTCTCTGCTGTGCCAACCTGTATGGATCATTTTCTCCCTCTTTACTATCCAACCTATCATACAAGTCATCATATGCCCTCTGTTTGGCCTTAGCCACTGCTACTTTCGCCTTACGCTGTGTCTCCCTGTACTCCTGTTTACTCTCTTCGGTCCTCTCAATGTCCCACTTCTTCTTGGCTAACCTTTTCCTTTGTACACACTCCTGCACTTCCTCATTCCACCACCAAGTCTCCTTATCTACTTTCCTTCCAGAGGACACACCAAGTACTCTCCTACCTGTGTCCCTGATCACATTTCCTGTGGTTGTCCAGTCATTTGGAAGCACTTCCTGGCCACCCAAAGCCTGTTTCAACTCCTCCTTGAAGACAACACGACACTCTTCCTTTTCAGCTTCCACCACCTTGTCTTCTGCTCTGCCTTTGCCTTTTCACCTTTCTCACCATCAGAGTCATCCTGCACACCACCATCCTATGCTGTTTGGCAACACTCTCACCCACGATGACTTTGCAGTCACTGACTTCCTTCAAATTACATCGCCTACACAAGATGTAGTCTACCTGTGTGCGCCTACCTCCGCTTTCATAAGTCACCCTATGCTCCTGTTTCTTCTCAAAGAAAGTATTCACCACAGCCATTTCCATCCTTTTTGCAAAATCGATCAACATCTGTCCTTCTGCGTTCCTGTCCTGGATACCAAACCTGCCCATCACTTCCTCGTCCCCTCTGTTGCCTGCCCCAACATGTCCATTGAAGTCTGCACCTATGACCACTCTTTCACCTCTGGGGGTACTCTGCATCACTTCATCTAAGTCACTTCAGAATCTCTCCTTCTCTTCTAGCTCACATCCTGCCTGTGGGGCATAAGCACTAACAACATTGAGCATTACACCTTCAATTTCTAACTTGAGATTCATCACTCTGTCTGACACTCTTTTCACTTTTAGAACATTCCTGACAAACTCCTCCTTCAAGATGACTCCGACTCCATTTCTCTTCCCATCCACACCGTGATAAAATAGCTTAAACCCTGCTCCTAAGCTTTTAGCTTTGCTACCTTTCCACCTGGTCTCCTGAACACAGTATGTCCACCTTCCTCCTCTGCATCATGTCAACCAGCTCTCTACCTTTTCTGTGCATAGTTCCAACATTCAAAGTCCCCACTCTCAGTCCTGGACTCATGCCTTTCCTCTTCTCTCTCTGCCTACGGACACGCCTCCCACCTCTCCTTCTTCGACGTCTTCGACCAACAGTAGTCCAATTTCCATCAGCACCCTGTTGATTGACAGCACTGATGGCGGTCGTTGTTAACCCGGGCCTCGACCGATCCGGTATGGAGGTAATACTTTTGATTTGCATTTTAAGTAATTGGCATTGGTTTTACGTCGGATGCCCTTCCTGACACAACCCTCTGCATTTGTCCGGGCTTGGGACCGGCATGAGGGGGAGAGACACTGGTTAGTGCCCCCCCACCTCATGGCTGCATTATATATATGTATATGTGTGTAATATTTTTGTGCATTTTTTGGCAAATGCAACTTATACTTCGGAGCGATGTAAAATCTGAAAAATACAGTATATATTAACAAAAATATTTTAATAGCTCTCAGACGTAAAATGTGACAAGCTGTACGGATTCTTACCGAAAGTAAAGCCTCGGGTCTGGTGGCTGTGTCATCTGCACCGGTTCCCTTTATTACGAGCCGCAAAACAAGACGGGTCGATTAATTTTACATACAAGTAGGAAGCACCATGGAGATGCGCTGAGGTTTCTGTGACATTCTGGAACTGTGTTTTAAAAAATGAAAAAAGTTCAGTTCCTTATCTCCCAACAAACACTGCTCAGAATTTGTGTGTGTGTGTGTGTATATATATATATATATATGTATCTATCTATATATATATATATATGTATATATATATATATATATATATATATATATGTATGTGTATATATATATATATATATATATATATAAATAAAAAGACCCAACAAACGAAAAATCTAGGTTCCGGAATGCATTACCCCAAAATTTCCGCTTCTGGAGCTGAATCAAGTTGACATTACGAAACATACAAAATGGCCCTAATAATTAAATTATTACTGGCCTCATTGGCTAGGAGGTAGATGCAGCTTTCTCCCATTGACGAGGAGGGAGCTGCATCTCCCTAATAGCCATGATGCTTTTCGTGTACCTTCGACCGATTGTTCATCACAGTTCTTACGTGTGAAGGACAGAGTTACTGTTTTGTGAGTTTTTCGAGTGTGCTCATTGCAACTTTATTTTTTGGCTCAAGCTTTTAACCTTGCATAAAGATTTGTAAGATTATAACTCTGCTAAAAAGACCTGGTCAGTGCACACACACACACACACACACGCGCGCAATATTCCCAGCGAAAGTGATTCCTGGTGCGAGTGAAAAGAAGTGGGCTCGTGGCATGCAGTTGAGTGATATCGCAAAGGAATATGGCCAAAACCATCTACCATCGGCACGATATTGAAGCAGAAGGAGGCCTTAAAAGGTATACTTTTATAATTTTTAAAGGGTTTAGGCCCTAAACTTTAGGGGATAGTGTTGGGGGCCTTGGAACGAATCAAGTCTTTTACATGTAAAATGCGGCTCAACTTACGAAAAAATAAGGTTACGAAACCACTTCTGAAACGGATTAATTTCGTAAGGTGAGGCATGACTGTACACTTAAACACACACACACATACAGTCGGCCCCCAATTTACGAAGACCCCTGGGTACGAAATCCCCGGGTTACGAAAAACATTTCTTTGAGTTTCCGTCTCCGAGATACGAAACAGCACCCTCTTGCGAAAAGAAATTTAAAATTGAAACGCGCCAATCGACGTGCGATTTGCTCGCTCATTGGCTGTCTCTCAACATCCCACCCTGCTGGCCTCCCAGATAGAGACAGAAGCAAGCTTCACAATAAAATGACGGTGCAGGCTGACTCCTCTGTCTATTTGTACAGCCAACAGTGCAACACGATATAACCATACTCATACTCAACCGACAAACAACATCCAATCATTATGCCCCATGTTTAAACTCCTGGTTCCGCTCAAGCACAGCACAGCTGATCTGATCAGATTTCCAGAAATTTTCACTCTTATCCAGTTCATTATAATACTGGAGTCAATTTGTTTCTTCTTTGTAAGTTTTGGCGTGAGTTCAGAAATGTATCGTTCTGCTTCTCTTCCCGTACCATGGGTGTGTCAGCCTTTGACGGAGCCTAGTATTAAGTGTATCTTAGGATAATGTTTAGTCATATTTAATACTTAAATTTGTGATACAGTGGTCCCTCACTTTTACGAAATTAATCTGTTCCAAAGTTTTTTTCGTAACCTGCATTTTTCGTAAATTGAACTGCAGTTTACATGTAAAACGCGTGATTTGTTCCAAGGAACCCAATATCACCCCCTAAACCCTTTAAAAATTATAAAAGCATACCTTTTTAAGACCCCCTTCTGTTTCAATATCGTACCGATGGCTGAAGGGTTTGGTCATATTCCTTTGGGAAATCACTTGAGCTCATTTCTTCTCACTCGCACCGGAAATCACACACGTGCCCTGACCATGTCTTCTTAGCAGAGTTATAATCTTGCAAATGTTTATGGAAGGTTAAAGGCTTGAGTCAATAAATAAAGTATAAAAGATCCATAACTCTGTCCTTTACACGAAAAGCATCATGGTCGATTCAGCTCCACAATAGGCAATGAGAGGTAGTTGCGTCATCCCTCCGAGCCAATGAGATCCCTGTCCAAGATGGCATCAGGTGGACCTGTCCAAAATTCTTCCTGAATTTCCTTATTTTTGAATTTGATGAATATTTATTTGCATTTTTTTTTTTAAAAACTGCGATGCACTGAAGCTGCATTAATTGAAGCACAAAACAAAAACAACTCAAAAAATTGAGGAAACTGATTTAGCAATAGAAGAAATGAAATATTTCAGCTGGGGGTCAAGGGGGCTGCTGGGCCTTTTTCAGGGTATGGGGCAGAGCATATCATGTAAAAAAAAAAGAAATCATGCAAACAAGTTAATCCCCTTTTTCTAACACTAAACAACACAGCATAAATAATGTAAAAAATACTAAAAGGTTTTTTCGTTGTAGATAAACACACTTAATCCAAGTAGCATAGCCTTATGGCTCGTCATCCATGTGCATAATTATGAACTAATTTGTAGAATGATGACATATTTTCACACAAACATTTGTGTTCAACTCGAGAGAATACCTGCTACAAGTTAGTATGTTAATGGTATAACACTAATTGAAATGTCACAACTTTTACTCTGCACTGGTAAACAGTCACTGTACTAAATGCATAAAATTATAAAAAAATATCGGAATTCCGCTAAATAGCGGAGATCTGAGATCCCTGATTTCCTTATTTTTTTTATTTTTCGATTAATATTTTTGAAAACCTGCGATGCATTGAAGCCACAGAAACTGAAGCACAAAGTATATCACTGTATATATGAAGCAATATAAACAAAGGAGGAAAGAAACTTGCTCAAATTTGGTTTATATGTAGCTAGGAAGGATGCTCTCTGAATGATGGATGTGGCATGAATGTTCTCCCACAGTTTTTGTTTTCTTCAGTAAATAAATCATCTTTCCCATGCTACATGTAACTGCATTAATTCAGGTGTTTTGTTGCGTTTCCCCCTGTTTTTCACTTATTTAATGAAGGGCATTTCTGCTACACCGGCTCATTGATGATCTTCAGTTTTACATGTTTATTTTCTGATATGTCAGTTTGTTTTGACCTTTATTAATGAAGTTAATGTGATGCAGGCGGCACATGGCAGAATCTCCCATAAGCCCAGTGTGTACGTCCATTTTTTTTTTTTCCTCTTCTCATGGAGATTGTGAAAATGTAGATTGGAAATTTGGGCTGATTTATTATAACGCATGCCATCTGGAATGGGTTTGATTTTTTTTGGGTGAATATTAAATAACCCCAGGGCTGTACTGGAAGGTGGCAGTGTGAGGATGGATTTTTTTTTTTTTGTTATTTTGTAAACATTTTAAGTTCTTTTATTTTGATTACTTCTTCACAGCATTTCACAAACATGACATTCCAATGCAACAGTTGGGTGTAATTTGGTCGTCAATTTGAACTCGAGGCATTTCCTGTTGAAGAAATTTGTCACAAAGCAACAATGCTCATTTTAGTTGTGATGCTGAAATTTGTGTCTTTGACATTGTAATTTTCTTGCAGGAAAAACCCTCCCCTCCATTTAGGGGGAAAAAATTCCATGTCAAAGTCAGATCGCTGTGACTTGATTTTGAGGCTGCCATTTTTCATTTGTAAGTCTTGTTATTGTGTAAAAGTGATGGCACATTGTTCGTGCTCCAGACTGACTTTCATGGGATTGATTTGTGGAATTGAATTAATTGGAGTTTGACAGTTCGTTTATTATTACAGTTTGTCTGTTAAGATGCTGACACTCTTGAAATGCTCACAGTTTGAAAACTTTAGTTGAAAAATTTCACTCCATCAGAGTATGCTTCGACCCCTTTCAGAACATGCATCACATACTGTAAAGGGAGAAACGTATGCCCCCCCCAGAGGATGAAAAATTAGCGTCAGTGGAATTTAAGGCGAGCCCAGAGGGACATGGTTAAGTTTTCTCTTGCGCTCTATCTTTCACCGTCTCCCTCATCTTATCAGTTTCTGTGTCTCACGAAAAAGAGGGATCTTGCTGTTTCTCTCTTCCTTATCTTTTTTTTCTCCCTCCATCATCCATCTGTCTTCACTTCACTTTATTTTATAGAGGTTTTCTTTTGCAAGTTTTGCTTTTTTCATATCTCTCCTGGTATTCCATCTGTCTATCTCTCCCTCCATGAATTCCCATCCCTGTCTCTCATCCTCTCTTTCCTCTGTGCTCCTTCCCTCTGTCTTTCTCTCCCCGTCTTTCTCCATTTCTTTGTGTGCCTCTCACTCACTTTCTTGATCCTGCTCTCCCTCTTTAACCATCTCTCTGCTATTTTCAGTATCTTCGTCTCAATAAAAAGAGTGGAAGAGAATTTTATTTAAAACCCCCTCGCTCCATTTGTTTTGTGTCTTCATTTTAATTGAAATTCAGCAGTGCTTTATTGGCACAAAAGTTATAAATAACGATGTTTCCAAATCAAATAGTGCAGGTAGCTTACAATAAGTCAGACATTTACATGGAACACACACACACACCTCACTCACACACAAACATCATGAGCAAAAAACCAGGGCAAGCAACAGAGACAGCAGACACTAACAGGTAAGTAATTAATATATGCTGTCCAGGATAACTTTTCAGGTTATGTGCAAGATCGTCTGCGTCTCCGCATCCCTCTTGGGGCTGACGTTCTGCCACATATTTCACGGTGAAAACTGTAGTCTCACTCAAGATGTTTATTTATGTTTTATTTGATGTAATTGCATTTCTTTGGATAATTTTGCACGTAGTGCTTTGTGATTTTGTCTGAAGTTTGTGGGTTTTTTTTTTTTGGCTGAAATTGCATTTCTCATCTTGTACCAGTAAAACTCCAACCGCAGTTTGTAAACTCTGAGGAGCACTAAAGAAAACCCCACACACTGGCCCTATAAAGACAGAGAACTGGTGCAGGAAGAATCTTGACTGAAAAAACAAAATCAAAACGAGACTGCATATTATTATTGGTAAGATTAGCACCAGTAAATAAATTTGAGTTTTTCCTCGACACTCAACAGACAGTGAAATACTGTTTGTCTTGTGCTAAACAGAATACTGATGTAAATTCAGGACACTGAATTAAACAAGCTGACCTTTGTGTTCTTCCTTGTGTGTGTCATGTTAAAGCCTGAGTGATCGATTGATGTGTCTTTGTGTGCAGCATTGATGTAGCGTGCTACACACACACACACACACACACACACACACAATCTGTTGAATATGAGGCTTAATACTACATCAATTTCATGTCTATTAAAATACATGATGTCCACACAGCAGGGCACGTTGGTTTTTGTCGGCACGTTTGTGGCGAGAGATGAACACGCAGCACAACTGGTTCTTAGCTTAAAATTTAAGATTTTTAAAGTCTCTTTAATCTCACCTTTTACACATGAACATGTATGAATTTTATCATTTGTTTTTGACGGACATTTTCAAAGTTGCAATCCGTTAGAATCTGATTCATAGTGAGTTTGAAAAGACTGCTGTTTCACTCTTGTAAGTGTTTGAAATCTTGAGAATGGGACGTGATATCATACAAAGCAAATAATGGGGGGGGGGGGGGGGGGGGGAACGGTATACAAATATTAAACTAAGCGGTCAACCTGTGAACTTCTGAATAAAATAAAACTAGACATAATACAAGCTTCTGTTTACTTGCATCAAGCATCGGCTTGTTTAACGTCTTAAATGCATCACGTTCAACTTTTCACAGTGCAGTGCTACACCCCCATGCTGATTTATTTCCTTTTTTTTGTTTCATTGAATTTGTAATAGTTTTTGATGTGCAGAGACATGCTTGATGCATGAAAGCCTTTATGAAAGTTTGGGTTTAATGATCGATGTAAAAAGTGTCCCCTGCTTTCTTTTCCTTTCAGTAGGATATCTCATGCAAGTTCTGCTTTCAGGCAGTGATTAAATCTATAGCTTGGATTAATTTAAATCTCAAGCCAGATTTATGAGTAATGTAAAGGGAAGTGGTGGCGTATTGGTTTATGCAATATGTTACTGATCTGAAGGTCAGCAGTTGAATCCCCACTATCATTACTGTTGGGCACTTGGGCAAGGACCTTAACCCTCAATTGCTGAGTTGTATTAAAAAACGTCACTCTGGATAAGAGCATCTGCGAAATGATGTACATGTAATGTAGTTCATATAATAAATCAAAACCTGCTCTGCCTCTGTCTTGTTTTTCTGATTCTTGTCAGTTGCTCTTTGTTTGTTTCTTTGTTTCTTTTCTGTTGGTCTGCTTCTTTGCCAGTTTCTATTTATCTGTGTTTTTCAGTTTGTCGCTCTCTGTTGTTGTTTTTCTGATCATCTGTTTTTATCTACCTGTCTCTCTGTGCTTGAATCTATCTCATGGCTTCTGTCGGTCTTGTCCGTTTCTCTGACTATTTACCGGTCGGTCTTTCCCTCAGTTTTTCAGTCTTTTAATGTTTTGAGCTTAATTGACATGAGTATTATAGCAATGAGATGATTTGACAGAACAGAAAATTGGACAAAAATAAATATCGCAAACTTAAAGAATCAGCTCATTTTTCACATCCAGTATTTAATTTAATCTCTGAGAAATAAGACTGAGGCTTACAGGAAATGTTCAGCAGTACTATACATTATTGCACATGCGATTTTCATAGATGGGCTCTGACCTTGTGCACACATCATAGTGGGCTACTGAGGAACCTACTGCTGCATCATTGACTGCTTGGGACCTCATGTTCACCCAGGGCCACATCATTAAATTTCTGTCATGAAGGGTCAAATAATCACTGAATATCTAAACTAAAAGGGCAATCATGGGAGCAAATCTGCAAACAAAATGAATCGCTTGGGTATTGGTCCTATTTACCTTTGCCACAGTGCTTGACAGCGACATGTTTGCTTTTTTCTTGAGTAGGCAATGATAAACTAGCTGTTTACTTAAAATCGGTTGCTCCCACTCAGTGAAAGGATGATTTATGTTTCATCGTAATGGTTGATAAAAAGCATGTGTAAGGGGAAGTGGTGGCGCATTGGTCAATTTCTGGATGACTGATCCCATGGTTGGGAGTTCAAGCTCCACTATCAGCGGGTTGTAACTGCTGTCCTCCCCAGTGCAGCTAGCTGGGTTATCAAAGGCTGGCCATGTCTCTCACTGTCTGTTGTGAGAAGTTGATGTAGAAGAACCATTGATAAATTTCATCAGCAGTTGCTGGATGGCCATCAGTGTGTTTCTGCTCTGCAATGACCTGCCGAGCCATCCAGGGTGTACTTTGCCCTTCCCCAAAGTCAGCTGAGGGAGGCGCCAGCATCCCAGGGACCCCAATGAGAACCAAACAGTTCCGAGAATAAATGAATGAAAAGAATGTGTGATCATCATATGTGAGCTACTCCACCGAAAGTAGGCTCTTGTGTCGAAAAATGAGCTTTTTACACCGTCAGATAGGAGGCCCAAAGCTGCAAAATGCAGCAAAGAGTTTGTCAATACCTTGAAAACTGACAGAGCTATACCATTTCTTGTCAGCATTCCATTAAAAATTTCAAAAGACGTTTTAGAGAAAATTGAGCACAAAGATTGCCCTTCTAAGATCATTAGTCCTGAGCAACCAAACATTTTTATGCACCTCAGCCACATAAACTTTTAGAAAACAAGTCCAGGAAAAGGTTCATAAAGAGATGGAGAGAAATCCTCATTTTAATCTGTCAAGGCCCTTTTTTAACCCATCAATCACCGTGGTAACCCCCCAAAAATGAACAAAAAAAAACCGACTTGTTTTTAATTTCTGTTTATTATAATAAGATCAGTATGTATCTTTTCACCATTATATAAAGGTTCAAATGCCTTCAAATGATACTGACTGGGAAAAAAAAAAAAAAAAAACACTGTCAGGTTCAAACAATCACACTGAAATTAAGAAAACTATATACAGTCAACCTCCTACTTATAAAATTAATCTGTTCAAGAGCCAGTTTCGTAACGCAGGAGTTTTGCAAGTAGGGGGCACATTTTACATGTGAAATGCCTGATTCGTTGCAAGGCTCCCAAGACTATCCCATAAACTCTTTAAAAATGATAAAAGTACACCAATTTTGTATGATGTGTTAACAGTAAAAAAAGAAATGTATCAAACCATTTTAACATTTTATTAACATTTATGAATTAAACCATAATTAAACTTTTTTTTTTTTTATTCACGCACACAAGCACCTCTCTCTCTCTCTCTCTCTCTCTCACACACACACACACAGACACACAATACATTACGCATTAAATGTGTATTGTATAAACATGAAATGTTTATGGCGCAGCGGGCCATGCCCACAAGTGGAATTCAAAGCACATTCCCTGCTTGACAGATTGGAGGTCCAAACTCGACTTTAACTTGATTCCGTGAGGGATCGGAATTCCAGATGAGCTCACATGCACCACATTTATTAAACATTTACTGAATTAAAAAACTAAACTACAGAGTTAAGCCTCCTTCTGTCTCTGTCTCTCACTCTCACTCACACACACACACACGGATGGGATGTTTTATTTAAAGCGGAATTACAGTATCTGTTTGAAAGATCAGAGGTCCTCATTCAATATTAACTTGCTTCTTTGCGAGATTGGAGGCCTTCTCCCACGGAGGACTTGGTTTTAATATCGTGCCGAAAGAATCGCCTTCTTGACTGTATTTCCGCTTATCCTTCTGACTGTAGATAGGTTTCTACGCTAACGAAATACTGTATAACGCTGCATGATCAATCTCAACACAAGCCAATGGTCAACTCTCCTTCACGTGTGTGACAAACAGGAAGTCTGGGTAAGGTTCAGCTGCGTCATCCCTACTAGCCAATGGGAGGCCAGCGGGACGGGATGTTGGGAGACAGCCAATGAGGGAGCAACTCGCGCATTGTGTGAAATTTTGATGGGCACGTTTGAATTTTGAATGGCGCTTTTCGTAAGAGGAGGTTGTTTTTGTATCCCGGGGACGAAAACTTGAAAAAATATTTTTCGTAACCTGGAATTTTCGTACTCAGGGAGTTTCGTAAGTAGGGGGCCGACTGTATAAGAACACCAAATAACAAAACTCTCTGATCTCTTTATACAAGTAAGCTTAATCAACTCTGCCCTCATTATCATCTTAATCGCAAGCTTGCTCAGCTGAAAGGATAACATCTCATCCCAAACACAACAAAACAGACTCATGCACACTTTGATTAACATATGCCTCTTCATCATTGCAATCTTCATCAACTCTGCCCTCAATATTTATCATCTTAATCTATATACTCACCACCAACACAACTCATGCACACTTGAATTCACAGATGCCTCTTCATTATCAACATCAAACTCCATCACAGCTGGCATCATCATCATGATCAGTTTGTTCACATGTAAAAGGAATGAACCATTTTATTATCTGTCAGGTCTTGACCAATTTTCGTACAAAACTAAACAACCTACGATCCAGCATGCCCAGTCCAGACAAGTCTGTCTTCCTTTCGGCTTTTTCCCTTTCACTTGGGAGTCGCCACAGCGAATCATCTGATTCGCACGTTTGCTTTGGCAGAGGTTTTTACGTCGGATGCCCTTCCTGTCACAACCCTTTTTAGCAAGGGACAGAAACAGGCTGACGACTTTGCAGCCTACTCTTTACGAAAGTCAGCAATAGTTCTTTTACATGAACCTCTCGCCATAGACATTGAGAGACATGGCCGCACTGGGGGGACAATGACAACCTTGTGAAGAGTGGGACTCGAACCCCCAACCTTTGGATCAGCGATCCAGCACCCTATACCACTAGACCACCATTGCCCCTGCCCAGTCCAGACAAGATTACACACAAATCAAATAATAATAAAAAAAAAACAAGCATCTATACTAATGCTGCTCGACATCACAGATGACATTTCACTCTCCTTTTCCAGAAGTTGTGTATTCACAATCTTATAAATAAACTTAATGACTGTTATTGAAGAGAAAGTCGGAGATAAATTCAGCATGCAGTTAAACCAGAAGCAGGAAGTCAAACGGAAGTTAGCGTTTGACTGGCACTGCGCATGTGCAAGCCCGAGCTGACCAATTGGTGTGCTCATTTCAGATCTTCCTTAGCAACTAGCCTGCATTGTTCACAAGCATATTGTCTTCTTTTCCTTTCGGCTGTTCCCTTCAGGGTTCGCCACAGCAAACCATCCGCCTCCATCTCACCCTGTCCTCTGAATCTTCTTCTCTTACTCCAATGCTTACTCCAATGACCTTCATGTCTTCCTTCACCACGTCCATAAATCTCTTCTTTGGTCTTCCTCTAGGCCTTCTGCCTGGTAGTTCCAACCTCAGCATCCTACTGCCAATATACTCACTATCCCTCCTCTGTATATGTCCAAACCATCTCAATCTAGCCTCTCTGACTTTGTCTCCAAAACATCTTACATGGACTGTCCCTCTGATGTCCTCATTTCTGATCCTATCCATCCTCGTTACTCCCAAAGAGAACCTCAACATTTTCATCTCTGCTTCCTCCAGCTCTGCCTCCTGCCTTTCCTTCAGCGCCACTGTTTCTAGGCCATACAACATCGCTGGCCTCACCACCGTCTTGTACACTTTTCCTTTCATTCTTGCTGACACTCTCCTATCGCACATCACACCGGACACTTTTCTCCAACCATTCCAGCCTCCCTGCACACTCTGCTTCACCTCTTTTCCACACTCTCCATTGCTCTGGACAGTTGAGCCTAAGTATTTAAAATCCTCCACCTGCCTTATCTCTGCTCACTGTAACATCACCGTTCCTCCTGGGTCCTTCTCATTCACACACATGTATTCTGATTTTCTGAGGCTAACCTTCATTCCTCTCCTTTCCAGGGCATACCTCCACCTCTCTAGATTTTCCTGCACTTGTTCTCTGCTCTCACTACAGATCACAATGTCATCTGCAAACATCATAGTCCATGGAGATTCTTGCCTAACCTCGTCTGTCAGCCTGTCCATCACCATCGCAAACAAGAAGGGGCTCAGAGCTGATCCTTGATGCAGTCCCACCGCCACTTTGAATTCGTCGGTCACGCCGACAGCACACCTCACTACTGTCTTACATCTCTCATACATGTCCTGCACCACTGACATACTTCTCTGCCACTCCAGACTTCCTCATGCAATACCACAGTTCTTCTCTTGGCACCTTGTCATATGCTTTTTCCAGATCCAAAAAGGCACTGTGCAGTTCCCTCTGACCTTCTCTCTACTTCTCTATTAACATGCTCAAAGCAAACACTGCATCTGTGGTGCTCTTTCATGGCATGAAATTTTATGGTTTGCATTTTGTATTTTGGCAAAAGTTTTACGCCGTATGCCCTTCCTGTCGCAACCTTCTGCATTTCTCCGGGCTTGGGACCGGCATAAGGGGGAGAGACGCTGGTTAGTCGTCCCCGCCCCCGCGCGCGCCTCATGGCTGCATTAAGCATATTGTCTTCATAACTTTTATTTTGTTCACTGAAATGGCATTTTAATATCAAAACAGTATCCAAAATGGAGAGACGACTTCACTGCTGTTCTGGTGTATGGATTATAGTGTCTTATACCAAACTCGGTGAATAATTGCAACGAAAACCAGTAAGTTTGCTACTGTTTTTAAATAGTTTTCTGAGGGTTCTGTTTAAAAAAAGAAAAAAAAAAAACCGGGGGGGACATTTTTACCGAGTTTTAGTCGATTTCACGTGAGCAAGTGATAGTTGAATATTTGTTTTAAGAGTTTATGCAAAAATCCGAATTTCAATATAAATGGACCATTTTTACTTTTCTGGCCTTCATCTCAAAAGTGGTCAGTGCGACAAGCGCCTACTTTCGGTTTCTTTGAAACCTCATGCTGGCAACAAAAAATGTTATCGGGCCAGATTTGGCAGATGGGCCATGAGATCTTTGACCCAAAGCATAGTATTGTACGGTCATTTCTGCCGTCAACATCACAATGTGATAATTGTCCAGTTTTACAGATGAAGCTCTGGTGCTTATGTTTTAATCCTATTGCTTTTTCCTGTTCTTAGCTTTTAAAGATCAGAACGGTGACTGTAAGTTTTTTTTATTTATTTATTTATTTATTTATTTATTTTTTATTTTTTATTTTTTTAATTTTCTTAATTTTTTATATATATAGGATTTTCTGAGTAGATCCTTCCGTAGGAGAGTGCTCAATACTTTTTGGTAGAGCAAATAACAAAAAACAAATTTATTTATATATATATATATATATATATAAACAAAATAAAAGGACAGGACAAAGACTTTCTATTGAAACTCCATTTTATCACTACAGATCTGTTTCGAGGGGTGGTGAAACCATCCTCTCTCTTCAGGTGATTATAGAAGAATTTTTTAGTAGAATTTACTAGTTTATTTTTATTTGCTCTACCACAAAGTATTGAGCACTCTCCTACAGAAGGATCTACTCAGAAAATCCTATATATATATATATATATACATATATATATATATATATATATGTGTATATGTATGTGTGTATATATATATATATATGTATATGTATATATATATATATATATATATATTAAAATGAAACCTCTTTTTGGTTGTACAGACGCTCCCAACTTACTTTGTTGTTTGGTTCCGAACGGCCAAACGTAAGTTGAAAAAAGGAAAAAAAAAAAAACGGTTGTTACTGTCTGTTCCAGTGACTTATGACGTTCATACTGTACTATACACTCATAAATACCATTACCGTATCTCATAAACACCCCTAAATCAATTAATATAAACATGTCTGTCTGTCTTCCTTTCGGCTTTTTCCCTTTTACTCGGGAGTCGCCACAGCGAATCATCTGTTTCGCACATTTGATTTGGCAGAGGTTTTTATGTCGGATGCCCTTCCTGTCACAACCCTTTTAGCAAGGGACAGAAACACGCTGATGACTTTGCAGCCTACTCTTTACGAAAGTCAGCAATGGTTCTTTTACATGCCTCTCACCATAGACAGTGACAGACATGGCCCGCCTTTGATAACCCAGTTAGCTGCACTGGGGGGACAGTGACAACCTTGTGGAGAGTGGGACTTGAACCCCCAACCTTTGGATCAGCGATCCAGTGCCCTATACCACTAGACCACCACTGCCCCTCAATTAATATAAACATAACATTGTAAAATATCAAATCATCTTCTTTTCCTTTCGGCTTTTCCCTTCAGGTGTTGCCAAAGCGAATCATCTGCCCCCATCTCACCCGATCCTCTGCTGCATCTACTCTTTTTTTTTTTTTTTTTAATTTCCCCAAACATTGAGCGGAGCTGGTATAAACTTAGCTCAACATAGAAAAGGGCTTCTAAAGTTCAAATTTTTTCCAACAGAATTTTTCATTGTCTGCCTATCAAAAAAATACTTTTAAGGGGCTTGTTACTGTTTTAAGGTTTTATGCGATTTGTGTTTTCAAATTAGTTTTGGACATCCCTACGAGTTGATTGGACAACCGAGAGACATAGTCCCTCCAGCGTGTTCTAGGTCGACCCCGGGGTCTCTTCCCGTTGGACATGCCCGAAACACCACACCAGGGAGGCGTCCGGGGGGCATTCTAACCAGATGCCCGAGCCACCTCAACTGGCCCCTCTCAATGCGGAGGAGCAGCGGACCTACTCCGAGCTCTCCCCGGATGGCGGAGCTTCTCACCCTATCTCTGAGAGAACCCCGCCACCCGGCGAAGAAAGCTCATTTCAGCCGCTTGTATCCGTGATCTTGTTCTTTCGGTCATTACCCAAAGCTCGTGACCATAGGTGAGGGTTGGAACGTAGATCGACTGGTAAATTGAGAGCTTCGCCTTGCGGCTCAGCTCCTTTTTCACCACGACGGACCGGTACAGGCACCGCTTAACAGCAGAGGCTGCAGCGATCCGTCTGTCGATCTCTCGCTCCATCCTTCCCTCACTCGTAAACAAGACCCCAAGATACTTAAACTCCTCCACTTGGGGCAGGACCTCATCCCCGACCCAGAGGGTGCATTCCACCATTGTCTGACTGAGAACCATGGCCTCGGACTTGGAGGTACTGATCTTCATCCCGGCTGCTTCGCACTCAGCTGCGAATCGCTCCAATGAGAGCTGGAGGGCCCGACTTGATGAAGCCAAAAGGACAACATCATCCGCAAAAAGCAGAGACGATATCCGATGGCCACCGAACCAGAACCCCTCATCGCCTCGACTGCACCTAGAAATTCTGTCCATAAAAATTATGAACAGAATCGGTGACAAAGGACAGCCTTGGCGGACTCCAACTCCCACCGAAAGCGAATCCGAGCTGCTGTTACCAATACGGACCAAACTCTGGCTCGGTGATACAGCGACCGAATAGCTCGTAGCAATGGATCCGAACGCCAGTATTCTCGAGCACGCCCACAAGATCTTTCGAGGGACACGGTCGAAAGCCTTCTCCAAATCCACAAAGCACATGTGGACAGATTGGGCAAACTCCCATGCCCCCTCCACAATCCTGTGGAGCGTATAGAGTTGGTCAAGAGTGCTGCGGCCAGGGCGTGAACCACATTGTTCCTCCTGAATCCGAGGTTCGACGATCGGTCGGATCCTCCTCTCTAGTACCCTGCATAGACTTTCCCAGGTAGGCTGAGGAGTGTAATTCCCCGATAATTCGGACAGACCCTCCGGTCCCCCTTCTTAAAAATTGGGACCACCACCCCAGTTTGCCAATCCAGAGGTACAGCCCCCGATGACCACGCGATGTTGCAGAGACGTGTCAACCAAGACAGTCCTACAACATCCAGAGTCCTGAGATATTCCAAGGTCGTCGGTGCTTGTTGTGGCGGTAATCCCCGAACCTGGTGGTGGACACCTGCGGTGAAGGGGGCCGTCCAGCTGAAGAAGGAGGCCTATCGGGTTTTATTAGCCTGTGGGACTCCTGAGGCAGCAAACGGGTACCGGCAGGCCAAACGTGCTGCAGCCGAGGCTGTCGCAGATGCAAAATCTCGGGCGTGGGAGGAGTTCGGTGAGGGTCTGGAGAGTGATTATCGGTTGTCCTCAAAAAGGTTCCGGGCCACCATCCGACGCCTCAGGAGGGGGAAGCAGTTCTTCACAAACACTGTTTACGGTGGAGGTGGGGAGCTGCTGACCTTGACTGGGGATGTTGTTGAGAGGTGGAGGGAATACTTTGAGGACCTTCTCTTAATATCCAGTAGAAATAAAAACAAACAAGCAAACATAAGACCTGACTGTTGTCTTCCTTTTGGCTTTTTCCCTTTTCGTCGGGAGACGCCACAGCGAATCATCGGATTCGCACATTTGATTTGGCAGAGGTTTTTACGTCGGATGCCCTTCCTGCCACAACCCTTTTAGCAACGGACAGAAACACGCTGACGACTTTGCAGCTACTCTTTACGAAAGTCAGCAATGGTTCTTTTACATGCCTCTCACCACAGACAGTGAGAGACATGGCCCGCCTTTGATAACCCAATTAGCTGCACTAACATAAGACCTGACTGTTATTAAATGAAATTCTAGGTTTTTCCTTGTGGCTTCCTTTAAAATCGGAAAATCGAAACCGTTAACGCACTAACACGGGAATCAGCTGTGCCTCAAAATGTTTTGGTGACTTCTCACTGAATTGGTGCTGGAAAGTCACATGTATTTGAAAGGGCATCCATTTGTGGAACACGTGCGCTTTCCCCATTTTAAACTCAGTAGTGCTACCAAGAGTGGACTGGATTTACTGGGTGGGTCTATAAATGGCAGTTGATTTAAGCCTTTTATCGATAGTATTCTCCGTCAAGTTGTAAATTGGAAATTCACTGAATTTAGCATTGCAGTCATCTGTATCCTTCTCTTGGTCTCGTTGTAATTCAGACCTGTCTCCAGTTCCATTTGCTCCGACTTATTTGTCCACATCAATTCTTGCCTGCACTGCTTTACGTCTTTCCTTTAATTTGGCACCCACTGTGCCATTTCTTTTTTGTTGTACAATTTTTTTTTTTTTCTCTCCTTATTTTATGATTATGTGTAATGTGTGGCATTTCTTTTGAGATTGATTGGCATGTGTTTTTGTTTGTCTTGGGTAGCTCTTGATTCACATCGATTTTTAATGCCACAGGGAGAGTAGGCACTGGAGTAGAATAACTAATTCTTCTACGTTACTATGTGTTCAGCTCAGCAGGAACACGCACCGAAGCTTACAATTATATTTTGTCAGATGGACAGATAGCTATGCAAGCCTGTCCACCACTGGTGGACAGTGAAGCACGAGTGAAGTGTGGCATGTTCGAGTGATTAATGAGTGTCGATATGGCTTTTGGAAGACGATTTGTATGGCGTATTTGATGTGCTCTGGTATTGGAAAGAGTTTTTTTTCGGGAATATGGAACTGCATGGATAAATATGGTGCGTTTATTTCAGAGGCACAGACAGACTTAAGAGCAGCCAGATGGAGCGGGTAGAAGGAATAAAAGGAAATGGAGCCATTAGTAGTAACATCAAACGCTTTTTCAGGGAAAGAAAGAGCAGGGTATTGTGGGCGAGTGAGCCACAGACATACAAACACCTAAACAGCCCTGTGAAGCACTTCATCTTTTCTGAGCAGCCCATATTACATGTGTTCTGATGCCTGCTGCTGTTATCAAGACGCTGGCTCTCCCTTTTTATTTATTTATCTCTTCCCTTGTAATGAGGTCTGAATAGCAAATACAAAGTCCTTTGCCGTGGATGAAACTGTGATTAAACTGATCCTGGCCATCAGTCAAAGTTGTGAAATGAGCTTTAGGGCAGCTGCAAATCAAATTAAACTGTCGAGACTGACGGTGTCGCCTGACATCCCACACGACACTCCACAGCCTTCTCACTCTGCTGTGTAAACACTCCATACTGTTTCATATTTTGCTGCTTCATATCTTATATTAATTTCAAACGTGTCACTGCTGATTACCTGAACATCCAAACATCCTGTCAGCCCACAATTGGTGGTCTTTTGTGAAAATATCCTGAAAGATAAGCGATGGTAATTTAATATTCTCAGAAAGCTGAATAATAATAACAACAAAATGAAAGCACAAAACTATCAGCACCCAGCGATAAGGTCTCAATTCCTGTCAACTGCAACTAGGGCACCAAGAGAGCAAATGGCTGGCTGAAAAATTATTTTTGTGATGTGGGTGTCTTTTACCTTCTTAGCGGAAATCAATCCATGTTTCTAGGGCGAGAAAAGATCCCTCGGGTCTGAGTTAGACCGGCCATTTCAACCATCTTTTTAAATGGTTTGGTAAACTCTAATTACTGTATTCGACGTGATAAGTGCCCAGGGCTGTGTGTGTGTGTTTGTGGGGCGGTGTTATTAAAATGTTACCAGCGGAGTGGAACCGTAAGTGCTTCTTACCATCAAGGTGGAAAACATGAATAATAACAGAACAGGGGTGCTTATTACGTCGAATACGGTAACAAACTGTTTAAGAGGGTGTAATTAATCTTTCCAGTGGCAGTTGTGTGTTCAGATGTCAATTGTGTGGCATGATGGAAGTCTGTCCAACATGTCTGTTTCATATGGATATCGTGATGTATTAAGATGCAAAAATGTGCTTTGTAGCTCTTTTCAGTTCACATCGTGAGTGATTCTATTCTATGCATCGAATGCACTATTTGAATCCCAGAAGCTCCACTCTGTGCAACCTGGCTGGAAATTCTTGTCCTAAAAATTCTACAAAAAGCAACCTTTCAGTCCGAAACCCGCTTCTCTAACCATGAGGCTACACGTTAATTACTTGTTTTCTGTACATTGGCTGATAGCTGGGTAGTTCAGTAGCCAGGTAGAGAATGTGTGGAGAGAGAATTTTGGTCACATGATTCTTTTGTGGGGAGCATTATACCATCACTGGGAAAAGCCAGATATTGTGGGATCGCAACAGGCAGGCAGGCATTATCGGTGATCTGGTGACACAACTACGTTGTATATCAATTTTAAGTCTCGAATCAAGCGCCTTCAAACAGCAGCACTGTCCGCAAGATCGTTTCCCCTCAAGCAGCACTGCAGTATTCAAGTTCATTTATTTATTTCAGATGTAGGGGAGCCTGTAGAACAGGGGAGTTGAACTCATTTTCACCAAGGGCCGCACCAATAAATTTAAAGGTGCCCAAGGGCTGACTGATGACTGAATTGTAAAAGTGCAACAACCAAATCTGCATGGAAAAATGGTTTTAGATGTTTGTCCTCTTTTTCTCATGATTCACTTGCTTTTTCTGATTACCCTAAACAGTGAGCCTGCAGTCTTTCTTGAGTCGTCAGTGGCTCGCTGTTGAAATATGCTGTTGCCACCTACCTAGTGGAAGGAGGATGAATTAGATTTCATGGTGCAAAAAAATAAAATAAAAAGGATTTTCTCATTCATTTGAAAGCACTTGTGGGCCACATAAAATGGCTTGACAGGCCAGATTTGGCCCACAGACCTAGAGTTTGACACCTTTTGCTGTCGAATATTTTTGTGATGTCAAATTTATGTTTTGTAGCAATTCTTGATTGTCATCAGTTCCTGAGAAAGAGAAACACATTTTAGTTTTTACTTGTCAAAGGCGGCATCTTCTCAACGAATATTACTTCAGCTAAATTCTTGACTTTCTTTTTTTTTTTTTTTTTTCCCCCTCCCAGCTTGACCGATTTGCAGGTATTCGTATCCCGGGCAGCAAGAAGGAGAGGCCATACCTTTCCCACATGAGCAAGCAGTCTATCAACGATTTGTCCACCTCCTCTAATTTAGAGGACTTGTCTACCAAGATCACTTCAGAGAAGGAGATTCTTGGTCTGTTTGAGAAAATGATGGTGAGTCAGTAAACTCTGCTGTACAAGTCAAATTTGATGCTTAACTCTAGCAGTGCCAAAGCAGAAAAAAAATCGACTTTACTTTACGTATATATTTACATGTATATGCATATGTATGTATCCAGACGTTCCCCGACTTAGGTTTTTAATTGGTTCCGGACGGCCGAACGTAAGTTGAAAGTGAATGTAAGTTGTTACAGTGACGTATGACGCTCATACTGTACTATACATCCATAAATACCATTACTGTATCTCATAAAACCCTAAATCAATTATTATAAATATAACTAAAATAAAATGGTAGATTATTTGATGATTTTGGTAAAGGTAAGATAACTTGTATAGCTAAGAATGGTACGAGTGTTGTGGATTGTTTTATGCTCAGATGATATGATGAACCTGTTTACTGGTTCTGATGTTTGTGATGAAGTAGAATCGAGTCATTTTCCCATATCTTATACTGTTATTGACACATGTACCGCTGATGTATGTAATATATCCAAGAACACCGGTAGGAAGCCACGCTACAAATGGAACGATCGTAATAAACAGAAATACATATCTGCATGGGAAAACATAGCAAACGATGCATTGAATGCTGTGAATGAAATGTGCATAAGTCAAGATGTTGACGGTGCGTGTAATAAACTCCATAACATCATGGCATCTTGTGCATCAAACTTTCAACAACACATTGGTAATCAAAGCAACAACAGACATAGAGACTGGTATGACCTGGAATGTTTACATGCTCGGTATCGTGCGCGTTGCCTATTGCGTGCTTTTCATGCTAACAACTCGGCCGAAACTAGGTCAGCCTATCAACTCGCACTGAAGCACTATAAAGAACTGTTACCTCAAGAAATAAGCATTCTGTAAGATGATAGCGGATAATTTAATGACAGCATTATCCCATAATGGCAGTAAAACATTTTGGAACGTTGTTAAATCTAGACCAAAGAAGATATCTAATAATATTACACCACTTGAATGGACATTTATATTTTGAAAACTTATTCTATGGCTTAAATCAATCTCCAGAAGAAAGTGATTTATTTATATATATATATATATATATATATATATATATATATATATTGCTGACTTTGTGAAATCTATTAGTAATGATTTGATAGAAGTTACAACTGACAATGAAGGTCTGGATAGAGAAATTTCATGTCAGGAAATTGTGGATGTTATTAATCATTGCATATGCAAAACGGAAAAGCACCAGGTCTAACTGGTTTACCCATAGAATTCTTTAAGAATGCCCCATTAAGTTGTATTGAAATGCGAAAAACTTTATTTAATACTGTGTTCTCTTCAGGTAAATATCCAGACATATGGACTATGGGCATAATCTTACCACTGTATAAAAAGAGTAGTGTTAATTCACCTTCAAATTATAGGCCTATTACTCTGTTAGAGGTTTCAGGGAAATTTTTTTCTAAATTAATATGCGATAGACTTTACCATCTGGTTGAAATCAACAATACTATAATACCCGAACAAGCTGGCTTCAGAAAGGGTTTTCAAACAGGAGATAATATTTTTGTTTTGGATA
>CM045751.1:25392500-25402500 GCA_024760905.1 Plotosus lineatus | reverse complement strand
ATGCTCGGCTGGAAAGTAAGGAGGAGAAAATGATTTATACAGGTTGGCACAGCAGAGAAATAAAGATGGGAAGGACGTGCAGCAAGTTAGATTGATAAAGGACAGAGAGGGAAATGTATTGACTGATGACAGAAGTGTGCTGGGAAGATGGAAAGAGTACTTTGAAGAGCTGATGAATGAGGAAAATGAGAGAGGAAAAAGAGTAGAAGAGGTGACTGTTGAGGACCAGGAAGTAGCAAAGATTAGTAAGGGTGAAGTGAGGAGGGCATTGAAGAGGATGAAGAATGGAAAGGCAGTTGGTCCTGATGACATACCGGTGGAGGTATGGAAGTGTCTAGGAGAGGTAGCAGTAGATTTTCTGACAAGAACATTTAACAAGGTCTTAGAGAGTGAGAGGATGCCAGAGGAATGGAGGAGAAGTGTGCTGGTGCCCATTTTTAAGAACAAGGGAGACGTGCAGAGTTGTGGCAACTACAGAGGGATAAAGTTGATGAGCCATACGATGAAGTTATGGGAAAGAATAGTGGAAGCTAGACTAAGGGCAGAAGTCAGCATTTGTGAACAACAGTTTGGTTTCATGCCCAGAAAGAGCACCACAGATGCAGTGTTTGCCTTGAGGATGTTAATGGAGAAGTACAGAGAAGGTCAGACGGAGCTGCATTGTGCCTTTGTGGATCTGGAGAAAGCATATGACAGGGTGCCGAGAGAAGAACTGTGGTATTGCATGAGGAAGTCTGGAGTGGCAGAGAAGTATGTTAGAGTGGTGCAGGACATGTATGAGAGATGTAAGACAGTGGTGAGGTGTGCTGTTGGTGTGACAGAAGAGTTCAAGGTGGAGGTGGGACTGCATCAAGGGTCAGCTCTCAGCCCCTTCTTGTTTGCTATGGTGATGGACAGGCTGACAGACGAGGTTAGACAAGATTCCCCATGGACTATGATGTTTGCAGATGACATTGTAATCTGTAGTGAGAGCAGAGAACAAGTGCAGGAAAATCTAGAGAGGTGGAGGTATGCCCTGGAAAGGAGGGGAATGAAGATTAGCCTCAGTAAGACAGAGTACATGTGCATGAATGCCAAGGACCAAAGAGGAACGGTGAGATTACAGGGAGCAGAGATAAGAAAGGTGGAGGATTTTAAGTACTTAGGCTCAACAATCCAGAGTAATGGCGAGTGTGGAAAAGAGGTCAAGAAGCGTGTGCAGGCAGGTTGGAATGGTTGGAGAAAAGTGTCCGGTGTGATGTGTGATAGGAGGGTATCGGCAAAAATGAAAGGAAAAGTGTACAAAATGGTGTTGAGGCCAACGATGCTGTATGGGTTAGAAACAGTGGCCCTGGGGAAAAGACAGGAGGCAGAGTTGGAGGTAGCAGAGATGAAAATGTTGAGGTTCTCTTTGGGAGTAACGAGGATGGATAGGATTAGGAATGAGTACGTCAGAGGGACAGCACATGTAAGACGCTTTGGAGACAAAGTCAGAGAGGCTAGATTGAGATGGTTTGGACATGTACAGAGGAGGGATAGTGAGTATATTGGTAATAGGATGCTGAGGCTGGAACTACCAGGCAAAAGGCCTAGAGGAAGACCAAAGAGACGATTCATGGATGTGGTAAAGGAGGACATGAAGGTCGTTGGTGTAAGAGAAGAAGATGCAAAGGATAGGGTGAGATGGAGGCAGATGATTCGCTGTGGCGACCCCTGAAGGGAAAAGCCGAAAGGAAAAGAAGAAGAAGAAGAATATATATATATATACACAGTGATACCTCTGTTCACGAACATAATTGGTTCCCAGAAAGTGTGTGTGAGGCGAAAAGTTCGTCTTCCGAACGTTTATTTCCCCTAAGAAACCATTAAAATGAGAATAATCCGTTCCCAGGTCCCCATAAAACATAATTTTCCACTAAATAAGCCTTAAAACTACACAGATATACCTTATTTTATGGATAATAAATGTCTATTGTATTGTAATTAAAGAAATAAACTGTACTGTATAATAAAGTCGTTTTATTTACCTTTGTGATGGTAGTTGATGGCTTGATGGAATGGAGTGGGAGGAGGAGGGAGGGAGGGACTTACTGTTTGGAAGGAGTGTTTGGAAACGCCTACTGTTTGGAAACACCCTTAGCCACACACGCACCCTTAATAGCTTCCTTCTTCAGGATGGTGGTAGACTTAGCGTACTGGTACTGGGACGCTGAGTCACACAAACGCACACCTCGTTCGTGTTTTTCAATGATCTCCGCCTGTGGTGGGGTCTTTTTCGGTCCCATAATAGCAAAAGTACACTCAATATGGTCCAAAATGTCTAGCAAACACAAACCACTTCCGCATTCAAAGAAAGGGGTGTGACGAACTGTGACGCCGTGAGCCTGCGTCAGCTTCTCGTGGCCACCACCGTGGCGCTGTTCGACCACGTGGTTTGATTCGTCCGCCGAAAACTAGTTCGTCAGCAGAGACTATATGCTCGCAAATTTAATGTTCTTGAGGCGAAAAGTTCGTGAGCTTAAGCGTTCGTCAGCGGAGGTTTTACTGAATATATTTATATATATATATACATACACATCCACACACACAGTCGGCCCCCAACTCACGAACTACGAATCTGTTCCAGAGCCCTTTTTGTAACGCGGGGATTTTGTAAGTAGGGGTCGTGTCTTACATGTTCAACGCCTAATTCGTTCCAAGGCTCCCGTCTTTGGACTGAATAAACCCCATAAAGCCTTTAAAAATGTTAAAAATACACCAATTTTGTATGAAATGTGTTAAAAATAAAAGAAAATTATTTCTTAAATCATTTAAACATTTTATTAACATATTAAACCATTTTATTAACAGTTATTAATTAAACCATGATTAAACATTTTTTATGAACACACACACACACACACACACACACACCTCTCTCTCTCTCTCTCTCTCTCTCTCTCGTGCGCTGCGGGCCACACCCACAAGACATGAATTCAAAGTGCATTCTCTGCTTGACCATTGACTGAATTAAAACAACTTAAAAAACTAAAGTGTTATCCCCCCTTCTCACGCTGGCTGCCACGCCCACAAGACGTGAATTCAAAGCGCATTCCTTGCTTGACAAACTCAACTTTAATTTGATTCCTTGAGGGATCGGAATTCCAGATGAGCTCAAATGCACCCACATTTATTAAACATTTACTGAATTAAAACAACTTAAACTAAACTAAAGTCTAAAGGGTGAAGCTTCCTTCTGTTTCGATCTGGGTTTCCAGTGGGGCGGGGTGTTGAGAGACAGCCAATGAGAGAGCAACTCGCGCATTGATTGGCCAGTTTCGATTTTGAGTTTCTTTTCGTTAGAGGGGGGTCGTTTCGTATCTCGGGGACAGAAACTCAGGAAAATGGCCTTCGTAACCCGGGGATTTGGTACACAGGGGTCTTCGTAAGTTGGGGTCTGACTGTGTATGTATACAGTGGTATGAAAAAAGTATCTGAACCTTTTGGAATTTCTCATATTTCTGCATAAAATCTCCATCAAATGTGATCTGATCTTTGTCAAAATCACACAGATGAAAAATCAGTGTCTGCTTTAACTAAAAGCACCCAAACATTTATAGGTTTTCATATTTTAATGAGGATAGCATGCAAACAATGACAGAAGGGGGAGGAATAAGTAACTGAACCCTCTGCCTAAGGAGACTTAAAGAGCAATTGAAACCAATTTTTACCAAACAATTTAAGTCAGGTGTGTGCCCAATCACTGATGAGTGGCTTAAAGCTGCCCTGCCCACTATAAAACACACACCTGGTAAGAATTGTCTTGATGAGAAGCATTGTCTGATGTGCACCATGGCTCGCTCAAAAGAGCTGTCTGAAGACCTGCGATCAAGAAGTGTTGATTTGTATAAAGCTGGGAAAGGATACCAAACCATCTCAAAGTGTGGGTGGAGGGTGTATCATGGTTTGGGGCTGTTGCAACTTGCAATCATTAATGGAAAAATGAATTCAAAAGTTTATCAGGATGTTTTGCAGGAAAACCTGAGGCTGTCTGTCAGAAAGTTGAAGCTAAAAAGAGGATGGATGCTGTAACAAGACAATGATCCAAAATACAGAAGTAAATCAACTTCAGAATGGTTTCAGAAGAACTAAATACATGTTCTGGTGTGGCCAAGTCAAAGTCCAGACTTGAAACCCATTGAGATGCTGTGCATTACTTCAAGACAGAGATTCATGCCAGACATCCCAGGAATCTGACTGAACTACAGCAGTTTTGTAAAGAAGAATGTGCCAAGATTAGTCCTGATCGATGTGCCAGACTGATCTGCAGCTATAGGAAGCGTCTGGTTGAAGTTATTGCTGCCCAAGGGGGGCCACAAAATATTAAATGTGATGGTTCAGTTACTTATTCCTCCCCCTTCTGTCATTGTTTGCATGCTATCCTCATTAAAATATGAAAACCTATAAATGTTTGGGTGGTTTTAGTTAAAGCAGACACTGTTTTTTCATCTGTGTGATTTTGACAAAGATCAGATCACATTTGATGGTGATTTTATGCAGAAATGTGAGAAATTCCAAAAGGTTCAGATACTATTTCATCCCACTGTATATATAAAACGATGTACACATATAACAACTGGGAATAAGAGGCACGTTCAGTTTGTAAACAATGGACGCAGCGTCATTATGTCAACAACAAAACAACAACAAAACAAAAAAAAAAACAAACGTAAAATCGGGGGGAAAAAAAAACGTAAAATGGATGAGCGTAAGTCGGGGAGCGTCTGTCTGCATTTTTTTAGCCAATGCGACTTGTACTCCGGAGCGACGTATAGTCCGGAAAATATGGTGTGCACACAAATGCACACAGGTATCCCTCACTTTTCGTGGTGAATTGGGATCTAGATCCCCCCTGTGAACACCGAATTACATGAAATAGGCTCAAACACACCACCTCCCCTCCCCAATCTGACACATACGTACATTAATGTGGATATAATATCAATAAATACATGTTCAATGTCATAAATGCTTATGATCGCAATTAAACCAGTGGTTGGCAACCTTTGCCATTCAAAAAGCCATTTGGACCCAATTTCCACAGTAAAGAAAACATTGGAAGCCACAAATCCTTTTTTGAAATTTGAAATCAAATAACACTGCATATGTTTCTTCCCTATTTTCCTTCATGTTAATATAAAAAAACAATGTGTTGTGGTGATTTAAATGACTGCAGAGACAATTCAATTCTGCTTGCAACAAAAACATTTAGATTCAAAAAAATAAATAAATATAAAATTGCCAGCTTCCCTGTGACCCTTATTAAAATTAAGCAGTTCAGAAAATGTGATCCACTCCACCGAAAGTAGGCTCTTGGGTCCAAAAATGATTTTTACACAGTCAGATCGAGGAGGCCCAAAGCTGCAAAAGGTTTCTCAATACCTTGAAATCGGACAGAGCTATGCCATTTCTTGTCAGCATTTAATGAAAAAATTCAAAAGACATTTTAGAGCAAACTGAGCACAAAGATTGCACTTCTTCCAAGATCATTAATCCTTAGCAACCAAACATTTCTATGCACTTCAGCCATATAAACTTTTCGAAAACTTGCCTCGGATGAGTTTTAGGAAGAGAAGAGAAATCATCCACATTTTAATCTGACAGGCCCTTTTTAAACCCAACAGTCACCATGGTAGGCCCCAAAACCTGTTTTTTTTCATTTCTGTTTATTACAATAAGATCAGTATGTATATTTTTCGACCATTATATAAAGGTTCAAATGTTCAAATACAATGCAGCCGTGAGGGGAAGCACAAACAAGTGCCCGCCCTCACGCTGGTCCCAATCCTGGATAAGTGCAGAGGGTTGTGACAGGAAGGGAATCCGGTGTAAAACTTTTGCCAGAATACAAAATGCAAACCGTAAACACAAGTTTCATACCGGATCGGTCGAGGCCTGGGTTATTAACGACCGCCATCAGTGCTGTTAACCAACAGGGTGCTGGTGGAAATTGGATTACTGTTGGTCGAAGAAGGAGAGGCGGGAGACGTGTCCGTAGGCAGAGAGAGAAGAGGAAAGGCATGAGTCTAGGACTGAAAGTAGCGACTTTGAATGTTGGAACTATGACAGGAAAAGGTAGCGAGCTGGCTGACATGATGCAGAGGAGGAAGGTGGACATACTGTGTGTTCAGGAGACCAGGTGGAAAGGTAGCAAGGCTACAAGCATAGGAGCAGGGTTTAAGCTTTTTTATCATGGTGTGGATGGGAAGAGAAATGGAGGAGGAGTCTCAATTTCGAAATTGAAGGCATGATGTTCAATGTTGTTAGTGCTTATGCTCCACAGGCAGGATGTGAAGTAGAAGGGAAGGAGAGATTCTGGAGTGAGTTAGATGAAGTCATGCAGAGTACACCCAGAGGTGAAAGAGTGGTCATTGGTGCAGACTTCAATGGACATGTTGGTGCAGACAACAGATGGGGACGAGGAAGTCATCGGCAGGTTTGGTATCCAGGACAGGAACACAGAAGGACAGATGTTGATAGATTTTGCAAAAAGGATGGAAATGGTGAATACTTTTTTTCCAGAAGAGACAAGAGCATAGGGTGACTTATAAAAGCGGAGGTAAGAGCACACAGGTAGACTACATCTTGTGCAGGTGATGTAATTTGAAGGAAGTAAGTGACTGCAAAGTAGTAGTGGTGAGAGTATTGCCAGACAGCACTGATGGTGCTGATGGTGAGGAAAGTGAAGAAGGCAAAGTCAGAGCTGAAGCCAAAGTGGTGGAAGCTAAAAACGGAAGAGTGTCGTGTCTTCAAAGAGTTAAAACAGGCTTTGGGTGGTAAGGAAGTGCTTCCAGTTAACTGGAAAACTACAGCTAATGTGATCCGGGAGACAGGTACTTACGTGTCCTCTGGAAGGAAAGTAGATAAAGAGAATTGGTGGTGGATTGAGGAAATGCAGGAGTATGTATAAAGGAAGAGATTAGATAAGAAGTGGGACATTGAGATGACTGAGTAAACTGGAGTTCAGGGAGATGCAGCCAAAGGCAAAAGTAATTTCAAAGGCCAAACAGAAGGCGTATGATGACTTGTATGCCAGGTTGGAGAGTAAGGAGGGAAAACATGATTTATACAGGTGTGCACAGCAAAGAAATAGAGATTGGAAAGAAGTGCAGAAAGTTGGAGTGATTAAAAACCGAGACAGAAATGTATTGACTGATGACAGAAGTGTGCTGGTAAGATGGAGAGAGTATTTTGAAGAGCTGATGAAGGAGGAAAATGAGAAGAGAGATAAAAGTAAAAGAGGTGACTGTTGAGAACCAGGAAGTAGCAAAGCTTCGTAAGGGTGAAGTGAGGAGGGCATTGAAGAGGATGAAGAATGGAAAGGCAGTTGGTCGTGATGACATACCGGCGGAGTTATGGAAGTGTCTAGAAGAGACTGCAAAGTAGTAGTGGGTGAGAGCGTTGCCAAACAGCATAGGATGGTGGCGAACAAGTTAGACACAACGAGCCAAACTTGTTAACTGACAGTTAAAGAGCCACACCACGTGCTGACCATCTAACACACAGGAACCGCTCTCTTTCTCCCTTGCTCTAACACACACAACTACTGAACACACTTCAGATACATAGATATGGCCTCGAAATTGATGAATATTGAAATTTACACACAATCATGTTGAGTCAGGTGTTTTTACCTTTGAGGAATTCCTTGTCAATATTAGCATGGAGTTGCTAAAATGACGGTGAAGATTTGAATCTTTGAAATGTGATATCGTGGTACTGCATAATAAACCGAGCGATTTGCCATTCTGGTCAATAAAAAGATCACCATCTTCCCATTCTCCCAGAAATGTCCTGTGTTCTACATATTTTCGTTTAATTTTGCATTTTGCCATTCTGACAAAGAGGGTAAGCCCGCATGCAAAGAAAATGTTTACTTAATTTCCCAGCATTAGACGTCATCCTCTCAGATGATTGGCAGTCACTTATGTGTCAGACGCGGCATAAACACCCAACCTGTCAAAATTATTTTAAAATATTATGTTTTTAAATAACCTCTGAATGATTTAAGTGTGTTTTAAGATTAAAAAAACATTAAGAGGTAAGGAGCCACAGTATATAGAAATATGAAAAGAGGCAAAGAGCCACATTCTTATTGATCAAGAGCTCGAGAGCTGCCTGTTCGCCACCCTGCTCTAGACAGTCTTACTCACTCAAAGTATTAATGTCGTAAAATATAGTAATGATTAAGAAATCTTTTTAATTTTTACTTTTATATTTATTGATGATAAAATATAAACATTATTCAGCATACGCATTAAAACACCTTTCAATGCATTCTCTTTATAAACATACAGCACTAGTTTTCAATGCCCACTAGAGGAACGTACTGTATTGCATTAGGCATGAGATGACTGAATTCGGGTTTTAACTGCATTAAGTCCGAGCAGCTCCGCCACGCCTCCCAGCTGGAGCGAGTACAAAACAGAATTTTAGAGTGATAGAGTCAGAGGCGTTCCAAACCAACGAAGCGGTGATGTTGATGGGAGTTAATCCTCTGGCGCAGAGGTGACCTTGCTTTTGTTTATTGGGAGTAAATGAGAATAGTGAATTCAGGGGTGTGCTACGGAGCAGCTCAGCCACACCCCTCAGGAAGTACAGAGTTAGTTAGCGACACAGCGCCAAAATCAAAGTCCCCCAAAACGGACCATAAGAAAAAGGGCATAAAAGAACAAAAAATTTAATCAATTGGATAAACAAAACCAAATGAGAAACATGCTTCACAACAGTAAATAAAATATAACACAAACATTTTAAACATTACCTTATGTCATGTACTGGAATAATAATTAAAAAAGACTTTAATAGTGGAGTGTTTTACAACAGTTCAGACGATTATTCCTCTTCAGGTACTTCTGAAGAAATAAGACTTTCTCCGCAAGAAATGACAGTTCCTCTGAAGAGACATCCAACCTCATTACCTTGTTCTGGTGCTTAAGCAGGCGTTTGAGTGACATCATAGAACTTAACTGGTAATTAAAACACACTAAAAAAAGGGGACAAAGGGACGTTACATCACCTCAACAATCAGCAGGAAGGAGGACAGCCATTGGCTGAATTTGAATCACGTGCGAGCTGCTCGGCAGTCCTCGAATACTCAAACCGTGAGTGCAAAACCGCGAATAGTCAAAGGACTACTGTGTAAGAAAACTGTATAACAGAACGCTCTGATCTTTTTATCCAAGTAAGCTTCATCAACTCTGCCCTCATCATTATCTTAATCTATATGCTGCTCAGCTGATAAGATCACATCTTCACAAACACCAGTCATCACACTTTTATTAACCGATGCCTCTTCATCAACATCAAAATCAACACCACAGTGGGCATAGTTATCATCAGTTTGTTTATATGAAAAAGGTATGAAACATTTAAGTATTTTTGAGGTCTTGACCAATTTTCGTACAAAACTAAACAACCCATGATCCAGCATGTCCAGTCCAGACAAGATTACACACAAATCAACGAATCAAAAAAATTCCATCATGGAATTTTGCATGCAGAGAAAAATACCAATACTCATACAATACTCATATTAAGTTTCTAAAGTACATAATACTGAGCATATGAGATTTTCTTTGACTGAATTGCAATGGAATCATGTCTGTCTTAATATTCCAGCAGTTCCAGCAGACCTGAGGTAAAATACACAGACACACACAAAGCGGTGGGTGACTGCTCATTTGTGCATCTATCACACCATTTGCCCCACTCACTTTAGGCACTACTTTTTTTCACATTTTGTAGACCCACCCATGCATATATTTTCGTCCATTCAAATTGCACTAATTCCTCTGGATGCTGCTGATTTAACCGTTTGCACACTGTGTGTCTGTGTGTGTGTGAGAGAGAGAGAGAAAATCTTCAAAGCTGAATTTTACGGTCAAATTTAACATCTATACTAATGCTGCTAGACATCACAGATGACATTTCACTCTCCTTTTCCAGAAATTGTGTTTTCGCAATCTTATAATTAAACTGA
>CM045751.1:25310000-25387500 GCA_024760905.1 Plotosus lineatus | reverse complement strand
TCCTGCACCACTCTAACATACTTCTCTGCCACTCCAGACTTCCTCATGCAATACCACAGTTCTTCTCTCGGCACCCTGTCATATGCTTTCTCCAGATCCACAAAGGCACAATGCAGCTCCTTCTGACCTTCTCTGTACTTCTATTAACATCCTCAAGGCAAACACTGCATCTGTGTTGCTCTTTCTTGGCATGAAACCAAACTGTTGTTCACAAATGCTGACCTCTGCCCTTAGTCTTGCTTCCACTATTCTTTCCCATAACTTCATCGTATGGCTCATCAACTTTATCCCTCTGTAGTTGCCACAACTCTGCACGTCTCCCTTGTTCTTAAAAATGGGCACCAGAACACTTCTCCTCCCTTCCTCCGGCATCCTCTCACTCTCTAAGACCTTGTTAAATGTTCTTGTCAAAAAATCTACTGCTCCCTCTCCTAGACACTTCCATACCTCCACCGGTATGTCATCAGGACCACCTGCCTTTCCATTCTTCATCCTCTTCAATGCCCTCCTCACTTCACCCTTACTAATCTTTGCTACTTCCTGGTCCTCAACAGTCACCTCTTCTACTCTTTTTTTTTCTCTCTCTCATTTTCCTCATTCATCAGCTCTTCAAAGTACTCTTTCCATCTTCCCAGTACACTTGTGTCATCAGTCAATACATTTCCCTCTCTCTCCTTTATCAATCTAACTTGCTGCACGTCCTTCCCATCTCTATTTCTCTGCTGTGCCAACCTGTATAAATCATTTTCTCCCTCTTTACTTTCCAACCGAGCATACAAGTCATCATACGCCCTCTGTTTGGCCTTTGAAACCGCTACCTTCGCCTTACACTGTGTCTCCCTGTACTCCTGTTTACTCTCTTCGGTTTTCTCAATGTCCCACTTCTTCTGAGCTAACCTCTTCCTCTGTACACACTCCTGCACCTCCTCATTCCACCACCAAGTCTCCTTATCTACTTTCCTTCCAGATGAAACACCAAACATTCTCCTCCCTGTCTCCCTGATCACATTAGCTGTAGTTGTCCAGTAATCTGGAAGAACTTCCTGCCCACCCAAAGCCGGTTTCAACTCCTCCTTGAAGACAACACGACACTCTTCCTTTTTCAGCTTCCACCACTTTGTCTTCTGCTCTGCCTTTGCCTTCTTCACCTTTCTCACCATCAGCGTCATCCTGCACACCACCATCCTATGCTGTTTGGCAACACCCTCACCCGCTACTACTTTGCAGTCACTGACTTCCTTTAAATTACATCGCCTGCACAAGATGTAGTCTACCTGTGTGCTCCTACCTCCGCTTTTATAAGTCACCCTGTGCTCCTCTCTCTTCTGGAAGAAAGTATTCACCACAGCCATTTCCATCCTTTTTGCAAAATCTACCAACATCTGTCCTTCTGCGTTCCTGCCCTGGATACCAAACCTGCCCATCACTTCCTCGTCCCCTTTGTTTCCTGCACCAACATGTCCATTGAAGTCTGCCCCAATGACCACTCTTTCAGCTCTGGGGGGTACTCTGCATCACTTCATCTAACTCATTCTAGAATCTCTCCTCTTTTCGCTCACATCCTGTCTGTGGGGCATAAGCACTAACAACATTGACCATCACCTTTATACACCAGAAAAACGGCCGTGAAGTAGTCTCTCCATTTTGGATCCTGTTTTGATCTTAAAATGTCATTTCAGCGAATCAAATAAAGGTTATAAAGATGATATGCTCGTAAACAATGCAGGCTAGTTGCTCAGGAAGATCTGAAATTAGCACACTGATTGGTTAGCTTGGGCTTGCACATGCGCAGTGCCCGTCACACGTCAACTTCCGGTTTACTTCCTTCTTCTGGTTTAACTGCATGCTGAATTTATCTCCATCTTTCTCTTCAATAACAGTCATTAAGTTTCTTCATAAGATTGTGAATGCATATAATTTCTGGAAAAGGAGAGTGAAATGTCATCTATAATGTCTAGCAGCATTAGTATTGATGTTAAATTCAACGCGAGAATTCGGCTTTGAACAAGCCGGAATTCTTGAAGATTCTTTTGCAGGTGAGTATTTTTCCTCTGCATGCAAAATTTGATAGAATTTTTTTTATTTGATTTTCGTGTAATCTTGTCTGGACTGGACATGCTGGATCGTGGGTTGTTTAGTTTTGTACGAAAATTGGTCAACACCTGAAAAATACTTAAATTATATAATTGTTTTCTTAATTTCAGTGTGATTGTTTTAACCTGAGTTTTTTTTTTTTTCAATCAGTATTATTTCAAGGCATTTGAGCCTTTATATAATGGTCTAAAAGATACATACTGATCTTATTGGAATAAACAGAAATGAAGAAAAAAATAGCTTTTTTTTGGTTACTTTTTGGGGGTTAACAAAGTGACTCACAGGTTTAAAAAGGGCGTGTCCGATTAAAATTAGGATGATTTATCTCTTCCTATCCTAAAACTCTTCCTAGACATGTTTTCTCAAAGTTTTTATATGGCTGAGGTGCATGAAAAAATGTTTGATTGCTCAGTACTAATGATCTTGGACGAAGTGCAATATCTTTGTGCTCATTTTTCTCTAAAACGTCTTTTGAAATTTTTCGTTGAATGCTGACAGAAGAAATGGCATAGCTCGATCAGTTTCCAAGGTATTGACGAACCTTTTGCTGCATTTTGCAGCTTTGGGTCCCCTCTATCTGACTGTGTAAAAATCTCATTTTTGGACACGAGCCTACTTTCAATGGAGTGGCTCACAATTATGAGCCACTTGAAGCACTGATAAGGCAAGAATGGGCTGCAATAAGTCAGGATTTAGTCCAGAATCTGATATCCACCATGCCAAAGCGAATTGCTGAAATTTTGAAGAAGGGTCAACACTGTAAATACTGACTCTCAGCAAAAAATATATGTATTTGCCAATAAAAGTCTCTAAAATATGTAAAATGTGTGTAATTGGTCCCGGGCATACCATAAGTGAGGGTGTGTGGGTGGGGGAGACGCACTACAGTCTCTCAAAACCAAGCAACAAAATTTGCATGAACATAATTTGCATCACTGCCAAAACTTTTGGCCATGACTGACACACTGGTTTTGTGTTCCAAGTTATTACTGTTGGTGCATTTATGTGATACTCCCCATGCTGTCTCTTTATTTAATAATCAACATTTATTCAAAAGAATATATGTTCATCATACATGAAAATTTGATTGAATACATGCAAATTTGGCAGTGCTCCCACACGTTAGTAGACTGTGACTCAATTGTCAGCTGCATTACTTTCATTTTGTTACAACCTTGCTACACTTAAATACAATCACTGAATACACGCTAAATGATAACAATCAAAAGGTGTAGTACGTTCGTACCTTGGCGCTTTGGTCATAAATTGTCAAGTTGTCTATATTTGGGTGTTCATGGAACACAGCTCTGGTGAGTATGCGGGCTTTTAGCACATTTTATAGTTGAGTTTGACATATCATACAGTCCAGTCTTATGTGACAAGATCAGTGTGCTTCACATGCCCTGCTGCGAGCAAGTGGTTGCGATTCATGAATGTGCCAGGTGTAGTGATGGGCTATCCGTGCTAATTGGTGCCTTTTCCATGCACTGTGCGTCTTGTTCTGTGCCACACTGACCCAGCCCTTCTCGCCTCAAGCCCACGTCAAATATTAAACTACTTTCTTTATCTATGTCATAAAGAGAATTAAATCATTATTTTGGGGGCATAGAAATCCAGTTAGAAAACCAAAAGATTATTTATGAATGCGTCTGCTTTTCATCCCTTGTTCCTGCTTTATTCGTCGATATATTGTCTGTGATATGTGACACAAATCTCTATTTTCTTTCTTTGAATCAGCATTGAAGAAATTCTAAGGGTGTTCTGTTGCTCTCTGCCAGTGGGGTGTGTTGGCTTGGGGCAGAGAAAGTGTTCGTCATAAATTGGTGTCAGGAAATAAAAGTTGAGGAGAATAATAATGGCAGCACTGAAAGGTGGTTAAGACTTTTCCAATTGAGTTTTATTTGTATAGTGCTTTTTTTAAAAAATTGACATTTGTTGCAAAGTAGCTTTAGGCAGTGAAAACTATTTTTGTAATTCTCTATAGACAAACATCAACTCTATATCTCTAATAAACAAGCATGTTATGATGTTGGGGGAAAGCCGAACAATGTAGAAAAAACATCACTATAGTTTAACATGAAGTGTCATTGGTTCTCTTCTAACTTTTATGGTAATTGTAGCCCTAAATAATTTTTGTAATAAAGTTTATATCACCAGCAGTGTAATCTCATTTTCAGTTTGCATTTATATTTAGGTCTCTATGGAACATTATGAGCAGGAGAGACAGGCTTCTAAGATGAAAACTTGAACTACTGCGGGACCGGCACCGGAAAAAATGAAAGGCATCATAAGTGGATGGTTTGAGGCTCGATTGGATGGGATAACAATTATAAATCACCAGTTCAAATTTTAAACTCTTGTATGGTTTCCGAGTTAGCGCCTGTTCGGTTACCCCCGTTTCAAGCCCCTGGTTCGGACATTATTTGAAACACTTTTGGGGAGACTATGTAACAAGAATTATTACTTTCTATGAACACTTAATGCCATTTCTCAGTAATTCCTACAACCTAGTTCTGCATTCTAGAGTTTCAGGCCTCTCAGATACAGAAGGCCCTTGACATTCGCGGGGGTACGGTTCCGGGCCTTGCCGCGAATCGAGATAATCCGTGAGTTCTGTACCCGGAAGTAAAACCGCGGGAATGATCAACCGGACGTAAAATACTATGTATCTATTACATGCGCTAAAATATGCTTCTTAAACACATTCTATAGACAGTCTTACTCATTAATACAGTATTAATGTAGTAAAATGTAGTAATGATTAAGAGAGACTTTCTAATTTTGTACTGTGATATTTTTAAATAAAATATATAAACATTATACAGCATATGTATCTATATAATATATATAGAAAGATTTACCATTTTTAATCGGGGGCAGTGGTGGTATAGGGTGCTGGATCGCTGATCCAAAGGTTGGGGGTTCGAGTACCACTCTCCACAAGGTAGTCACTGTCCCCCCCAGTGCGGCTAACTGGGTTATCAAAGGCGGGCCATGTCTCTCACCGTCTATGGTGTGAGGCATGTAAAAGAACCATTGTTGACTTTCGTAAAAAGTAGGCTGCAAAGTCGTCAGCGTGTTTCTGTCCCTTGCTAAAAAGGGTTGTGACAGGAAGGGCATCCGACGTAAAAACCTCTGCCAAATCAAAACGTGCGAATCAGAGGATTCGCAGTGGCGACTCCCGAGTAAAAAGGGAAAAGGCCGAAAGGAAGACAGATAGACCGTTTTTAATCGCCATTTGTGCTTTTACACACACAGGGATGGAAAGGGAAGGCTCAAAACAAGTACATAAAGAACATTTTCAGCCTTACCCAGAATACAGTGCGAGATGGCAGAGTGGATTTATTATTCAAAGGGGAAGCACTTAAGCAGCGCGCTTTCACTGAGGTGAACCGCATTCAGCCCGAGCAGCTCGGCCACGCCCCTCAGCTAGAGCGGACAGAGAACGGAGTTAGAAAACACAGTACGAGTGATTTGAATTAATCTTCTGGCGCAGAAGTGAGCGTCCTTGGGTTTATTGGGAGTAAATGAATTCATATTGGGAGAAGATTGAATTCAGGTGTGAGCCACGCCCCTCAGCCGGAACTGAAAGAAAACAGTTAGATTAGCACAGTTGTCAAAATCCAAGTCCCCCAAAAACACAGACCATAAGCAAAAGAACCTAAAACAACATGAATTGTAATAAATTGGATAAACAAAAAAAGATAAACGTTACACCACAGTACATAAAATGACACACACAAACGTTCTCAACATTAACTGAGGTACTCTACTGGAATAATAATTGAAAGAGTTTAATACTACAGTGCTTTACAACAGTTCAGATGATTATTCCTTTTCAGGCCCTTCAGAGGAAACTGTTGTTTCTTGAGGAGAAAGTCTTATTTCTTCAGAAAAGCCATCCAACGTCATTACCTTTTTCTGGCTCTTAGTCTACGTTTTGAGTGGCATCATAGAGCTTAAGTGGTAATTAAAACACACCAAAAAAAAAAAGGCTCATTGACAACTTGTGTGCGAACGAGGAAAAATACATCATCTTAACCAATCAGCAGGAAGGAGTGACAGTTGCTCCGCAATCCGAGAATATGCGCAGGTGCAAATGCAAAACTGCGAATCGTAAAGGGCTTACTGTACTCCCAATTGAATTGCCTCGCGCATCGCGCTCATTTATTCTTGAGCTTCGACTCAAATTTCATTTTAAGCTAGATAAAAATCTCTCAATTTTGGTACCCAGTCTGTGGTTTTTTTTTTTCCCTCTTCCTTTTTAAAATTGATGAGGGTTTTTCCCCCCCAATTTTTAAAGAACTGGAAATCTTCTTGCGGATATTTATAAACATGAATTAAAAAAAAAAACTGCGAAATATCTCCCTCACAAACTGGCTATGGATGGAAAGCCCGAGATTCACTGCTGAATACGGTAATTAATGGTTTAGACCACGTTTGTCATATCGCACGAGCCGATTTCGTAGATGATGCCTTGCAACCGGGTCGCAGTGAACTTGAGATCTTATCAAAACTAAGGTGCTATAATCAAGCTTGGTGAAAAATCAACACACACTCGGTCTAAAATTGAAATTTTCTATGAACATGGCTGAATTTGGTACCACTGAAACAGGAAGGAAATAAACTTTTAACACAATTAAATTTCTTCAACCTCATTTGTTTTCAAGTTCTGCATTTGGAGGCTGAATTTTGACTATTTTCAGCTGTCAGGCTGTGAATGTCTGTCTTCCTTTTGGCTTTTTTCCCTTTTACTCAGGAGTCGCCACAGCGAATCATCTGATTGGCACGTTTGATTTGGCAGAGGTTTTTACGTCGGATGCCCTTCCTGTCACAACCCTTTAAGCAAGGGACAGAAACACGCTGATGGCTTTGCAGCCTACTCTTTACGAAAGTCAGCAATGGTTCTTTTACATGCCTCTCGCCATAGACAGTGATAACCCAGTTAGCCGCACTGGGGGGGACAGTGACAACCTTGTGGAGAGTGGGACTTGAACCCCCAACCTTTGGATCAGCGATCCAGCGCCCTATACCATTAGACCACCACTGCCCCAGGCTGTGAATAGCTGTCACAATTCCTGAATGTATCATGTGTCAGTGCCGATACCTCGGCGTCGCATATCAGGATGGATCACATGATTTGGAGATCAGAAAGATTAGATTCCCTAGTACCTTTGAAGTAGCATGTGTACCTCAACAAAAAACATAGAGAGGCGGAGTCTGTTTGGTATGCTCATCGTGCTGAGTGCATGCAGGGACTCCTGATTAACGTGATTAACAATTACAGCATAACTTTAAACAAGTAAATTAATAGAATAACCGGAGGGAAGACAAAAATGTATACACTTCTAACATGAGGCAACTAGCCACTCCAGTCCACTTTCTGGTTCAGGAAAAAAGCTCTTCTACAGATCTAACTTCTCAGGAATAAAATCTCGGTTGTTCAAAGTTCTTTAATTGCATAGTATCAATAAGTAAATTATTTAAAAGTTTTCCAGTACTTCATGTTGAGTTTTGAAAGTTATCTGATCAGCTCACTTTGCTTCAGTAACATTTATGAATAGGAGGAACCGGCTCTATTTTTGTGGCATCTCGGTGATTTCACTTTAGTTTCTTCCCATTTGAGGTCTTCAGCTGCTGTAGTGCAGGTTGTGAAGTTTCATCAGGTTTGATTTCATTCTTGATTATTATCAGCAGGATGAAGGCTTTGATCGAGGTCCCAATTTTTAAAATTAATTAATAAATTTTTTTTATTAAATAGGTGCATCTTGCATCATATTATTTTGTCTCCCGCTCTCATTGTTTTCATCTTCTTTTCTCACCTTGCTCCTTGGCAGGTGTTGAAGCTGTGCCTTGTGGAGCAACATAGACAAAAAATGTTTTCTCTGGTTATATGTTTAGGTTAAAGATAAATCTGTGCATTTTATTAATGTTGTTGACACCAATACAAGTCCCCATAAGACTAACACTGAGTGGGCGTGTCAATAAGTCTTGTCACTACTCACACAAGTTTGACATTCATTTATTTATTTTAACAAATGTTTTCTAAGCTGTTCAACAGATTTTAATGTGCTTCAAAGTACATTTTATCCACACCAAGTACATTTATTAAGAATGAAGGGAAAAGTGTACAAGACGGTGATAAGGCCAGCGATGTTGTATGGTTTAGAGACAGCAGTCAGAGTTGGAGGTAGCAGAGATGTTGAGGTTCTCTTTGGGAGTAACGAGGATGGATAGGATCAGGAATGAGTATATCAGAGCGACAGCACATGTTGGATGTTTTGGAGACTAAGTAAGAGAGGCTAGATTGAGATGGTTTGGACATGTTCAGAGGAGGGATAGTGAGTATATTGGTAGTAGGATGCTGAGTTGGATCTAACAGGCAGAAGGCCCAAAGAGAAGATTTATGGATGTGGTGAAGGCGGACATGAAGGTAGTTGGAGTAAGAGTAGAAGATGCAAAGGATAGTGTGAGATGGAGGCAGATCATTTGCTGTGGCGACCCCTGAAGGGAACAGCCGAAAGTAAAAGAAGAAGAAAGTATATTTTATTAACCTTTTGTCATCGTGTGCTCTGTGCCCTTCTAGGAGGATATGAACTTGAATGAAGATAAGAGAGTGCCACTCAGAGAAAAGGATTTGACCACAAAGAGAGAGATGGTCCTTCAGTATATCGTTACAGCAGCAAAAACTGTAAGTTTGGTTTGTCCGGGGGGGGTGTTACAAATACAATCCCCCCACAGACACAGCTGTACTTACACCTTTGTTACACATTCCCTAACCTCGTACTTTCATCTCATAATTATTAACCTTGCATCTAAAATGCCTGAACCCATCCCTTAGACTAATCCAATTTTAATCTCACTCACTCACTAATTTTTCGGACTGCTTACTCATATTCGTGATGTGGGCCGATATTGGGAAAAGGCAGGGCGCACGCTGAACAGCTCCACAGAACATTCTGGGGAAACACACGTGCATACACGTAAGGGCAATTTGGAACTCCAGTATTAGTTATCCTAAAGTGCATGTTTTTAGATAGTGGGAGGAAACTGGAGGACCAGCCTGGGGGAGAACTCATCAGAGGAACTCCTTGAGCTAAGAACTTGAACACAGGACCTTTTTGTTATTAGGCGGAAGTGCTGAGCCCGACGCCATCATGTCTTCACGCCGGTGGTTAAAAACATGTTCTTGTTTTCAGTTTATCGCAAGTTCAAGTACATGCCGGCACACATACACATAGCATGCAGTTAAAGTGTCTATAAAATCATTGGTGCAGCTACATTATCTCACACCGTATTTTCTGGACTACAAGTCGCACCTTTTTTTCATACTTTGGCTGAAGGTGTGACTTGTACTCGAGTGATTTTTTTTTATACATTATTTTATATATTTTACTGATTTTATATTTTTATATCTTATTTATTTTATTTATTTTTTATTTATATTGTCTTATACTCCAGAGTGACTTGTATGTTTTTTTTTTCATACTGACAGCCTCAAAAGGGCGCTCTTGGCTTGTGTGCCAGTATCTGCTCCTCCTATCACTCCTTTACGACTGAAAATGTATCTTTTAGGCTGCCCGTAAATATCAATTTACAGTAATACTTCAGCTAATGAATTTAATCCGTTCTGAGGGCGAGCTCATAAGCCAAAAAGTTCATGAGAGGAAACAATTATTCCCGTAAGAAATACAGAAAACCAATTAATCCGTTCCAACCGCCTCCCAAACTTATGTAATCTGCCACAAACACGTATATTCAACCTAATACATTAAAGATCGACCTGTAAAAACAATAAATATTTAATAATACACGTAGATTAACATTAATAATTAATAAATAATAATAAAACAAGAATAAACAAGTGCATCTGAAATTTTCATACTCCTGACATAGATCGGGCACGCGGACTACTTTTTCATGTTCAGCTCTGATCTCGATCTTCATTTCAAGAGAAATCAGTTTCCACTTCTCGGACTGATGAACCAACTTCTTACAACCCATCTTGGAGACATTAAAAATAAGAGTACAGTAAAAAGTCACAAAATCACAAGCACTGAGAAAAACTTCTGTGTGCGTGCATGCGCTACGAATGCCAGTAAGTGGGGAAAGGCTTGTGATGAACTCACCATAAGGGTCACGTGTTAGCTGAGGTATTACTGTATAAAGACAACCGAGTAGAACACAATGCACCCTCAAAAGAAAATCATATTCTGCAGATTATAAACTGCATGTCGTGCAGTATGCAGCTGGAAACGGTAACCGAGCAGCAGGAAGAAAATATGGATTGAGCGAGAGACTTGTGAGGGACTCTGGAGAAAAGCAGAGGACACTCTCAGTGCAATGATGAAAACAAAGAAAGCTAATTGCGGGCTAAAGGCTCGATGGCCAGAGCTGGAAAAACAAGTTCAGAGATGGGTACTTGAACAACGCACTGGCGGAAGAAGACTTTCGACAGTGCAGTTACGTCTCCACGCCCAGGTCGTTGCCAAGGCGATGAATATAACAGACTTTTCAGGAGGACCTTCTTGGTGTTACAGAATCATGCAGCACAGTGTCTCAGAAAAAGGGACAAAGAGCGTGAATATAGTAACAACTGGCCATGAGAAGTCACACTTCACAGCGGTGCTGGCATGTTGTGGAGATGATCAAAATTACCAACAATGGTCACTTTTAAATGGAAAACCATGACAAAAATCCAATCCCCGCAGTTGCTGTGGCCGGGAATGAGAAACGGTGGCTGGATCAAGATGTAATGAACTTTTGGCTTACAAAGCGTCCGGATGGCTTCTTTAGAACACGCAAAGCCCTGCGTGTGATGAACAGGATGTGAGCGCATATCACGCCATAATTCAAAGATCAATTAAAGCTTTTCAACACCCATCCCTGCCATCATCCCTGGAGGCTTAACCAAAGTACTCCAGCCACTCTCGGTGAACAGGCGCTTTAAGGCAGTTTTACGTCAGCAGTGGGGGAGCAGTGGATGACGGATGGATGGACGTCATGGATGGACGGAGGATGCGCCATGCGACATTCCTGGAAATGATTGGATGGATCAATAAAGCATGGGCTTCAGTGACAACTGACACCATACTGTTGGGATTCAGAAAGGCTGGAATAATAACAGGGACTGATGCCGGGTCTGACGACAGCTGCACAGAAGAGGAAGCAGCGCACCCTTTACTTCCGGAGTTTGTGGAGTTGTTCAGCAGTGACAGAGGATGAAGAGTTCAGTGAATTTGGTGATTTTAGTGAGAGTGAGAGTTCAATACACTAGTTATGTTGTTATTTCGGCGATACTGTAGTTATCTTAACTGTTAATACGTTACATTAACAGTATAATAAACTATTTAGCTTGTTTTTACTTACTGTTTCTTTCCTTTATAGAAATGTCTGTTCTTTGTCTCTGATTTTATAAAATAAATTTTTCCCCAAAACTGCAACTTGTATAGTTTTCTTCTTCTTCTTCGTTGTGCATTTTATGGCTTGTGCGACTTATACTCCGGGAAATACGGTAGCTGGTTTTACCTATAAGTGTAATGAAATGTGCTATACAATGGGTATATGGCAAGACACGTCAAGGTTCCGAGTGTTGTGCATACTGAGATGCTTTCTGCTTACCACGGTTGTAAAGCGTGATTGAATTAGTGCACCCTTTCTATGAATTCTATTGAAAATATTGAGTTATTGTTTATTTTAAATAATGAGCAAGCTCTAAAGTTAAAAGTAGGGTGTCCAGTCCAAGGCAGGATTGAGGATTTTGAGGGTTTAATAAAATTAACATGGGGGGGGGGTATTGTGCACACAGCCATAGAACTACATATTTTATACTCTGTAACCTTTCCAATGTTTGTGCAGTGGCTTGATTTGTATTCTGGGATCCTCATCGCATTTTTATGTTAAACGAAAATTCATTTTTGGTCTGTTCCAAAAATGGGTCTGCAGAAGCCCCTTGGCCAGAAAATTAACCTTTTACCTTGATACTTGATGTTTAAGGCCTAAACATGTTGCACGACAAATTGTACTTTTTTTGTTCCAAGTTAAGCAGTAAAGCTTGTTCTTTGCCTAAGCAATTAGGTAGACTGCTCATGGCAATTAAGAGACTACACTGAAATTGTTGTGGCAGAGGAATCAGGTCGCTCAGGACACACTTTCTCTGTTCTTTAGAAAAAAAGCAAACTGATAAGCCTCTGACTGTCTGTCTTGCATGCAAAACAAATTTGCTAGTTACAATAGTGCATGCCGACTCCACTGAGCACAAAATCTACATGCAGAGCATGAAGCGGTAGATAAATGGCACGAGTCACCATTTTTTTCTCTCAACCAAATTTTCCAATTTAATGCTCTTGTCACTTTCTCATGTGTTCATCTGCAGAAAAGAGAGCACTTGCAAGAAGAGAGGGAAAGTTTAATTATCATGGCATGCTATTAACGCCTGTGTAAATTCAATTATTTTGGAGTCCTGGGAGATTTTTTGGGATTGCTGAAATTATGCATGCCCATAATTGTTTGTCAAACGGTGCTTTCAGAGCACTGAAACATAGACTGGACAATCCTGATAAACAAAATAAGATGTTATCGAATACTGTAATAATTTTGAAATCTTGAAATAATGTGTGATCTGGTAAACTTGACATTGTTCAAAATGAGAATTATCTTGAATTACGACATTATGAAGGGATATGTGCCATATACAGTGTAACCTCGGTACTCAACCACAATTTGTTCCAGACGGCTGGTCGAATTCCGGATCTATTTTTCCCATTACGAATAATATAAATGGTCTTAATCCGTTCCGTCGTCTTTTGAACAGAAGTTAACGGTAGTGTCACTCATACCAGAGGTTCGCAAATTAAGTGAAAAAATGATTGAATACATTACACTTAAATAAAAATCACAGTATACTTAAAGCATGAGAGCAATAAAGATAAGAATTTTTACTTTTGTAGTAGTGAGCAGTTGGCATGCGTAAATGTTGGAGCGGGAGAGCGGAGGCGGATCCCCTTCCTTAACACCTTCAGGAAAATCAGCCAAAGGTGTTTTTTCTCTCTTGCTACTTGCTTTGGCGTGGATAACTCTCCTTCAGGATGTCCCTTTCTTGAAGAACATTTCTAACGTGGCTTCTTTTCAAAACCTTATGGAAGTGGCTCATTGAAAGTGTTCACAGCGCTGCTAGCTTTAGCCTCATCGGGGTGATGCATAGTATCAACAACTTCCAGACTTCCACAAAGTGTGCATTTCCCCTCCCTCTTGGTCTGTTTTTTTCTCGTTCATTCTCGTTTTTACTTGCGCTTCTTTAGCGGTGATTGTCTTCCGGGATCAAAAAAAAACAAAAAAACAATTCCGGATTTTTTTGTCAAATTCCGATTTGTTCAACCTCTAAAGCATTCGAGTTCCGAGGTTCCACTGTATTTGAGTGATATTAACAATTCCGATGTGTTTCGTGGACGGCGTTCACTGATCTCCCCCCAACCTGCCCAGGAGTTTATTAACCCAAGCTGTGCCCCATACTGAACCCTAAAATGCCATCCATTTTTCTGCATAACCAACATGTATTTTATATATTGGGTTTACATGAGTAAACCAATAGCTCTTGTATTGTCCTTTTCAAAAACGTCCTTTTTTTTTTTTCTCGGTCAAAAAAGGGCGATTTCTGGTCACATGACCAGAAATCCATGATGGCCACCATGCTTTGGATCACTCAAACATGGCTAAACAGGTGACTCTAGTATTATTTATCATTTTTGAGAATGATTTTGTTGTAGCAGGATTGTTGCTCAATGTAAGAGGACCTGAAAAAGGAAAACAGAATTGAAATATCTCTACAGGCATCCCTTGAATATCGCGGATAATCTAGACCATATTCGAAAAACCACGAAGTAGGAATGCCCCCCCCCCCCATTTCTACCATGTTGTTTCATTTTTATATGCTTTCACGTCTATACAATATCAAGAAGTGCACATTAAACATTGCACAGTTATATGCATATGTAAATACTGTAATGTATTAATATTGAAATATAATTTATATATAAATACTTTATGTACTGTACTCACCTGAAAATAGCTCTTCTCTGCGGTGCAGGACGTTCACAAACACTATATGATCACAAAATCACAAAAAAATCCCGCGGGAATGTGCGAGGCAACAGGGTCACACGTCTAAGCCAATCAAGCTTACGAGATTGGCTTAGACGTGTGACCCTGTTGCCTCGCACGTCTAAGCCAATCTCGTAAGCTTGATTGGCTTATGAGATTGAGTTGAGTGGGCGGGAGGCAATAGCGACACGCGTCTAAGACTTATTATTTCAGCTCAAAAGCATGACGGATACCCTCACTTTTTGTCAAACTCCATTTTTAACTTTCTTCATCTCCTTTCATTGACATTCGGGATGCGTCCCTTAACTAAGTCCATTTCTGAACAATTGTTCCAAAAGAAAGTTTTTCCCACTGAATAAGTTGCCATGTCCTGGTTAGTAATAAGCTGTAGAATTATTGATTCTAAGCTATAGATTATGGTGAGGTTTTTTCTCTATAATCAAACTCTCACTCACTTTGCAGTTACCATTGTGGAATCCATGCATAATTGCACAAGTATTTGTAACTTTTCCCCCCACCCTCCTTTCGTCTTTGATCAGAGAGCTTCAATTGCTTTTTTGAGGGAGAACATTGAGACCTGATAGTTTTGATTACATCCGATAGTTTTTCTGTAGTAGTTTGTAATGTTTCATTGGTTGTTGTACATTTACCAAGAGAACACCCAAATTTTTTCCTCTTTTTAAAGCACGGTGGAACAATCACATGTGTTGTTACTCATGAACATTATAGAAATTCCCCAGTGGCAGGGGGGTCTTGAAATATCGTGTAAACTATCTTTTACAGGCAGTGAATGCTTCATTTGTGAGCCACTCCACAGAAAGTAGGCTCTTGGGTCCAAAAATGAAAAATAAGATTCTTTTACACAGTCAGATAGAGGAGGCCCAAAGCTGCAAAATGCAGCAAAACGTTTGTCAATACCTTAAAAACTGACTATGCCATTTCTTGTGGAAGCAAATTTCGACATTTTAGAGAAAAATGAGCTGAAAGATTGCCCTTCTTCCAAGATCATTAGTCCTTAGCAAGTTTTATTTTAGCAAGTTTGCATTTCAGCCATATAAACTTTTAGAAAACGTGTCAAGGAAGAGTTTTAGAAAGAGATAAGAGAAATCATCCACATTTTTATTGCCACGCCCTTTTTAAACCCATAAGTCACTGCGGTAAGCCCCAAAAATTAACAAAAAAAACGACCTTGTTTATTCCAAGATCATCAGTTTGTATCTTTTTGACCATTATATAAAGGTTCAAATGCCTTCAAATGATACGGATTTAAAAAAAAAAGTGTACGGTTCAAACAATCACACTGAAATTAAGAAAACTATATACTCGTCCTTAAGTTCATTACTCAAAACCGCAATCATGGGTAAGACTGCCGACCTGACTGCTGTCCAGAAGGCCATCATTGACACCCTCAAGCAAGAGGGGAAGACACAGAAAGAAATCTCTGAGCGAATAGGCTGTTCCCAGAGTGCTGTATCAAGGCACCTCAGTGGGACGTCTGTGGGAAGGAAAAAGTGTGGCAGAAAATGCTGCACAACCAAAAGAGGTGACTGGACCTTGAGGAAGATTGTGGCGAAGAGCCAATTCCAGACCTTGAGGGACCTGTGGAAGCAGTGGGCTGAGTCTGGAGTAGAAACATCCAGAGCGACCGTGCACAGGCGTGTGCAGGAAATGGGCTACAGGTGCCACATCCCCCAGGTCAAGCCACTTTTGAACCAGAAACAGCGGCTGAGGGGAATGACCTGGGCCACAGAGAAGCAGCACTGGACAGTTGCTCAGTGGTCCAAAGTACTTTTTTCGGATGAAAGCAAAGTTTGCGTGTCATTTGGAAATCAAGGTGCCAGAGTCTGGAAGAAGACTGGGGAGAAGGAAATGCCAAAATGTCTGAAGTCCAGTGTTAAGTACCCACAGTCAGTGATGGTCTGGGGTGCCATGTCAGCTGCTGGTGTTGGTCCACTGTGTTTTATCAAGGGCAGGGTCAATGCAGCAAGCTATCAGGAGATTTTGGAGCACTTCATGCTTCCATCTGCTGAAAAGCTTTATGGAGATGAAGATTTTCATTTTTCAGCACGACCTGGCACCTGCTCACAGTGCCAAAACCACTGCTAAATGGTTTACTGACCATGGTATTACTGTGCTCAATTGGCCTGCCAACTCTCCTGACCTGAAACCCATAGAGAATCTGTGGGATATATTGAAGAGAAAGTTGAGACACACCAGACCCAACACTGTGGATGAGCTTAAGGCCGCTATTGAAGCATCCTGGGCCTCCGTAACACCTCAGCAGTGCCACGGGCTGATTGCCTCCATGCCATGCCACACTGAAGCAGTCATTTCTGCGAAAGGATTCCCGACCAAGTATTGAGTGCATAACTGAATATAATGATTTGAAGGTTGGCTTTTTTTGTATTAAAAACACTTTTCTTTTTTTAATTGGTCACATGAAATATGCTAATTTTTTGAGATAGGGATTTTTGGTTTTCATGAGCTGTATGCCAAAAAGACCTGAAATATTTCAGTTGGGGTGCAATGAATCTAAAATATATGAAAGTTTAATTTTTATCAGTACATTACAGAAAATAATGAACTTTATCACAATATGCTAATTTTTTGAGAAGGGACTAGTATAAGAAAACTATTTAACAAAACTCTCTGATCTCTTTATACAAGCTTCATCAACTCTGCGCTCAGCATCATCTTCATCTATATCCTGCTCAGCAGATAAGATCACATCATCTTCACAAACACCAGTCATCACACTTTTATTAACAGATGCCTCCGCATCAAAATCTTCAACACAGCTGGCATAGTCATCATAGTTTGTTTATATGTAAAAGGTATGAAACATTTAAGTATTTTTCAGGTCTTGACCAATTTTCGTACAAAACAACACACGATCCAGCATAGATTACCCACAAATCAAATGATCAAAAAAATTCCAGAATCAAACTTTGCATGCAGAGAAAAATACCAATACTCATACACTACTCATGTTAAGTTTGTAAAGTCCATAATACTGAACATATGGGATTTTCTTTGATTGAATTGCAATGGAATCATTAATTAATTAATATTCCAGCAGTTCTAGCAGACCCGAGTTAACACACACACACAGAAAGCAGTGGGTGACTGCTCATTTGTGCATTTATTGCACCATTTGCACTCCTTTGCCCCACTCAGTTCAGGCACTAATTTTTTCACATTTTGTAGACCCACCCGTACATATATTTTCTCCATTCAAATTGCACTAGTTCATCTGGATGCTGCTGATTTAACTGTTTGCACACTGTGTGTGTGTGAGAGAGAGAGAGAGCGAAATCGTCTTCAAAGCAGAATTCTAGCGTCGAATTTAACATGTATACTAATGCTGCTAGACATCACAGATGACATTTTACTCTCCTTTTCCAGAAATTGTGTACTGTATTCACAATCTTATAAATAAACTTAATGTGATTGAAGAGAAAGTTGGAGATAAGTTCTGAATGCGGTATACTAGAGTCAGGAAGTACAGATGCTCCCCGAATTACGTTTTTAATTGGTTCCGGACGGCCGAACATAAGTTGTTACAGTGACGTATGATGTGTAACGTATGATGCTCATACTGTACTATACATCCATAAATACCATTACCGTATCTCATAAAACATCCCTAAATAAATTATTATAAACATAACATTGTAAAATAATATCAAATATATCAAATATCATCAACATGAATTTCAAATAAGTCACTTATTTATACCGAGTCACTTCATATGAAGCTTAAAACTGTGAGGCGCTCAATACCGAAAGTAGTGTACTTGCAAAAGTAGTATACTTGCTGTGGGTTATACGGACTTCCGGTCTTTCAAGTGAGTAAGTGAGTACTCAGCCTGCACTGATGAGAGAGAGAGAGAGGGAGAATGAAGCTTCACTCTTTAGTTTTTAGTTTAGTTTTTTAAGTTGCTTTAATTCAGTAAATGGTCAAACAGGGACTGCGCTTTGAATTCATGTCTTGTGGGTGTAGCCTGCAGCGCACGCGTGAGAGAGAAGGAATAACCCTTTAGTTTTTAGCTCGAAGCTTAGGAGCAGGGTTTAAGCTGTTTTATCATGGTGTAGATGGGAAGAGAAATGGAGTAAGAGTCATCTTGAAGGAGGTGTTTGTCAGGAATGTTCTAGATGTGAAAAGAGTGTCAGACAGAGTGAGGAGTCTCAAGTTAGAAATTGAAGGCGTGATGGTCAATGTTGTTAGTGCTTATGCCCCACAGGCAGGATGTGAGCAAGAAGAGAAGGAGAGATTCTGGAGTGAGTGAGATGAAGTGATGCAGAGTACCCCCAGGGGTGAAAGAATGGTCATTGGGGAAGACTTCAATGGACATGTTGGTGCAGGAAACGGAGGGGACAAGGAAATGATGGGCATGTTTGGTATCCAGCACAGGAACACAGAAGGACAGATGTTGATCGATTTTGCAAAAAGGATGGAAATGGCTGTGGTGAATACTTTCTTGAAGAAGAAACAGGAGCATAGGGTGACTTATGAAAGTGGAGGTAAGAGCACACAGGTAGACTTCATCTTGTGCAGGTGATGTAATTTGAAGGAAGTTTGTGACTGCAAAGTAGTAGTGGATGAGTGTTGCCAAACAGCATAGGATGGTGGTGTGCAGGATGATGCTGATGGTGAGGAAGGTGAAGAAGGCAAAGGCAGAGCAGAAGACAAAGTGGTGGAAGTTGAAAAAGGAAGAGTGTCAGGTTGTCTTCAAGGAGGAGTTGAAACAGGCTTTGGGTGGTCAGGAAGTGCTTCCAGATGACTGGACAACTACAGCTAATGTGATCAGGGAGACAGGTAGGAGAATACTTGATGTGTCATATGGAAGGAAAGTAGATAAGGAGACTTGGTGGTGGAATGAGGAAGTGCAGGAGTGTGTAGAAAGGAAGAGATTAGCTAAGAAGAAGTGGGACATTGAGAAAACCGAAGAGAGTAAACAGGAGTACAGGGAGACACAGCGTAAGGCAAAGGTAGCAGTGTCAAAGGCCAAACAGAGCACGTTTGATGACTTGTATGCTCGGTTGGAAAGTAAGGAGGGAGAAAATGATTTATATAGGTTGGCACAGCAGAGAAATGGAGATGGGAAGGACGTGCAGCAAGTTAGATTGATAAAGGACAGAGAGGGAAATGTATTGACTGATGACAGAAGTGTGCTGGGAAGATGGAAAGAGTACTTTGAAGAGCTGATGAATGAGGAAAATGAGAGAGAGAAAAAAGAGTACAAGAGGTGACTGTTGAGGAGCAGGAAGTAGCAAAGATTAGTAAGGGTGAAGTGAGGAGGGCATTGAAGAGGATGAAGAATGGAAAGGCAGTTGGTCCGGTCCTGATAACATACCGGTGGAGGTATGGAAGTGTCTAGGAGAGGTAGCAGTAGATTTTCTGACAAGAACATTTCACAAGGTCTTAGAGAGTGAGAGGATGCCAGAGGAATGGAGAAGTGTGCTGGTGCCCATTTTTAAGAACAAGGGAGACGTGCAGAGTTGTGGCAACTACAGAGGGATAAAGTTGATGAGCCATACGATGAAGTTATGGGAAAGAATAGTGGAAGCAAGACTAAGGGCAGAAGTCAGCATTTGTGAACAACAGTTTGGTTTCATGCCAAGAAAGAGCACAACAGATGCAGTGTTTGCCTTGAGGGTGTTAATGGAGAAGTACAGAGAAGGTCAGAGGGAGCTGCATTGTGCCTTTGTGGATCTGGAGAAAGCATATGACAGGGTGCCGAGAGAAGAACTGTGGTATTGTATGAGGAAGTCTGGAGTGGCAGAGAAGTATGTTAGAGTGGTGCAGGACATGTATGAGAGATGTAAGACCGTGGTGAGGTGTGATGTTGGTGTGACAGAAGAGTTCAAGGTGGAGGTGGGACTGCATCAAGGGTCAGCTCTGAGCCACTTCTTGTTTGCTATGGTGATGGACAGGCTGACAGACGAGGTGAGACAAGAATCTTCATGGACTATGATGTTTGCAGATGACATCGTGATCTGTAGTGAGAGCAGAGAACAAGTGGAGGAAAATCTAGAAAGGTGGAGGTATGCCCTGGAAAGAAGGGGAATGAAGGTTAGTCTCAGTAAGACAGAATACATGCGTGAACGACAAGGACCCAAGAAGAACGGTGAGGTTACAAGGGGCAGAGATAAAGAAAGAAAGGTGGAGGATTTTAAGTACTTGGGCTCAACAATCCAGAGCAATGGAGAGTGTGGAAAAGAGGTGAAGAAGCACGTGCAGGCAGGTTAGAATGGATGGAGAAAAGTGTCTGGTGTGATACTCTCCTATCGGCAAGAATGAAGGGAAAAGTGTACAAGACGGTGATGACGCCAGCAATGTTGTATGGTTTAGAGACAGTGGCCCTGGGGAAAAGACAGGAGTCAGAGTTGGAGGTAGCAGAGATGAAAATGTTGAGGTTCTCTTTGGGAGTAACGAGGATGGATAGGATCAGGAATGAGTAAATCAGAGGGACAGCACATGTGAGATGTTTTGGGGACAAAGTCAGAGAGGCTAGATTGAGATGGTTTGGACATGTACAGAGGACGGATAGTGAGTATATTGGTAGTAGGATGCTGAGGCTGGAACTACCAGGCAGAAGGCCCAGAGGAAGACCAAAGAGACGATTTATGGATGTGGTGAAGGTGGACATGAAGGTCGTTGGAGTAAGAGTAGAAGATGCAGAGGATAGGGAGAGATGGAGGCAGACCATTTGCTGTGGCGACCCCTGAAAGGAACGGCTGAAAGGAAAAGAAGAGAAGCATTCAGTAAATGGTCAAGCAGGGAATGCACTTTGAATTCCACCTCTTGTGAATAAACATGTGCATTGTAATACATGTGAGTGAGAGAGAGAAAGAGAGAGAGAGAGAGAGAGACAGGGGTGTGTGTGTGTGTCTGTTCATAAAAAATGTTTAATAATAGTTTAATATATCAATAAAATGTTTAAATGGTTTAATAAATACTTTTCCTTTACTTTTAATACATTTCATACGAAATTGGTGTACTTTTATCATTTTTAAAGGGTTTGTGGGGTTTATCCAGTGCAAAGACTGGAGCCTTGGAACGAATTAGGCGTTTAACATGTAAGATGCGACCCCTACTTATAAAATCCCTGCAATACGAAAAGGGCTCTGGAACGGATTAATTTCGTAAGTTGGGGGCACACTGTGTGTGTGTATGTATGTGTATATATGTGTGTGTGTGTGTGTGTGTATATATATATGTATATATATATATATATATATATATATATATATATATATATATATATATATATATATATATATACACATACATACAGACACACATGTCTATGTATGTGTGTGCGTGCGTGGGGTGGCCTGGTGGTAATTCAAGTCCCACTCCCCACAAGGTTTTCACTGTCCCCCTAGTGCAGCTAACTGGGTTATCAAAGGCCGGCCAGGTGAGCGGCATGTAAAGGAACCGTTGATGACTTTCCTAAGCCATCAGTGTCCCTTGCCAAAGGATTGTGTCAGGAAGGGCATCCGACATAAAAACCTATGCCTAATCAAATATGCGAATCAGATAATTCGCTTTGGTGACCTCTGGAAAAGCAAAAAAAGCCGAAAGGAAAAGGTGTTTGTGTGTACACGCATACATACAGGAGGCTCCTGTTTTTCGCGATGGTTTGGTTCTGGTCTTTCCTGCGGATCAAAAAAACCCATGAGTTATTCATGCAGTTTTAAAATCCTATGTATGATTTTTCAAGCTCTAAAATATGCTTCTTAAACTTATTCAATAGACAGTCTAAATCATTAATACAGTAATAATGTAAAATGTAGTAATGATTAAGTTGAAACATTTTAATTTTGTATTGTGATTAGTTGTATATATTTTTACTCGCCTATTTATTGGAATTTTGCAAGGAATCAAGTTAGTTAATTTTGGACCTTCGATCTGTCAAGCAGGGAATGCGCTTCGAATTCCACGTCTTGTGGGCGTGGCCCGCAGCGCAAGAGAGAGATTTACAAGGGTGTGTGTGTGTGTGTGTGCGTGCGTGCGTGTTAATAAAAAATGTTGAATAATGGTTTAATGGATGACTATACTAAGAAAATACTAACTTGTAGCAGGTATGCTCACTAGTTGAACACCAGATGTTTGTTGTGATTTGTCGTGTTATGTGATCATGCTACAAATTAGTTCATAATTATTTCATAATTTTCCACAGTAATGATAAGCCATAGGGCTAGGCTACTTGAATTATGTGGGTTTATCTACACTGAAATAACCTTAGTATTTTTTACGTGATTTCAGCGTTTTTGATTAGTGTTTATGCATGTTACGAAACAAGAATGAACTTGTTTGGCTTTTTTTTTTTTTTTTTTTTAACATGACATGCTCTGGCCCTGTCGCCCCCTTGACCCCCAGCTGAAATATTTCATTTCCGTTCTTTCTAAATCCATTTCCTCTATTTTTTTTCTAAACCTAACTGGGATCCCTGTAATAAACTTGTAAACTTACTATGGTACACACTCGGTGATGTATGTGTACAGTATGTGCGTACGCACATTCACATTGGAAGACCACTACTTGTACATCTTTATCGAATACTCATGTATGCATACGGGTATAGGCTACACACACACGTGTAGGAGTAGCTTACGCAGGCGGTTCAGGGACAACCAACCGGCTGGATGCAGCACAGGGGCCATTCATGGTCTTGTCCACACTACGGCAGTATCACTTTAGACTTGATCAGAATTGATCTCACCACACACATCAACACCAGTGGTGCCAAGATCTTTTCCTGAGGTAGTTCTGGGAATGATTGATATTACAAAACCAAGCTTGTGTTTAAAGTCAAGAGAGTTGAGCTAGCATTTGTTTGGTGTACTGTTTGATATATTAGACCCAGCACCAGAGTGTAAATGCCAGTGGAGTCACCGGAACTTAAGTCACAGTCAGCGTCACAACTGACGAAATGAAAAAGGCCCAGCAGTTACACTATTACGTGTGTGCGCTTGTGAGCCCAGGCTCAGTTCTGATTCTAAGGTCTCAGGACCATCCTGTTTTCATCCTAATTCATCTGATGATCAAGACTCTGCAAGATGGTGGCTCTCAGACAACACCAAGCAATCAAAACCGCATGTACTTTTCTCAACCTTAATGTCACCTTAACACTGGTGGGTGTCTGCAAAACTAATTTACTTTGGGGGGGAAAAGGTTAAGCTGGAAATGTGAAGTGACCAGTGAAAAGCATTCGAAAGTTCAGAAAGGCTCCATATTTGTTATTGAGACTTGATCCATCACTGGCTTACATACAGTAACACAGTTGTCTCTCTCCAGACGTGCTGTTCTTTTGCAGCCAGACATGCTATGTGCTAGATCTGCTCTGGCCCTCACATTCCATTTTTGAGTTTTTGACCTTTATTTTGTACTGTAAAGTGACTGTGCAGGATTTGACGAGTCCTTTTTGTGTCTCAGTGTGAAATGCGATCACACTTCAGAGGGGTGTGCTCGAATTTAATTGTGCCAAAGTTATAATGTCATGAATAAATGGGCATCCAGGTGAGAGCACTTAAATACTTTAAAGATTGTAGTGGGGTGGGATTTGACAAAGTAAAAAAAAAATCTTTGTGCGGCTTTTTTTTTTTTTTTTTAATACAGTGGGCCCTTAACATTTGCGGGGGTTCGGTTCCGAGCCCTCCCGCGAATCGATATAATCCGCGAGCTCTGTACGTGGAAGTAAAACCCCATGTATGATGTCACGTGCGCGAATGAGCAGCCGGCAGTAAAATACTATGTATCTATTATGTGCAAAATATGCTTCTTAAACACATTCTATAGACAGTCTTACTCATTAATACAGTATTAATGTAGTAAAATGTAGTCATGATTAAGAAAAACTTTTTCATTTTGTACTGTGATATTTAGTAATAAAATATATAAACATTATACAGCATATATTGTTGTAAAGCACTCGTTTAAAAGTCTTTTTCAATTATTATTCCAGTTATAGTACCTCAGTTAATTCTGAGAATGTTTGTGCATGAGATTTTATGTTCTGTAGCATGTTTAACAAATGATACCAAAAGGATAAACTTTATTATGCTTCACGTCCTTTTACATTGAAATTGGAGTGACGTCTTGGAATGACGTGTCCAAGATGGCGCTGCCTGGAGGGCAACCTCGTGGAGTTTTCAGAGTCAAATTGTTTTTGTTTGTTTAATTTGTTTATGATTTGCACTATACTCGTCTATGATTGGTCGACCCTACTACAGCATGAACAGCTTCAGCTTCGGGCAATAACTTATATCTTGAGCAGCTATGCTATGCCCAGGCGGAGTTCTGAGATTTTCTGGCGCTTGGTTAGGAGCTCAATGCTAGCAGTTAGTGGCTAGGCCCAGGCGGAGCTCTGAGAGGCTTGGTTAGCATTTCCTGGCGAACAAGCCAAGTTGAGCGTGCCGAGTTATAACTTAGCAGTGTATAACTAAGCAGAGCTGACATGCTATGGTAGGCAGCGAGCCGCATCCCAGCTATCCCAGTATTGCCGGAAGTGCTAACCAAACCTCTCAGAGCTCCGCGCTCAGCCGGTAGCCACTAGCCAACTGCTAGCTAACCGCTAGCATGAAGCTCCGTAGCATAGAATAGATAGATTATTGCATGCTTAGTTGCCCGAAGCTGCTCATAGACGAGCATAGTGCAAAACATGAACAAACAAATAAAACAAATTAAAACGAACAAAGAAACAATTTGACTCTGAGAACTCCGCGACGTCGCCCTCTGTGCAGCACCATCTTGGACACGCTACTCCAACTTCAATGTAAAAGGACATGAAGAGTACTGTTAAAAATACTACAGAACATAAAATCTCACGCATAAATATGAACTTAGAAAAAGATTTTAATACAACAGTTCAGAGAAAGGAGAAAGTCTTATTTCTTCAGAAGAGACATCCAGCGTTTTCTATCGCTTAGCCAGAGAAGACAGTGTTTGAGTGGTATCATAGAGCTTAACTGGTAATTAAAACACACAAAAAAAGAGGCTCATTGACAACTTGCGTGCGAATGAGTAAAAAGGGGTGGGACATCAGCTCGACCAATCAGCAGAAAGGAGGACAGCCATTGGCTGAATTTGAATCATGTGCCGGTTGCTGAGCAGACCGTGTGTACTCAAATTGCGAGTGCAAAACCGCGAATAGTCAAGGGCCTTCTGTACAAATTACACTTCTGTTTTGATATTTTTTTTCCAATGGCAACCAAATTTAGAAGCAGGCATTATTTTTGTGATTTGTTTCAGATGTCCAGCCCCTTTGCCACTCTTAAGTTTTTACTTCTGAACTTTTTAAATTAAGATGCTCACTCAGGTTGAGAAAACCTGTGTTGTAAGTTCTTGGTAATTTGTTGCTGAATCATGTCGGTAACCCAAGCAGAACATGGATACTCCGATTGTTTATATACGATAGTATAGTTACCATCTCCACCAGTGTAGCCTGCTGTACATTCCTAGCTCTCTACCCTTGTCCCGCTTAATTCAAGGGTGCTGGAACATCTGCTTGGTTCATTTTTTTTTTTTTTTAATGCCTTTCCAAAAGTAATCAATTCTTTGATGGGAATTGGGTTAATTATCACACATCATTGACTCGACTTTACAGGCAGGTCCCATGCCAAAATATAAACAAATGTTTTGTCGGAACAAGTTTAATCAGTCCTACCACAGTTCTTTTTTTTAATTTTTTTTTTTTACAAAGCTCAGAAACACTTTCTTGTATAGTTGTAGTATAATGGCACAAAGATAAGCTTTTAAGTTCATATTTTTGAGAGGTTGAGAGATTTTATTGAAAATGAGTCTTTCATTATGTTCACACATAATGAAATCTTGTACTCGGCTCTCAGCATTGAGTGCATGCAAGTTAAAAAGGTCCACACGAGACAAACCACAATTAATGCTGTCAAGAGCAGAATATAAACAAGTACAGTGATACCTCAGCTCACGAACATAATTGATTCCCAGAAAGTGTGTGTAAGGCGAAAAGTTCGTCTTCTGAACATTTATTTCCCATAAGAAACCATTAAAATGAGAATAATCCGTTCCCAGTTCCCCATAAAACATAATTTTCTACTAAATAAGCCTTAAAACTACACAAAAATATACCTTATTTTATGTATAATAAATGTGCTATTGTATTGTAATTAAAGAAATAAACTGTACTGTATAATAAAGTGGTTTTATTTACCTTTGTGATGGTAGTTGATGGCTTGATGGAATGGAGTGGGAGGAGGAGGGAGGGAGGGACTTACTGTTTGGAAGGAGTGTTTGGAAACGCCTACTGTTTGGAAACACCCTTAGCCACACACGCACCCTTAATAGCTTCCTTGTTCTTAAGGATGGTAGCAATGGTAGACTTAGCGTACTGGTACTGGGACGCTGAGTCACACAAACGCACACCTCGTTCGTGTTTTTCAATGATCTCCGCCTGTGGTGGGGTCTTTTTCGGTCCCATAATAGCAAAAGTACACTCAATATGGTCCAAAATGTCGAGCAAACACAAACCACTTCCGCACTCAAAGAAAGGGGGTGACGAACTGTGACGCCGTGAGCGTGCGTCAGCTTCTCGTGGCCGCCACCGTGGTGCTGTTCGACCGCGTGGTGGTTTGGTTCGTCCGCCGAAAACTAGTTTGTCAGCAGAGACTATATGCTCGCAAATTTAATGTTCTTGAGGCGAAAAGTTCGTGAGCTTAAGCGTTCGTCAGCGGAGGTTTTACTGTAATTCTATACACTAAGCTGTCAGTAAAAAAATCTAAAATAGGAATGTAAACTTTGTACCTATGAATGAGAACTGAACACTGATATTTACAACCAGATGTTTCAACTATTACCAATCTTATTTATAGGTACCAGCTTTGACTAGTTATTATATGAACCAAGTTAGGTTCTATATTTAAAGTGTACCTGTTGTGCAGTTGTTTTACTCACTCTTTAAAATGAACATGTACGACATGGTTTCAACTGACAATGTCAGTCTTTGCCACTCATCAAGTCGACGGGAGTGCTGCTGCTGATGCTTTTCCTTTTGGCTGTTCTTTTCAGGGGTCTTCACAGCGAATCACCACACATCACACCCGGCACTTTTCTCTAGCCATTCCAACCAGCCTGCACACACTTCACCCATTTTCCACACTCTCCATTGCTCTGGACTGTTCAGCCTAAGTACTTAAAATCCTCCACCTTCTTTATCTCTGCCCCCTGTAACCTCACCGTTCCTCTTGGGTCCTTGTCGTTCACACACATGTATTCTGTCTAACTGAGGCCAACCTTCATTTCCTCTCCTTTTCAGGGCATATCTCCACCTCTCTCGATTTTCCTGCACTTGTTCTCTGCTCTCACTACAGATCACAATGTCATCTACAAACCTCATAGCTCATTGAGATTCTTGTCTGATCTCATCTGTCAGCCTGCCCATCACCATAGCAAACAAGAAGGGGCTCAGAGCTGACCCTTCATGCAGTCCCATCTCCACCTTGAACTCTTCTGTCACACCGACAGCACACCTCACCACTGTCTTACATCTCTTTCTACATGTCCTGCACCACTCTAACATACTTCTCTGCCACTCCAGACTTCCTCATACAATACCACAATTCCTCTCTCGGCACCCTATCAAGTGCTTTCTCCTGATCCACAAAGGCACAATAATAGCTTCCTCTGAACTCCTCTGAACTTCTCTATGAATGTCCTCAAAGCAAACACTGCATCTGTGGTGCTCTTTCCTGACATGAAACCAAACTGTTGTTCAGAAATGCTGACCTCTGCCCTTAATCTTAGCTAAGCACTATTCTTTTCAATAACTTCATCGTATGAAAAACATTTTCGCCCTCTGTAGACGAAAAGTGCCAAACGCGCCATTCAAAAATTCAAACTCTGCGCTTAGTTGCTCTCTCATTGGCTGTCTCCCAACATCCTGCCCCGCTGGCCAAGAGGGAGCTGAATCTCCATAGTACTGTACCCATAAGCTTGTTTGTCACACGCGTAAAGGAGAGATGTACTGTTGGTTCGTGAGTTTTGAGAGTACAGTACTCATTGCATCTTATTTGAGGAGGTCCGCGCTTCGTCTCAAAAGCTCTGCATTCGGCCACAAAGCATTTTTGTGCATGGAAGTGGGGGCGCCACAAGACCTCCGATCTCGCAAGAAAGCAAGCTAATATTGAATCCGGATCTCTGATCTCTCGAGGAAGCAATTTAATATTGAATCTGGACCTCAGATGTTTCAAACAGGTAATTCCGCTTTAAATACAACACCCCGTCTCAAAAGCTCTGTTGGCTGCATGCTGCGTGTGGGCAGAGCACGCACTGAACGAGAGAGCGAGAGAAAAAGTTTTGTGTGTGTGAGAGAGACAGAGCGATAGAGAGAGAGAGACAGTTTTGTATGTTAATAAAAAATGTTTCATAATGGTTTAATTCATAAATATGTGAATAAAATGTTTAAATGGTTTAATACATAATTTACTTTTAACACATTTCATACAAAATTGGTGTACTTCATAAATTTTAAAGGGTTAATGGGGTGTTCTTGGGAGCCTTGGAACGAATCACATGTTTTACATGTAAAATGCACCTTTACTTACGAAAATTCCAGGTTCTGAAAAAGTCTCTGGAACGGATTAATTTCATAAGTAGGGGGCCGACTCTAAATTCTTAGGAAATTATTTTTTTCCAGCACCTTTTTCGGAACCTATTACATGTAAAACGCATGATTCATTCCAAGACTCCCAAGACAGCCCTGGAAAAATGAGAGTTTTTTAAAAACAAAATTATAGCTTTTAAGGTACTGACTTCGTGTTGACCATGTCTTTTTCGCAGAGTTATTAATTAATTATATAATTAATATTAAATTAAATTAAAAAATTGAAGTAATAATATTAATTATATAATTAATTATCAATATTAAAACAATAAAAGGCTTGAACTACTTCAGTTGTGTGTAATGAATCTAAACTATATGAAAGTCTAATGTTTATCAGTACATTACAGAAAATAATGAACTTTGTAACAAGATGCTAATTTTTGGAGAAGGACCATATATATATATATATATATATATATATATATATATATATATATATATATATATATAATATGTATAATAAATAAATAAATAAATAAATACAGTCACACACACGCCCCCCCAATTTACGAAATTAATCCGTTCCAGAGCCCTTTTCGTATTGCGGGGATTTTGTAAGCAGGGGTCGCATCTTACATGTTGAAAGCCTAATTCGTTCCAAGGCTCCAATCCTGGGACTGGATAAACCCTTTAAAAATGATAAAAGTACACCAATTTTGTATGAAATGTGTTAAAAGTAAAAGAAAATTATTTATGAAACCAATAAACCATTTTATTGACATTTATTAATTAAACCATTATTAAACATTTTTATGAACACACACACCCCTCTCTTTCTCACTATCTCCTTGTGCGCGCACTGCGGTCCACGCCCACAAGGCGTGAATTTAAAGCGCATTCCCTGCTTGACAAACTCAATTTTAATTTGATTCCTTGAGGGATCGGAATTCCAGATGAGCTCAAATGCGCCCACATTCATTAAAGATTTACTGAATTAAAACAACCAACTTAAAAAACTAAACTAAAGCGTGAAGCTTTCTTCCGTCTCTATCTGGGAGGCGAGCGGGGCGGGATATTGAGAGACCGCCAACGAGAGAGCAACTTGCGCGTTGTATAAAATTTTTATTGGCGCGTTTGAATTTTCTTTTCGTAAGAGGGGGTTGTTTCGTATTTCGGGGATGGAAACGCAAGAAAATGTGTGTGTGTGTGTGTGTGTGTGTATGTATGTATATATATATATATATATATATATGTATATATATGTATATATATATATATATATATATATATATATATATATATATATATATATATGCATATATACTAGTCCTTCTCAAAAAATTAGCATATTGTGAGAAAGTTCATTATTTTCTGTAATGTACTGGTAAAAATTAAACTTTCATATATTTTGGATTCACTGCACACCACCTGAAATATTTCAGGTCTTTTATTGTTTTAATACTGATGATTTTGACATACAGCTCATGAAAACCCAAAATTCCGATCTCAAAAAATTAGCATATGTTCAGGTAGTCTAAACGAGCTATTAACCTAATCATCTGAATCAACCAATTAACTCTAAACACCTGCAAAAGATTCCTGAGGCTTTTAAAAACTCCCAGCCTGGTTCATTACTCAAAACCGCAATCATGGGTAAGACTGCCGACCTGACTGCTGTCCAGAAGGCCATCATTGACACCCTCAAGCAAGAGGGTAAGACACAGAAAGAAATCTCTGAGCGAATAGGCTGTTCCCAGAGTGCTGTATCAAGGTGCTGTGGGAAGGAAAAAGTGTGGCAGGAAACGCTGCACAACCAGAAGAGGTGACCGGACCCTGAGGAGGATTGTGGAGAAGGGCCGATTCCAGACCTTGGGGGACCTGTGGAAGCAGTGGACTGGGCTTCAGGTGCCGCATTCCCCAGGTGAAGCCACTTTTGAACCAGAAACAGCGGCAGAAGCGCCTGAGTTAGGCTGCAGAGAAGCAGCACTGGACTGTTGCTCAGTGGTCCAAACTAGTTTTTTCGGATGAAAGCAAATTTTGCATGTCATTCGGAAATCAAGGTGTCAGAGTCTGGAGGAAGACTGGGGAGAAGGAAATGCCAAAATGCCTGAAGTCCCGTGTCAAGTCCCCACAGTCAGCGATGGTCTGGGGTGCCATGTCAGCTGCTGGTGTTGGTCCACTGTGTTTTTTCAAGAGAAGGGTCAATGCCGCTACCTATCAGGAGATTTTGGAGCACTTCATGCTTCCATCTGCTGAAAAGCTTTATGGAGATGATTTCATTTTTCAGCACGACCTGGCACCTGCTCACAGTGCCAAAACCACTGCTAAATGGTTTACTGACCATGGTATTACTGGGCTCAATTGGCCTGCCAACTCTCCTGACCTGAAGCCCATAGAGAATCTGTGGGATATTGTGAAGAGAAAGTTGAGAGACACCAGACCCGACACCGTGGATGAGCTTAAGGCCGCTATCGAAGCATCCTGGGCCTCCATAACACCTCAGCAATGCCACAGGCTGATTGGCTCCATGCCACGCCGCATTGAAGCAGTCATTTCTACAAAAGGATTCCTGACCAAGTATTGAGTGCATAACTGAACATAATTCTTTGAAGGTTGCCCTTTTTTTGTATTAAAAACACTTTTTTTTTTTTAATTGGTCGGATGAAATATGCTAATTTTTTGAGATAGGAATTTTGGGTTTTCATGAGCTGTATACCAAAATCAGTATTAAAACAATAAAAGACCTGAAATATTTCAGTTGGTGTGCAATGAATCTAAAATATATGAAAGTTTAATTTTTATCAGTACATTACAGAAAATAATGAACTTTATCACAGCATGCTAATTTTTTTGAGAAGGTTTAGTGTGTGTGTGTGTGTGTGTGTGTGTATATGTATATATTTATGTATGTGTGTATATGTGTATGTGTATATATATATATATATATATATATATATATATATATATATATATATATATATATACATGTATATGTATATATATATATATATATATATATATACATGTATATGTATATATGTATGTGTGTTTTTTCACAGCCTGTCTCAAGTGATGATATTCCAGTTGATATTCATTCGGAAGTTCAGGTCGGAGCACAGGCTCAGGCATTTCTTTAGCAAAGAGAATTAAGGGCTTTGCTCAAAGGCCCAACTGTGGTAGCTTCGTGGTGAGCCTTACTGTTGAGTCACCACTGTCCATGGATTCAAAGATTGACATCTGCAGTGTATACAGCCATTGTTTCAAACTCTCACTTAGTATTCATCATCAGTTCATTTTCTGTAACCGCTTAATCCTAATTAGGGTCGCGGGGAGGCTGGCGCCCATCCCAGCCAACTTTGGGCGAGGGCAGAGTACACCTTGGACAGCTCGCCAGGCCATCGCAGGGCGGAAACACGCCAACGGCTTTGCAGCCTACTCTTATCGAAAGTCAGCAATGGTTCTTTTTACATGCCTCACACCATAGACAGTGAGAGACATGGCCGGCCTTTGATAACCCAGTTAGCCGCACTGGGGAGGACAGTGACAACCTTGTGGAGAGTGGGACTCGAACCCCCAACCTTTGGATCAGCGATCCAGTGCCCTATACCACTAGACCACCACTGCCCCTCACTTAGTGTGAAAGGAAAATAATACAAGCCAACATGAATAAACCATATCAACAGGAGGGGGACTTTAGTGCACGCTTTACTAAACGAGTCGTAATGTTTTACATCTGCAAATGTCTACACGCAATCCTGGACTCTGCATTAGTTATTTGTGCCAATCTCTTGTTCTGCCTCCCCCTCGATATTTAGTGCTGTGAGGGATCTTGCAGTGCTTTTGCTGGTGAAGTCATTTTACCTTGTTTAATATCAAATCAAACTTGTGAACAAAAAAAGATTTTAACTCCAGACATTTTTCTGTAGATATGATTTCACCTTTCTGTCTAATTTTCCCCTCCACATTCAGGAAAATGTTTTCATCGCCCAACACCTGTTTACTTTAAGAAGTTGCTGTGAAATCTTCATGTTAGAGTAATTGCACATGTTTTCTGTGCTTGCAAGAATGGTATTCAAAGGAAAGCATTAAAATAGCTCATTGTTCTTTCACGTTTAAATGGGTGTTTTTCAGTGATATCTACCCCTGAGATAATTGTCAGATAAATGCAAGTCTAGGTGGTGTAAAAGGCTTTTTGAGCACCACGTATCTACAATTGTATGAAATGAGCAAGATCCTAACCAGTTCAAAGCCTGTCTCTAATGCTCACATCTTTTTGCCAAATGATTTCATTTACTATTCTAGACTCCAGCTGCTTACACAAATTGATCAACTTTTAGTTTGTGCATGTTCATTTATCTTTCCTCAGAAATTTCAGTCTTGGCCATCCACTTTTTAAAAATAAACACTTTTTCATGTTGTGTCTCAAGTAAATTTCTGTGATTTGTTCCCTGGATTGTGAAAGTGGAATAGCCACTCTGCAATCGCCTCTCAGTTGTGAGTACGCCACTATAAAAGGACAGTGTTTGAAAGCCAGTGTCCTTAATGGAAGGGGATAAAAAGAACCACCTCAATTTCAACACTTTCAATAAACTCCTTATCTTATAATTGCACAATAGGTGTAGTAATGGAAAGTTGATTAATGAGACACCGTTTGATTGACAATGAACCTCTTCATATCTGGTCGTTTTGTGGCTTTTGGTCCTGGGGTAGACCATCACACAGATGTAATTTCGCAGCTTCGTTCAAAAGGAGCAATTACAAATAAAAATGTACTAATTTTGATGAAATAAAGGCCTACTTATTCATAATTGAATGACTCATCTTTATAGTTTTCTTTTAAATCAACTTCCACAATCACTGTACTGAGCAGTAAAATAAATACTGAAATCATGAAATGGAAATCAAAGCCACTATTACACATGCAGATGTTTAAATGGTTTGTCCTCAAGTACAAGTAACACCGCCAGCTTTATAATTCCAGGAAAGGTAACCGACCTGAGCAGGGTTTTCACAATGTGTAATTCAGATGACATTTCATAGAGGAATGTCAAATACACATGCACTTGTTTGAGATCAGGGCTGCTGTTAAAATCCCAAAATGATTTCTATACTAGACGAATCAGACTGTGTGAGCCAGGGTTCATACTATATTGTAGGGATTAAATAGACATTTGCACTCGTTAAATGCCTATTTATTGAAGGAAAAGACTTGAAAATTTAGGATTTTCTGACAGGAGGACTGATGTTTCAGTCTGAGTAAAGCTCAACTCATGCAAAGGCTGGTAGTGTTGATGCGAGGTCTCACTTTTCTGCTTGGGAACCTGGATTGAATCATTGTAGATGCACTGGAGAAGTAAAAACTGTACAGAACAAAAATATTTAAAAAATGCACAACCTGGTAAGCATGGATACAAAAATTTAAATGATGGCTTAAAATACAAGCTAAATGCTTAATCTCAAGGAGGAACCTGCTTCGACACATTGGGGTGTGACTTGTATACAACCCCTTGCAAAAATTCTGGAATCACCGGTCTTGTTCATTGCTGTTTAATTTTGCAGAAAAAAAGCAAATCATGGATATGACACAAAAGTCATTTCAAATGGCAACTTTCTGACTTTAAGAAAGACAAAGAAATGGAGAAAAAAAATGTGGTAGTCAGTAACAGTTACTTTTTTAGACCAAGCAGGGGAGTAAATTATGGAATCACTCAATTTTTGAGGAAAAAAATGGAATCACCTGATAAATTTGCCTTCCCAAAACTAACACCTGCGTCAGATTAGATCTGCTCATTAGTCTGCAGTTAAACAAGCGTGATCACGCCTTGGAAACAAACTTTCTCTGATTGCTTTTGCCAGATCAGCTTTGCAGGTCGGAGCCTTGTTATGGACCATTTTCTTTCCAACACAGATTGTCAATTGGATTGAGATCCGGGCTACTTGCAGGCCATGACATTGACCTTATGTCTCTTTTTTTCAAGGAATGTTTTAACAGTTCACAGATCTAATTAACACACAAAATATCAATCAATACATACAGACGCTCCCCGACTTAAGTTTTTAATTGGTTTCGGATGGCCGAACGCAAGTTGAAAGTGAACGTAAGTTGTTACAGTGACGTATGACGCTCATACTGTACTATACATCCATAAATACCATTACCGTGTCATAAAACACCCCTAAATCAATTATTATACACATAACATTGAAAAATATCAAATACAATATCAAATATAACCTTTAACATTCTCTGTGATAAGATTTTTCTGCTTGTAAATGGTTCCGATGGATGGTCACTTTACATGAAGCTGTTCCGAGTCACAATATATGAAGCGGAGCCGAGGCATTTACATGAAGCTTACAATATGTGAAGTGCTCAACACCGAAAGTAGTTTACTTGCTGTGCTTGAAACAAAGCGCGGGTTATACAGACTTCCGGTCTTTCAACTGAGCAAGGGTGCCGTTAAACTCGTTTAGTACTCAGCCTGCACTGATGTGAATCACCAGCAGAGCTTTTTTTTTCAGAGTTCTTCTTTTTTTTTTTTTTTTTTTTTTCCCCTGGATTCAGGTTTTCATTCATTTTACAACTCTCTTTGCTTAACTGAGTATGCATGGTAGATTGTGCCGATCTGAGCAAATAGTTAATTCATCTGTGTATGAGACTTGTACCCATGCAAGTAGACTTAAGTTTCTGACCAACCATATTTGCTGAGGGTTACAAAAGTCCGCAAAAACAGTGTAAACACAAAGATCACAGAGACGACGTCTTAACACAAGGGTAACACGCTGCTTCTTCTTCTTTACCTTTCGGCTGCTCCCTTCAGGGGTCGCCACAGCAAATCATCCTGTCACCCTGTCTCACCTTGTCCTCTATATAATGTGCTGGTGCGTAATATGTACTAGCAGACACATTCTTTTTTTTCTTGTAAAGGATTGCTTTATCTATAGAGGCACTGGCCAGGAACAAATTACTTTGTTTTCTGCTCTACAAGGAGAAATTACATTTCCGATTAAAATAAAAATGCAAACCTTCTGCATGTATGGAAGAAAGAACATGAAATGTATACCAAAAAGGCAATACCTCTCCCAGGATAAGTCTCTCCATTACACACTATACATATGTTTCTCTTTCATGCATATAACGGAGACATGAGTTAGAATGTATAGAGAGGTGAAATGACCTTTTACTTTCGGCTGCTCCCTTCAGAGGTCGCCACAGCAAATCATCCGCCTCCATCTCACCCTGTCCTCTGCATCTTCTTTTCTGACTCCAACAACCTTCATGTCTTCCTTCACCACATCCATAAATCTCTTCTTTGGTCTTCCTCTGGGCCTTCTGCCTGGTAGTTCCAACCTCAGCATCCTACTGCCAATCTACCCACTATCCCTCCTCTGTACATGTCCAAATCATCTCAATCTAGCCTCTCTGACTTTGTCTCCAAAACATCTTACGTGGGCTGTCCCTCTGATGTACTCATTTCTAACCCTATCCATCCTCGTTTCTCCCAGAGAGAACCTCAACATTTTCATCTCTGCTACCTCCAGCTCTGCCTCCTGCCTTTTCCTCAGCGCCACTGTTTCTAAGCCATACAACATCGCTGGCCTCACCACCGTCTTGTACACTTTTCCCTTCATTCTTGCTGACACTCTCCTATCGCACATCACACCGGACACTTTTGTCCAACCATTCCAACCTGCCTGCACATGCTTCTTCACCTCTTTTCCACACTCTCCATTGCTCTGGATTGTTGAGCCCAAGTACTTAAAATCCTCCACCTTCCTTATCTCTGCTCCCTGTAACATCACCGTTCCTCCTGGGTCCTTCTCATTCACACACATGTATTCTGATTTTCTGAGGCTAACCTTCATTCCTCTCAGTCCAGGGCATACCTCCACCTCTCTAGATTTTCCTGCACTTGTTCTCTGCTCTCACTACAGATCACAATGTCATCTGCAAACATAATAGTCCATGGAGATTCTTGCCTAACCTCGTCTGTTAAATAAAATTAGATGCAGCTCAGTCGAAAGTGGCACTATGGAGCTGTGGACCTGTTTTGAAAATGGCAGTGAACAGGCCCACAGGTGACTCATGTTGTCCTTGTGGAGCCAGAGTAAACCCCACACAAGCACAAAGAGGGCATGTAATCTCCACACAGAAATGCCCCGAGCTGCGACTTAAACCCAGGCCTTCTTGCTCGGAGGCGGATGTGCTAACCACTCCACCACCGGCATTGTGCTTTGTTTACATGACTTGGACAGTATTTTTGTGGTTAATTGTAAGATACTTGTTCTTATAGGTTACCTATCTCTAGTAACTTCTCATACATCATCATCATCATCATCATCATCCGCTTAGTCCAGAGTCGGGTCGCGGGGGCAGCAACCTAAGCAAAGAGGTCCAGACGTCCCTCTCCTGAGCCACTTCCTCTAACTCTCCCGGGGGGACACCAAGGCGGTCCCAGACAAGCTGAGAGACATAGTCCCTCCAGCGTGTTCTCGGTCGATCCCGGGGTCTCGTCCCGGTTGGACATGCCTGAAACACAACACCAGGGAGGCGTCCGGGGGGCATTCTGACCAGATGCCCGAGCCACCTCAACTGGCCCCCCTCAATGCGGAGGAGCAGTGGATCTACTCCGAGCTCTCCTCGGATGGTAGACTTCTGACCTTATCTCTAAGGGAGAACCCTGCCACCTGACGAAGGAAGCTCATTTCAGCTGCTTGTATCTGTGATCTTGTTCTTTCGGTCATTACCCAAAGCTCATGACCATAGGTGAGGGTTGGAACGTAGATCGACTGGTAAATTGAGAGCTTCGTCTTGCGGCTCAGCTCCTTCTTCACCACAACGGACGGGTACAGGCACCGCTTAACAGCCGAGGCTGCAGCGATCGTCTGTCGATCTCTCGCTCCATCCTTCCCTCATTCGTGAACAAGACCCCAAGATACTTAAACTCCTTCACTTGGGGCAGGACCTCATTCCCGACAAGGAGGGTGCATTCCACCCTTGCCCGACTGAGAACCATGGCCTCAGACTTTAATACTGATGATTTTGACATACAGCTCATGAAAACCCAAAATTCCTATCTCAAAAAATTAGCACATCATAAAAAGGTAGTCTAAACGAGCTATTAACCTAGTCATCTGAATCAACCAATTAACTCTAAACACCTGCAAAAGATTCCTGAGGCTTTTAAAAACTCCCAGCCTGGTTCATTACTCAAAACCGCAATCATGGGTAAGACTGCCGACCTGACTGCTGTCCAGAAGGCCATCATTGACACCCTCAAGCAAGAGGGTAAGACACAGAAAGAAATCTCTGAGCGAATAGGCTGTTCCCAGAGTGCTGTATCAAGGTGCTGTGGGAAGGAAAAAGTGTGGCAGGAAACGCTGCACAACCAGAAGAGGTGACCGGACCCTGAGGAGGATTGTGGAGAAGGGCCGATTCCAGACCTTGGGGGACCTGTGGAAGCAGTGGACTGGGCTTCAGGTGCCGCATTCCCCAGGTGAAGCCACTTTTGAACCAGAAACAGCGGCAGAAGCGCCTGAGTTAGGCTGCAGAGAAGCAGCACTGGACTGCTGTCCAGAAGGCCATCATTGACACCCTCAAGCAAGAGGGTAAGACACAGAAAGAAATCTTTGAGCGAATAGGCTGTTCACAGAGTGCTGTATCAAGGCACCTCAATGGGACGTCTGTTGGAAGGAAATAGTGTGGCAGAAAATGCTGCACAACCAGAAGAGGTGACCGGACCCTGAGGAAGATTGTGGCGAAGGGCCAATGCCAGACCTTGTGGGACCTGTGGAAGCAGTGGACTGAGTCTGGGGTAGAAACATGTACTGCAGGTGCCGCATTCCCCAAGGCAAGCCACTTTTGAACCAGAGAAGCAGCATTGAACAGTTGCTCAGTGGTCCAAAGTACTTTTTCGGATGAAAACAAATTTTGCATGTCATTCGGAAATCAAGGTGCCAGAGTCTGGAGGAAGACTGGGGAGAAGTAAATGCCAAAATGCCTGAAGTCCAGTGTCAAGTACCCACAGTCAGTGATGATCTGGGGTGCCATGTCAGCTGCTGGTGTTGGTCCACTGTGTTTTATCAAGGGCAGGGTCAATGCAGCGAGCTATCAGGAGATTTTGGAGCACTTCATGCTTCCATCTGCTGAAAAGCTTTATGGAGATGAAGATTTCATTTTTCAGCACGACCTGGCACCTGCTCACAGTGCCAAAACCACTGGTAAATGGTTTACTGACCATGGTATTACTGTGCTTAATTGGCCTGCCAACTCTCCTGACCTGAACCCCATAGAGAATCTGTGGGATATTGTGAAGAGAAAGTTGAGAGACACCAGAACCAACACTGTGGATGAGCTTAAGGCCGCTATCGAAGCATCCTGGGCCTCCGTAACATCTCAGCAGTGCCACAGGCTGATTGCCTCCATGCCACGCCGCATTGAAGCAGTCATTTCGGCAAAAGGATTCCTGACCAAGTATTGTGTGCATAACTGAACATAATTATTTGAAGGTTGACTTTTTGTAAGAACTCTCTCAGAAGAAGCTCTTATGTAAACCTGCACGATCGAGATTCCTGTATCTCAACGTCTGTGAGTGCTCCGGGAACAGAGGACGACAAACCACACGAGTGAAATCAATCTGGTTTATTCCTCCGCTGCTCATAGTACAACGTGAGCGGGGGTTATTTATACATGAACACAGAGTAGGAAGAGACAATGTGGTTAACACCCAGTAAGAGTTAACATTAGGCGAGTAAGCATGGTCTTCTTCATCACCCTGCAACTGTCCTTGGACGGTTTCAGGTTTCATTATCTACATTCCTTCTACTCCCGCAGGATCTTTCACATGGCCTCACATTGCCATAAAAAGGGTTTTTTTTTCCTACTGCTTAGAGGGAAGACTCATGCTGAAACATGAGGTTACTAAAGTTCAACGGATATACAGAGACAAAGGAAAAATACAAGTTCTTATACAGGCATTCATACATCCGGGGGGGGGGCACAAACTAGTGTCTCTCCCTCACGCCGGTCCCAAGCCCGGATAAATGCAGAGGGCTGCGTCAGGAAGGGCATCCGGCGTAAAACAAATGCCAAATAAACTATGCGAATCACAAGAAAGAACCACATACCGGATCGGTCGAGGCCCGGGTTAACAACGACCGCCATCAGTGCCGTCAACCAACCGGGTGCTGATGGAAATTGGACTACTGTTGGTCGAAGAAGGAGAGGCGGGAGGCGTGTCCGTTGCCAGAGAGAGAAGAGGAAAGGCATGATTCTAGGACTGAAAGTAGGGACTTTGAATGTTGGAACTATGACAGGAAAAGGTAGAGAGCTGGCTGACATGATGCAGAGGAGGAAGGTGGACATACTGTGTGTTCAGGAGACCAGGTGGAAAGGTCGCAAAGCTAGAAGCATAGGAGCAGGGTTTAAGCTGTTTTATCACGGTGTGGATGGGAAGAGAAATGGAGTCGGAGTCATCGTGAAGGAGGAGTTTGCCAGGAATGTTCTAGAAGTGAAAAGAGTGTCAGACAGAGTGATGAGTCTCAAGTTAGAAATTAAAGGTGTGATTGTCAATGTTGTTAGTGCTTATGCCCCACAGACAGGATGTGAGCGAGAAGAGAAGGAGAGATTCTGGAGGGAGTTAGATGAAGTGATGCAGAATACCCCCAGAGGTGAAAGAGTGGTCATTGGGGCAGACTTCAATGGACATGTTGGTGCAGGAAACAGAGGGGACGAGGAAGTGATGGGTAGGTTTGGTATCCAGGACAGGAACGCAGAAGGACAGATGTTGGTAGATTTTGCAAAAAGGATGGAAATGGCTGTGGTGAATACTTTCTTCCAGAAGAGAGAGGAGCATAGGTTGACTTATAAAAGTGGAGGTAGGAGCACACAGGTCGACTACATCTTGTGCAGGCGATGTAATTTAAAGGAAGTCAGTGACTGCAAAGTAGTAGCGGGTGAGAGTGTTGCCAAACAGCATAGGATGGTGGTGTGCAGGATGATGCTGATGGTGAGGAAGATGAAGAAGGCAAAGGCCGAGCAGAAGACAAAGTGGTGGAAGTTGAAAAAGGAAGAGTGTCAGGTTGTCTTCAAGGAGGAGTTGAAACAGGCTTTGGGTGGTCAGGAAGTGCTTCCAGATGACTGGACAACTACAGCTAATGTGATCAGGGAGACAGGTAGGAGAATACTTGGTGTGTCATATGGAAGGAAAGTAGATAAGGAGACTTGGTGGTGGAATGAGGAAGTGCAGGAGTGTGTACAAAGGAAGAGATTAGCTAAGAAGAAGTGGGACATTGAGAAAACCGAAGAGAGTAAACAGGAGTACAGGGAGACACAGCGTAAGGCAAAGGTAGCAGTGTCAAAGGCCAAACAGAGCACGTTTGATGACTTGTATGCTCGGTTGGAAAGTAAGGAGGGAGAAAATGATTTATATAGGTTGGCACAGCAGAGAAATGGAGATGGGAAGGACGTGCAGCAAGTTAGATTGATAAAGGACAGAGAGGGAAATGTATTGACTGATGACAGAAGTGTGCTGGGAAGATGGAAAGAGTACTTTGAAGAGCTGATGAATGAGGAAAATGAGAGAGAGAAAAAAGAGTACAAGAGGTGACTGTTGAGGAGCAGGAAGTAGCAAAGATTAGTAAGGGTGAAGTGAGGAGGGCATTGAAGAGGATGAAGAATGGAAAGGCAGTTGGTCCGGTCCTGATAACATACCGGTGGAGGTATGGAAGTGTCTAGGAGAGGTAGCAGTAGATTTTCTGACAAGAACATTTCACAAGGTCTTAGAGAGTGAGAGGATGCCAGAGGAATGGAGAAGTGTGCTGGTGCCCATTTTTAAGAACAAGGGAGACGTGCAGAGTTGTGGCAACTACAGAGGGATAAAGTTGATGAGCCATACGATGAAGTTATGGGAAAGAATAGTGGAAGCAAGACTAAGGGCAGAAGTCAGCATTTGTGAACAACAGTTTGGTTTCATGCCAAGAAAGAGCACAACAGATGCAGTGTTTGCCTTGAGGGTGTTAATGGAGAAGTACAGAGAAGGTCAGAGGGAGCTGCATTGTGCCTTTGTGGATCTGGAGAAAGCATATGACAGGGTGCCGAGAGAAGAACTGTGGTATTGCATGAGGAAGTCTGGAGTGGCAGAGAAGTATGTTAGAGTGGTGTAGGACATGTATGAGAGGTGTAAGACAGTGGTGAGGTGTGCTGTCGTTGTGACAGAAGAGTTCAAGGTGGAGGTGGGACTGCATCAAGGGTCAGCTCTCAGCCCCTTCTTGTTTGCTATGGTGATGGACAGGCTGACAGACGAGGTTAGACAAGATTCCCCATGGACTATGATGTTTGCAGATGACATTGTGATCTGTAGTGAGAGCAGAGAACAAGTGCAGGAAAATCTAGAGAGGTGGAGGTATGTCCTGGAAAGGAGGGGAATGAAGATTAGCCTCAGTAAGACAGAATACATGTGCATGAATGACAAGGACCAAAGAGGAACGGTGAAATTACAGGGAGCAGAGATAAGGAAGGTGGAGGATTTTAAGTACTTGGGCTCAACAATCAAGAGCAATGGAGAGTGTGGAAAAGAGGTCAAGAAGCGTGTGCAGGCAGGTTGGGATGGTTGGAGAAAAGTGTCCGGTGTGATGTGTGATAGGAGGGTATCGGCAAGAATGAAAGGAAAAGTGTACAAGACGGTGTTGAGGCCAACGATGTTGTATGGGTTAGAAACAGTGGCCCTGGGGAAAAGACAGGAGTCAGAGTTGGAGGTAGCAGAGATGAAAATGTTGAGGTTCTCTTTGGGAGTAACGAGGATAGATAGGATTAGGAATGAGCACATCAGAGGGACAGCACATGTAAGACATTTTGGAAACAAAGTCAGAGAGGCTAGATTGAGATGGTTTGGACATGTACAGAGGAGGGATAGTGAGTATATTGGTAATAGGATGCTGAGGCTGGAACTATCAGGCAAAAGGCCTAGAGGAAGACCAAAGAGACGATTCATGGATGTGGTGAAGGAGGACATGAAGGTCGTTGGTGTAAGAGAAGAAGATGCAAAGGATAGGGTGAGATGGAGGCAGATGATTCGCTGTGGCGACCCCTGAAGGGAAAAGCCGAAAGGAAAAGAATATATATATATATATATATATATATATATATATATATATATATATATATATATATATATATTATTATTAAAACTTTCATGCCTGTGTGTGTAAACCAGTGCTTCTCAAATAGCGCGATATGCCTGGGAGAGGTGGTGATCCCGGGGAACATGCTTTTCTGGAATTGTGTTCGAGAATCAAGTGTAATTGCAACTCCACTCCACGAGTTGGCAGTGGCGCTCTCATCGTCGTGCTATGATTTGGCGGTTTTTCGCACGAATAAGTGAAAGTAAACAACTCCAAGTAACAACCCGGAAAAATTTTTTAACAGGAACGAAGAGAAAGGTGTCGAGAGACGGAGATATTAAGACATAAGTAAGTTGAAATAAGGATGTATTTATTTATTTATTTGTTTTTTTTATTTCCGGCACATTGGTGCACTTTCCATTTTGTTTTTAATGTGAATAAAAATAGTGTTATGCAGAGGTGTACTAGTAATTTAATAAACTCTCTTCTTCTTTTCCTTTCGGCTGTTCCCTTCAGGGGTCGCCACAGCAAATGATCTGCCTCCATCTCTCCCTATCCTCTGCATCTTCTACTCCTACTCCAACGACTTTCATGTCCGCCTTCACTGCATCCATAAATCTTCTCTTGGTCTTCCTCTGGGCCTTTTGCCTGTAGTTCCAACCTCAGCATCCTGACCAATATACTCACTATCCCTCCTCTGTACATGTCCAAACCATCTCAATCTAGCCTCTCTGACTTTGTCTCCAAAACATCTAACATGTGCTGTCCTCTGATGTACTCATTTCTGATCCTATCCATCCTCGTTACTCCCAAAGAGAACCTCAACATTTTCATCTCTGCTACCTCCAACTCGACTCTGTCTTTTCCCCAGGGCCACTGTCTCTAAACCATACAACATTGCTGGCCCTCATCACCGTCTTGTACACTTTTCCCTTCATTCTTGCCGATACTCTCTCCTATCACATCACACGGACACTTTTTCTCCATCCATTCAACCTGCCTGCACGCTTCTTCACCTCTTTCCACACTCTCCATTGCTCTGGATTGTTGAGCCTAAAGTACTTAAAATCCTCCACCTTCTTTATCTCTGCCCCTGTAACCTCAAAGTTCCTCTTGGGTCCTTATCGTTCACACACATGTATTCTGTCTTACTAAGACTAACCTTCAACCCCCTCCTATCCAGGGCATACCTCCACCTCTCTAGATTTTCCTCCACCTGGTCTCTGCTCTCACTACAGATCACAATGTCATCTGCAAACATCATAGTCCATGGAGATTCTTGTCTAACCTCATCTGTTAGCCTGTCCATCACCATAGCAAACAAGAAGGGGCTGAGAGCTGACCCTTGATGTAGTCCCACCTCCACCTTGAACTCTTCTGTCACACTGACAGCACACCTCACCACTGTCTTACATCTATCATACATGTCCTGCACCACTCTAACATACTTCTCTGTCCTCCAGACTTTCTCATACAATACCACAGTTCTTCTCTCGGCACCCTGTCATATGCTTTCTCCAGATCCACAAGGCACAATGCAGCTCCTTCTGACCTTCTCTGTACTTCTCTATTAACATCCTCAAAGCAAACACTGCATCTGTGGTGCTCTTTCTTAGCATGAAACCAAACTGTTGTTCACAAATGCTGACCTCTGCCCTTAGTCTTGCTTCCACTATTCTTTCCCATAAGCTTCATTGTATGGCTCATCAACTTTATCCTCTGTAGTTGCCACAACTCTGTACATCGCCCTTGTTCTTAAAAATGGGCACAAGCACACTTCTCCTCCATTCCTCTGGCATCTGCTCACTTTCTAAGACCTTGTTGAATATTCTTGTCAGAAAATCTACTGCTACCTCCTAGACACTTCCATACCTCAACTGGTATGTCATCAGGGCCAACTGCCTTTCACTCTTCATCCTCTTCAATGCCCTCCTCACTTCTCCCTTACTAATCTTTGCTACTTCCTGCTCCTCAACGGTCACCCCCTTCTACTCTTTTTCTCTCTCATTTTCCTCATTCATCAGCTCTTCAAAGTACTCTTTCCATCTTCCCAGCACACTTCTGTCATCAGTCAATACATTTCCCTCTCTGTCCTTTATCACTCTAACTTGCTGCACGTCTTTCCATCTCTATTTCTCTGCTGTGCTAACCTGTATAGATCATTTTCTCCCTCCTTACTGTTCAACCTATCATACAAGTCATCATCGCCCTCTGTTTGGCCTTTGACACTGCTACCTTAAGCCTTCTGCTGTGTCTCCTGTACTCCTGTTTACTCTCTTGGTCCTCTCAATGTCCCACTTCTTCTTGGCTAACCTCTTCTTTTGTACACACTCCTGCACTTCCTCATTCCACCACCAAGTTTCCTTATCTACTTTCCTTCCAGGGACACCAAATACTCTCCTACCGGTCTCCCTGATCACATTGGCTGTGGTTGTCCAGTCCTCTGGAAGCACTTCCTGACTACCCAAAGCCTGTTTCAACTCCTCCTTGAAGACAACCACGACACTCTTCCTTTTCAGCTTCCACCACTTTGTCTTCTGCTCTACCTTTGCCTTTTCACCTTTCTCACCATCAGTGTCATCCTGCACACCACCATCCTATGCTGTTTGGCAACACTCTCACCCACTACTACTTTGCAGTCACTGACTTCAGCTTCAAATTACATCGCCTACACAAGATGTAGTCTACCTGTGTGCTCTTACCTCCGCTTTCATAAGTCACCCTATGCTTCTGTTTCTTCTGGAAAGTATTCACCACAGCCATTTCCATCCTTTTGCAAAATCGATCAACATCTGTCCTTCTGTGTTCCTGTCCTGGATACCAAACCTGCCCATCACTTCCTCGTCCCTCTGTTGCCTGCACCAACATGTCCATTGAAGTCTGCTCCAATGACCACTCTTTCACCTCTGGGGTACTCTGCATCACTTCATCTAACTCACTCCAGAATCTCCTTCTCTTCTAGCTTACATCCTGCCTGTGGGGCATAAGCACTAACAACATTGACTATCACGCCTTCAATTTCTAACTTGAGACTCATCACTCTGTCTGACACTCTTTTCACTTCTAGAACATTCCTGACAAACCCCTCCTTCAAGATGACTCCTACTCCATTTCTCTTCCCATCCACACCATTATAAAACAGTTTAAACCCTGCTCCTAAGCTTTTAGCCTTTCTACCTTTCCACCTTGTCTCCTGAACACACAGTATGTCCACCTTCCTCCCTCTGCATCATCATGTCAGCTCCTATCTTTTCCTTGCATAGTTCCAACATTCAAAGTCCCTACTCTCAGTCCGAGGCTCACGCATTTCCTCTTCTCTCTCTGCCTACGGACCACGCCTCCCGCCTCTCCTTCTTCGACGTCTTCGACCAACAGTAGTCAATTTCCATCAGCACCCTGTTGGTTGACAGCACTGATGGCGGTCGTTGTTAACCAGGCCTCGACCGATCCGGTATGAATTTTGTTTTGATCATTTGCATTTTTAAATGTGGCAGAAGTTTTACGCCGGATGCCCTTCCTGTCGCAACCCTCTGCATTTATCCGGGCTTGGGACCGGCATAAGGGGGAGAGACACTGGTTAGTGCCCCCCCCGCCTCATGGCTGCATTTAATTTAATAAACAAATACTGTAAATTATTTATAGTTGTTTGTGCGGGGGTGGGGGGTGGGGGTGACAGAAGATAATTGAGAAGCACTGGTGTCAACTAATGTAAACCATGCCGTCATTGAAATTATTTTCATGGATTACTGCACTTTTAATTATAAAGAATAGTGTGAAGTATAAATTGCTTCGATTTTATTTGCAGCAGTTAGAAAATTGTTCTTATCACAGTGACTTCTTGAAAGACTTTGCAATTTTGATCAAGAGCACATGTTCATCCTAGTTCATTAGGCCATGGGTGAAATGTGTCTAATATTGAAGCGATGGTAACAGAATAGTAGAATCCAGTAGCAGTATTTTAAATACCAAGTTAATAGTAATTCGTTGACCAGAATAACTTGGTGTGATTGGGAGCTTAAACATAATCCTGAGTGGATAATTCTTGAATTAAGATGGCTGACAAGGTTGTGTTTGAAAACGAATGAGCGACACAGAGCTACATAGAACCTGTCATTGTGGTTAAAATATGTATAATGAATTGTTGGATGTTTGTCATTCGGTATTGCTGAAATCGGAAATTCCCTTGAACTTCCAGCTTTCGGCTTTTTCCCTTTTTCAGGGGTCGGCAAAGTGAATCATCTGATTCGCATGTTTGATTTATCATAGGTTTTTACGTTGGATGCTCTTCCTGACACAACTCTTTAGTAAGGAACAGAAACACGCTGATGGCTATGCAGCCTACTTTTATTGAAGGTCAGCAATAGTTCTTTTACATGAACCTCTCAGCGTAGACAGTGAGAGGCATGGCCGGCCTTTGCTAACCCAGTTAGATGCACTGGAGTACAGTGACAAACTTGTGGAGAGTGAGACTCGAAACCCCAACCTTAGGACCACTATTCAGTGATGTATCATGTTTGACGAATAATTAATTATTTCATGGCTACACCCAAGTGGTTATTGCTAGGTTTCAAGTAATCTAGTGCTTTTCATTGCTTTTTAGGTTCGACTGCAATGCCCCTGAAATTTAATAGTCATCTCCCTCTGGACTTGTCTTATATCACACTTCAGCAATCTCGTTTTCTTTACACCAAAAATGAAGCCCTCTTGGCTGTGTAATCCACTGTCGCTGTAAACATGTTACCTCTGTTGCCACCTCTCGATACCTTTCTTACTTGATATGTGTTAAACTAACATTACTGTCTATTTTTGGTTGTTGCACATAATGGAGATAAAACATCTATGTGTTTATTAAGTCAGTGCATCTCTACACCTGTTCACTCATACAGGTGTTTCAACTAGTCATATGGCAACAGAATAGCACACAGTTGTTTATATATAGCATCAGAATGGGGAAAGTATGACCTAGACAGGATTAATATGATCAGTGTAAGAGCATTTATCAGAAAGTCATGAAGAAAAATGTCTTAGTTGGTTTGATCATTATATTTTTTTTTGTGCATTAGAGGAAGTTGAATCCATGATTAATTTAAGCTTACATGCATAGTTTCTGTTTAAATTAAAACCCCCTGTTTAATTTACTTTGTTTCATGTAGGGAAATACAAAAACTACCAGTAACTCCCTTTGACATTGTCATGAAAAAAGTAGCGACGGGGACAGTGACAACCTTGTGGAGAGTGGGACTCCAACCTTTGGATCAGTGATCCAGCGCCCTATACCACCAGGCCACCACTTGACACTGTACCGTCATATTATGTTATCTTACCATCAAGACATTAATTTATTCCAGTCGGTGATTGCGATATGTAAATCAAACTCATACTGGGTTCCTTGCTCTGCATGACAGGATTCCACAAGTCCTTTTGTGGCTCCCCCAACATGTTGCAGGTCTGGAGAAAGAATGAGCAGTTGCTACATTGATCTGTTTTCAGGGTGATGCACCAAAGGCACTTTCTTTGTTCCACTTGCAGCATCCAACATCACAAATAAAATGATTGTTCATTGATTTTCTTAATCACTAGGGGAGTTAAATAAATACCTGGCTGTCAGGAAATGGTGAAAACAAAACAATGACTGCTAAATGGCTCCTAATTGTGCTTTTCTGTGGGCTTTGTCTGCTTACTGTCTTTTTTATAAATCTTTTGTAAATCAGATGACTAGTTTTGGTCCCTGGTAACGTGGATCCAGTGTACAGCAAGGGATAACAGGTTCTCCTTTTTCTCTAAGCATCTAAGATCTTTTGAATTAAGCAGTAACAGAGGTACAGATGAGAACTACTGAGCTCCAGCAGTGAGATGGATTGGGTCCGGAGAGATAAAGAGAGATGTAGAGTTCAGAATGGACACAACAACAAAATAGCCAGTGGGGAACTCGGCCCGAGAGCAGCAAACTCTGACACTGGCCTTGTCAACAGACACATGGATCATATCAAGCCTTTTCAGCACTACACGCTCCGCTGTTAAGATCTCAGCGAGCTGTTTCCATGGCAATAGGCGGGATATTGCTGCAGTGGTCAAATGTGTTGTGAGGACAGTGTCAAATCCCAAACCTTTCGTATTCCTGCTCCTCAAACCAACAGATTCAAAAGTATGTCAGCGTGAGTTCTTGTACCAAGTGGATCACCAGATCCACTGTCAGAGCAGTTTAATTCCCTCTGGTTAATCAGATTGCTCTGACAGTGGATCTGGTGAGAATTCAAATGGGAATTGTGTATTACTGTGTTCTAATGTGTAATTGTTGAATCTCATTCACAGATGTTTGGTATAAATTAATTTCTATATAATCTGACACTGATAATAAACAAATTTCATTTCTGTTCAATTTTAAAAGCAAATAAAATTATAATTTAATTGGGAATATGTGAAACTTTCTCAAAGGATGTACTTGTTCTTCTCAAAAAAGTAGCATATTGTGATGTACATTATTTTTGGCAGCACGGTGGCGTAGTGGTTAGCACGTCTGCCTCACAGCAAGAAGGCCCGGGTTCGATTCCCGGCCTGGGCGTTTCTGTGTGGAGTTTGCATGTTCTCCCCGTGCTTGTGCGGGTTTCCTCCGGGTGCTCCGGTTTCCCCCGCAATCCAAAAGACATGCACTGTAGGTTAATTGGCCGTTCTAAATTGACCGTAGTTTCTCTCCTGCAGCGGCACTGGAACCCAGTCGTTGTTTTTGGGTCAAGAGGTAAATTGCCCTCGTTTTTGATCAGCTCATTTGCATGAAACCAAGCAGAGCTGACAGGCAAAACACAAATGGACAGACATGAAAAACTTTAGCTGATTGTCAAAACTTGGGACGCAGTTCCTGTCACACACCAAACACTGCAGCGTGCGAGTCCTGTAGTATTGATCATGTTTGGTTCCACATGCGCACGCAAGCAGTCCTCCTCACACCTGAAAAGCATCACGACCAACCTGCGGTCACGTTTAACAGATGGAAGCCTAAACGCCTGCATGAAGCTGAACCTCAGCACATATCAACCAGACTACAAAGCCATCAGCAAAACCATACAGCACCAGAAGTCATATTCATAGTAAGAAGTACTTTTCTTATTAATAAGTGAATTTGTTATAACAATGTTGTTTAAAATAAATTCAGAGTCTTATTATACTCTAAAATAGTTGGGGTTTTTTCCATTTAGTTGTATTCAATATTAAAAAAAAATATATATATATGGCTCTCAGAAGATTAGATTTTAAAATATGTGGGTTTTTTTGGCGCTCTCAGTCAAAAAGGTCCCTGACACCCCCCCCCCCCCCCCCCAACTTACCCAATAAGCCACCACTGCTTTTTTGGGACTATGATAAAATGCCCGCAAGTGTGAAACATCAGTCACTAACATTTGGGATCTTTTGCAACATTAAATTCATCCCAATTTAAAAATGTGATAACGTTGATTCATTTATATTTTTTTAATTTACCTGCTATTCAAGGCAATTTTTTTGATTATAATCAACTTTACAGTAAATAACAAAACCAGTTTAAGCCTCTAGTTTAAATTTTTTTTTTTTGCCATTTCTCCGTCTTAGTATGTGACCTCCTTTTCTGACATAGTCAAGTATGTTCTTTCACTGAGTGGTAATGGCTTCTTTCGGTGAAGCTGAAAAGATTTTCATTCTCCTCAATGTCCCTCAACCCTGCACAAAATAAAATATCCACTTATGAGCTCTAGATGGTGCTGTATAGATGCAGCTTTATATTTAAAGCTTCTGTGTTTGTCTTTGTGCACTGCAGTATTTCACTCAGGAAAATGGACACTGCTTTCGGTCAACAGTTCAACACTTGCTGAATTTTATTTCTTGTATGCGTTTTGGTTGCTGATGCCCGTTTTCTGTGTGCATGCTTTGCCCAGATGTCTATGGTTTTGCTCCCAGAAGCTTCATATTTCCTCCTTCTGCTTTGAATCTTGGAGCAGAGAACATGAAGGACTATGGCAACGTCCTTGTCTTTGCTCTCCTGTCTCCTCCTTTACATATTTCTGTTCTCTTATAGGTCGAACAGCTGAATGCCAGGAATATGAAGGTTCGCCTGCCCAATAATCTTTTTGCCCCTTTCCTTGGGTCTTCTGGGCCCTCTGCTTGCTGTGGTTTAATAAAATGTAACCGATTAAAAGGCTGCTTAATTATGAAATCCTGTCAAGCAGTTTATAATGCTTCTACATGCTCAAACAATTGTTTTTTGTTAAAACAGACATCTGAGCGATTGGCTTAACAATAATGCAGAACAGTAATACATAGGTGAGTTAACAATAAGTTAAGGCCACTTTCTCAATGAGTTTGAGTGATATTCGAATCAGATCAAGCAGAATTTTTACCTTCTATTTGGTTTGGTTTACTTTTTACATTGGGCACAGTTGAGGAAACCGATAAGCACATTTTTTTTTCTGTGCAGAACTAAAATGTCCATGTGAATCGCATTGGCTGGAATAAGGTAAATAATAGGAACGTGGGAATCACCTGAACATGAACAATTATGCACTGAATTACTTCATAAAGAACTAGTTTCCAACAGCTTTCTTAATTTTAGAAGCCATCATGTATCTGTGGCACCATATTAAAAAATAAAAATTAAATAAAACAGAATAAAAAAAATCCTGAAAAATCCTCTTCATATTGGATTGACTCGAGCTCTTCTCTCAGAAGTGTCCCCATGTAGTTGAACATAGATCACAGACTAAATCCCAAGTTTGACATGATGAAAGCCACTGGGGTTCTGTTGGGACATTGATTCGTGCCATCTCAGGATGGTGATTTTATGCACACTGTCAGGATATTATGAGAGAGAGAGAGAGAGAGAGAGAGAGATGAAGAGGTGGTAGAGAAGAGAGGAATCCTCTTGTGGGCCCAAATCGTCGAGCCTGGAGCTCTTAATTATACCCGTAGGTTGAAAGGAAAGTTGCAGCTCTCCTGTCCTCATTTGCATTATGCATTAAGGTTAGCCTTTGTGTTGTTGAAGAGGGCTGTTTCAGCATCCTTTCCTCAGCTCTTTCACTTAATGTGGCCACGAAAGGCCTAAAATAGAGAAGTGCCTATGTGGACTGTGTCAATAACGCTCACAGATGCTGCTTCAGATGAGGCGTTTCTGTAGAGCCTTTATGTTTATCATCTACAAAAATAATGTCAATAAGTACATCATGAATGAATTGGAAAAAGGACCACACATTAGAAAGTCTCACTTTCACATGTACAGACACACGCTTTTAGAACTTGTTTTGTCTGAAAACCAAAGTAGCCTGTCTGTTTTCTCATGTCGTTTGGATATCCATTAGTTGTGTAGAGATGCACTGTAATTGTGACTCAGTGCTGAAATGCTCCCATGTGGCTATTCCACAACCAGATTACCAGCATGCTTGGACTCGACCCTCTTTAAATTCACCTGTTCAAAAAAATAAAACAAAACCTACAAATAACCGAAAAAGCGAACCTGCTCGGAATAAAAGCAGGAGCTGTTTCAGTTTGATAACCCATGCACATGCATTGATGTAATGATCCAGAGAATGCATAAAGCCTTGGCATAAGGATTTTTCTTTTGTTTCAGGGAAAGTCGTAAATAAAGCTCTGAGATGGCTTTCTCTGCAGATATCTTGAAATGTTCAATTAAAGTTGTAAAATCACATAGTAGAATACATCCATTTCATTCATACATTTCTGAGCTGCTTAATCCTAATTAGGGTCATGGGAGTCTGGTGCCCATCTCAGGTGATTCTGAGTGAGGGCGGGGTGCAACCTGAACACCTCACCAGGTCATTGCATTGCCAAACACTCACATAACCACAGCCATTTCCTCCTCTTCATGCATTTAGCAGAGTGATTTTGTGTGTGTGGGCTTGGTGTGCGTTAGTCCTCAGTTTCACATGGTTGAAATTCAATGATGATCACCATATGAGGGAAGTGGTGGTATAGGGTGCTGGATCGCTGATCCTAAGGTTGGGGGTTCGAGTCCAACTCTCCACTGCCCCCCACCCCCAGTGCAGCTAACTGGGTTATCAAAGGCGGGCCATGTCTCTCACTGTCTATGGGGAGAGGTTCATGTAAAAGAACCATTGCTGACTTTCGTAAAGAGGAGCTGCAAAGCCGTCAGCGTGTTTCTGTCCCTTGCTAAAGGGTTGTGTCAGGAAGGGCATCCGACGTGAAAACCTGAGCCAAATCAAATGTGTGAATCTTTCGCTGTGGCGACCCCTGATAAAGGGAAAAAGTTAAAAAGAAATCTCATCGCCATATGAGGGAAGTGGAATTTTTTGCTGCTCTGACTGATCTATGTTCTAGTTTTCACTTGAGGACTTGGAAGATATAGGTGTATTTATTACAGAAGTAATTCTTTAACAATGCCAAATGAGATTGTGTGTCCAGAATTTTTGTGTATTGGTTCCAGTGTTGGCCTCCTAAACAGCACAAGCTCAGGCCATGATCATTACAGCTTGCTTTGTTGCACTGTATTTTGCCTGTGTGCTCATCCTTTCAGAATTGGGTGAATAATGACGATTTAGCCCCTAATGAGTTGCTCGAATTTCAGGGATTCCTCCATCAGAAGCCAGTTTATAAGAAGAGATCAGGGCAGACATCCATGTGTATTATGAACCTTGGTACATGGTGTGGTCAGTACTGCTTTTGTGTGGGGTTTTTTTTTTTTGTTTGTTTTTTTTTTTTTAGAAGTTTTTGGTTAATTTGGTTTAGAATGTGCCAGGAGTGATGTTCAGATTAAATGGGGATGTCTAATGAGCTGTGTTGGCCCTGTAGTGAGCGATTGTTTTCTGTTTTAAACATAATGCGGCAAAGCTGAAGTAACAGACTTCTCTGGCCTTCTGTTGGCTTGCTGAGCACAAGGAGATTTTTGGGATTCTGAAAGTTTGTGTAGTAAATAATACGGAATGTAGTAAGTAGTTAGTGAGAACATTTTACGACACAATTGATGAACAGAATTCAGCAGTCTTTCTCATATAATGAATGTCCAAAATTGGCATTGGGCCCTTGGGGGACATTTCCAGCATTTGCTGTTGAAAGAAGTGGCACAGTAACATTTGAGACACCCTTTACTTGCTGCATGATTGCGCATGTACATGCAGAAGGTGCAGCAATACGAGCAGTGTGATTTTCATACACATCTGGAAGATTGAGTCACAGTGAAAACATCAGGTTCCCACGGTGAACTGTAAATCTTTATAGACAACAATGTTAAACACGTTAGAATGCTGTGGCTTAAAACTTGATCATTATCAAAATTGCTGTCAAATTGAATCTTTACATTTTCTCATACTATACCTGCCGACTAGTCCGGTTTTGCCGTAATGATTACGTTTTTCATTATTCCACTGCGGGTTACGGTTGTATTAATAAAAATTAAGTTTTTTTTTTTTTTTTTAACATAATCGAAAATTCAAAATAGTAACAAAAAACAAATTGTGATTGCTGAGAACCATATCTAAATTTAGAAGAAAAGGGGCAGTGCATGCTGCCAATGTAACTTCCTGTAGGTGTATTGCGCATGTGCGAGAGATCATCCTTTGTTTTACATTGGAATCGCGAAGGAATTAGATGGGTCAGCTTTGTGTCGGTACGTTTTCGTAATGTAATCTGCCAGAGAAAATTTCAAAAATCACTGTATGAAACCTAAACGAAAGTTAGTCTTTTTGTGAAGAATACTCCAAAGCATTTCCAGGAATTATTATAGGTTCAAGATAGGGTAAAATTACACTGCAGCCCCTGGACCCCGGCTCGCTACGAGGCTTTTCAGGTTTCAAAAGTTGGCAGGTATGCAATACATACAAATCGAAATAATTTAGAAGATTGGTACAGAAAACAATTCATAGCGCTAAAGGCAGCTTTCCTTCATTGTCTTTCTGATCTTCTTCGGCTAGTTCCCAGCCGCTCACATCATACCAATCCCTTGGGGGTTTTTTTGTTTTGTTTTTTGTCCGGATGGCAATGGTATCATCAGGAAGATCCAGAACCATGGCTGAGGGACCACATTGAACCTGGGTGCTTGTGCTGTAAACAGTTTGGTTAGATTATCTTTACATTGCAGAATCACTCTAAGGGTTACAGTCCATAAGTCTGCATTCTTTTGGAATTACACACAAGGAAACATGCACCATGTCATTGCAGGCATGCACATGTTTGGCCATGAAATACCAACATTGTGACATTCTTGCCTAATGGGCAGTTGGTTAATTATCGAGACCACAGGAAGCAGAACATGTTGATTGGACATTTGATGTTTTTGCCCTCCTTTGCACTACTCTCTGATTGGGTAGGAGAGGAACTGACATTTTGGAGGCATCAGTGACCTGTCCTTTAAATGGCTGATCAATTCCCTGAACATGTCTGACATTTGCTTACTAGCTGCTATTTTCCGCTTGCATGTAATTACAGACAGCATTACAGCACACAGGATAGAGCGAGAGAGGGAGATGCTGGCACTTGTGTCAACAAAAGGAAACATTTTTTTTCCCTTAACCTTTGCTGTTTCATTATCATTGTAAAATATAACTGTGCTCCCAGATGGAACACTGATTTAAATCCTGTGTAAGGGCATGGTGATGTGTCCTGCTGGTGGGGTCAGAACCCTGAGGAATTATGTGTTGTCCCTGTCCTGGTCCCTGAGCCCTGATTGTTGTATTATAGTTGTGCTTGGACAGTAGGGGTCACTCTCTCACCTTTTTATTACATTTTGTCAGTTGGGAGAGCCATTTACTTGCACATTCTGATTAGTGGGAAGGCCATCGCAAATCCCTGCTTCGGTACAGAATAAAGTAAATACATCAAACTGATCTATAAAAGTGCTGAACAAAATTCAACTCCTTGATATTTTAATTGAATAAGTGATTACCCACCCAGTAGTCATCTATAACCACTTATAAGATGCTTGTTAAACAGGTTATTTTTTGATAAACCCTTTTGTAAACATGCTTGTCTATAATTCAGTCTCATCAAAACACTTGATGCATTCTTCATGATAATGTGATCGTCAAAGCAAACCCTCTCAGTCATTATCAGGATAATGCAACAGTTACCTAAGGAGCTCTGCTTCAAGGTTTAATAATATCATAACAAATTCAGAGTTGGTCTAATTGGCCTGGTGTCTGGTTGCTAGGGCTTAGCTCTATCAGACAGCTCAGTCTGTAACCCAGGGCATGCCGTAGGTTGTTTACCTTAGTACCTTTGATTCCTGACACAAACCACTGTGAGCTTATGAGTTTTTGCGATGTGTGCATCTGCTGAACACCAGGCCCTCCTGTTGCTCCTTTGGTGCAGCTAAGCAGCATGTTTGTAAAGATCTGCTTGGATTTGAAAGTCAGATTCCTTGTTTTTGACGTGCAATGCCGGTAATATAATTTGGCCACGTGTTGGATTAAATAATAATTTACTTCATAAAGAATGTCCATTCTCTTTGTGACTTCAGTTATGGAGTGCGAGAGAGAGAGAGAGAGAGAGTAATAATTGTAAATGGAAATAAATTTAGCAAGAAACTCATGACATGATTGCGCATAGCTGTGGCAAGCTGTAATTTCATCACTCTAGTCTTTTCACGTTATTTATGTACTTTTTAATTGTTTTTAGATATTAAAATTGGTTTGTGCTTACAAAAAGTGTTGCTTTTATCTTAAATTTTCGGACACACTCAACAGACGAGACAATCCATTTCCTGATTTGACTGCGACACTATCTCGAGATTGTGAAATGTCTTCTTTACGTAATCACGAGAAAATGTTCAAGTGTATTCGAAACGATATTTATTTTCTCTTTGTTCTAGTGATACTATCGATCACAATTTTGATTTATTCTAGTCGTAACAGGTGTTCGAGTCCCACTCTGCACAAGGTTGTCACTGTCTCCCCAGTGTTATCAAAGGCCAGCCTATGGTGAGAGGCATATAAAAGAACCATTGCTGACTTTTGTAAAGAGTAGGCTGCAAAGCCATCAACGTGTTTCTTTCCCTTGCTAAAGGGTTGTCTCAGGATCAATCAATAGCCAAATCAAACGTGCGAATCATTCGTTGTGGCGACCCCTGATAAAGGGAAAAAGCCGAAAGGAAATCCAGTCGTAACAGGTGTTCAAGCAGTTCTAAAGTAGAACGCCTTCTCTCTCTCTCAAAAAAAAAATGTAATTAAATTAAATATGTCTGTTGGCCAGCTCCCCTTCCTCCCTTTTAACTATTTCTATTTATCTTAATTAATTAAAGGTTTTCAGTGTGGTGACATTGGATAAAGTATCTGCTGGAGCTGGTGGGATGCCTCACAATGCATAATTATTCTTTTTTGGTCCAGTAAAAATAATTTCTAAAGTCCAATATGATTCAATGGTTCCATTGAATAATGAAATGAATTAATTGAACTATGTAATGATAATAGCCAGGGTGAATATGGTGATTGTTGTTTGCTATACACAGACTATTTAGTGACTATCCATACTTGTACATATGTTGTAAAGTCTTGAACTCAATTTTATTTTCACCCGTGTATTCGCTTGTCCACACAGGTACCTGAGCCCAGCATACACAGGAGTGCACTTGCCCTTTGCAGAAAACAATAGTAAGCTGTATCATGGCTGTTTATTTTCGGAAAGTAAATGCAAACATTTTCAGAGCGCTGGTTTTAGACAGCACTTAAATATTTATATTGATGTGGAAAGCAACCATCCAGTGTCACCCAGAAGTACATCAGTTACTTTTTGTGCTTTACACTTGTCCAGTGGTGTACATTTTGCTCCTATCTTCTCAGGCTCGGTCCAAGTTTTTTGATGAATTCTATAAGGCTGCATTAAGCCAGTACATATTACAAAGTGTTGTGCAACTAAAACTGACTGAAACATTTAAGATGACCTGCACTCAGTTGCTAATTTTTGGAGTGTTTGAATCACAACACAGTGACTGTAAGGATAATTAAGCTTCTAACTGAGCAAAAACGGACACAATAGCACATCTTGTTCTCTTTAAATACTAATTCACACCTGTGTGCCGCTTTTTTCCTCTCATGTACATTAGATGTTTTGTCCAGTTACATCACAGTGCACAGAATCAGGCAATTCAGGTTGATGAGGTTCCACTGACATTCAGTCGGCTGTGGTTCATACAGGTGTGGGTGTGTGGATAGAGCACTGCAACCTTCAAAGAACTGGTGGTGGTGTTTCCTCCATTATTTACTTGAGAGGAACACCATGAAATAATTTATTTCTGCCAGCAATCTGTCCTCCACTCTTACACTATCGGCTGCTGTCAAGCTGTCAGTGACGTAACAGCAGGAACGTATTTCTTAAAATAGCCAAAAACATTGACAGGTTATCAACACCTATAACTCAAGGACAACTCTTCTGCTCTCTTCTTCCCTTTGCCACCCACATAGTGGTGTATTGTAAATATTGTGGGCTGTGGTCATGGCTACTTTGTTTAAAAAAAAAAAAAAAAAAAAAAAAGAAGTTAGGAATAACTGTCTTCCAGCTCTGTGTTTGAGGATCTGGATGATTTAGGGCATTCAGGTGTGAGATCTGAGAGTAGAATTAACATTTAAAAAATAAATAATTGCCAGATATCTTTAAAGGTTTTATGGATTAGAACTTTGAACTCTGATTTAAGCTTGATGTGAAAAAGAAAAATATATTTCAGTCAGCAGTATTTAAACATGACCTGTTTTGCGAGCTTATCCTCTTGCATACTCGGATCACCTGCTGTTATCTGCTCGAAGGGAAATAAACAGGGGTGGGGGTTGGACACCCCCCCCCCCCACACACACACACACAAATATTTGGTTCCCTATTTTTGCAAATTCAGTCACTATGGTGACAAAGGAGTTCAGTATTTGCTGAAAAGGAAAAATATGGAGGGAGAGATACAAGAACTACCGAGAGAAAGCAGATTATTATTATTTGTTGGGAGCAGCTGTACCTCATGTACCTAGTGATTTAAGATCTCATCCTCCCACGGCGTAGGTGGGCAAGTTCGTTATGCCGAAGGGTCGAGCTGATCAGTGCCACGGTGAAATGGCCTGCTTAGAACAGCTGAACATGATTCACCCTTTTAGTTAGACAAATGCTCTTGCTTTACCAGAAGAATGTTTGCAATCTTTATTGTGGGTGGGGGACATAGATTACAAATCACATTGGCGATAAACAATCATGTAAAATCAGTGACAGGTGAAATCATGAGAGAGTTAAACTGCTGCAAAATTTTTGGCAATGTGATTGTTAAATAAAGTATGCTGTTTGCCAACAAAGAATACGAAACACAGTAAAATGTTCAGTGGAAGCGAACAATATTCATCATGTTTGTATGCCAAAATGGCAGCCCATGGTCACCTTCCTCATCATTCAGTCTTGAACCATCTTGAAACTTGCACTGATCGAATAGCAAAAAAATGTGGCCTCATATAATGTGGTACACCAATCAGATTTGGTGACACTGTTTAGCCAATTATTTCTCTTTCAAAAGATTTGTTCAATTTTTGACAGGAGTAATCAGTGGTAGCCAGTTGTACCCATTCAAAATATTTACTTTCCTGAAAAGATATCTGGAAATGTGCCTTAATAATCTGTTCGAGAAAGCAGAAAATGTTTAACAGCTTTGATCTATAAACTGAAATGTATAAGCAAAAAGATGAAATATGGATGACCTGCCAATGATGAAACATATGCATATTCTAGTCTTGGAGTTGAGTAATCACCTACTACTACTTGTTTTGAGTTTAAAAAATTTGGAGCTGAAAAATATACAAGAGGAATTTAAGCAATGAGTGCCTAGAACATCCGACAAGCAAATGACTTTGTGTGGACTGACCTTGGGCCAAGCTTTCAACTGCAAAGCAATGGGTGGTAAGTGATGTTTCCTCTAAGTATGCCCTGTCATTAGTCTTATTTGCTCACATCCAATCAGTGCAAATCTGATACTTTTTAACTTTGTTTTTGATCGCTCTCGTTCTATATACTGGGTGTCCCAAAAAATGTTTCCACCTTTTAGCAGACGGAAGGATTTTATTGAATACCCTACACCTTCACCAGGCCTAACACCACAAGACTTCTTTTTTTGGGGATACATAAAAGACAAAGTCTACGCAATAAGACCTGCAACAGTCATTGAATTGAGAGCAACCATTGAACGTGAATGCATGCCTAAAATATTTCAGTTGGTGTGCAATGAATCAAAAATATATGAAAGTTTAATTTTTATCAGTAAATTACACAAAATAATGAACTTTATCACAATATGCTAATTTTTTTTAGAAGGACTAGTGTGTGTATGTATTGGCATAGGTTTTTACGTCGGATGCCCTTTCTGTGACAACCCTTTAGCAAGGGACAGAAACACGCTGACGGCTTTGCAGCCTGCTCTTGACTAAAGTCAGGAATAGTTCTTTTACATGCCTCTCATAGACAGTGGGCTACATGGCCCGCCTTTGATAACCCAGTTAGCCGTACTGGGAGGGACAGTGACAACCCTGTGGGGACTCAAACCCCCAACCTTTGGATCAGCGATTTGCCCCAAATAAGTATGTGAAATGAACACATTATATGTAAATATTGTATATAGACTGGACCAGTCAGAACAATTTTTGTGAATGTGAACTGAACACACAAGTAATCAAGTAATGCGTTGTATGTGGTCTGGACAAGTCATTATGATTCATTTAGATGATGTATGTGGTGTGTTAATTTTTTCTGTGCTTTGAAAACTAAAATATTTTCGACAAGTTGGTGCTGTCTCTGCTAATTTTTGCATGTTGCGTTGCTGAAAAACCAGGAGCACGTTATGGTAACCGGGGATAAGCACCAGTCCGATGAGCCGCTATGGCTCGGGTGTAAAAAGCCCAATGGACTTTACCTTTACAGGTAATTAACAAATTAACAATTTAAATAAAACAAGAATGAACAATAAGTCAATAAACAATACAATAAGTGCATCTGAACTTAATAGCACTTAACATAACTTACCCCCCATTTTTTCCCCCGTCCTTTTTATTTCAAAAAAGTGCGAGTTGTAGTCCGGAAAATACGGTGTGTGTGTGTGTGTGTGTGTGTGTATATATTAGTGTGTGTATATTATTTTCCTTTCAGCTGTTCCCTTCAGGGGTCACCACAGCGAATTATCTGCCTCCATCTCACCCTATCCTCTGCATCATCATCTCTTACACCAAATACCTTCATGTCCGCCTTCACCACATCCATAAATCTTTGGTCTTCCTCTGGGCCTTCTTCCTGGTAGTTCCAACCTCAGCATCCTACTACCAATATACTCACTATCCCTCCTCTGTACATGTCCAAACCATCTCAATCTAGTCTCTCTGACTTTGTTTCCAAAACGTCTTACATGTGCTGTCCCTCTGATATACTCATTCCTAATCCTATCCATCCTCGTTACTCCCAAAGAGAACCTCGACATTTTCATTTCTGCTATCTCCAGCTCTGCCTCCTGTCTTTTCTTCAGTGTCACTGTTTCTAAACCATACAACATTGATGGCCTCGACACGGTCTTGTACACCTATCCTTTTATTCTTGCTGATACCTTCCTATCACACATCACAGCGAACACTTTTCTCCAACCATTCCAACCAGCCTGCACGCGCTTCTTCACCTCTATTCCACATTCTCCATTGCTCTTGATTGTTGAGCCTAAGTACTTAAAATCCTCCACTTTCTTTATATCTGCTGCCTGTAACCTCATCGTTCTTCTTGGGTCCTTCTCGTTAACACACATGTATTCTGTCTTACTGGGGCGAACCTTGATTCCTCTCTTTTCCAGGGCGTACCGCCACCTCTCTAGAATTTCCTCCTCTTGTTCACTGCTCTCACTACAAATCAGTGTCATCTGGAAAGATGATAGTCCATGGAGATTCTTGTTTAACCTCGTCTGCCAACCTGTCCATCACCATAGCAAACAAAAAGGAGCTCAGAGCTGACCTTTAATGCAGTCCCACCTCCACCTTGAACTCTTGAGTCACACCAACAGCACACCTCACCACTGTCTTACATCTCTCATGCATGTTGTGCACCACTCTAACATACTTCTCTACCACTCCAGACTTCCTTATGCAATACCACAGTTCCTCTCTCGGCACCCTGTCATATGCTTTCTCCAAATCCACAAAGGCACAATGCAGTGCCCTCTGACCTTCCTTATTAACATCCTCAAAGCAAACACTGCATCTGTGGTGCTCTTTCTTGGCATGAAACCAAACTGTGTTCACAAATGCTGACCTCTGCCTTTAGTCTCGCTTCCACTATTCTTTCCCATAACTTCATCGTATGGCTCATCAACTTTATCCCTCTGTAGTTGCCACAACTCTGCAAGTCTCCCTTGTTCTAAAAAAATGGGCACCATCACACTTCTCCATTCGTTCGGCATTCTCTCACTCTCTAAAACCTTGTTGAATGTTCTTGTCAGAAAATCTACTGCTCCCTCTCCTAGACACTTCCATATCTCCACCGGTATGTCATCAGGACCAACTGCCACTCTTCATCCTCTTTAATGCCCTGCTCACTTCACCCTGACTAATCTTTGCTACTTACTGATCCTCAACGGTCACCTCTTCTACTCTGTCTCTCTCATTTTACTCATTCAAGAGGTTTTCAAAGTACTCTTTCCATCTTCCCAGCACACTGCTGTCATCAGTCAATACATTTCCCTCTCTGCCCTTGATCACGCTTACTGGCTGCACGTTCTTCCCATGTTTATTTCTCTGCTGTGCCAACCTGTACAAATCATTTTCACCCTCCTTACTGTCCAACCTTGCATACAAGTCGTCATCATATGTCCTCTGTTTGGCCTTTGACACCGCTACCTTCACCTTGCGCTGTGTATCCCTGTACTCCTGTTTACTCTCTTTGGTCCTCTCAATGTCCCACTTCTTCTCCACGAACTTCCTTTGTACACACTCCTGCACTTCCTCATTCCACCACCAAGTCCTTCTATCTACTTTCCCTCAAGAGGACACACCAAGTACTCTCCGACCTGTCTCCCTGATCACATTAGCTGTAGTTGTTTAGTCGTTTCGAAGTCCTTCCTGACCACCCAAAGTCTGTTTCAACTCCTCTTTGAAGACAACACAGCACCCTCTCTCAGCTTCCACCACTTTGTCTTCTGCTCTGCCTTTGCTTTCTTCGCCACCTTCACCAACAGCGTCATCCTGCACACCACCATCCTACGTTTTTGGCAACACTCTCACCCACGACTCCCTTCAAATTACATCGCCTACACAAGATGTAGTCTACTTGTGTGCTCCTGCCTCCACTTTTATAAGTCACCCTATGCTCCTCTCTCTTCTGGAAGAAAGTTTTCACTACGGCCATTTCCATCCTTTTTGCAAAATCTACCAGCATCTGTCCTTCTGTATTCCTGTCCTGGATACCAAACCGGCCCGACAGTTCCTCGTCCCCTCTGTCTCCTGCACCAACATGTCCATTGAAGTCTGCATCAATGACCACTCTTTCACTTCTGGCGGTACTCCGCATCACTTCATCTTACTCACTCCAATATCTCTCCTGCTCTTCTCGCCCACATCCTGCCTGTGGGGCATAAGCACTAACAACATTGAACATTACACCTTTAATTTCTAACTTGAGACTCATTTCTAACTTGTGACGCAGTTTAGCTTGGCCAATGAACATACATACTCGGAAAGCAAAAAAACGAGATTCAGGGAGGCTTCGTCGTGGGCGCCTGGGTATGGATCACTACAGGGGTGGCAGAGATACAGGCTTGTACACTTTGGCCTACAGAGAGTCTTTCAGGAAAACATGTCAAGTAACATAACTCCTAAACTATATATTGTGCAATCAACAACTTCATTTCTACATCTTAATTAACACAATAAATGCTATGCTCATTTCTCTATAACCCCCCCTCCCCAAAAAAAAAAAAAAATATGCAGAACTTTATCTGCATGATAACTTCAAAACTTCCAGTGACAAAATTGGAGATGGCATCTTGAACATGCAATAGGAAGTGCCAATACCATTAAACTTAATTTTTTGAGTTAGTGGGCATTGGCCACATGGAGTGCGTTTATTTGACTATATAAAGGTATGTCTACATCCCAAGAGTGTTTCATCTTCTTTTGTCAAACTAAGTGGGTACAATCAAGGGCTATTCTTGTGCTCACCATTACAGCGGTGCTGTGACTGCTCAAAGTAAGCATTGACTATTATTCAAGGGATTACAACATTTTAGAATTTCAGTTAGCTTCTCGTGAATACGTTTAAATCTTCAGTGAAGACAGACAGTGCTTCATGGACCGAAAAAACATCAAAACGACACATGTGCACCACTGACTGATTGAGAATGACTTGCTTTGGCAGGCTTTAGACCCTGTTGACAGTTGTTTGCATTTATAGTTTTTGTCTCGTGGTCTTGGTCTCTCTTTAACTAGCTCTTCTGTGACTCCCCTCCTTTAGATTGAATCTTGGAGTTTTATTCATTTCTAGTCTTCTCTGACATTAATCCCATAATACACCACCTCCTCGTTTTCATTTCTGTTGTAATAGTGCTCTTAAGGTCATTTCGCCTCTAATGCAGCCATGAGGCTGGGGGGCACAAACCAGTGTCTCTCCCCCTTATGCCGGTCCCAAGCCCGGAGAAATGCAGAGGGTTGTGTCAGGAAGGGCATCCGACATAAAACCAATGCCAAACTTTTATGATGCAAATCAGAAGTATTACCCCCATACCGGATCGGTCGAGGCCTGGCTTAACAACGACCACCATCAGTGCTGTCAATCAACAGGGTGCTGATGGAAATTGGACTACTGTTGGTCAAAGACATCGAAGAAGGAGAGGTGGGAGGCGTGTCCGTAGGCAGAGAGAGAAGAGGAAAGGCATGAGTCTCGGACTGAGAGTGGGGACTTTGAATGTTGGAATTATGCAAAGAAAAGGTAGAGAGCTGGCTGACATGATAAGATAAGATACAGCTTTATTAATCTCACAATGGAGAAATTCACTCTTACAGGCTCTTGAGGTACCATCAGTAGGGGGTGCAAAAATAGATACATATACAAACATACACACACACATATATAAGTAAATAGATACATAAATAGTATAAATTAATAAACAATAAAATAAAAGAAGGGAACGACTTTGTAGACTGGCCTATATTAAAGTGTACATGTATCTGAGTGCAGAGTAGATGGGTTGATATGGTTCATAGTCAGTGGGGTAGATGTGGTTGATTAAAGTGCACGGGGTTTTTATTGCACATAACCGGTATTTTCAGACAGTTACAAAGTGGCGTTGTACAGTCTGACAGCGGTGGGAATGAACGACCTGCGGTAGCGCTCCTTCCTGCACTGAGGATGTCTCAGTCGTCCACTGAAGGAGCTACTCAGCTTCTCTACAGTCTGGTGAAGTGGGTGATGGCTGTTGTCCATGATGGATGTGAGCTTTGCTACCATCCTCCTCTCACTCACCTCCTCCACAGAGTCCAGTGGGCAGCCGAGGACAGAGCTGGCCCTCCTGACCAGCTTGTTCAGTCTTTTTCTGTCCCGCTTTGTGCTGCCCGGGGCCCAGCAGATGGCAGCGTAGAGGATTGCGGAGGCTACCACAGAGTCATAAAATGTCCTGAGCAGAGGTCTGCATACTCTGAAGGACCCGAGTCTCCTCAAAAGGTGGAGGCGACTCTGGCCCTTCTTGTACAGGGTGTTGGTGTTGTGGGACCAGTCCAGTTTATTGTCAAGGTGAACGCCCAGGTATTTGAAACTGTTCACTATCTCAATGTTCTGTCCCTGGATGTTCACTAGTGAGTCTGTGTGTGTGTGTGTGTTAGTGTGCTTCTTCTGAAGTCGACCACCATCTCCTTCGTCTTCCTGGTGTTCAAGCACAAGTGGTTGCGCTCACACCAGTGCACGAAGTCAACGATGACCGACCTGTACTCCAGCTCGTTCCCCTCTGACACACGGCCCACGATGGCGGAGTCGTCCGAGAACTTCTGGAGGTGGCAGCTGTCTGTGCTATAGCTAAAGTCCGTGGTAGAAATGCTGAAAAGGAAGGGTGAGAGGACGGTGCCCTGCGGTGCCCCCGTGCTGCAGACTGCCACTTTTGACTTACAGCCGCGCAGCCGCACGTACTGTGGACGGTTAGTAAGGTAGTCAGTGATCCAGGCAGCAAGATGCCCGTCCACTCCCACGTCCTCCAGCTTCCCCCGCAGAAGCGCTGGCCTGATGGTGTTGACGGCGCTGGAGAAGTCAAAGAACATGACCCTCACAGCGCTGCCAGCGATTTCCAGGTGGGTGAGTGCCCAATGCAGAAGGTAGATGACGGCGTCTTCTACTCCGATGTTGGGCCTGTAGGCAAACTGCAGCGGATCTAGGGTGGGGCTCACCATAGAGCGGAGGTGTATGAGGAAAAGCCTTTCCATGGTCTTCATAAGGTGGGAGGTCAGGGCAACAGGCCTGTAGTGGGCCGGTTCCTTCGCTTGTGCTGTTTTGGGAACCGGAACCACACAGGAGGTCTTCCACAGGACGGGAACCTTCTCCAGGCTGAGGCTCAGGTTGTACAGGTAGCATAGTACCTCACAGAGCTGGTCTGCGCAGGTCCTCAGCAGCCTGGGACTGATGCCATCTGGTCCTTCAGATTTCCTCTGATTTAGTCGCCTCAGCTGTCTCCTCACCTGGTCTGATGTGAGGGAGAGGGGGGGCTGGGGTGGGCTGCAGAGGGAGGGGGATGTGTCTGTCGGGCTGTAGCAGTCAAGTGAAGTTGGCCTGGGGAGGGGGGAGGTGTCTGCTGGTCTGGAGACGTGTGAAGAGAGGGGGGAACGGGGGTGGGGGGGGGGGGAATCAAACCTGTTGAAGTAACAGTTTAGTTCATCCGCCCAGCGCTGGTCACCATCAGCTGTTCCTCTGACTCCCTGCCCAAATCCAGACATGGTCTTTAGTCCTCTCCAGACGTCCCGCACGTTGTTCTGAGCCAGCTTCTCCTCCAGCTTCTTCCCATAGTCCTTCTTTGCCCTCCTGATCCTCCATTGGAGCTCACGCTGGACCTTTTTCTGCTCCTCTCTATCCCCCGAGATGAAAGCCCTCTTTTTCTGGTCCAGGAGGACTTTAAGCTCAGGGGTGACCCACGGGTGGTTGTTGGAGCAGCACCGTACCCTCCGTGTTGGCACAGTGCTGTCCACGCAGAAGTTCATGTAATCAGTGATACAGTGTGTGAGGCTGTCGATGTCATCACCAACGGAGTCACAGAGCATGCTCCAGTCTGTGGTCTGGAAACAGTCCCTAAGCCTCTCATTGGTCTCCTCGGTCCACACTTTCACAGACCTCTTCTGCACAGGTTCCTTTCGCACCCTGGGTGTGTATTGGGGGAGCAGGTAGACCGGGTTGTGGTCTGAGCGTCCCAGTGGGGGGAGGGGGGAGGAGCTGTAAGCGTCCTTCACATTTGCATACAGCAAGTCCAGTATTTTATTGTCTCTTGTGGCGCACTTCACGTATTGCGTGAACGTCGGGAGAGAGGCGGAGAGAGGGGCGTGGTTAAAGTGCCCGCTGATCAGAATCATGGCGCGGGGGTGACGAGTTTGTGTCTGATTAACGGCGCTGTGTAGACGCTCACACGCGGCCGCCACATCAGCCGAGGGCGGAATGTACACGCAAAACACAATCACATGTGAAAACTCCCTCGGTAGATATTATGGCCGCGCGCTCACCGCGAGCAGTTCCAGGTCTCGCGTGCATAGCTGCTCCTTCACGTGCACGTTGGCCGGGTGACACCATCGTTCATTCACATAGACCGCCACACCCCCTCCTTTCTTCTTACCGCTCTCCGCCGCGCTCCGATCTGCACGCGCGAGTGTAAATCCGTTAAGAATACAAATGCAAAGAAAAGGTGGAGAGCTGGCTGACATGATGCAGAGGAGGAAGGTGGACATACTGTGTGTTCAGGAGACCAGGTGGAAAGGTAGCAAAGCTAAAAGCTTAGGAGCAGGGTTTAAGCTATTTTATCATGGTGTGGATGGGAGGAGAAATGGAGCAGGAGTCATCTTGAAGGAGGGGTTCGTCAGGAATGTTCTAGAAGTGAAAAGAGTGTCAGACAGAGTGATGAGTCTCAAGTTAGAAATTGAAGGTGTAATGCTCAATGTTGTTAGTGCTCATGCCCCACAGACAGGATGTGAGCTAGAAGAGAAGGAGAGATTCTGGAGTGACATAGATGAAGTGATGCAGTGTACCACCAGAGGTGAAAGAGTGGACATTGGTGCAGACTTCAATGGACATGTTGATGCAGGCACCAGAGGGGACGAGGAAGTGATGGACAGGTTTGGTATCCAGGACAGGAACACAGAAGGACAGATGTTGATAGATTTAGCAAAAAGGATGGAAATGGCTGTGGTTAATAGCATAGGGTGACTTATAAAAGCGGAGGTAGGAGCACACAGGTAGACTACATCTTGTGTAGGCGATGTAATTTGAAGGAAGTCAGTGACTGCAAAGTAGTAGCGGGTGAGAGTGTTGCCAAACAGCATAGGATGGTGGTATGCAGGATGACGCTGATGGTGAGGAAGGTGAAGAAGGCAAAGGCAGAGCAGAAGACAACGTGGTGGAAGCTGAAAAAGGAAGCGTGTCGTGTTGTCTTCAAGGAAGAGTTGAAACAGGCTTTGGGTGGCCAGGAAGTGCTGCCAAATGACTGGACAACCACAGCAAATGTGATCAGGGACACAGGTAGGAGAGTTCTTGGTGTGTCCTCTGGAAGGAAAGTAGATAAGGAGACTTGGTGGTGGAATGAGGAAGTGCAGGAGTGTGTACAAAGGAAGAGGTTAGCTAAGAAAAAGTGGGACAGAGAGAGGACCGAAGAGAGTAAACAGGAGTACAGGGAGACACAGCGTAAGGCGAAAGTAGCAGTGGTTAAGGCCAAACAGAAGGGCGTATGATGACTTGTATGATAGGTTGGACAGTAAAGAGGGAGAAAGTGATCTATACAGGTTGGCACAGCAGAGAGATAGAGATGGGAAGGACGTGCAGCAAGTTAGATTGATAAAGGACAGCGAGGGAAATGTATTGACTGATGACAGAAGAGTGCTGGGAAGATTGAAAGAGCGCATTGAAGAGCTGATGAATGAGGAAAATGAGAGACAAAAGAGTAGGAGAGGTGACATTGAGGAGCAGGATGGAGCAAAGATCACTAAGGGTGAAGTGAGGAGGCATTGAAGAGGATGAAGAATGGAAAGGCAGTTGGTCCTGATGATATACCTGTGGAGGTATGGAAGTGTCTAGGAGAGGTAGCAGTAGATTTTCTGATAAGAACATTCAACAAGGTTCTAGATAGTGAGCAGATCCCGGAGGAGTGGAGGAGAAGTGTGCTGGTGCCCATTTTTAAGAACAAGGGAGACGTGCAGATTTGCGGCAACTACAGAGCGATAAAGTTGATGAGTCATACGATGAAGTTATAGGAAAGAATAATGGAAGCTAGACTTGGGGCAGAGGTCAGCATTTGCGAACAACAGTTTGGTTTCATGCCAAGAAAGAGCACCACAGATGCAGTGTTTGCTTTGAGGATGTTAATAGAGAAGTACAGAGAAGGTCAGAGGGAACTGCATTGTGCCTTTGTGGATCTGGAAAAAGCATATGAGAGGGTGCCAAGAGAAGAACTGTGGTATTGCATGAGGATGTATGGAGTGGCAGAGAAGTATGTTAGAGTGGTGCAGGACATGTATGAGAGATGTAAGACAATGGTGAGGTGTGCTGTCGGTGTGACTCGACGAATTCAAGGTGGAGGTGGGACTGCATCAAGGGTCAGCTCTGAGCCCCTTCTTGTTTGCTATGGTGATGAACAGGCTGACAGACGAGGTTAGACAAGAATCTCCATGGACTATGATGTTTGCAGATGACATTGTGATCTGTAGTGAGAGCAGAGAACAAGTGCAGAAAAATCTAGAGAGGTGGAGGTATGCCCTGGAAAGGAGAGGAATGAAGGTTAGCCTTAGAAAATCAGAATACATGTGTGTGAATGAGAAGGACCCAAGAGGAACGGTGATGTTACAGGGAGCAGAGATAACGAAGGTGGAGGATTTTAAGTACTTGGGCTCAACAATCCAGAGCAATGGAGAGTGGAAAAGAGGTGAAGAAGCGTGTGCAGGCAGGCTGGAATGGTTGGAGAAAAGTGTCCAGTGTGATGTGCGATAGGAGAGTGTCAGCAAGAATGAAGGGGAAAAATGTACAAGACAGTGGTGAGGCCAGCGATGTTGTATGGCTTAGAAACACGTGGCGCTGAGGAAAAGGCAGTAGGCAGAGCTGGAGGTAGCAGAGATGAAAATGTTGAGGTTCTCTCTGGGAGTAAGGAGGATGGATAGGATCAGCAATGAGTATATCAGAGGGACAGCCCCTGTAAGATGTTTTGGAGACAAAGTCAGAGAGGCTAGATTGAGATGGTTTGGACATGTACAGAGGAGGGATAGTGAGTTTATTGGCAGTAGGATGCTGAGGTTGGAACTACCAGGCAGAAGGCCCAGAGGAAGACCAAAGAAGAGATTTATGGATGTGGTGAAGGAAGACATGAAGGTCGTTGGAGTCAGAAAAGAAGATGCAGAGGACAGGGTGAGATGGAGGCGGATGATTTGCTGTGGCGACCTCTGAAGGGAGCAGCCGAAAGTAAAAGGTCATTTCACCTCTCTATACATTCTAACTCATGTCTCTGTTATATGCGTGAAAGAGAAACATATGTATAGTGTGTAATGGAGAGACTTATCCTGGGAGAGGTATTGCCTTTTTGGTATACATTTCATGTTCTTTCTTCCATACATGCAGAAGGTTTGCATTTTTATTTTAATCGGAAATGTAATTTCTCCCTGTAGAGCAGAAAACAAAGTAATTTGTTCCTGGCCAGTGCCTCTATAGATAAAGCAATCCTTTACAAGAAAAAAAAGAATGTGGCTGCTAGTACATATTACGCACCAGCACATTCCTCATTAGAGCCCAGGGACCGTGACGACCATAACGAATTTTCACTTGCCCTGTGTCTCAGTGTTTTTATGTATGTTTGAAGCACACCCTGTGTCTTGTGTTAACATATGTGGTTAACACGGGCGTAATACTTTAATAATTACATTTCACATTTACAACATTTGGCAGATGCTCTCATCCAGAGTGATTTGGCATTCTTTTATTACCTACAGTTGAGGGTTAAGTGGTGATACGATGGATTGAACCGCTGATCTACAGATCAGTAACCCATTGCCTTATCCACTATGCCTCCACTATCCGATTCTGTCTCAATGAAAGCATCGAAACATTGTTCGTACTTTAGCTGATTTATTGATGGGTATGAAATTAATAAATCTTTTAGAATGATTAATGAGATTTTCTTCCTTCAAAAACCAAGTCATGTTTTATGCACTGTTGAATATACAGTAAGCCTTCGATATTCATGGGGGCTCGGTTCCGGCCCCTCCCGAATGAAGATAATCCGAGAGTTCTGTACCCGGAAATAAAACCCCAATGTATCATATTACATGCGCGGAAGTAAAATACTATGTATCTATTGCATGCCCTAAAATATGCTTCTAAAACACATTCTATAGACAGTCTTACTCATTAATACAGGATTAATAGAGTAAAATGTAGTAATGATGAAGAAAAACTTTTTAATTTTGTACTGTGATATTTATTAATAAAATATATAAACATTATAGAGCATACTTTCATACATACCTAAATACAGTATGTATGTTTTTGTTTTGTATGTGTATTATCCAGTTGAGCTCTATGATTCCACTCTCTTCTGAAGAAATAAGACTTTTTCCTGAAGAAATGACAGTTTCCTCTGAAGTGCCTGAAGCTAATCAGTTGAACTGTTGTAAAGCTCTAGTATTAAAGTCTTTTTCAATTATTATTCCAGTACAGTGCCTAAGTGAATGTTTATGATAAATGTTTAGACGCCACGGAGCCCTATATTGGATGAGTGATATTTTGGGGTAGCCGTAGCCTAATGGTTAGAGAAGTAGTTTTGGGACTGAATAGTTGCCCAGCGTGTGACAGTGGGCAAGTTAACAATACCTTTCCTTCCTCCATATAAATGGCTGAAATGCCCTTGAGAAAGGCACCTCACCCCAACTGCTCTCCGGGCACCCCGTGGCCCACTGTTCTAAGTGTGTTTTCCCACTTTGAATGGGTTAAATGCAGAGTAAATCATTTCCCTTCCGGGATTAATACAGTATATCCAAAAAGAAAAAAAAAAAGCCTGAGTCATCGATTCATGTCAGCAATATCAGACATTTAGAATTTTGCTTTAACTGGCAACATCCACTTTACCGATCATATAATACTTGAACTGCAGTATTAATTCTCTTCATAAATGAATCCTAATTACTAAGGTGATGAACAGAACTGTTACATTACTGATGTAGCCACATTTCACATCTAATGAGGGAAATGATGTTTTGGTTCACTAAGAGCAGTGAAGTCAGGTGTATACATTGTCAGAGCAAGACATGTACATAGTGGCGCACATGACAGTGAGACACCCTTCTTAAAATACCTTCATATATACCTTTATATATAAACACTCTCTGAGGGAAGGCACTATCCGCCCCTTGTACGAATGAGCTAACAGAAGCCCACAATTGACTGGCAATCGCTGTGGGTGGCAGAAGAGAGTGTATGCCATCTCTCCTTATCGTGAAAACTCAACCAATTAGCTTCCATGAACTCCCAGTCACAGATGACAGCAGACAGACAGACTTGGAGCAGGCAGAAGGGAAAAAAAAACACTTCTGTCTATTAACCGTTAATTTGCTTGTTCTCCCAAACAACTTTTTTAAATAAATATCAGAGACATTTTTGTCCCACTTATCGGGCTAATGCATTAACAATAAGAATATTGTCTGGAAAAGTGCACAGAGGGTGGATTCCTTAAGTGCTGATTTGTTATAGCAGCTTGTGCCACAGTGAGGTGGGTCTAATCTTCTGAGAAACAGCTGTAATACAGAATCATTCAAAAATATATTGACCAGGTTTTTTTAATTTGGTAAATATTCCATGCACTTTTTATTCCAAAAAAACAAAAACAAAAATAGAATAGCCAACTTAAAGGGCTAGTACAAAGTGTCAGCCTTGAATTGAATCGCCTGGGCCAAAGATATAGGCCCTTTTCAGAGTTTTGGTAGGCTGATGCAAACATGTAAGGTAAGGCTTTTCTTTGTTGGCAGTGACATGCTATTCACCCAGGAGTGAGGGTTTTTTTTTTTTTTTTTTTTTTTTTTTTTTGCCTGTGCAGGCCAAATGGGACTTGAGGGGATTTTTCATCATACATCATATGTATATGCATATGATGTAAACACAGTACAATGAAATATATATCTTCTTTGAAATGCACATAGTGAATATCAAAATTTATTATTTTAATATTGTAATCAGCAGGGTATTAAGGTTTCTTCAACATATCATGGCACATCAGAGTCTGCCTTATGCCCTGGAAATTTTACTAGTTTCTAGACCTCTTTTACAGGGTTCATACAGTTAAAGCTTGATAAAATTCAAGCACTTTTTAAGGACTTTTCAGTGACATATGTTGCATGTTCAAGGATTACTTTCATCAACTTGTATGCAGTATCATTACAAACAAGATGTTTGTAAGGATAGCTAACACAAGTCATGACTTTTAAACAAAAATACTTGGATAAACTGTGTTAAATGTCATATTTAATCATATTCACGCTGATAAGCTGACACACACACACACACACACACACACACACATGGTAGAGACGAGGCATGTGCATGTGCACACCACACCTGGCTACCTCAACATCAGAAACCTTCACCCAGGCAGCCCACCCAATAATAACCAGGCCTTGACTTGTCCAAGTAGCTTATATTCTACAAATAACTCCACTCATCCTTCATTCTTGTCAACATGTCAAAGTTCAGTGCCATGGGTTTTGGCAGCAGGCTACAGATATGTGTCTTAGACAACCAGATCTGTTCATGCAGTAACATGAATCTCGCAAATGCCTCACCCCTATCTCAGTAGCATGCACCTGATGATCGTTCCCTTCCCTTTGATCCACAGCCATGCAGAAGCTTTCTGTGGTGCCTCGGCTGCGTTTTGGCATACCCACAGTTCCCAGAAAGCTGGAGTCTGGAATTCATTAGGTCCTTCTAGGCTTTTCATGTTTTCTAATCAAGCATTGTCTGGTTGCAATTCAGAAGATCCTTATGACTAAGAGGCAGACGAGGATGCAGTTTCCCTTGCCTGGACATGAGTCACCGGGGTCCCCCCCCTGGAGCCAGGCACACGGGAGGGGCTCGAAGATGAGTACCTGGTGGTCGGGCTTCTGCCCATGAAGCCTGGCTGCACCTAGCCCGAAAAGGAGACATGGGTCCGCCCTCCCATGGACCTATGTGGTCATTGGGGACTGTACCTCTAGATTGGCAAATCGGGGTGGTGGTCCTGATTTTTAAGAAGGGGGACTGAGGAGGGTGTGTTCCAATTATCGGGGAATCACACTCCTCAGCCTACCCAGGAAAGTATGCAGGGGTACTGGAGAGCCGGATCCGACCAATAGTCGAACCTCAGATTCAGGAGGAACAATGTGGTTTTCGTCCTGGCTGTAGCACTCTTGCCCAACTCTATACGCACCACAGGATCTTGGAGGGGGCATGGTAGTTTGCCCAATCTGTCCACATGTGTTTTGTGGATTTGGAGAAGGCTTTCGACCGGGTCCCCCGAACAATCTTGTAGGGCATGCTCCGGGAGTACGGTGTTCCGGGCCCGTTGCTATGGGCCATTTGGTCGCTGTATCACCGGAGCCAGAGTTTGGTCCACATTGGTACCAACAGGTCGAATTCATTTCTGGTAGGAGTTGGAGTCCGCTAAGGCCGTCCTTTGTCACCGATTCTGTACATAATTTTTATGGACAGAATTTCTAGGTGCAGCCGAGGTATTGACGGGCTCTGGTTTGATGGCCATCGGATCTCGTCTCTGCCTTTTGCGGACGACAATGTCCTTTTGGCTTCATCAAGTCGGGAACTCCAGTTCTCAGTGGAGTGACTCGCAGACGAGTGCGAAGCAGCCGGGATGAGGATCAGTACCTCCAAGTCCGAAGCCATGGTTCTCAGTCGGACAAGGGTGGAATGCACCCTTTGGGTCGGGAATGAGGTCCTACCCCAAGTGGAGGAGTTTAATTATCTTGGGGTCTTGTTCACGAGTGAGGGAAGGATGGAGCGGGAGATCGACAGACTGATCGCTGCAACCTCTGCTGTTAAGCGGAGCCTGGCCCGGTCTGTTGTGGTGAAGGAGGAGCTGAGCTGCACGACGAAGCTCTTTGCTTAGGTGGCTGCCCCCGCGACCCGACCCTGGACTTAGCGGAAGATGATGACATGAGCATTGTCTGGTCCCAGGGTAGTTCTTGTGAAATTCTTTGGAAGTTGAAATGACTTTTCCAGGACCGATTTCATTTGCCAGACATGTCGCATGAAAGAACCCTGTTGCTGCCTTTGGATGGGACTGAGGCTTAAGATTTTTTTCCAATGATGAAAGCCATTGCTTGCTTTGCTGATTGGAAGCTATTGCACTGGGCTCTATCACTGCAAATGCTGCTATTAATTGTTTTGAGCAATTATCTCTGCTTTCAGAGGTATTTCTGGGACAACAGCTGAGAATGGGCCCTACTCATCCACTTTTGCGACACAACCTTTCTCCAGTTGTACTGGACTTGGTAAGAACATGTCATAGATGGACTATATTAGGAACTTGATGTGGAAATGTGCACTCTGACATGCCTCAGAAAATAGATCCTGGACTTATCCATGAATTTTCCTGTTCATGTAATTTGTTGGGACGGAACCGCACTCCCTGGCTTGCATATAGCTCCTTTCTCTGGCTCTTAAATTTGTAAACCTCAGTTTGTGCCTTTCCCTCCACTCATTCGGAGAGGGCGCTTGTCAAGCTTCCCAAATAGCTTTCTCTACTGAAATCTGGTTATTTACATCATACCTCTTCCATTTCCTCCTAGTTTTCCCTATTTAATGATTATATACCAGAAATTTGAATGCAGTCATTTGAGTCGCTTTGGTTTTCCTAAGCACTGGTATTATTCTCATGCGGTGATAAATTATTTATTACAGGTTACTGGATCTTAAATCTGTTGGAAAGACAATGATTTGCGGATTCTGTGGTTAGAGACTCATGGGCCCTGTGTGTTTTATGCTTTAATATTTGAAACAGTTGTGCTTTGATCTTTTCATGATTTTTTTTTTTTTTTTTTTTTTTTTTTTTGCCCCATTATGTATAGTTGTGGTCCACTCCTTTGAACTCACCAGAGTGATCATATCTTTTAATATTTAGTTATTCCCACTGTAACCACAAGTAATTTGCACTTTTCATTTTTCTTTATCCACAGACATTTCTGGACTGATTTGGTTTTTAATGTGGCGGGGAAAAAATTATATGAAATGAGGACAGTATATGATTTAAACTTGGAAAGACGGAAAATTAACACATGAGCAGTGTCAGGTGTTAATGGTAGGTTCACATTATAAAGGGACAAGCCTGTGGTTAAAGCACCCCTCTCTCTCTCTCTCTCTCTCTCTCTCTCTCTCTCTCTCTCCTTCAGGGCAGTTTGAAGAGCAGCAGCCATCAGATATCTCCTCAGGAGTTTCTCAGTGAACTGAAAAGTGGTGCAAATGATGAGAGGCTGTTTGCCTGCCTAGATTCCCTCAGAGTCTCTCTCACCAGCAACCCAGTCAGGTACACGCGCAGACACAGACTTACACATGTGGTGTTCTGTCTTTTCATCTTGCTTTACACTTGGTGTGATTCCATGGTTTATATTTCAGAACACACACACACTGCCTTTTCCACCTTTTGTGACCCACCTTTGTTCACATTTGGTCAACTTCTAACTCCTGTAACGAATTCTATGGCGTGAGCTTACAGCAGCACTGCATGCTGTGAAAATTTAATATGTACTGCAGATGGATGCGATGCTGGAGTTTCTCTCCACTGCCTCATAATTGTTTGATGCCGATCATAGTAGGCTCCCCCGCTGTTTATCCACATTCGTACCACAAACATGAACCAAGCTCCTCCATGAGGTGGGGTGATTTATTATTGAAATAATTATAGCTTTTGTGATGATTAAAACTACCTTAAATGCAAACTTGTTTATTAAATTCAGTTTGCACAAAGGGAGGTCAGCCAAGTTTGGGCTCCGGGGGAGCAAAGAAAGAATAAGTTAAAAAACAGATGTTGATTATTTGGTGTACATTTCTTAGGCTGTTTTGTGGCAGATCTGTTTTTGTTTCCTTTGATAATTTTTGTTCTCCAGGATGCACGGTGCCTGTTTAGAATAATTCACTGATGCTTTTTTTTTTAATGTTTTCATTAAAAGAACAAATGCCTTAAAATTGATTAAAAAGAACACATGTGAAAACAGATTTGAATCCATTTTTCAGTCTTTTGTCATGCAAGGTATTTCAGCAAATTTGATCACAGAAATCCAGTAAGCACAGCAGTTGTGTATGCTACGTGTTTTTATATAAGATAAAGTTATGACATTCATTTTTAAGCTAATTTGTCCCATCATGCTAAACATCGTGACCAATTTTGGTGGCTAGTGGTGGGTATCCTGCGACTCAGATTAGTGGAGTTAAGT